>OZ059792.1:15395153-15999462 GCA_964057025.1 Standfussiana lucernea | reverse complement strand
TATAGAAGCGTCGTGACGCAAAACATACAGAATAGACGGGGCGCGGGCGCAACGCTTTTACGTCTGCGCCTTTTGTTCAAAACACACAGGAGAGACGGGGCACGGACGCGGCGGGGGCGAAGACGGGGCGCGGGGTGGCATGCCCGCCGGGAGGGGCTCGCTCGCGTCGCACAGTCACGTGTACCGTCTTGACGTTGAATGGTTGCGTCATGTTTTGAGTTGTTATAATTTTTTTCATAAAAATGCGTGACGACCTAGCTTTTAATATTCAGTTTTGTGAATTAATTGAGAATCATTCTGTTATTTATGATTACAATAGGTCTGACTATTGTAACAGAAATGTTCAAGACCAAGCTTGGGAATCGATTGCCAGGACAATAAACGAAAACGGTAAGTAGTACCTATTCTTTATTTAAAAAACATCAACTTATCCTCGTGCGTACCTACATCTGTTCTTTACGTAGTACATTAGAAATAAAAAAATGTGTACTCTTTGTTTTAATGGTAAAACAGAAATATTTTAATGTAATATTAATGTAATATTTTCTTAATTCCTCTGCGTGTTGTGTGTATGCGTTGTGTGAGTGTGTGTGTGTGCGAGGGTGCGGCGTGCGTGCGTGCGCGCGCGTGTGTGTGTGTGTGTGTGTGATGGTGTGTGTGTGTGTTTATACATTGTGCCTATTTTGGTACGGAATAGGTGCCCGATTTACAAAATAGTTGGTGAGGTATTCCCTGACACCATCTGCAGTTTCTCTGTATAGTGAATCAATTCTTGTTCCAACCAACGTATTTTGGATGTATGGCGCTGTAAATTTTCCATCGCATCTTCGAATAACATTGTGCAATATACACATTGCTTGTATAATTACATCAGCTTTAGCAGGTTCACAGCACATGGGCATGCTCAGTCCTTGAAATTTAGTCCTTGCCATTCCAAAGGCACATTCTACTGATTTCCGTCCTCTGCTTAGTCTGTTATTGAATATTCTTCTATCATTTGTCAATTGATTCCGCGAATAAGGTTTCATTACGTTTTTTTCAGAGAGAAAGCTTCATCTGCCACAAAATAATATGGCATAGGTTGTACTTCTCCGGGCAATGGACTATGGTCCGGTAAATTAAGGTCTTCACGCTGCATTGCTTGTCCGAGAGCACTGGCTTGAAATGCACGCCCGTCACTATTTCTCCCGTATTCCCCAACATCTATCGTTACGAATAACCCGTCAGCGTCTACCAATGCTAATAACACAATCGAAAAGTATCCTTTGTAATTTATGTACGCTGATCCCGTGTTAGATGGAGCTTTTATTCTAATATGTTTGCCATCCAGACTTCCCACACAATTCGGTAAATTCCAAAGAGTATGGAAACGCGCAGCTATCTCTAGCCATTTTTCTACATTGGGTGTAGGCATATATTCGGGTTGTAATGTTTGCCATAGAACTTGACAGGTATTATGTACTATTTCTCGAATTGTAGATTTTCCTCGTAGAAAGTAAACCGACAGTGATTTAAATGAACACCCATCTGCGAAATACCTGTAAATAAATTTACAAATATAAATTAGGTATACATATTACTATACTGTGCACCGTGATTTTTTATTCGCGGAGGCTATTGAGCCAGAAAGTAACATTCTTAATTCTTTACATAAGTAGGTACTCGTATTACTGATATAGGCTCTATAGTCTCTGCGAATAAAAACTCACAATAAGTAATTCACTTCATTATATTTATTCGATGATTTGATTGTTTCAGTACAAGCTTGCAAAGATCGTTGGAAAAACATAAGGAATAGATATGCAAAATACAAAAAACTTCTATCACTTCCATCTGGCTCTGCAGCCAAGAAGGTAAAAGAATATTACCTTGCCCAGCACTTGCATTTTTTGGATAAATATTTGAAATCAAGACCTTCCAAATCTAATCTAGAACCACAATGCAGGTCAGATACTCATACGGACGAAAGTGAACTTGATGAGGAGGAGTCAATGTCGCCGTTTCGGCCTCCGTCCCATTCACCCTCTCCACAGGCTCAAAATCATCCTTCGCCGTTATCATCGGACTCGAGTAAAAAAAGTAAAATGCCTACTTTGAAAGACGTCAATCAATCTGCTTTTGATTACTTTAACAGAAAACGACAAAATAGCGAGAAACAAATGCAACCTCTTGATACAGATCTTGCCTTCCTTCAAAGCATGTTGTCTGATATGAAGGCCATGAATCTTGTTCAAAAACGAAGGTTCAAGATGGGAGTAATGCAGTTGGCGGCGCAAATCTTAGATGGAAACGAGGCAGCATCGACATCAGAACCAGCATATTCTACCCGCATTTCTCAAAACAACATAGCCACGGTGTCTTCTATACAACAGCCGTTTCATAATGTTGCACCTCCATCGACAATAGAGCAAAATCAAAATGTTGCACCTCCATCAACAATAGAGCAAAATCAAAATGTTGCACCTCCATCAACAATAGAGCTAAATCAGAATGTTGCATCTCCATCAATATCTGTGCAGGATGAGAATACCCCAACGTTTTTCACTCTATCACCCTATTCAACAATTAGTTCAGTTTCGGCTGCACACGTCACCAATACATCTTTTTTGAATGAAGAATTACCTCTGAACTACACGTACAATTTTTCTACACCAAAGTAATCCATCGGATTACTTTAGTGTAGAAAAATTATACACATCAACATCGGTTTGAGCGTGCACATATTTCAAAAGTTAATTAAACCTTATTATGTAACACAATTTTCTGTTAGTATTAAAGTAATTAAAAAAGATAATGTATTTCACTTACCTTAACGTTATAAGTAATCTTTCTTCAGCACTAATAGATACTCTCCAATTTGTGTGCTTTCTCTGTAAAGCATTTCTCACTTTGGACATGATAATATTAAAACACTGTGGAGTCATTTTATACACTGTGACAAAACGATCTGGGTAATTGTGTAGGTCCTCCATTATTTTAAAAAATCGATTGTCTTGATTGCTTAGCCATACCGGATGTACCCAGTAACGTCTAACCCTCTGTATATTAGCGAGATGTACCAGTGCTAGTACATCTTCATCTTCAGAAGAAGACATGTCGACGTGACAAAATCAGACTGTTGAATGCCGAAAATAGTCCTGACTGCGCGACTGCGTCGCGTCCGCGCCCCGTCTCTTCTATATAACTTCAAAAGTCGCGTCCGTGTCTCGTCTCCGCCCTGTCCGCGACGCGTCCTCGTCTTACGTCTCTTCTGTCTGGCCTGCGCCTAGCACATTCTTTTTTAATTCTTTTTTCAAATTTTCATTCCAATCCCTTCATTTGTTTTAATTTGACAACTTATGGAAGCGAACGTATCGATCGGTTTTACAAAAATGGAAAAAGAGCAATATCGTTCGGTGATTCGATTCCTATTTTTGGAAGGGAAAACGCGCATCGAAATCAAAGAGCGCTTGGATGCTGTGTACGGTGACTCTTCTCCATCGATGGCCACCGTCAAGAATTGGTTCAACGAGTTTGCACGTGGCCGTACGTCGGTTTTTGATGAACCACGTCCAGGTGCACCGAAAACCGCTGCTACGGAGGAAAACATTAAAAAAATCCATGATCTCGTATTGGCAGATCGCCGATTGAAGGTTCGGGAGCTAGCTGAGACTGTAGGCATTTCAGAAGGAACAGTGCATCATATTCTTCACGAGGAACTCGGCATGAGAAAGCTGTCGGCGCGATGGGTGCCGCGTTTACTCACACCGGAAAACAAGTGCAACCGTGAGACCACATCGGAGACGTGTTTGGCGCTGTTTAAGCGGAATCCAGCGGAGTTTTTGCGTCGTTTTGTAACCGTCGATGAAACCTGGATCCACTGGTACACACCAGAGACCAAGGAGCAATCAAAACAATGGATCCAGACCGGGGAACGTGCTCCAAAGAAGGCGAAAACTGTAAAATCGGCCGGAAAAGTTATGGCCACCGTTTTCTGGGATTCACAAGGTGTGATCTACATCGATTACCTCGAGAAGGGTAAAACAATTACAGGGCTTTACTATGCCGATTTATTGGGCCGATTCGACGCCGAATTAAAAAAAAAACGACCCCATCTGGCGAAGAAAAAAGTGCTGTTTCACCACGACAACGCACCGATTCACACGTCTGCCGTTGCCATGGCCAAATTGGTCGAATTACGCTACGAATTGCTGCCCCATCCACCGTATTCTCCAGATTTGGCCCCTTGTGACTTCTTTCTGTTTCCTAATCTGAAAAAATCTCTCGCCGGGAATAGATATGGATCAAATGAGGAGGTCATCGCCGCCACGGAGGCCTATTTTGCAGAGTTTGACAAAAAGTATTTTTCGGACGGGTTAAAAAAGTTAGAGCATCGCTGGGCTAAGTGTATCGAACTAAAAGGAGACTATGTTGAAAAATAAATTGCCACTTTTCCAAAATTTTCGTTTACTGTTTGTAGGCTAAGTATTTATTGAATGACCCTCGTATGTCCCAGTAGCATGCTTCCCTTATTAGCACAACACAACTTCACAACTTCTTTTTGTTTTAAATTGTTTTTTTTTAATGTTTAGACAATTTAATGTTTTTCATGTACTTTGTCTCAAGCTCTGCTGAATGAGGTATAATAGTTCGTCCAATGATTGATTTAAGTTACACACTTAATTGTTTCATGTTTTCAGGTGTGCCTCTACACTTGTTCCCAAATCCAGACACAAGTGCAGAGAAATTTAGAACTTGGATTTTTAATGTTGGTGGTGAAATAGCAATATTGGATCATCATACTATCTACCGCAACAGACGTGTCTGTCATAGACATTTTGATGAAATTCATAAGTATCCAACTGGCAGACTGTCTAAATTGGCAATTCCAACACTACATATCCCAGGTAATAATATTATTTCTTAAATAAATATATATACATATTCATCAATGCATTTATTTTGTTCAAACAAATAATAAATAATATAAAAATATAAATAAATAAAATATATAAAATAAAAAATTATAAAATAAATAACAAAATAATAAAAATAATAAAATAAAATATATAATATATTTAATATTAATTAAATTATATATATATTCATTTTAATATTATTCTAGATCTCCAAGCAAAATCACTTGGTGAAGCAATGGTTGTGTCAACCTCTGATATGTCCCAAAGATATCAATTACAAGAATCTGGTTTTAACACGTCAGGTATGTGTCTCTTATTACCTCTCTCTGTGTCTCTAATGGCCTCATGCCAAAGTGTTGGTTTTCTATGGAGACGAACAGGCAAGAAACTATAGTTTTTCTTTGAAAGTCAAGATGTTGTAGGTATAACAATATTAGGTAAATTTATACATTGATCTCAAACAAAATTATGTGAGGACAATGTAGGAGAAGATAAAGAGTTGAGACTTATCAAGTCTGTTGGTTCAGGTTTCTTATCTTATTTCCAAACTGGTGCGTGATTTCTTTTTTGAGCCTCAACTGAATAATGGTATTTAATTATATTTCAGGAAAAGAAGTCATTGGAGCTATAATAAGCACGTCTGCCATAGCTTCAACAAACATTGAGGCTATAGCCAGCACAACGTCCCTAGCTTCAACAAACATTGAGGCTACAATAAGCAAGCCGGCCCTTGCTTCCACATCAAATGTTATAAGGACACATTCAAATGATTTGATATCAGGTTTGTATTAATTATATCTATACTAATATTATAAAGAGGTAAAGTTGTTTGTAAGTATGGAGCTCTCTTTGTCTCTGGAACTACACTATGATAATCCTTTGTTCAAATTTTTTTTATTGCATACGTAACATTTTTGTTATTTAAGTAAACATTTTTATATTTTCGTCAATTTGACATTAACAATATTTAATTTACAGGACATCAAAATGTACAACCTGACCAAACTCAACGCAGAGAGCGGAAAATAAAAAAGACAATTAAATCAAAAAGTATGTACTTGAATAATTTAACTTAAGTAAACACTAATTTATGAATTGCATAATTAAACTCAAATGGACATCCAGACCTCTTCAGTCTTATTACAAAAAACTAAATAAACTTTGGTTTAAACCTGTACTATGAAGTCCAGGCTTATCTGCAGAACCATGGTCTAAATTTGTTCGTATTACAAAACATATAAAAACCGTGGTCTTCTTAGTACCGTCATTTGAACCATTGTTTAAATATCAACCACAGATTAATACAAATATCATTCGTTCACCATGATAACATTCTATTGCAACGTTCCGTTTGCCCAGAAAAGAAAACGTTTTGATAATACGCAAATGATTATATGATGTTCAGGAGTGTTAAAATATTGAGACCTGGTTATTTGCATGGATATAAACATTATTTAGTTATTTCGTCACTTGTAATTTTGTTTAAGCACGTTACTTTATGTCGTATTCATTTCTAAAAATACATCTATGTAGGTACGTGTAACGAAACGTAACATTCTCGCGCGAATAATAAACTATCGCAAGTTGAACTAAGTTCATTTAGCTTTAGAGTTTTAAGCTTTTATTGGAATCTTCTTTATTAATTTTAATTATTCGACGTGATGGACCAACAAAAAAAAAAACGATCTCAGAATTGGAGTGCCGAGGAAAAAGTAAGTAAACATAAATTAGATGAACTGAGAATTGGAGTGCCGAGGAAAAAGTAAGTAAACATAAATTACTTAGATGAACTTCTAATCAGTCATTAATTTATTGACTTTAACCACTGAAAGATTAGCATCTAATTTACGACAAAAAACATTTTCGACTAACCCAAATTTTAAATAATAAAGGAGTTACTACGAGAGATGATTGCACAATCACGGCACATAATCGAGGACAAATCTACAAGAGCTTCCTCCAATATTAAAAAGGCTCAAGAGTGGAAGAATATAGCAAAGAAGTAAGTGTTAAGTTTTTTTTATTAATAAGTGACCCGTTAACAATGCAAATTAACATATTATAGAAAAACAAAGAAAAAATGTTACAACAATGGGTGGTTGTTTGGGGGTGCCTTTTAAGCAATATTAGCCTGTGTTAAGAGACCCCGCTCTTCCATAGCAAAATAATTACAACAGTAACAAATAAACATATTATTATATTTTCAGAATTAATGAACTCATGGGAAAAAATAGGTCTGATGTAGAAGTTAAATTGGCATGGAAGAGAATGAAGCTTGCGGCTAAAGCTAACTTGTCCGCTCATAGGCAATACCAGATGATGACAGGGGGTGGTGAAAAGCCCAAGTCGCCTTCTCAGGAAGATCTGGCAATTATGAATATTGCTCCTCACGATTTTGTTGTGGAATACACAGACCATGACAGTGATGCAATAAAAACTGTGGTGAGCATAGTAATGTTCTTTAATTATTATTATAAAACACTAATTAAATTAATATACAATATAATTATTTAATAATCAATACTTGTAGGTTGAATTAAACCCCTTAGAAGTTAGTGAACCAACAGCTGGGCCTAGTTCAGGTTTTTCGCCTTTAATAATAGAACCACCTATTATACCCATAGAATCACCTCCTGAATGCAATGATGAGGTAGTAGAAGTTATAATGGACCAAGGTAAAAATAATAATTCGTCTATAAATTATAAAATTTTAATCCTCTAATTTGACCATATTTAAAATATTCAAAAAATATATAACATGAATTAAAAAGGATTTATATAATTCGTCTATATGTAATTAAAATATAGGTACTTTCAGGTACCTCAAAGGTAAATGTGGGAACTAGAACTTTGAGAAAAAAAGAGAATATTCGTAGGAAGCAGTCGGGTAAAAAGGGTCCTCAAAACATGTAAGAAAGATTATTCTAGAAGATATTCTTATTATTTGCTTAGTATAAAATATAAAGGGTAAATATTTTACAGAAAAGAAGCAATGCAAGATGCAATTTTGAAGTCCAACACTGAATTTAAGACAAAACAATTAGAAATGCTTGAAGTGGAGCATCACTACAATGTTAAAATTGCTGAATTAAAAATAAAAAAACTGGAACTAGAAATAAAATTATTAGAAAAAAAGGAAGAACTCTAGTACTTAGTCAATGGTGAGTGAAATTTTGTTTAAACATACATATTTTCTTCAAAAATTTAAATCTATATATTTTCTATTCCAATAAAATATTATATTAAAATCAGAAAGCAATAAACTTTATATAACTTATTATAACCAAAAATATTATAGGTACATATTACCAATGGGAGATATTACTTCACCAAAAACATTATTTATAGAGTTCACACATTATATTTATGATCAAATAGTTATTTTCAGATCCTACAGTGAAGTTAATTTTTTTATATACTAACAAGAAAAACTTATGGTTGAAAGAAATTTTATCGTAAAATGTTACAAGAATTAGAATTATTTAAGGTTTAAAATATATTTTTTAATTAAAAGTGACTTTCAATGAATTGCCGTCTTCTAATATTTCCACGTACATTGTTTTCCCATGGTAAAACTACTGCTGCAGACGTTTGTGTGTTAGCTTCATTGTCATCAAACCCACTGTGAAACACATCTTCCTTCATATCTATGGCAATATTGTGCAATACAGCACATGCTACAATAGTTGTTTTTGCAGTTTCAATGTTGCAGTAAAGGCCTCTTAATAAACAGCGGAACCTCTGCTTCCACAACCCAAAACATCTTTCCACTGCATTTCTGGTGCTAATGTGAGCATTGTTGTAGCGTTCCTCTTGAGGTGTTGATGTATTTAGTAAAGGAGTAAACAAATATGGTGTGCAAGCATAGCCACTGTCTCCTAGCAATATGCCTGAGAATGCACCAGCCTCAAATCGCTGCTTCAAACGACTTTCTCTGAATATTCGTGAGTCATGAACACTCCCACGCCACCTAGTAACAATGTCCATGATTTTTAAATCTGCATCACAAACTACCTGGAACAATAGTTACATATTTTAGTATTTCTTACTCACATAAATAAGCATTCAGTACATATTATAGAACAAACTCACTGGTCACTTAGATATGTGTCAAAGCTAGGGATGCTAAGCAATGGTTCGGGACCATTGATATATTAAACACTAGCTTTAGCCCGCGGCTTGGCCCTTGTGATTACTATACAATCAATAATAACAATCCGCCCTGGCTTAGCATAGAATATGAATCACATTACACAGGGACACCCTGAACCCTGTGGCAAGTTTGACTACTTATCAACATTATATCTAACGCCTCATCAGGGATAGGACTGTAGCCAAAAGTTGTTGTTCCTTTATTTTGGAAGAAAAATATGAATGTAAAATCAATATTACCTGGACATTAATTGATGGAAATCCTTTGCGGTTAATATACAGTTGACCGCCATCTTCACTTAACTTTTTTATTTTAATATGAGTACAGTCAATTGCACCAATTACTGTAGGAAAATTTGCAATTCTGCGAAATTTTTGCATCGCTTCCTCTTGTTCTGTCTGATTTATAAAAATGCCTGCTACATTAGCAGGCATTTTTATAAATCTATGTGATATTTGGGCTATAGCTACTGCTATTTTTTTGCATATCTTACTTATAAAAGGTTGTGAGACTCCGTGCAAATCGGCTGTGTCATCTTGGATCTATTAAAACAAAAACAAAATATTAGGACATAATTTAGTTTAAATTGCTACTAATGTTTTGATAAATGCAATATAAGCTTTGAATCTACTTACTTCATGTCGAGCCCAGCTTCGTAATGCGCAAGCCACTTGTATTTCCGGAGACACAGGGCATCCTCGAGCATCTCTAGTTATATCTTCTCTTATTAGGTCCACTATTTTCATTGCATAACGTTTGTTAAACCTATACTTTTGCCTGAAATCTTCATCGGATAATTCCACGAAGGGATTGACTCGAACACGATTTCTGTTGTGTCGGCGTGGCGTTTCTAACAACTCAGCGGCTTCAATATCCTCAATATCAGTTAAATCGACAATGTTAATATCCATGTTCGAGTTAAAACAACACAACACAATGAAAAAGATGATATAACCTAAAAGAGAAACTTTGACAGGTCCGATTTAGTGATTTAGACCATCGTTAAACTAGGGGTCGCCGAGGTTTAGCGTTAGACCATAACATAGTCTATGGTTTATCGCAAAACCACGATTTGTAATACCATTTTTGTATAGACCGTAGTTTTAAAGAAGTTTAAACCAGGTTTTTTAGTTAAACCGCTTTTTGTAATAAGACTGCTTAAGTCATAAACCAAAAAGATACTTAATTCCCTTTTAGAATAATATAATTTTGAAATCTTGAATATCTAAATCTCTTTTTTAAAGTTTCATTGTAAATTTTTAAAAGAAAAATATTTGTGTATTTCAGGTCCCCGTGTAACTTTGGCGCACTATAAGGAATTTAAATCTGTTTTAAAGAAGTTAAGAAAATGTGAAAGTGATAAGAAGTGTTTTAAAGCAAAATACATGATTGCAAAAAAAAATTTCAAAAACAACAGCATTCAATATGGTTTGTAAGAATATGTCTTATTCTTCGAAGTTGTTTTGCCAAATGCAAGTCTCCCAAAGTGGCAAGAAAAAGAAAGGAAGGCGCTTCACCCTCGATGAAAAAATTCTGGCGTTGTCTTTATACAAGCCATCTCCTAAGGCATATCGCTTACTTAGCAACATGTGTATATTGCCAAGCAGAAGAACACTGCAAAATTTACTGCAAAAGATAAATTTAAGAGCTGGAATCAATGACATTATATTTGAAAATTTGAAAAAAAGAGTTACTAAAATGCCTAACAATTATAAATATTGTACTTTAACATTTGATGAGATGGCTATTGGAGCTGGCATTTCCTATGATAAAAGAAATGATAAAATATCAGGATTTGTTGATAACGGTGATAATATAGAAACAGAATATTGCGATCATGTACTTGTATTCATGATAAGAGGAATTGTGAAAAAATACAAGCAGCCTTTGGCCTTTTACTATTGTAGTGGAAGCACAAAGACAATTGAATTAAAAAAACAGATTAAGACTATTATAACAAAAGTGCAAGAAACGGGACTGAAAGTTGTGACAACAGTATGTGACCAAGGCACCTCCAATGTGGCAGCTATAAACGCATTACTCAAAGAAACGCGAGAAACATTTTTACGCAATGGACGAGAATACAAAGGGGGTTTTTTCATAGTGAATAAGAATAAGATTTTCCCAATCTATGATCCACCTCACCTAATTAAAGGGATTAGAAATAATCTTATCACAAAAGACCTTAAATTTACCATTAATGGCAAAGAAAGCATTGCAAAATGGGAACACATTGTGAAGCTGTATAAAAGGAGCCCAGGTTATAGAGGCGTAAAGATAGTCCATAAACTAACAGCTCGCCACGTGATACCTGAATTAATCCCGAAAATGAGCATTTGTTCCCAACGAGTAACACCCTCAAATGTCACACTGTTACTCGATGGGAACTTTTTATTACTAATTTCCCAACCAGTCACACTGTTACTCGATGGGAACTTCTTATTAGTAATTTCCCAACCAGTCACACTGTTACTCGATGGGAACTTTTTATTACTAATTTCCCAACCAGTCACACTGTTACTCGATGGGAACTTCTTATTAGTAATTTCCCAACCAGTCACAATATTACAGTAGTTAATGAAAAGAAGAATTAAATCGGTTTTTACTTTAAAAACATTTATTCGTCATATTGCTGGTGATTCTCCTTTGAACGTTTTATTCTTAAATAATTAAATAAAATTACAATACCTAAATACATACATACATACATAGACTCACGCCTGTATCCCCGAAGGGGTAGGCAGAGGTGTAATATTACACCCACATCTCGCCATCTATATTTAAGTCCCACGTAATAAGGGGGGGGGGGGGGAGGTACCTAAATACAATCAGCTTTATATAATATATCAGAGTAAATCATCACATTTTACAACAATTATCAGTTCTAATTTCTAATGTTAATTTGAACTTTAAACAATTTTCCAAATACATATAATTAGCCATAAGTATGTTGTGACAATTAAAATTATGTATAGCAAAATAAAGTTATGATAAGCCGGCAACATCAGTTATCGCGAGTGTGTAATGGCGGTTATTTTCCATGCACATTTAATGTAAAAATACTTTTGCATCCCTCTTCCCGCGGCCCCGGCGGCGGCGGCCACGTGTCGTAAGTGGGGGAGAGGGACGCAAAATGAATTAGTCAGAGCAGTGCAACGAAGCAAAGTGCACGTTGTCGACAATGTCAGAGCCCACCGCATCTAGTTCGTCCGGTCAAGTGCCATTAAATTTAATTAAAAGGAATGGTGGGACAATTTTGCTACGAAGTGGACATCAATTTTATGCTAGACGAAAGCATAGTAGCGGATTAATAGTGTGGGCGTGCACAAAACGAAACATTTGCAAAGGAATCTTGAGAATAAAAGTAAGTACCTATATAATAAAGTTTACTGATAAACCTATGGTTTGTTTGTTAATCAATACGTTTATTTGTGAATGAATGCTTTGCATTATTTTCATAAAACTATAGATTTGTTTTATTTCAAGCTACTTAAAGTCCTAAATACTTATTCGTTTTCATTTCTTCCAAGCATACGCTATTATTAAAAGCGGCTTAAAACATTTTTTCTTAAGGCTTTTAAAATTGCTTAAAACTTGTTTCAAAATGTATTATTAATAAAGCCGAGTTTACACTATAAGACAACATTAGGCGCGCGACAAGTGACGTTCAACATGTATGCTAAGTAGTAGTAGATGCGTCATACACAAACGCGGCATAAACACTTAATCGATTTATTTGGAACTGTTATAAACACGTGTTTTAAAACAACTTGTTTTAATCATACGCAGGGTTAAACAATATGACGAATATTACTAATACGACAGCTTTGACTCCTGTTATTATTGTTGCTATTTTCTATTTATAGGATCAACGAATACTAGACGAGACTGCTCATAGCCATGCTCCAGACTTTGCGAAGAACGAAATTGATGAATCAATCCATAAATTAAAGACTGAATTGTACCAACCGGACTTTCCTAACATTCCACAAAAATACAATTCCATGATAGGCAACCTTAAAGATGCCGGTATAAATATTGTATCCAACATACCAAAATTTACTAGCGTTAAAAGTACACTGTATAGACAACGGAACAAAGAAGCTGGAGTTTCAAAGATGTTATTTAAAAACGCTCTTGAAGTCGAAGTGCCACCAAGATATAATAACTTTTTGTTAGCAGACTACTCAAATAAAACTAATAATACACGAATAATAGTATTTTCCTCGGTGGAAGCAAGGCAAATTACATGTGAATCAAAAGAATTTTATGGCGATGGCACATTCAGAAGCTGCCCTTCTCCATTCGTGCAATTGTATACAATTCATGTAGATACTGGTAGTACAATAAACCACACAAATATAACCCCTGTGATATATGCTTTAATGACCAACAAAACAATGCAGAGCTACTTAATTCTGTTTCAAATGATTAAGTCGCAGTTGCCGGATTGGAATCCAACAAAATTTAAACTTGATTATGAAAAGGCTGCAATGAATGCCATTATCAAAGTCTTTCCAACAGTCATAATAAAAGGTTGTTATTATCATTACAACAAAGCCATTTTTAAAAAAGGAAAAAGCCTGAATATGACCTCACGAACGTCACAAGATTTGAAGGAGGTGCGAATAATTGAACTTAGTGCGATTCTTCCATTATTGCCCGAAAACGAGATAATTAATGGATGGGTTTACATAATTGCTAGATACGGAGATAGTGAAGGTACAGGCACAAAAAAATTCATTAACTACATGGAAAAACAGTGGCTCCGTGAGGAATATTTAAAAGTGTGGTGCGTTTTTGGTGACGCCCATCGCACAACAAATGCACTCGAATCTTGGCATAATAAACTAAATAAGACCATTGGAACAAAACACCCGAATATTATGCATTTCTTGCACACAATTGAAGAAGATTCTTCTCAGAATACTGTCAGAAATGTTCTGAAACAACAAGGCAAACCGTCAAAAAGAAAACGGGGTAAGAAATCTATATCAAGAGACGAGTTTATTCAGGAAGTGCAGCTGGAATTAACACAAGGTCTTATTTCAGTTGGCCATGCTTTGGAGATTTTACGACACTAGAATTAAGAACTGATACTTATTGTAAAATGTGGTGATTTACTGTGATACATACATATAGGTACAAACATAAGGTTGATTATATTTAGAAAATTGTTCTTTAAAGTTCAAATTAACATTAGAATTAATAACTGTTAATTGTTGTAAAATGTGATGATTTACTGTGATACATGCATATAGGTACAAACATAAGGCTGATTATATTTAGAAAATTCTTCTTTAAAGGTTCAAATTAATATTAGAAATAAGGACTGTTAATTATTGTAAAATGTGATGATTTACTCTGTTATATTATATAAGGCCGATTGTGTTTAGATATTGTTACTATGACTAAAACATTAAAATGAGAATTACTAGCAATATGACGAATGTTAACGTTTAACGTCCGTAATTAAGTAACTGTATTTACCAATGTTGTTATTTTGTTGATTTTAATAAAAATTTAAAAAACCGATTTAATTCTTATTTTCATTAAGTTCTGTAACAGTGTGTTCCCATCGAGTAACAGTGTGACTGGTTGGGATTTTTTTCTGAAGAAATTCCCATCGAGTAACAGTGTGACTGGTAGTGTGACCGGTTGGGAATTTTTTCAGAAAAAAATCCCATCGAGTAACAGTGTGACTGGTAGTGTGACCGGTTGGGAATTTTTTCAGAAAAAAATCCCATCGAGTAACAGTGTGACATTTGAGGGTGTTACTCGTTGGGAACAAATGAAAATGAGGGTTAAACATTGTACTCAGGTATTTAGTCAATCAGTTGGAGTAGCCCTTGGATTTATGGCAGGTAAGCAATTTATTATTTTTTCAGTAACTAATTGTAAATGTTTGAAAGATACAGTTTTTCGTTTGCTATCTGTCTTTAATGTCTGGATCGTGACAATATCAGTCAGTTTGTATATTCTTAACTTGGCAGCCATGATGCATTTCCTGATTGCAGTATGTTCTTAGCACAAACAAAGATGTTGTAGTCCATCTTCTTTACACAATCCCTCCTTAGGCCTTATCTCACTGGGACGCCATGGCTGCGCAGCCAAGTCGTGCTGCCAACAAAATGTATGCTTGTATGGTTGCGCAATCAAGCGGACACCAGGTGAGATACTCTCTAAAGAGTTGTATACATTTTGTTGATGGCGGCGACTAGTTGCGTTGCCATGGTGTCCCGGTGAAATATAGCCCTAAGTCCTAAGTCAGTAGACCATTATTTAACCACTATTCATTGCCGCGAACAACACCGAGATAGTTGTTTTAATATATAAGGTGTAACTATTCATACACGAAATATTTTAAGACAATCATGTAACGGTTATAACGAAGCCATTTCAAAGGAAAAAAAAAAATTATCTAAGTATATTTTATAAAAAATTAATAATTTAAAATCACTTGACCCACAAAATAAATACTGGCTCCTTATTTTTTCAACATCCATATTACGCTAGTCTACAACATCGTATTTACCTACTGTCATTGAAGCCGGCGCGGCGGCATGGCGGCGGCGGCGCGGTTAGATCACAGGCAAAGGTGCGCGCGCGCCGCGCTCCTTCCCCCCGCGCCTCTTCAGTCCCGCTCGGTACGCGTATTGTGTCGCACGCGTAATCAATTAAACAGTCGGTCGCGCACTCCCGCAACAATCGTAATAATGCCGAACTACAGGTACACGAACCAGGAGTACCAGAGCATGGTGGTGTGCTACACGGAATGTGGCAATATTTTAATTAGAGCACAAGCCCTCTTCCTGGAGCGTTATGGGAGAAGACCATCTCTGCAGACCATTCTAGGTGCTGTACAGCGGCACCTGGACTATGGGGTCTACATGCCACCAGCTGCAGACGGAGGCAGGCAACGAGTGACGGCAACAATTGAAGAAGAAATCCTCGATTTTTTTAGGCGACATCCAATGGCCAGTACAGCAGACGCCGCTCGCGTTTTCGACGTGAACCGGATGACCATTTGGCGTCTTCTGCGGGATGAAGGGCTGCACCCGTTTCATTTCACGAGGGTGCAAGAATTAAAGCCGCTGGACTTGGCTCCACGAGTGGAATTTTGCCGTTGGTTGCTTCAAGACCCGACGCGAAGCATCCTGTGGACGGACGAGTCCACCTTTACGCGAGTTGGGTTGTTCAACATCCACAACGCGCACTGGTGGACAGAAGAAAATCCACGTGTTGTTAGGCCGGATCATTTTCAGACCCGGTTCAGTGTTAATGTGTGGGCTGGGTTAATTGGTGATAGGCTATTGGGACCTGTTTTTCTAGATCGGCTTAATGGTCAGACATACATGGACTTTTTGACAGGTGAACTAGCAACCATGCTGGAAGACATTCCACTTATTTATTTAAGGACAATGTCGATGTACTTCCAGCATGATGGTGCACCAGCACACTATGATAGGCGCGTTCGGGAACATTTGACAAACGAGTACGGCAATCGTTGGATAGGACGGGGAGGCCCGGTCCCCTGGCCAGCTCGTTCGCCTGATCTTACGCCGTTGGACTTTCATGTGTGGGGTAGGGCTAAAGACCTGGTTTATGGTAATGACGGCCATACCATATCTAGTGCAGAACAATTAAAAATTAGAATTTTGAACGCTTTTGCAGTGATGGCTAGTGATAGAGACACATTATTAAAAGTGCAAAGACACATTATCAAACGTGCAGCCGTCTGCGTCGAACAGCAGGGCGAATATGTGCAACAATTGGTGTAAATAATAACAAAGTAGGTATTAGGTATGTACATTTTAAATTATTGTAAATAAATTGATTCTAATTTTTAAACACGCCAAATTATCAATAAGTTATTCATTATTTTTATGGTAAGTGCAGCTTTACCATTCGAAAACACTAGGTACCTTCCTAAACAAATTATTGTATCAAAAATTCGCCAGTCCAAAGCCTGATGAAGTGTGATGGGGAATTAGAATCAATTACCTACCATGTTTTTCTTTTTATAAAAACACTACCGCACATGGATGATTTTTTGTGTGTAGTGGATCTGTCTACAAACACCAATTACTTATGCACGAACACCCAGACCAGAATAAAATATCTGTAGATTTGTTTCATGCGGAAACAAACCCGCAACCCGTAGCGCTAAAAGCCATCTGCTTCGCCACTCCGCCAACCGTACCATCACTAAATCATTGCGACCGTCCCTACGCGTCTTGATAATCAAGTGTAGTGTAGATTTGTACCTAGACCACTCAGTACCTACTACCTAGACTGTAGATAGTTCGTCGAACTTTGGCTAGTAGATAGGTACCTACTAGGTTAGGTATTCTTAAATTAAGATAAACACTACCAATCGCATTGAATTTAATACCTAGCCATTATTCAATTACGGATTTACTAACAATGTTGTTTACCTACAAAAAGACAAATTTTCTGTAGATAAGGAAATTCTCACAAACAGCGTCTATCTGCAACAGTTAAGTAGGTAGGTATGTCACGTCCACGCCTGCCTATCTCTGGTAGGTACGATTGTTCAAATCAATCCGCGCTACACACTAACCATTCACATCTGTTGTAAGAGTAGGTAGGTAGATACAACCAAAAAACAGCTGACGGATACCTATTCGAATTTCGACGCTCGCTCGTCATAGTTATTCAGTAATTTCGAGTTTCACACATCAGCTGTTTATTAGTTTACAGAATGATGTGTAGGTTGGCCGATGCTGAAGAATACGATTTGTTTTGATCGCAAATAGGTTTTGGTTTAGGCTTGGTACCTATTTTATTTAACCCTTAGCCAGGCAGTGATCACAGAGTGACCACATGGATTTTTATTTTTTTGTGACGAGCCGATGTCGTATAGGAACCACAAAATGTCATTATTATATTGTCTATGAAACAGTCGATTTCTGAACGAAAAAAAAGTACGTGTATAAGGACATTTTTTTTGACGTTTTGATTGTCAAATATTAGTCTTGCCAAAAACGGTTGTTTTTGTGGGTTTGCATTAATTATAAATGTGATTATGCCGAAAATAAATATGGTAAGTGCTATTTATTACTACTTTATGATAGTATACAAGTTTATTCATCTGTAATATTATTTGATTTATCACAGTATTTGTGTTTTTGTGAAATATTTACTCCCAAAGTTTGTGGTCCACATATAACCTCTGCCCATGTAGAAGAAAGAAATGTGGTCTCTATATGGCCACTGTCCTTTAAGTTGTCTACATAATTATTAAGGGTTATACTAGTAGATCACGGTAAATTAATCGTTGATATGCTAAACCCACTAAACCATACACAAATCTCCTAACAAACACTGTTTGATCATTTCAGAACACGCAAAAACCACATAAAAATCGAATTGTTCGCGAACATGAAATCGAAAGAGCTTTAGAAGAAATGTATGCATCATCGGAGGATGAAATATCTGAGGAGGAAGAGGTTTCAGGTACTTTATGTTATCCACCTTATGATGTCAACAGGGCATTGGATAGCTTACAAAATGTAATGGACGCTGAACTTTTGGAAGTCTTAGCAGGAGATCCTTCACATACCCTTCGGCCTACATCTCCAGCAGTAACAGTAGAAGCCTTACCCTCAGAAGTTATTAATCAGCCCTGGCAACCAGTTGCAACCTTAATCACTCCACAAGCAGTAGTAGCGGAAACCTTATCTTCAGCTGTCATACATGAGCCCTCATATCTAGATGAGGCCTTACTGATTATACCTCCAGTTGCTAAGAAGCCTAGACTTTCAGCCCGTCAGCCCTCACCTTTAGCAGCAGCTCACAATCCCTCATCTTCAATAGCAGCCCAACCGCCCTCACCTTTAGCGGCTGACCAACAGTCCTCATCTTCAGCAGCCGAACAGGCATTACCTTCAATGACAGCCCAACAACCCTCATCTGCAGCCCAACAACCCTCATCTGCAGCCCAACAACCCTCACCTTCAATGGCAGACCAACAGGCTTTTTCTCCTGTGACAGTCCATCCGCCCTCACCTTCAATGGCAGCTCAACAGCCTTCATTTACAGCGGCAGCCCATGTCACATTGCAAGGATTAATAGATAAGGTTAGGGACTGGTCTGAAACCACAACTGGATTTGCTGCTCCCAATTTCACACGAAAATTGAAATCTAAAAAATCTTATAATAACAGGAGTCTTCCAATACACTACTTTTTGGATATGTTTCCTAGTGAAATATTTGATATTATAGTATCAAATACGAACTCATATGCATCATTCAAACACTCATTGAACTGGACTCCAACGAATGCCACTGAAATAAAAGCATATTTGGGTATGATCATAATGATGGGCCTACATCCTCTGTCAGAACTAGAATTATATTGGTCTTCTGATCCCTTTTATCACAACCCCATCATCGCTGCAGTAATGCCTTGCAAACGCTTTAAAAAACTCACAGAAAACTTGCATTTGACTGACAGGGCCACTGAAGCACCACGGACCCTACCAGGGTATGATAAGTTGTGCAAAATTCGACCAATTATGGATATTTTGAACAAAAGCTTTCAAGAAAATTGCATTGGAAGCCATACACAATCTATAGATGAGAGTATGGTCAAATTTAAAGGAAGGAGCACATTAAAGCAATACATGCCACAAAAGCCAATTAAACGGGGATACAAAGTCTGGGCCAGGTGTGATTCAGAAACTGGATATTTGTATCAATTTAATGTATACAGTGGCAAAAGTGAAACACAAGAAGATGGTGACGGAGGACTTGGTTATAAAGTGGTTATGGAATTATGTAGAACAGTTGAAAGTGGTACCTTAGTAGCATTTGATAACTTTTTTACAAGCCTGCCTCTATTAGAGATGTTGCATCAGAAAAGCATATTTTCTGTAGGCACTGTAAGACAAAATAGAAAAGGCTTACCACCACGTCTTTTACCTCAAAAGGGTGACAAAAATGAAAACAAATTAAAAGCTGGAGAGTTCATGGTGCAATATGCTGCCCCTGTTACTGTAATAAAATGGCGTGATACCAAAGACGTGTACGTCTGCACAACAGCTTTTGAACCTAAAGCAGTAGTGACCATTCAACGTACTCAGAAAGATGGTTCCAAAGCCCCAATAACATGCCCATTGGCAATCGAACAATATACTAAATGTATGGGTGGGGTTGACAGACTCGACCACTTCAGATCTTCTTACTCGATTGGAAGAAAGTCAACTAAGAAAAATTGGATACGTCTTTTCTGGTTCATGTTAGAAGTAGCCTGCATAAATGCGTATATCGTTTACAATATAACCCATAATAAAACGAGCAGCAGCCATCGAGATTTCAGGCTAAAGTTAGCCAGAGGCCTAATTGACAATTTCACCATTAGACTTAGAGCACCAACAATATTCAAAAATAAAAAAGGTGGGCAGTTCGGAGTGTCGGATGATATAAGGCTGAATAATGTTGGGGTTCACATGCCTTGTGAGGGAACCAGGAAGCGATGTCGGTACTGCAGCACAAGGCAAAAACCCCAAAGGTCGAAAATAATGTGCAAGATCTGCCAAGTACCGTTGTGTGCAGCACCTTGTTTTGATGATTTTCACCATTAAAACTAATAAACATTATTTTTCTTAGTTATAGTGTGGTTTTATTATTTCTAGGATTCATTTACAGTGAGTAGTCTAACCCTTAAAAACTGCGTAGATAACATGTAGGGCATTGGCCACATATAGACCACATGTCTGCATGGGCAGCAGGCAGTGGTCATATAGAGACCACAGGGGTTTTTTTTCAGAAACAGAAAAAGAAAAAAAAAACAAGAAATTATATTTGTTATAACCCTGTAATCTACCAAAATCAGTATTCAAAAGAAAAAAAATGGCTAGGCCTGGTTAAATACACTTTTATCTGAAATGTCCAATTTTATTAGATAAAGTTTTTTAAACGCCCGGCGCGCGATCGGAATTTTTGCCGCGAAAATCTATTAAAATAAGACTAGATCGAGTTATGAAGTCTTCCTTCGTTCATACGTTGGTTTATTTTTAACATCATCACGCCTGCTTTCGTCAAAGAGATAGGCAGAGATGTATTTTCGAACGACCACTACATTTCACCCGCGATATTGTTACGCCCCATGTAATAGCAGGTCAGGGCAGGTGTTTGCATTCAGACTCACACAGACGACTGTGGAGTTGGAGTGCCGTAACCTGTCAGGACGCGAAATGACTTCCATTCTTGCGCAGGCGCACGGTGTCATGACGTGCGAATACAACCTCGCACTCGCACGCGCGCTGCCCAGCATAGTATAAACAAGACGCCGCGCATAACGAGCAATGAGCATCGCCCGTCGCCGCGCGCCGTGTCGTCGGCGCGGCGTGGGTGCGGGGCGAGTTTCATTCATAGAATAGCGAGTAGAGGTTTTATGCAAGATGTCTCAAGAAAATGTAGAATTATTATAATTTCGTAAAAACAAAAACACTTCGATATTTTTTTTTTTTTTCGTTGAAATGGTTTCGTTATAACCGTTAGATGATTGTCTTAAAATATTTCGTGTATGAATAGTTACACCTTATATTTTTTCCCCATTGCAGAATCTGGAGTCCTTGAAAAAGAAAGTTCCGATACAGCAGATCTACTTATGTTCTTCGATGATCTATTCGACAGCGTAAATGGCAGCTTCAGCGCGATAAGAGGAGGAAAAATTTACAGGACTGCAGTGACCCCAACCTCACCTCACCACAAATTGTGGAATTATAGTCTACCTGTACTGAAAACTATGAAATTTAGTAATACTAATAACCAAGGTGTAGTGCCTTCATTGTCAAGCTGGATTAAAACCATAGAAGGTTTTAAATTAATTGTAAAATATTTAAAATCCAAAGGTATTAATTCTTTACTGCTGCGCAATTTCAACCAAGATGCATTAGAAAACTTTTTTGGGGCAATTAGAGCCCATGGATACAGTAACATTATGCCCACGTCGTCTGCATTTGAAGGAGCCTTCAAAAATTTGTTAATTAATAATATTTCATCTTCACATTCAGTTGGAGCAAACTGTGAAAAAGATGACGGTGTATGTCTCCAATCACTAAAACATTTTTTAGAAAATCCAGTAGACTCACACACAACTGAATGTGGAGATGAAATTGACAGTGACCATTTAAATGTACAGTTGCCAAATACAGACGACCTAATACAGGGCCAAACTCCTATGCTTGTTGAAAGAAGCGCAGCAATAGGGTATTGCAGTGGGTGGATAGCGCAACTTGCTAAAAAGCATATTTATAAAAATTGTGTGGCCTGCAGAAAAGATATAGAAGCAGAAGAGTCACTAAGTTTCCATAAATATATAAAAATGAAGGAATTTGGCAACAAAAAGTGGTTGTGCTATCCTACAAGAGCATTATTTGATTTCTTTGCCCATGTGGAACATGTAATAATTGAAATTTTAAAAGAGCACAGCAATAAAAAAAAACTTATCAGTATACATAAAATTAATTATAACTATAAATGTAAATGTATCATTTATTAGTTGTCAAAATCATAAAGATGATTTACGTAATTATTTAATAGATAAAAGCACAATGTTTTTCATACACAATTGGTGCAAAGATGTAAATAATGTTCTTACTGGCAAAATTACCTTTTGGGATGTTAATGATCCAATGAAGGAAAAGGCTAATCGACACTACCTAACTCATAAAGGGAGAAAAAGGAGAACACAAAATTATATCTTAAACGTGTAATTTTTTTTTTTTTTTGAGAAATCATTGCCCCACACTAGGAATTCCTCCTGTATCGTGGATGCGTTTACAAACATTTAAAATCACATACACAAGCAGCCAGACCTGGAACAACTATCTGTGTACCAAATTTCATCAAAATCCGTTCAGTAGTTTTTGTGTGAAAGAGTAACAAACATTCATCCATCCATCCTCACATACTTTCGCATTTATAATATGATAAAAGATAAATAAATGATAATTAAATAAATACAAGTTGTTTCTTTTCCTTTTCAAATTCTTGATGAATTCTTCCCAAACGCCTACTTGACATAATTATCGTTGTCTTAGGGAAAAGTGACTTATGTTGACAAATTTGCTTTGAAATATTGAGTCTTAAAATGTGTTAGCATTAACTCTCAATATCTCAAAGCAGATTTGTCGACTTAAGTCACTTTTCCCTCTACGTCAACGATATAGGTACTGTACCTAGTATACCCACCAATCTATAGGTATGCATTTATATTTAGTTCCCCTAACGAAAAACTAGATGGCGCTGCGTTTGACAACTTCATAATATTAAAAAAAGGTAGAGCTGCCTGTCTATTGCCCGTATACTATTGTAGTCTTTGGATCAGAACTGCGCGCGCCGGCGTCGTGTGAGCACGCAAGCAAAGTGCTTCCCGAGCGTTTTTAACCCCACGTTGTATGGGACATGGTAAAAAAGTTTGTACCTACTTCTGTGTTTTTTCGTTATTTTCACTTACAATTCGTGTATTATTTATACTTTTTTTAATTATAGGTACAGATAGTGAATATGTCTCACAACCCACAGGATGATCGTATTGCGGCGGCCTTATTGGAAGAAAATGAAACTTCGTCGGACGATGAAAACTTTCTTCCTAGTAGTGACGAAGAAGCAGATCATATCAGCGAGGCTTCTGAAGCTCACAGTGATACCGAAGTGGAAGATGCTGAAATAAACCTTGAACCATATTTAGATAATATAACATCAACACCTCAACCATTTTATCTCGGAAAAGATGGCAGGACAAAGTGGTATAAATCGCCACCCCGAATCAATGTTCGGACAAGGGCCGAAAACCTATTTACACATTTGCCTGGGTGTAAGGATGCAGCTCGACATAAAAAAAAACTCACTTGGAATGCTTCGAGACCTTCTTCACCGATGACATTGTTGACATGGTTTTGAATTATACAAACCAGAAGATTTCTTTGAGAATGGATAACTCTACATCTTATCCATCATACGGGGAATCTAACAAAGCCGAGATGAAAGCCGTGTTTGGATTGTTATTCTTAGCAGGTTTGTTTAGATCTGGTCGGCAAAGTCTTATAGACTGATGGAGTAATGATATACACCGTATGAATATTTGACCATAGATGAAGAACTCGTGGCATTTAGAGGAAAATGTGCTTTTCGTCAATACATACCCTCGAAACTGGCTAAGTATGGGTTGAAAATTTACGCTCTAGTGGATGCTAAAATATTTTACACAATGAACTTGGAAATTTAACTGTGGAAAACAGCCTGACAACAGTCCTTATTCATTGAGTAATAAGCCCTTTGATGTTGTTGATCGTTTGGTAACATGCGTGACTGGATCAGGAAGAAACATCACCATGGATAACTTTTTTATGAGCTATGAAACTGCTGAAAATTTGCCCAAAAATCACAAATTGACTGCCGGTGATACACTAAGGTCAAACAAGACATGCCTTCCACCTCAGTTCAAGGCTAGACGTGAAGAAAAATCATCTGTGTTTGGATTTCAAAAAGACATAACTATTGTATCTTACATACCAAAGCCACGAAAATGTGTACGCATGATGTCCTCATTACATCATGATGATGAGGTGGATCCAGAAAGCGGAGACCAAAGAAAGCCGTCTATTATAACGTTTTACAACTCGACAAAAAGTGGAGTTGATGTTGTCGACAAACTTGCAAGAACTTACGATGTTTCCCGCAACTGTAAACGCTGGCCTCTTACCGTATTTTTTTCCATGTTGAACCATGCTGGTATAAATGCTTTTATTGTGCATATGTTGAATAACAGTATTGAAAGGAACAAAACTAATCTTCGGAAGAACTTCATCAAGCAATTGGGACTTTCTTTGTTCGAAGACCACATTAGGAAAAGAAAAGACAATCCTCGTATACCACGAGATATAAGAAGACGCGTGCATGAAATGTTGCATGAAGAAGTTCCAGGACCACCACAAAAGCAAGAAGGCCTCAAAGGTGTTCTTTCTGCCCAAGAAACAAAGATAGGAAGACTCTGAACGGTTGTTTGAATATGTACGAAACATGCGAATTTGATGTGTCAAAATTGTACTGATTTAGATAACGAATGATCTCGCTACAATAGCCATCAAGTATTAATTTTGGTTATTTTTATAAAGTCAAATCTATCTAGTTTAATTAAATAAGTGAAATAATTGTGTTAATTTTAAGAAATATTTTTGTTGATTTTTTAATTTTGACTTAATAAAATTTTGTTGAATTCACGGAGGGAGTATGTGATTTTTAAGTTTTTTTATGAGAAATGTTTAATTTGATTTGTAAAAAAACCAGTGCTTGGTGCACACACAAAGTAGAGACGAGACCATCTCTTGTTGGGTTAATTTAACCCCACGTTGTATGAGTGAGGATTTTTTTTCACCTTGTATGCCGAAGGTTAAAAGGGGAGAGTCTGAATATGATAAACTCTATAAGATTCGGCCCCTAATAACCCCAATGAACACTGCTTTTCAAAAGGGAGCTAGGAATTCTTCATCTCAACGCATTGGTGAATGTATGGTGAAGTTCCAAGGGCGCAGTACTTTGAAGCAGTATTTACCAAACAAGCCGATAAAAAGAAGCTTCAAGATATGGGCGAGATGTCACAGTAGCACGGGTTATTTATTTGAATTTGAGGTGTATACGGGGAAAAAAGACAACGATACTGAATTCGGTTTAGGAGCAGCTATGGTAAATAGTATTTGCAAAGTACTTATTGAAGAAAAGATAGAAAACGCACATGTCACATTTGATAATTTCTTTGCTTCAACTCAACTAATGCAAAGCTTGTATGAGAATAATATACAGGGTTACTATTAACTCGACGTATTCCTTGCAGGACGTCATAGTAGGGTTAAAATGCAACAAATTATGCTACCAAATATTCTACCAATGTTCAGTAATTTTTGAATTAGTTGGATTCTTTTATGAAAAATCCCAGATTAAATCATTTGGAGCCAATTTAAAAAAATTACCAATCAATTTAAAGAAATTTAAGTTAATATCATAGTTGTTGCCGTAGCAGATCTTTTTTAATAATTAAAAGTTCAAAAATGCCTAAAAATATCACTAATCAAACATTGAATTTTTTGTAGTTTTTGCTATTACTCCATTACAATTTTGTCTAGCGCAAAAAAAAAAAATACTACGCCTGATCGTTTAGGTTCATAATGTCCAAATCTCAAAATGTACAGAAGGTGCAAAAAGTCCATATCCCAGAATGTCCATGTCCCGGAATGTCCATAATACATACCAGAGTGTCTATTATGTACATGTGGGAATGGCTAGTCGGAACTAAACCTTTTTATCGTAGTTAAACCTTTTTACATTGACGTTTGACATTGACGTGTAATATTTTGAAGAAAGAGATTTGACGGTTGAAGTTTGAAGTAAGAAAAAATATGAAGTGTTTTCCTGCTGTGGCAATTAAACCGTATTGAAAAATGAATCAAGAATTTGAATTTGTCACTAATCAAAAAGGGACTGCAACTGTAATTTATAACGGCCGCCGATTCAATAAAAATGTGAGTAATTCAAGCGGGTCAACTTTATGGAGGTGCGTAAACAGAAGAAATTGTACTGCTTCGATTACTATAGATGAGAAAAAAGAACGTATTTTAAGAACATCGTCACATTCTTGCGAAAAAAATATTGCCATTGCAGAAATCAAAAAACAAATAGCATCATTGAAAAAAAAAAGTGTGTAAAAATTTGGGACCGGTAAAGGAGATATACCAGGCCACTCGGAAAGTATTGCGATAAATAGTTTTTATATATGGGAGACTGGCCAGTTAGAATCTTTTTCGAAAATATGATTACTTGTAAGTAAAAATATGTGTTCCATTATCAAAATTTCCCTCCACATTTTTTGCGAGCCAATTCAAAGTATCGTGTCTTACTGAAAAATGGATCTGCGCCGGGAACATTTTAGAGCTATGATTTTTTACGATTTCAAATGTCGCCTGAAACCGGATGAATCGTTCGATAGACTTCAAATGGCATTTATGGATGAAGGCCCCTCCAAGGCAACCGTGTATCGTTGGTATAACGAATTTAGGCGCGGTCGACCAACCTTGGGGGATGAAGAAAGAAGCGGTCGCCCTTTGACGGCATAACCACTATGGATGTTGAAGAAGAAGGTATGTTGGTACTTTATTAAAGCATGTTTATTTTGGTTTTTACAATTGATAAAGTGGCATTTCACATCATAAACGTTCTGCATAAAAAAATGCAACTTTTTTTGGTAAACACTGTAATTAAAGGTGTTTTTGTTTAACCTCCTCAGAACTGAAGTCCCGTATAGGGGACAATTTTTCGAGTGTCGCCTCCTAGTGGCGAATAAGTTAAATTTTAACATAATAATGACATGAACTTGCTAACAGATGGCGCTTTTACCAGATCCTAAATCTAAGCAACTAGCGATCTCGGTGTTTTTGTTTTGACAGATTGAATGCGCGCGCGAAATAACAAGTGTAATTATGGCGGCGCGAGGTAAGTTTTTTTTTGTTTTTAAATAAATTAACGCACTTAGTTTGTAAAATCAGTGTGTATTGTGTTATTTAGAGTATATGAGATTTAGGAAACACTTTTTGTTTGTGTTTTGTCAAATAATTTGATTGTATTGTTTCCTTACGTACGTTGGTCCCTTATAGGGGACTCTGGGTTCTGGTCCTTATGTTTTTTTATTATTTGTTGTACTATTCTGGTATATTTCTAATGCAATATTTATTTACAGGATTAAATACCGAGGACATAGCGACAATTCTGGAATTCGATGATAACGACTCTATCATTAATGGCTTTTCTGATGATGATGACGACCCCGTATTGGCTTTTACTCATGAACCAACCTCGCAAGAAGCTGAAAGAAGTAGTTCCAGTGAATATTCAAGTGACGACGAAGTGCCATTATCCACATTTGCATCTACAGAGCCTTTTCAAGCTACAAATCGTCGAGTATATTGGAAGCACCAGGACAGTTTTGCACCATCTTCCTCAGGAGTTTTTTGTCAAACTCTAGCCAGCACTCGGGTCAGAGTATTGCAAACACCATATGCATACTTTACCAGATATATTCCTGAAAGAATATACGAAACATTCAGCGTCTGTTCCAATCAAACCTATTTGATACAAACAGGTAAGAACCTAGGCACTACAAAAGACGAAATAAAAATATTCTTCGGTATATGTTTCGCGATGAGCTATTTGCGATTGCCAAGAATTAAAATGTACTGGATGGCTAAGACTAGAATCCCAATGATAGCTGACCGAATGAACAGGGATCGTTTTTCCAAAATTCGAACAAACCTGAAACTAGTAAATGATTTGGATGTAAGTTCGGAATCCAAACAAAACAAGTTTTGGAAAGTGCAACCCTTGATTGAAACTGTAAGAGCGGCTTGCCTAGAAAACCCCAGACCTCAAGAAGTTAGTGTCGATGAGCAGATGATACCATTTTGGGGTAAAGTATCAATGCGGCAATTTATTAGGGGAAAACCTAACCCTTGCGGCATGAAAAACTTCGTGTGTACTGCTCCAGATGGCATACCCTTGGATTTTTTTTTTTGTACGAGGGCAAAGGCGACACCATACTGTCAAACGATGAAGCTGAATCTCTGGATATTGGAGGAAAAGTTGTTTTGAGATTGGTTCACAACTTACCTGAAGGCACAAAATTATACATGGATCGTTATTTTACGTCAGTTGATTTACTGGACAAACTACGCACAGAGAAAAAGATGCAGGCAACAGGCACTCTTAGGAAATCTAAAATTCCTAAATCATGCAATTTTAAGACCGACAAGCAATTGAGGGACCAAGGACGTGGTTCTTGTGATCAGTTGGTGCGCAATGATGGCCAAGTAGCATGTTTAAAGTGGTTTGACAACAAACCGGTAGTAGATTCTAAGCAACCGGAAAATAAGTGCAGGCGTTGGTGTAAGAAAACGAAGCAATATATTGAAATTGATAGGCCGTTTGCTATAAAACAGTACAACGAAAAGATGGGAGGCGTAGATATGCTGGATAGAGTAATCAGTTTTTATAGAAACAGCGCACGAACCAAGAAATGGACTGTTCGTCTAATTTTTCATTTTTTTCATTTTGCTGCGGCTGCTGGATGGTTAGTCTACAGAAAAGAGGCTCAACTGTTAGAGACTCCTAAAAAAGACACTCTAGACTACCTAGACTTCAAAGCAGACATAGCAAATTCATTACTTTACTTCACTTCATCTAGAGAACAAATACAAATGTATGAAGAAGCAGATACAACAGCAGAAACACCACAGGCATCTACCAGCCGTAAAAGGAAATATGTGCCTCAGCCCCCTTTGCAGCTAAGGACTGCCATGGCGGGACATTTGCCAATGATAGCCGAGTCTGGGGATCACAGATGCCGCTTGCCAGGTTGCAAAGGCAAGAAAGCAAGGGTATATTGCTCAACTTGCAATATGCATCTGTGTTTGGTGGTAGGGCGAAACTGCTACAAACAGTACCACGAAAATGTTGGCTTTTAAGAGATATAATTATGCTAACCACTTTTCTTCTTAATTTTCTATAGTTATGTTAATAAACGTTGATTATCTTGTATGATTTTTCAGTTTCATTACCAACCTTTTTTATAACATGTAAACCGACTGTCCCCTATAGGAGACACGCAATAAAAAAAAAAGTATAAATACTAAAATCATCAAACACTCTCATTTTGTTTCTTTGTGGGTCTCTAAGTAAGCCTGAAATATTTTTATTCAAGTAACATTCAAAATAATACCTCAGGACTGAGGAGGTTAAGTAAAAAAATGCATTATTTTGCTTTATTAATGCGTTTTGAATCAGCTGAACTATATAATGCTGAAACGCATTGGATTCTTCACCTGTAATGTGCAAGACATTCGCAATAACTGTGAAATAATATGAGATAACGGTTTTTCGTCAATTCTGAAAAATGAGCTATTTAGACTTAGTGCAGTGTTGTTCTGGGCGTGCGATATGGCGGGTTAACCGAAATGTAGCTTGCTTTACATGGATGGGCACGAAATTAGTCAACATTCTTATCGCCTTTCATGCTAAGGACAAAGTAACAAGCATGAGAACGCCATAAGATGGAAGGAAGGAAGAAGTGCCTTGCCCTCTGGGTGTTGTGGAGTATACCAAAAGGATGGAAGATATCGATCGCTTTGATCAAAAGCGAGGCACCTATCCTGTAGCTAGGAGGAGCAGGAGGTGGTGGATGAGACTTTTTTATTTTATGGTGGATTCAGCAATTACGAATGCTTACATTTTGTATTCTCAAAAAGTGCGTTACCCAATGTCTACTTTAGTTTCATACACTTCTCGGAAGAAACTTGATTGGCACTTTTACGAGCAGAAAGAAGAGGGTATCGAACTTGCCATCTTTTGTGTGCAAAAGACCAACCTCGCCGGTCCACTAGACTCTTACAGACGATGCAGGGCTTGCAACAGCAATGCTAACAGCAAAAAGTCGAAGATACAATGCATATGATGCGAGGTAGCCCTATGTCTTGTTCCATATTTTGCCAACTTCCACAAGCCGTAGTACAGCTCTGTCCAAATAATGGACACCATGTACCGTTTTATATATTTATATATACTTTTTTTCCGAAATTACAATAAAGTGCTCAAATATGACGGATACCACTAATTTTCATTTCTGTACCTTCAGCAGTTTCTTCTGCCTTATAAAGGGTTAAACTAACTTTATCAACATTTTGTGACATCAACCAAAAGATGAACAGTCCAACTCTAAAACAGGTCAATGCTTTACTGCCCAGAAACAGAGCCCAAAGCACTGGGCAGAAGAAACCTATCCATGAATTTGAATCAAATCATTTTACAATGCTTGTATGTGTTCAACTGGCACTGGCTAATTTTACTCACTATTCAAATCAGTTTTCCAAGTAGGTAGTCTTTTAAATTTTATTCAAAAATACGTCATTTTATGATTGGACATGGATGCTGCAATCAATTTATTAATAGACTAATAATAGCCAAGAGGCTTCACCACCACCTTAGGAGGCTCTCATTACACTGCTGGGTCAAGGGTTAGAACCAACACTAAAGATGAACAGTACAAGTCTAAACCATCAAATCCTTACAACAAATTAATTTTCAGCAATGCAGAAACAACAAATTTCAAGATTTTTATAATTTTCCAACAATTGACCTAAACAACAAGTTTTTTAAACCACCTGAAGAAGGCAAGACAAAATATAACATACAAATCCAGTAGACAGGCTGCAACGTGACCTTATTTCAATAAAATACATTATAGAAAGTTTTATGTGACCAAATGAATTATATTTTAACAGTTTAAGTTCCTACACTGATTAATCAGAAAACTCATCATCTTCCTTTCCCAACTTTGTTGGAGTCACCTTCCAGTCTAACTGGATGCAGTTTAATAGCAGTACTTTACAAAGAGTCTATCTGACATCTGCATCCCAGTTAGTAGGCAGTACAATATTGTATGGACTAAGACTTTCCAGCTTTAGGCTACCTATGAGGACTGCCAACTAACTGAATGACATAACAACTTTACTTCCTTTGACAATACAATATTTTCCAAAGCTAAATTTGATTCACTCTTCAAGGTAGGATCATCTTGCTGCCATTCATTTAACAGACCCATAATATCATGACAGGCACTATCGGCGTCTATGCTTCTCATAGAATTCAGTCTTTCTGTCACATGCTTCCCGAAAAACCAGTAGTTTTGCTCTGGCAACATCTCAGAAACTAATGGGTTCATAGCTAGCAAAAGATCATCTATAACTTGTTGGCACTTCGTTTTTTTAATGGATTTTGGCACTGATTTTGTTTTACGACGAGGACGATCTGTCCGCCGGCTCCGTTGACGGATGTTTATTACTAAATCATTTTCGAGCTCAGATTGTTGTTCTTCTTTCACATTTAAACCACTTGAAAGCTCTTTGTAGTCATCAGGGCCTGGTTCATAGTTCTGAAAAGAAATATAACACATTAAAATGGTGTAGTTCTATTTAACGTAACAGGCACAGGGACAAAATTTTTACATTTTCATGAGAAGTGCTGCACAAAAAACGATACAAAAGAAACTTGTATTATTGACAAATAGTATCTTAGAGACATTAATAATTTAACATAACAAGCAATGGTACAATTTTTTTACATTATCATGAGAAGTGCTGCACACAAAACATGAAGGAAACTAGAGTATTTTTGACAAATTGTTGACAATTATAGAGTCCTAGGTTGTTTACTGCTGTAAAGCAATCCTGAGTGTGCCTCCTACCTTCAGACACTTGCCTCTTACAACTATAGTAATATTAAATTATAGGCAAAATACATCACCTCATAATCCTCTTTCTTGCAAACATCTTTTAAAAACTGTAAAGGCTTCCATAGTGGCCAGCAAGGAACATAAATATCTGCCGGAGTTTTTGCTTTAAGCTTGGATCGTTCAACTCTCCGATGGTTGTGGTTGAAAGTGCTCCTGATGTTAACCCAACGATCTCTCACGGAGCGAGCTGAGAACAAAAAATTACATCATTAACTTTCCCCTTGTAAGTTTGTAAATCAAAATCTTATACTTCTCATCAACCTACATGCTTATGTAAAATTCTATAGTTACTCTTTATTTATTTAATTTTAAAGAATGCTAACAGACATAGAACAACATTTAATATCATGCATAAGTAAGGACATAATATTATGTTTATGTTTGGTTTTATAGTGTAAAATACCTCAGTATGGGAGAACAGCGTATGCCTGACAACAACTAAGTACATTCCTTCCCTATATTTTTGACATGACATTTCTTTTAAACATGTTTACCAGGTCTTCGAGAGCAAACAAATCTTTTGTACTTAGTAGACACTAGAAATCCAGTACAAACACAGTACGTACCCCGAACTGAATACCAAAGAGGAAGGGAAACTGATAGTTTGACAGGGCACTTCGTAAGTTAAAACTGTATTGACTTATTTCAGTCAAAGGGGATCTAAAGTTTACATTTCTACCTACCTCAATGATGAATAATTAATGTTACCATTGTATTTGAAAGGTTTTAAACAACCGAGGGACAAAACAAAAAGGTGACAGGGGCCGGTTTGAGAAAAAACGTTAGCGTGGTCTTATTTCCAAGGGTCAAAAAATAATTAGTCATGGTTAATTTATGCCATAAACTTACCAGTGAACCCTCGGCCCAGTCTCGCTGCAAATTCAGCGTAAGCTTTGTACTTTTGTTGAATTTGGTGATTCGTATTCCCGGCAGGCCGCCATATGTATTCTCGCTGGCGAACGAATGCAACTAAATCTAGTTCTAGCTTTCGAGTCCAGTAACACGGTTTGCGAGGCATTGAAAATACTTTATTTTGCACGAAAATGTTGTTTTTCTAAATATTTTCGCGCTTCGCAGACAACAAACTCACCTCTCCATTGACCACAAGTACATTATACTATATTACCATTTACTGACGAAATACAAGTAAAAACGCCATTGCGCCAGGGAAATGTCAAATGAAATAAACGTCAACGACCGGAACGGTGTTGCCAACCCCATCTTAGAGCAAAACTGCATACAAGCTAAAAAAAAACTGTAGAAAACTGTAAACATTTTAAAAACGGCATATCGATAGCTTTTTCTTATTGTATGGTTTCATACTTTATTTAATGGTAGGAATAAATAAAACATATATTATGGAAAATGAATACTAAACAAAAAAATTATAATAATAGGTAATCAAAACAACTAAATAAACATGCCACAAACCGTCTTGATTTTCCATCTCTTTCTTGTTTTTAAGTTTTTTTAATGGTCTGAGATTTGTTTTCTTAGCATTATTGCTCTAAAACAAGCGCTCTGCAAGCCGTATCCAGTACTGTGCGGCAGACACCGAAGCTTTTTGGCCAGCCCGTTATTGACAGGTTTTGATGAGGCCGAATTAGTGTAACTATGGACTATGTAGCAAAGAAAATAAATGATGGAGGCCTAAACTAAAAACTGGCAAGATTTTCTAAAACTATAAATCTACCGTTATAACTGTAGAGTTGGCTACACTGGACCGGAAAAGCCGATCGATTGATAAGCCGAAACCATAGACATAGAAATATGACCGAAACCTTGCCGAAACGAAATTTATTATCCTTTTATTCTATATTTATAGAATAATATTTTTTATGAATTATCCACAGACAAAGTTTTCAAATCAAATAATTTACTCGCTATGGATGGACAGATGGTACGTTAAAACGAAACGGGTGCCTACATTCTACCTCAATGATTATTATCTAAGGTCTCTAAACTATAAAGAACAACGACGATACTAAATTGTCTATGAACACAACAAATGATTTGTTTATTTTAATTATTTGATGAAAGTAATAATAACTATATTATATTTTAGAATCGGATCAGGAGTTCCGAAGAATACCCTCCCATTAACTCTGACTTTTTGGCTCATATTGCACTAATAAACTCTTTGTTTCAATCTGTCAAATGGTTTGAATCTCGCTTATAGCTAGCACGCTTGAGCCTTGAGCGACGATCTATGGACCTTATTATTTTAACGAGGTATTCTCCAGATTAGCAATCATCCTCATGCTGCTGTCTATGGGGAATTAGAAATATTACAGGCGTTTGCAGTTCTGATCAAATAGTTCAGCTTGGAGTGTACAGATGGCACTGTTAAAAATAATACCGCCAGCAATTTTTTGTAGGTGCTTTTTTATTAAAGGTTATGGCGAAAGGGCCTGAATAAGCCACAATTCGATTATTCTTAAGTTTTTTTGCACCTTGTAGGGTTGTACCAGGTTCATATTATGGTGATGTTTGGTTAATTTGCGACCGAAACAAATATGTAATTACAGAATTAAAATATTATGATCATCACAATTTTATTTTTCAATACACTTTATCGAAAACTGGCTCTTAAAGATCTCAGTGTACACCACACTGGTAGTTTATTATTTATTTATTTCTACAGATCACTTTAAACAAAGTCCAACTCTAAAAATCTACTCTATGTTTCATCGTGGTTCAGATAAATGACAAAGATTTTTTTTGTTCTGTTATTTTATTTCTTCGCAAGTGTGTAAATACGTTGTTTGATTTGCGTGGGCATCTGTCATTGCAGTTCTCGGCTCCATAACATCGCGGCGGCTGCAATGACAAAGTTTGCCCACTAGTATCAAAATAACATAACATCACGCCTTGTAATCCCCGAAAAGTTAGGCAGAGTTTACCTAACAAGTACAACCACATTTCGCTAATTAAGTTCAAATCCCATGTAATAGGAGGCCAGGCTATTAGCATCAACGGGGCACAAATCCAGACTCCGTGGTTTCTACGTAAAAAATCCTGATGTGAAGAACACTTTGCCCTACCCGGGAATTCAACCCTGGACCTCACGCTCAGCAGTGGTCACGCCATTAGATCAACGAGGCAGGTAAAATGTACCATATTCATCTTGACATCAAGAATTCTAGCACTGGGTCATATACCTACCTGTCCACAATCTTAGAAGGTCCTGAATTATCACCCAGAAAATCAATCATCAATCCTACATAGAATCGGTCATCAAGTCCTTCTTCGCTAGAACAACTCTGCTTAACCCCGTCAGGATGCAAACGTGTGATGTTTTGCATCGCCATAAAATTCAGCATGATAACGCGTGCTGCCAGCATTAAAATTTGCATAGTTGTAAAGTGGCATTAACAGCGCATGACATTAGAGCTTATCGAACGCAGCCGGATGGTTTATAACTTCCGTTTCCGTGCAAAATGGCGGCTTCACATCTCTGTGGTATGGACACTGGATTTTTAGTGTAATAACTCTTTTTCGGGAAAATATTTTCATCATTCGATTTTCGTAATAAAAGTTTAATCACTGGACATAGTCAATATGTTGTTCTCATGGGGCAAGTGCGATCAGTAGGAACACAACAGTGAAGGGTTCCATGCGTTCTAACGAAAAAAACGGTACCCTAAAACGAGGGCTAGTGAATAAAATATAGTGTAGTTAAACTATCCATTTTTTGGGTCGGGTCAATGTGTCGAATGACTGGTTATATTTGATTTTCTGCTGCGCTGATAGAGGCGTCGCCAAGTTAAGAGCTTATTCACACGAGGACGTATCGTGTTTTTTCACGATTCGTAAATTCTCATCACGTCGTCAAAAAACACGAAACGTGGATTTTTTGCGATTACGATGGTAGTTCATCCAAGACTGAGCTAGAAATCACGAAACGAATGAGAACATCAATTCGGATATTTTGCCGAATCGTGATAAAACACGATTCCGTATGCAATGTGAACGTCCATCCGTCATGACGTATCGTGTTTTTTGACGAATCGTCAATGACGGAAACCGTGTGAATGAGCCCTTACTCGGTCTATTAATCAAACGCCCATAGTTGGGACAAGCTGTAGAGATGGGCATTAAAGCGATTTCCCTGGCAAATCTCTGCTAATATAGACTTGATATTGTATCCTGTGGTGACTAGTAAGGACTCAAGCTATTGCTGCTATTCATCAACAAAGCTGCTACTACGACGCTACTATGAAAGTTATCAAAAAAACCGACTGCTTCCCCGCCGACCAACTGGACGGCACAACTAGTTGTGCAGTCGGGAACGCTATTGACCAGTCTGTTGTGCAGTTATTTATTTTTATAAGGATAATGTTTTATAGAGTCCCTTCCGACCAACTACTCGACTAGGAGGTATTCCATTCAGCTCACACAAAAAGTGTAAACCTGATCACAGAGAAGTACCTACACATTGGCTTTTGAAAAATATCGATGGAATAAAAAATATTGAGGGCTACCTCGAAACATTTTTTACAGAACCTGCTTATCATAAAAATACTAGGCTTGCATGAATTCAAAATGGAACTTTGACCTCCTAGTAAATCGAAATGAGGGATTTTATTTTTAAACTCTTCCCTAGTCGCTGGATAGATGGCGCTGAACTTACTAAGTTACTGCAAGAAACAGAACGTCACATCATTTCACTTAGATGTAATTTTAATTATAAATCAATATAGTATACTGTACTCTGTGATTATAAACGAAAGTGTCAGTCAACGAACGTATTTGAAGTGCCGCAATGTTGTTTTTTTTCAAGCGTTTTGGCTTTGGCTCGTAGTAACGTTGTCAGTTCAACGCCATCTAGAGAGTTCTTGGAAACTATGTTTTTTTATACTCAAAAAGAAAACCTCTCATTAAATAATTATGCGACTAATATTATTTTTTTTAGGCAAAGGCCTCCCCCATATTCTTCCAGATAAGTCTCTTCTCCTGCGCCACTTCAAACATTTTTTAAACCATCGAAATTTTATCGATATTCGTCTTTACTGTAAAGGAAGAGAACATTCCATTCTTTGTAAAAAGAATTGAATAATCGTTTGTATGCGACGCCTTATTGTATTAACTGCGCGTAGAGAGGAAGAACAGAGAATTATTGCTATTATATTTTTGTCAGGAGCTAGTTTCTTTCCTTTATTATTTTCAAAATGAAGTGTAGTCAAGTCAGAGGCGGCCTAAGGGCGGTGCGTGCGACCGCACCGGGCGTCGTCACTGGGGAGGGGGGGGGGGGGCGAAAACGCCCGAAATCTTATTCACAACTAACATATTCACATTACAGACACGGGTATAGAAAAACCGAGGCAAGGTGCTCGGTTGAGTTACAGATGGTGGTTACATTGTTTTTTTGGGGGTTAGACGCCAATATAAGATTTTGCATCTCCTAAAATTTTTGCTAGGGCCGCCTCTGAATGTAGTAATTAAAAATACACACACTACAGTACACTACTAACATAAACTACAGAATTAAATAATAATTATGACCCAGACTTATATTACGAGTTGTAGGTCGTTGGATGGAACCCAGGCCAGGCAAGCGAATTACTTTGTGAAATTTATTTCATCAACACTGCTCTAAAAACGGGATATGTGACGTCTGCCAACCCGCACCGGAACCGCAAGGCCAAAAAAAAAACCGATGGTGGTTATGGAGTAATTTTTTTGACAAAAAGTTTTTATTTTAACCTCATTTTTTTGATGTCGGTTATAAATAGCGATCTATGTGGAAAATATGTTTATTCCGTGAGTTTTATAGGTAATATGAACTGACTCCGGTTGTATTTTCAAAACATCGTTGTCTGCCAAGCCTTTTCACAACTCCATTGTGTTCTAGGCTAACCGGATGCAGCTGAATATCAGTTTTTTCCATGGAGCGCCTGCTTATCTGACCTCCTCTACCCATTGACCTCAAGCAATGTGACTTGCGACGCGACTTGAAACGTGACTTCCGACACGACTTATTTTGTTCACGCAAGAATGGTCGCGTTGGTCGCGTCGTGTCGAACTCATTACATAGGGTTGCGATGCAACCCCTGTGTAGCTTCACTCTTAAACTTTGGCAGAGAGACTGTTACATGAATTTTTGAATCTTTTGCAGTTTAAAAGACCCGTTGAGCGCAGGTAGAGGTAGACATTACAGCTCTCTACTCTTAAGTTCGTTGGGAGGTATTTCACGTAAAGTTCCTTCCATTCAATAAAATAGTGCCAAGAAGTCCAATATCATAATGGTGGGTAGAATTCTACAATTACAACCTAAATGTTTACACCAGTCTAGCTGCAAAGACTTTGTTTACAGAATATAAAATACTAGCACTTCGCCCGGGACTTCCTCCTCAAAAATTGTTATACATAGCTCGGCTAATAAGCATGATATAAAAATAATTTACAGCCTCTAGCACCCACGAATAATGTAGCTTTCTGACGAATTTTTTTTTTGAATTGTATTAGTAGTTTCGAATTCATAATTTTTATTACTCTAATAGCGCCATCTACTTTGACTTTTAAAATTGTAGTTCGTCACTTAGAAAACAGATGGCGCTAGCTGTACCGAAAAAAAATTACGTCGCTCATGGCACGGATACACCTCAGCGACCGCTGTGCGCTGTTACAAGTCATGAGTGTCTTTACTCGCACTATGACGTTAACACATCGACGAATATTAAAATATACAAGGTGTAAACGGACCCTTCACGAAACCGTCAACAAAGCATTCCGTGTATCAAACTAAGTAATCCTACTCAAAAATTATTGCTGGAAAACGACTTTTTTGGGGTGAAAAATCACGTTTTACGGCAAAACTCAATATAACGCACTCAAAACATTGTGCTGATGAATGCATTGTATAGTAAACGATTCATGGAGGTATTTAAAGTAAAGTTATTATGTAGCCTTAAAAACTAGTATTTGATTACGGATATAATATTTATAGAAGGTTCCCAGGTATGGTCCAGAACAAAAAAAAAAAAAAATAACGCAATGACGGGGAGATTCAAGTACCTTTCGACTTCGGCTTAAGGGCCTGTTTACACCCTCTATAAATAATAATCATAAACAGACGGCGCCACGCGCGACGCGGATGGTTGGAAGTTTTGCACTTAACGCACTTACGCATCACGTTATTGAAACTGCAGTCTGTGGACGTTGTTGTCGCTGGTGTTGTGGCCATGTTCTGTGTTGGAATGCGTTTGTTGATAAGTACAGTGCTGTACAATTTTGCCTGTTGAATAACTCTGACAAGAGAGCGCTGTTGGTAAACATTTGTGATATTGCCTGTGAAAATTGTACGGAAAATACCTCATGTAGCACTATACCTATGTATTTCGTGGCGAAGGAAAAAAAATGGCACAAGCCTTAAAATCTTACCACTTTCAAAAAAGTAGGCGAAATACGTTCCCAAAACTGTTATCGGTGGCGTTCAAAATATATTAATGTCGGTATTCGCATCTAGTCGTCATCATCGCATTACCAGTGCTATCGCGTGCTCAGCGCACTTTATGTCTTCCGTTTCCGGTGCTGCATCCCCACACATCCACATACACAGCTTAAATACCTTTTTAAAATCATTTTTGGCCTAAATCAACTGTTATCCGTGGCTTTTTGGCTTGACTGGGTTAATAATGTGCCATCATTTAATCTAAGTAGGTGACATAATTTTGTTCTAACTTTCAACCGCGTATCTAAGCGAAGGGGTTTATTATGTTTTTAACTCGTAGATATTTACAATAAGTATGTATAATATAGTCAACTTCACTAGGTACTCACCTTCCTGACCTTTTCCGATGTCTTCCTTTTTCTATGTTGGGGTCGGCTTCCAGTCTTACCTTACGCAGCTAAATACCTGTATGTGTTAGCTCTGCTAATAAGCATGATATAAATATAATTTATAGCATAAAGCACCCACGGATGTAGCTGTCAGTAATGTAGTCTACCAGAGAAAAAAAATTAGAATCGGATCAGTAGTACAAAGAAAGTTTACCTCTTTACAATATTAGTATAGATGAAGCGTCTGCCTAACTCTTGGTAAGTATGGTTATCACACTTTCGGGCTTCTGACAGCTTGTAAGGACCTCCAAAGATGTACAATTAAATGACAGTCAGTTTCGATATCTTAACATTCCTTCGAAGGCACGGGTCTGTATGTAATAGATGGTCATCCATCCAGAGATCGAACCGTGTGGCTGTTATTATTTAGCCACGAGCCAATCCGAGATTCTGGAACCGATTTATTGTAGTGAAATCAAGCGTATTCCATATCGAATGTGTGAACTAGGGCACTCACTCAGGGCCTCTCACTAATTCGGAATAGCGATGCCCAAATGAGTTTGTGTAACTTGTTGGCACCTATTACGTTTTAAGATGGCAATAGAGATTGGTTGTGTTCGACCGAAGTTCGATTTTTGGTTGAAGCCGGCCGGAATTACGGCACTTGTTAGAAACGTTCGAAGGTTTGGCCGAAGCTAAAGCCGAGGCCGAAGCTTCGGTCGGACCCTATAGACTGGTTATGTCATGTTGTAATGGTAATAGAGAGTGTCAAAGGTGCGGACAGATGCGGACCCTGAAGATCGTTACTTTAGTTATCTGTCAGAGCCCGGGGTCCGCAGCCGATCTACCCCCACGTTTCCATCACCGCAGCTTTCCTGTTTCCTGTGAATATGACGTATAAATAATTAGGATGTTGGTAGAAGGATTGCCAGTTGTTTAAAATAGCGTTTGAAAACGAAGTAACTGCTGTGTTTTCTTGTAGGAATCTCATCCAAAATAAAATCAAAGTAATGTCGTGTTAGATGCTTCCTTCTCCGCGCATCACAGTGTGAATTTGATGCTCCCGAACAGACCATGGCCCAGTTGCTAGAGTTAAATGCACGTTTTTTTTTTTAAAGAGCAATATTGTATATTACTAAATTAGGCGTTCAGTATCTAAGCAACGATCATCGTCTTCCTGACCTTGGCCCATGTTACTTGGGGTCGGCGCAACACGTTTCTTCTTCCAGTTTCCTCTGTCAACCACCCCGCTATCATTTACTCCATTTTCTTTCATACATTTATATAATTCTTCACTCAATCACTCAATTTAGTCATCACGTCCAGAATCCAGGTCATCTGTCCCGTCTACCTAGCCTTTTCTCAACTATGTTGGGGTCGGCTTCCAGTCTTACCGGATGCAGCTGAATACCAGCATTTTACATGGAGCGACTGCTTATCTGACCACCACAACCCAGTTATTAAAGTAATACGAAATCTTTTGGTAAGACTGATTGTCAGACTTTCGGGCCACTGACTAGCTGTAGCGACTGTCAAAGATCTACAAATGACAGCCGGGACCAACGGCTTAACGTGCTTTCCGAGGCACGGAGGAAACTTGGTATGTAATGATGGTCACCTATCCACTGACGAACCTTAGCAAGCGCGGCTTAACCTTGAAGATCGATCCGTGTGGCTGTTATTATTTAACCATGAGCTTCTCCAGTATTCCAGTATTAGAGCGAATCACACCAATCAGATTGAACTTGATCAGCACATCTAAACTGCGTTCAAGAGCTGCCAGTGTTAACATTCCATAGCTAAGATGATATTGCTCTTGAAAGCAGTTTTTTGTGCTGATGGCGGTCAGTTTCATCGGAAAAATTTAGCCTCAGTCACGTAATAGAACCTTTTAAGTTGAATCGACGCCAACGTACAAGATTCCAGAAGTTTGTTCATTAAACGGGCCATGCTGACCTGTAGTCAAATGTGAAAAGTTTAATTGTAGTAAGTGTTCCTGACTGTGTTATTATGTATATTATTAAGATGGCGGCTTGTATTGGTATTGTTTCGTTTTGTTTGAAGGAAAATTTTTGGAGTGGAGTTACACAGGGTGAAAGGGTCTTAAAAAAGTAAACTCATAATCTGCCTAGCCTTTTCCCAAATTTGTTGGTCGGCTTCCAGTCTTACCGGATGCAGCTGAGTACCAGTATTTTACATGAAGCGACTGCTTATCTGACCTCCACAACCCCAGACTGGTTGTCAGACTTTCGGGCCACTGATTAACTGTCAAAGATCTACAAATGACAGCCGGGACCAACGGCTTCATGTGCTTTCCGAGGTACGAATGAAACTCGGTATGTAATTATGGTCATCCATCCACAGACCTTGGCAAGAGCGGCTTAACCTTGAAGATCGATCCGTGCGGTTGTTATTATTTAGCCGACGTGCTCCTCGAAACGTAATCTGTTGCCGCGAATTCATTACACGATTCTAGGCATTTAACAATGTATACCAAACACTTGTTAACACTCGCATGCCGCTACTAGCGGTGGATATGTTGTGCGCTTATTTTTACCCTGTTCCCATCCCACTCTTTGAATTATCCTTTTCATTTATAGTGAAAAGTGCAATAGATACACACGATCAAAACTATTCCATACGTTTTGACCACGTTAGTACTATATTTTTATTAACATCTCTTTTGTTTTCAGTAATCAATCATATGTTCCAGGAGTATCCGTACGTATTCACCCAAATGGCACTGTATCCGTCTCGCAGAGAACATAGCAGTGGGAACTATGTGCGTATATTTTGACTGGCACCAACGAAGGTTTTAAACTGAAAAGCTGATCGTGTCAAACGCATCTAAATCTCTTATAATATGACCCCGCATCCTAACAGAAGCGATCGTACGCGTTCGTACGTTGCGTTCATACGTCACGTATTTGTTCGGAAAACCGTACGGTCCGTGCTTAGCGAGGCGTAGCAGAGCCTTAGCAGGCTCTTGCGACCTGGCTGCCGGCGAAGCATCTCGGCGGGGCACATTCTAATTCTGAGACGGAAATTTATTCTATTTTGAGTACTAAATATAGAGATAATATAGAGCTTCTATATTGTGAAAGTGCGCACTCACATTTCACACAGCAAAAAGACAGCAAAAGTCGCATGTTTGCGTGCGAAGTTCGCTTTAGTTACGACAAGGCCTGACCGTGGCAAACGGAGCTTGACCTCTTATAGCAATCATACAGCTTTTATTTATTTAGCGCCGAACCAATAACTCATATCGGGCCAATGTAACAATAAACGTTTTCCAGATTAAATTTATTTCGATTATAACTGAAGATTTTCAGCCGGCGAACTCAGGAGAGGGAAACAAATTAAATATATCATTGGGAACTGTGCGTTGTATTGAAGTTGTACGGTTCTCAATTAAAAATATTTATATACAACGTGTTTCTTTCCTTCACGCATGTAATCCCCGAAGAGTTAGGCAGAGGAGTACCTAATAGTACACCCACATTTCACTAGTTATGTTTGATTCCTTGCCATCAACCGAGCACATCTAGACTCAGTGGCTACTAATGAGAAATTCCTGATGGAAAAACCAAATAACAATTTGCCCGACTCGAGAATCGAAGACAGGACCTCGTGCTCAGCAGTCGCGCTTGCGACCACTAGACAACGAGGTAATCACATGGGTCACATTCAATACTTATATTATAATGCATGTATCAGAAAGGCGTGATCATATTTAAGTTTGTGGACCATCAAACTGAAGAACGTTGTCTGTGGGACATAATCGTGATTGCAAAAAATAAATCTGCTTTCCGGCGCTGCTGATCGCCTGAGGTCGTGGGCGTAACGTAAAATGATGAAAAACACTCTGACTTTTGTTGTGGGTATAATTTTTCCAAAACATTATACTCGGTTTCCTTTTGTTTTTCTTTTAAAACACATTAAGGAGTTGTAAGCGTTTCAAAGTTACGGGTTAGGCCCGCCCCGGTACGGAACTGAGGAATTTTTAATTTCTCTACCGTCGCCCTCTGAAATATGGGGACGCGAGGTACTTTTTTGTTGCGTTTGAATTTACTTTGAATATTTTTTATTGGTGTTTTAAACTATTTACAAAATGCCGGGGACGCCCTATAAGGACGTAAAGTCACTAGTACTAACATTTACATACGTAGCGACATTTAAATGTGATTTTACTCCTAATGCCATCATCATCTGTCTAACCGGATGCAGCTGAGAACCAGTATTTTACATGGAGCGACTGCCTATCTGACCTCCACAACCTGGTTAGTACTGGGTTATATGATACCCCTTGGTTAGACTGGTTGTCAGTCTTTCGGGTCACTGACTACTTGTAACGATTGTCAAAGATCTACAAATGACAGCCGGGACCAACGGCTTAACGTGCTTTGCGAGGCACGGAGGAAACTCGGTATGTAATGGGTTACATACATTTTCTCCTAATTTATCGATTGTAATTTTATGTAGTTACGAACATAACATTTTGGAACCCATACAATTACGAGATAGGTCTTTCATCTACAAATTTGTTCTCTATCTTAATCTAAATCTGTCTTCTAGGGTAGGTGCATAACTGCCGGTGACTGTATACTGACCTTATTGGTGATGTTCTTCACAAAGATCAGGTACGTGCATTTATAACCAGATGTATGAACGTGGATGAAGCAAAATGAGTATGTAAGGATCGTAGCAGACGGCTTACTATAGTTTCTGCTCACCCCCCATGGGAGACAGGATTGAGTTTATGTATGTCTATTAGGTACACCTCTGCCTAACCCTTCTCGGAATACAGGCATGATGTTATGTTCAAAACCACCCTTATTGCGCCTACATAAACAAGCAATCCAAATAAAAGTCGAATTGTTACCATGTTACACTGTACTATAATACCCTTACCGTCAGACAGGCGTGATGTTATATGTTACGTATTAATTAGCATTCACGATCATATCCATGTCTAGCAGTCCACTATTTACTTATGCAGGCATATTTCGCGACGCGATATGCTACTACAAATGTAGTTATAGTAAAGTACATAGAGCCTATTCAGTTGCTCCCAAACAGAGGGTAGGAGTGGACGCGTCCCGCCGCCCTACGTTTTACGAGAAAAATTAAACTCGATAAATAAAATAAAACTTGTAATAGTGCTGTGCGTGCTACAAATAATTTAAATTGATTTTTAAACGAATCGAATCGTGTGTTTATAAGTTTTTTTTTTGAAGGAAAGTGTTAACTTTTTTCGTGTGTTTTTTCAGTGAGTGAGTGAAAATATGTACTTAGTGATTTGAATGTAGCTGTTTAGTGTTAGTGGTGTTAAAATAGTGCTTTTTGTTACTAAGGTGAGTGATGCAATTTTCATTTGGAATTAGGTGTTAAAGTGAATTGGCAATTGATAACTATGATTATTTAATATGCTCTTAATGATAATAAATTGATAACTATAAAATCATTAGTGTAAAAAATACCATGACTTTTTTTGGTAGGCTGCTGGTAATAGTGTGTTTTTATTTTCTTCGATTGAAAATAAAAAGTGCATGATGGATACTAAATTCGAAACACAGAAGTAAGACTTTAAAATAGTAAACCATGATTAAAAAGTTAAGTAATAAACCTTAATTTGGGTGCAGGTGATAATATATTTTTTTAACTCCCTTAACTACCTAAATACATACATTAACAAATAAAACAGTAAAATAACGTAGCATAAACAAAAACTCACCAACGTTGTCAACTGGTAATGTGTAGGACTAGCAGCATTGCCACGGTGTTTGGCAATTCCGGATACAGTAGGTTAAATACGGAAATGTGTTATAAAAAAAACGTCAAAAAAAAAAAACGAAAACGAACGAACGAATCGTAAGAAAATGTGTCGTTAAAAAAAACCTGAAACATACCAATTTGCCAAACGAAACAGTTACAATATATTAGATTCTAGATTTTATTGTCACAGCAATAATTGGTGTCGACGATGTTGACAATTCTGTCAATTAGATGTCAGTGATGTAGTCAAATAGAAAGCTTGCAAAAAAAAAGAAATGTAATCCTTAATTTAAAATAAAAAACCAGTTGCACTCAAGCTTACCATGAGGGTGATTTGAGACGGCGTGGAAAAAGAGTAGCGGCTACTTGAAATAAATAAATGAAGTCAACCTGGATCTTGTTGGGTTAGCACGGAACTATTATAATTTGACCTCCAAATTATAATTGACCATTACTGAACTATTAATTTAATCAACAACCAAATAATAGTAATATACAAGGTATAAACGGGGGCTTCACGAAGCCGCCAACCAAGCATTATGTATGTACATCAAACTAAGTATCTCTACGCAAAAATTATTGCTGCACATTTTTTTTGGGGCGAACATTAATTTTTTACGGTAAAACTCAATGTAACGCACTCAAAACATTGTGCTGATGGATGCATTGAATTGTAAATGGGCCATGGATGTATTTAAAGTAAAGTTATAACTTTAAAAAATAGTGTTTAAAAAAAAGTTGGAACCTTGACCCCAATATGTTTAAGACCTGTTCATGCTTTTATCTACATGTTTAAGACCTTTCTTCTTTTTTTCATTGTCATTTTGTTCTCATCTAATAAATAATAGAGTTTAAGTAAATTAGGTATATTATTTTCATAATAAATTAACAATTTTTTTTCACTAATTTCAAAAAAACATCTTATGTTAAATATTGTTTAAAAATTTGTTGCCCAAGTAATTATGTACTTAGTATTAGAACACATCGCCTGTGATACAGGTATCCTAGTACAGACATCTAACTCTGTTTTACCTACATTATTTCTAAGACTTATGTTGTATTGTAAAAAAAATAACTTTGAATAAATTGAAATTGAATTGAAATTGAATATATCCGTAACTAGAAGGCTCCCAGGTGTGGCCCAGAACAAAATAATTACGACAGTGACGGGGAGTGCAAGTGCGAATCGGCTTCATTAAGGGTCTATTTACACCCTAAATGTAAGTCTTTAAACTGACATGTTCACTAACTCTACCATCAACACTGAAACGAATAGTAAATATCCCGTTTTCAGTGTCAAATAATAGCATTTCGTTTTCACAAATATTTTTGACAAGTTTATGATTTCGAAAATATCTTGTCGTCTGCCAAAACTTTTCCCAAATATGTTGCGGTCGGTTTCCAGTGTAACTGGATACACCTGAATATCAGTATTTTAAATGGCTATGACTGCCAATATTTTCTATAATCGTCAATTTAGTGGTCGTAGTTTATTTCGTGTTAAGAGCTTTCATCCGTAATGCGAGTAATCACGCTGGCGTTAAAATTGATAATTTCCGATGGAAAATAAAACAATTGTGTGTTTAATTTGTAGATAGGACATTGAGCTCGTATTATTTGGAATTTCAATATTTAGTACATGTCTGAAATATTTTTAAAATATTCACATAGAGTTCTCATTAGAACTGCCTCGTTGGTCCAGTGGTTGCAAGGGCGACTGCCGAGCATGAAGTTCTGGGTTCGATTCCCGGGTCGGGCAAATTCTTATTGGGTTATTCCATCAGGAATTTCTCAGTTAGAAACACGGAGTCTGAATTTGGGCCCGGTTGATGGCAATAGGCTCGCCTCTTTTACATGGGGGTTAAACATAACTGGCGAAATGTGGGTGTACTATTAGGTACCTCTGTCAACCCTTCGGGGATTACTGGCGTGATGTTATGTTATGTGTTCTCATTAGAGCAGTTTTTCTTGACGCTAGTTTGAAGTGGAAAGTAAATTGTCGTGTCGGCCCTTAGTTTAATGACCTACTTCTTGAGCACTAAGTTACGGTCAGTTTAGTAGGGTTTAACTACGTTAATCTTAGTCACAGCTAACTTACGTTAAAGGGAAACTTTGTCTTGAGGTTAGGCGAGGAGTGCTCATTATTTTCTAAATGTAAAGAAATGTAATCAAAAAATGTAAAAAAAAACATTTAGCAATGGTCTTGAATTTAACTGGCGAATTGTGGGTGTATAGATAAATCAATGTAGATGAACCTGTAAACTTGAAGCTGGAGGCTAGACTATATCCGACTAAAGGTATCTGACTATATCAACCTACACTTCAATAACCAACAATTATTTTTTCAATGTTGTCTGCATTTACTTAAGGGTTAGCGCCAGCGACACCAATAATAGTATTAAAAGGGTTATCCAAATATAAAGCATGCAATAATAAAGGACATAAATAAATAATTGATCAACTTAAAATGATTCCCATGCCTGTAAAAAACCGGGCAAGTGTGATTCGAACTCCAGCACTAAGGGTTCTGTGCCATGAAAACGATTAAAGTTTATTTTCTTTCTTATTCCTTTTCATTTCAACACGTAGCTTGTGAAAATTTCAGCTATTTATCACGATTTAAACGATATTCTTCGTCAACACGAAGAGATGGTGTAAGCTTAGTATAATAGTAGGGTTAAAGACATTTAAAATCTCTGTGTATCAGAAGAAGCCTCTGTGAGGCCATAAGTTTAATGTCATAATTGCCAAGATTGACAAGCTACACTTGTACCGACAGCAACCAGTTGGCTTTTACAAGTAGATTTTGTTCGCGTTGTTCCGTGCTATAGTAAGTGTCACTAACCCGAAAAATGTCGTATTAACCCAAAAACTTACTCGAAGCGACAATAAAAATATAATCGTTTAAATCGTGGAACTCTTACGAGGCGAAGGCAATAGGCAATCACTTGACGTTTATGTCTGTGACAAACAGACGGACGTACGAACGGCGTAGCCCTAGCAAAAGGATAGAGTCATTCCTTATAAGCGCTCCGTATCCAGGCGCATTCGCCCGTAAGTCCAGATTCGAGAATTACATCACTGAGGGAGAATAACCGAGCATTTAAGTACGCAACCTGTAACAATCACTTTATTCTGTACAAAATCCAATCTTAGATTTATTACATTACAGGCGAATGGTCCGGTGAGAGAGCGCTATAAGGCACGGAACTCTAAAAAAACGTTGGCTGGCATAACGTTATTTTTGTAACCGTTGCGTGACCGCACGACAATATGGTAATTAGCATGCAACGCTACAGTATGCAGATATACCCAGCAATCATTATTATTTTACCTTTGAATTCTTTTGTCGCTGAAGTAAATGAGAATGTTATAACGTTTGTATCAAGTTGATCGTGGATGGCTGGCTGTCTGGCTGATAATCGTCTTACGACATTTTAAAAAGTTGATCTTGGATAAGTTGTGGTGTAGTATATAATTATACTATATTATGTTAGTGTGTCTGTTCTTATAAGAAATTGCAACACGACGTACCGAATTGAGATGTTTCATTTCTATTAAAGTCCCGCCCCTATGAAGTGTCTTTTTTCTGGATCAAATTCGGTTTCCAAATCAAAATGACGATATTCAACATTTTGTGAAAACCACACTTTGTGATCATGAAAATTACGAGTCCAACAATACGCCCTCCTTTATCAATTCCTAGTTTTTTAGCTGGGTAGTCAAGTGGTGGTGATAGTAGCGAAATTTTTTTAGTGTGTTGGACCATACCGCAAACCTTCTTGTTTTCTAGGCGAGCTGTCTAGTCAAAACTTTTTTACTTTTGTATGTTTTTTTGTCGAATATGCTTTTAAATGCCCTCATGAAAAATATGCTTAAGGGTGCATGGAGCAGTACAAGAGTAAAATTAACTATTAACACCAAAAATATAAGTCGTTTCCCAGCAATAATTTCTGCTTAGTGTTACTTGGTTTGATGTACAAAATGCTTTTGCGACGGTTAGTGGTGGGTCTTGATACGCCTACGTGTTCGTTTCACATACGGAGGGGCTCGTGGTTAAAAAATAACAGCCTCACGGGTCGATCTTACATTATGGATTACAATAAACTAATTGAGATCTTCGAGGATAAGCAGTGCTTGCCGAGGGCGATCCGTGGATGAGTGACCATCATTCCATACCGAATTCCCCTCGTGAGTCAGACATCACGTTCAGCCGTTTGTCCCGGCTGTCATTAGTAGATCTTTGACAGTCGTTACAAGTAGTCAGAAGTCCGAAAGTCTGACAACCAGTCTTACCAAGGAGTATCGTATTACCCAGTGTCTGGGTTTTGGAGGTCAGATATGCAGTCTCTCCATGTAAAATATTGAGATTCAGGTTAGACTGGAAGCCGACCCCAACATAGTTGAGTAAAGGTAGGCTTATGATGTTAGTTACACACACCTATCCATCGCTACGCATCCCCGCACATTTCTAGTTCGAAGATAGTCTTATACTACTTACGTATCTCACATTGTAAGGCTGAAATAAAGTTACGCAGACATAACGTAGTGCTAACTACATAGTACCTACCCTTAGCGGGGTTACACCTTTTTTCGGGTCGGCAAATTCGGTTGGACAGAATTTGTTGAACAATAAAACTAACTCGAAGCAAATTACTACACAATTACACATAGCATTTAACAGGCATTCATTCGGTTTGTACCGATCAGAAGGAGATGGCGTGACGAGTTTGACTCTTACCAAATGGATTGGGCGAAATTGCCACATATAGAAAAATGGAAAGAGGCGGGAGGCCTTTGTCCTGCAGTGGGCTCTTAATAAAAAATATGAATGTGCCGATCGGTACACTTTAATCGGCAAATACCATATCTGAACCGAGTTCGAGTCGACTCAGCACTTCAAGTGAAGTCGAGCTTTTTCCTGAACTTATATCCATTTGTAATCGATTTAGCCGCCCGGCTATGCCGACCCGAACATTTGCGTAGCAGCCCTTAGTTCTTACTAGTTCGTGTTTCGCACTTAAGTTCGACTTAATCAAAAGTAAGTTAGTATCTTGCAAGTTTGCTTACCTTATTACAGGCACTTATCTTATTACGAATAGTTCGGAAAGGTCAACGTAGCCCTAACAATCTCTTTTGATTGTAGATTTATTAACTAACTAGTTTTCGCGGCTTCGTGTCACCATGTTCGTACACGCTAATCTCCGAAACCGCCAACTGATTTCAATGACATTTTGTGAATGCGTACTGTAGGTTCCAGCTTGATAGGATAGTTTTGGACCCGGTAAGCATCCGTGCGACGCAGTAGTCTATTTATACTATGAAATTCATATGCATTGAAATTAAATGATGTAATATGATTTGTTTTATCCTTTAAGGAAATCTTCCAATACACTTTTATACCTACGTCATTGATTTTTGTATTATTTTCCTTTTTTCATGTTGAGGCTTGTAAATGTCTTGTCGGTATTTGCCTCGGCTTAGGGCGTCGCTGGGGGTGGATAGCACGGGTCTGACCGGATCGGATCAAGCAGAAGTACTGCCCGACTATTGTTGTGTATTATATATGCTAATCTCGCTAATATAACTCTGTTTGGCGATGTAGGATTTTGCGTGACGTCAGGTGATGCGTAACTCTTATGATAGACGCCGCTACACCTTTGTTTGTTTGTTTCTTTACGATGGTGGCTAGGTATATCATGGCCAAGGTTTTTCAACCACATAAGTAGTAAGAAAATCGTGTCATTGGGGCGGCTGCCGGCCTGGCACCCGATGCCATCGACTCTATAAGCTTTGTATTAAAGTAAACGGATTCCGTTAATCGTGTATTTTTAGTTTAGTTTTTTTATTTACCTTATTGGTGAGGCCGGGTGCGTAGTAATCGTATCCGGCGTGCGTGTATGACTAGATGTATGAACGTGGACGAGGCGAATGGAGTATGTAAGGGTTGTAGCAGGTGGCTTTTTGTAGTTTCTGCCGACCCCTATAGGTATTAAAACCGTCGTTAGATACACGATAGCATTTGTTTGTATCCCCGGCTCCATTATGGTCTAGTGGTTGCAAGTGCGACTGCTGAGTGTTGTTCCTGAGTTCGATGCCCGGTAATCGAATGTGATGAAATGTGAAAATGTGATTCGGATTCTCAGTAACAAACTGTGAATTATATGGTAAAATGTGATACTACTAGTATATTTTCAAGACGTGTGAATGTAATGGCAAAGTAAAAGTTTTAGATTGATGTGTTGCTTTTGATACGAAGTTGAAATTACTTTTTATTTCATCCTAGCCTTTGCCCGCGGCTTCGCTCGCGTGATGGTCGGATATTATCACACGAGAACGTAATATTTGTTTTTTTTTTTTTAAATATAAGTAGCCTATGATAATCGGGGATAATTTAGCTTCCCATTAATGACAGATTTTTTAAATGAACCAGTTCTGGAGATTACCCCTACATCCAAACTTACAAACGTAACCTCTCCTCTTTATAATATTAGTATAGATAGAAAACCAATTGTAACAATTACATAACACATATGCTAATGTGATTAGAGCTGAAATTATCTTTAATATTAACATAACACATGAACGTTAGCGTGATTCGTGATCAGTGATGTGTGATTCGATTATAACTATCAGCGATTCATCACTATTCCAGTCTGTTCTGGCGATGAATTCAAAATGGTGTGAAATACTGATTACTCGGAATTATAGTATATTTTGATGTCTATTAATATTTTACACACATGAACGCAACATCAGGCCTTTTGCCTCTAAGGGGGATAAGCAGTTTCTTCGAATAGTTTGAACGCAACAGAAGCAAAAGGAATTTATTATGTAAGCGTGGTTCTGTTTTCTGCTTACTCCCCTTAGAGACCAATGGCGTGATGTTGTAAATTTAGTGTCTCGGTTTTATATTGACATCTGCCTAGTTAATTCTTTAAAAATAAATGTAGGATATAAGTTTTTAAACTGACATGGTCACTAACACTATGAATATAACTATACGAACTCCTGTTCGTGGCTAAATAATAACAGCCGCTCGGGTCAATCGTCAGGTTAAGCCGCGCTTGCCTGGGTTGGTCCGTGGATGGGTGACCACCCATAACATACTGAGTTTCATCCGTGCCTCGGAAAGCACGTTGAGCCGATGGTCCCGGCTGTCATTTGTAGATCATTGACAGTCGTTACAGGTAGTCAGTGGCCCGAAAGTCTGATAACCAGTCTTACCAAGGTGTATCGTATTACCCAGTACGAACTGGGTTGTGGAGGTCAGATAGGCAGTCGCTCCATGAAAAATGCTGGTATTCAGCTGCATCCGGTTAGACTGGCAGCCGACCCCAACATAGTTGGGGAACGGCTAGGCAGATGGTAAGGGCCACTAACACTATGATTAACAATTAAGATGTGATTTTTACCACGTATCGGGAACTCCTAACAATTACTAAACAACCATGGTAACTTTCCAGTTTGGAGAGTTAATCAAATAGGTTTTTCATAAAGGTAGATTATAATATATAATTTTACGTGCTACGACAGTATTTCCGAACTTACAGAATTTCAATATCGCCTTCTAAACTCCGCACCCCAAGCCAATAACAAAGAAATTCTGATAGCCTATAATAAATAATTAGTTAATCATAACTTCTTTCAACAAAAAATTAACAATAGCTTCAGGCAATCAAGCCTACAAATGATGGATAGAAAAATATTCGTTTCCATAGGCCCGAACACACAAGGTGAAAAGTTTCCAAGTAAGACGAGCTTCGTGAATAAATCCGTTGGAATATCGTCACGCGATTCAAGCATTACCAGCCGATGTTATTGGCAACGTACGAAAATGTTTTGTATCTAAACTTTGGCAACTTCCGAAATTTAACACCTCGTGTGTAACGACTCGACTCGGTGTTCTGTTGTTAATGATCGAGCTACGAGTGTTGTAATCGATTTTTTTTATCGAATAATGAGATAAGTTTTAATTGGTTTGGATTACGTTTTTATGTATGTGGAGGTATGTATGTGTTTGATCTTTAGGTATTTTAATTAAATACTGCCGGCTTTGACCGAATCCTTTATGTATCTTATGGAATGTTTTATTTGGTAAGTCATGGGGTTTAGACAAGTACTTAAGTGGTAATAGCTTTCAAAACGTTTGGTACAACTAACACATATGGCGTGGAAGGGATATAACGAACAAACGATTGAAACATATCCAGTACATCATTCTGAACCTGTAACCTAACTTGGAAATTTTTAATCGCCAATTCACAAAAAAAGCCGCTGTTTCATACGTTTTTATCGTGTAGGTATTGCACTTTTGCAGTAGAAAAAGTAATACAATAACGCAACATATAAATCACTATAACTTAATAATAAGAAACGTGGCATCCAATACAAGAAAGTGTAATATTAGTATATTACATCCGAAAATAGACGCAAATAATATCAAATAATATCGAATACTTCTTCAAAGTAAAAATGCTCGACCTTTGACATTCATTCGGATCAGATAAATAATCGGGATAGCGGCATAAGCCAAAAAGACAGTTTCGGGAAAGAACCGATCGGCATTTCTCGAAATGTGCCGAGCCAACCCGAACATGGTAAAAGCCGCGTGAAAGCCAAATGTGTAGAATAATTGCTGCGAATAGATTGTTTTGCTCTACTTAAACTGCCGAACCGAACATTCCATAATTGTTCGGTTCATCCATTGACAGAGACGTTGCCCATCGGTAATGTCTTAATTCCCGAGACAGAAACTTTGGAAGTATTCTTCACACGAGCGAGTTGGCATGACAGTCGAGTGGACACGGCCTTAAGGCCGCCTTGGGACTGTTTTGACGGTAAACGAGTCCTCACAGGAGAGCGGAAAAACCTTTTTTCTTTCAACTTATTTTTGACAATAGGTTGTGAACTAGTGAGGGAATTGACTTGTTGCAGAGTACTGAGGTTGATACCTTCCACATTGCTAGCTGCTCTACTGAAAGCATAAGTGATTTGATACGAAGCGTCGCCTTAACAAATGCCTAAATATTTTAGCGTTGTTGGAATTTTTACTCTCAAATCTGAGCGAGCGTTAAAAATTAATTTAGGTGTTGACCAGTGTTGGTAAACAAAATTATAAACTAAAAACATTAATTTAAAACAGAAATAAATTATTTATCAATTTGCAAATATGTATAATAAAGCCCCATCCATATTTAATGTAAAGGATCGCAAATATTCATTACGTTTTGTTCCAATTGTTTTCATAAATTGTAATTAAAATCATTCAGAATTAATCACAAGGTAACATTATTGAATGAATTCATTTATGTTACAAATATTCTCGTATATTGATGAATCTTTAATATTTACAGCTTCGTTGATGTAGTGGCCGCAAGCGCTACTACTGAGCATGACGTCCTGAGTTCGATACCCAGTTAGGAAAAAGTGTTATTGGGTTTTGCTGTCAAGAATTTCTCAGTAGCAGCCACGGAGTCTGCATTTGTGCCCGGTTGACGGGAATAGACTCGCCCCTAATACACGGGACTCAAACATATCTGCCGAAATGTGGGTGTTCTATTAGGTGCACCTCTGCCTTACGCTTCGTGGATTACAGGCGTGATGTTATGCAGAGCTATAAGAGATAAGAATTTCTAGAAAGATCGGCTAACTGACTCGATACTACCCACTTGTAGGGAACGATTTATGTAGGTTAGTGGGCTGTTCTATTAATACATTTCAAGGCTTGTAGGTACACCTCACTACAGACGCGTATCATGTGTCTTCAGAAGATAAAATTACAAGCAGAAAGAAAAAAATACTACAAATATATGACTTATAGAATCCTTTAATAAATTCTATCTTTGATAGCTTGTATCTCGAAAACGAGACGCTTTAGAACATTTTGTCTCATATAAAACTTATTTGTTTTAATACCAGCTATTGATTTTTATTGTTTTATAAAACTGTATTACAATATTACGTATATTTTGAAAATAAAATATAATAAATAAAATGGCGGCAGTTAGACAAGCTTCATTCAAAAATATTCCAACCCCTTTATTCGATGTTCAAATATTTTATATTGTTTTTTTATGAACATGATATCCTATCACTGTCTCGTTGGCAAGCGCGACTGTTGAGCATGAAGTTCTGCGTTCGATTTCCAGGTCGGGCCAAGTGTTATTGGGTCTAGAATGTCTCAGTAGCAGCCACGGATTCTGAATTTGCGCCCGGATATGATGCCAATAGGCTCGCCCCCTATTACATGGGACTTAAAAAAACATAACTGGCGAAATGTGGGCGTACTATTAGTTACACCTCTGCCTAACCCTTCGTTGGATAACAGGTGTGATGTTATGTTATAATACGATTATTAAAGTAGAAAAATCAAACTCATTAAACTTCGTTTATTTATACGACGTTTGCCCGACCCAGGAATCGAACTAAGAAGCACATGTGAATGTTTTAACGATAAAACAATTTCAAAAAGAAATCTATGTAGATAATCACTTTTCCTTCTAAATATATTTCGTAACGGGAAACGAGTTTATTTTCGCTATAGTTTCATTTGAACAAAACTGATCGTTTCAAACGAGATGAAACGGACTAAAAATGGGGCAGTCCTCAGCAAGTGAAGTAAAAAATTGGTCGAACGTGACATTCATGCTAAATAGTACCAGGAACTACAACATTAGTTTACTTGTGAATACCCTCCGAAAATATTGTGTTTGACAACACCCCAGAGGCGCGCCCGAAAAAAAAAAGTATTGAAAACAAACTTTTCCGATTCGCTATAAAAACCGGTAAACCGTGCCGATCTCTATCGAAACTATACCGGATTTTTATTTATCGTTTTAGCCGCGAGCGGTGTTAGTACTGTTGTTGTGAATAAAAAAAAACCGATAAACTTGTGATGTTTCATCAATAGAGTTGCCTTTTTTCACCTTTCAAGGGCCTGCAATTTTAGACGTAAAAAGAAAAACGTTTTAAAATCGAAATAAAAGCGGTTTTCGGTTAAATTTTTTGCTCGATTTGCATTTGGAAAAGTGACATATCAATATGAAAAATTATGTTTTTGCAATTGTGGTGATTGATGGTTTGATGAGTGAGTTTTTGATGGCTTGTCAAATATATGAATGCGTAATTGTATAAGGACTGAGTATAAAAGATACGTCAAAGGTTAGAGTATAAAATGTAACCTTTTCACCAAATGTGCCCACGGCTCTGCCCACAAAATTAATAAATTAAATATGAATGTAGAGAATTTGTCCTTCGCACTATTCATTTATTCGTAATTTATTAATGCTTTCGAACATTCTAGTAAACTCGGTTTGGTAGTGAATGTAGCTATTATTAAATTAATATGTTTTCTTCAAAAACTATTTGTCGTTGTCTATACTGTAGGTATATATGTGTACATGAGAACAGGTACCTAAGTACCTACGTGGTATCTTATAAGGCATGTAAATTTACACACAAGAATAATCTTCAATGCTAACATTCAATAATTAAATGATGCTAAATGTGCTCATTAACATATAATTTAATAAAACACATCTACTCACACTCAGTGTTAGTAACTCAATCTTAATTAAATCTTGACAGTGAATTTCTAAGTTTAATACTTAATTAATATTCAATAGTAGAATTATTATTATTCAAGTATATTTATTATCTCATAAATTGTTTATGAATTTATTTTTCGCTGTTTATTTATTCAAATTATCTAATACCACTACGATCCGATCGATCTTCGATTAATTGGGTTCAAATTGTTATTCGGTTTTTCCATCAGGAATTTGTGCCCAGTTGATGGCATTAGGCTCACCCCTATAACATGGGACTTAACATACTGGCGAAATGTGGGTGTAATATTAGGTACACTTCTGCCTAACCCGAGGATTACAGGCGTGATGTTATGTTACTACTACGATCCTTACACACATAATTGCAGGTATTTCTTCCAAAGCACAAAAAAAACATTCTTAATAAAAACAGTGACTTCAATTCCATGTTTCAACATTTATGAAAAATACTTCCCAAGGAAATTTGACTCATCTACTAAAGAAATATCATCATCACAAGATCATGTCATCCCAAAATTACGTCACGATCTTATAAGGAAGCGAAGTCTCGTCTAATTTTAACGAAAACAGTATGGCCGCCGCGATAAGGGCTTGAATTTTATAAGCCATAATATTATAAGTAATCAGTCACTGCTTCCATCCCCTTATCTTAGGAACCAAACTACGTATTAAATTAACTTTCTTTACGAAAGGGATGAGGCGGTTGTCAATCAGGACGCCCGAGAATTTAGTCGATTCCATTTTAGATGAATCTGTAATCGACTTTCGTGATTTCGTTTTTAGAATGTCTAACAAAATTCGGAGGTATGGAATTTCGGATAAATTCTGAAAAAAAAATCTAAAAAACAAACACTTTAATTTGTCAGTAGCAACCGCGGTGTCTGGATTTGAGCTCGATTTATGGCAATAGACTCGTCCCCTGTTAAGTCCTAGTTAAACATAACTGGCAAAATGTGAGAATACAATTAGGCACACCTCTGCCTAACCCTTCGGGGATTACGGGCCAGATATTTTTGTGTTATCTATAATCATTATTAAAAACATAGCTTGTTCGATAAAAAATTGCTTCAAATCAATTAACTCCTCCAACTTTCGAGTGAAGTTCCGAACGAGTTTTTCTCACAATCGATTCTTTATCCTAAAATCCGTTTAGTAAATGGCTCGTCTAATCGGCGCGTCGCAAACAGGATCCAATAAACTCTTTAATTTCGATTTAATTCGAATCGATTTAATTAACTACTTTGAGACGGAAACTCGTAAATCGATCCTACAAAACTGTCCCCCAATTTAATTTGACGAACCCGAGATAGGTAAGTAGGCAATTGTTTTTTTTTATCAAGATAAAAAAGTTTGTGAAGAATTTTGTCCGCAGTTTAGAAATAAAAACTCTTTATTTAACGTTACTTTTAATAACTTTGGTTTGTCGTTTTTTAACCGACTTCAAAAAAGGAGAAGGTTCTCAATTCGGTAGTGTGTATTTATTTTTTGTTACCTCATATCTTCGTCATTTATGAACCGATTTGAAAAAAATCTTCTTTTATTTGAAAGGATATCCATCCCGATTAGTCCCATAGAAATTTTGTCAAAATCGGTTCAGTAGTTTGGTTTTTAAATCAAAATATCTGGTAAAAATATGTTATCCAAGTAAAAGAAATTCCGAAATTTAGGTATACTTGACAAGGCTTTGTGTGTGACGCGATAACTAAAAAAAGGGTAAAATATAAAAATAACCGACTTCCAAAAAAAACAAGTAAAATATAAAAATGGAAATTAACTTTATTCTAGGAAGTCGGTGGGAAAAAGTCAATGAAACAAACAATAGTCACCGACTTCCGAAAGTAAAGTTATTTTCCATTTTTTTCGTATTTTTTTAGAAGTCGGTTATTTTTTTGCAAAAAAGTTTTATTAATTGCTGTCAAGTTGGCATTACTTTTGTGAAGATTATGATGGTTTTTTGTTCAAATTCTGTTTAATGTAATTGCAATCTTAACTCAGGCGTTGATGGCATTCGTTAGGATTATTCAGAAGCCCGCAAAGTCTGTCAACCAGTCTCGCCAAGGCGTATTGTGATACCCAGTAACTGGGTTGTGGAGACAAAAGTCAGTTACATACATAACATAGTCTAGCTAAAAGGCAGATGATGACGAACTTATGGCTTGGTTATAGTAAATTTTAGTAGTTCGATAGAAGGCAACGCAATATTATATTTCTTAAAGTGTGAAAAACAAGAAGAATTGAACGAAACTCAACGAAGAGAAAAAGAGAAAATTCGCGGACAACTAGTTCCATACCTACCCTACACCCCGTATTCGATCGACTACCCTCAATACCCTCAATAGCCCCAATCGTTACATCAAACACAATAAGTATACTCATATCTGTCGTCGAAAGAAGAAATAAGCAATAACCCCTCTCCCGTTCCCCAACTACCCGCGTCTAGACTGGACAAGGGGGGTGAAAGAGGGCGAAATCTTGGCCGATATTTCAAACGGACAAAAGATAATAATTTGGGATGGAACATTATAGAAAAAGTCTTTGGACACGTCCGTAAGATCAAGGGCCAATTGCTTGTACGATTGTCAAGGGTTTTTTCTTCACGTTATTGGGTGGTATACAGGGTGGCGCCGACAATACGACGATAAATGAAAACACTGGTAATACTAGTTCATAGGAATATTTTTAAATTATCAAATAAATCCTAACATTGAAATAAAAAAATGTATTTTTAAACAAACTAAATGTATAAAACTGATAAGAAAATACAACACCATTTATAAATATTGTTTTACTAATTTTTAATTCAAATAAAATAACATTTAAGGAACGAATTTGGCAGAGGTTTTTGAAATAGCGAGTTGGTTTATTTGCTTAGTGTTTATACCGATGCGGGGTTCGTTTACCTGTCGGTGCTAGTCAACTAATCTACATCATGTAGAAAAATCTGAATATAGAAAATAATGTTCTGTGATTATACTACTGGATATATTCGATTGAATTTTTGTATGCAGACTGTGAACGTCATGAGGTATGCTCAGTTTCATTTATTGTGGTATTGTCGGCGCCACCCTGTATAAACAGCCCTGCTACCTGGAAGTCATCATCGCCCAAGGACATTTAAATTCTGATTGTATTGCACCTGCAATAATTTCGTCTTTTCGATAGCAACGAGCCTTCGTTATTCGAAATTAAAAGATGTTTGGTACCCCTTTTTCTGATGGGGTATGTAGAAATTAGAGAACGGAACCAGCTACGATTCTTACACACTCCTTATGCTTTGTGCACGTTCTTAACTCTGGTCATACACGCACGCCGATTGCGAGTATTACGCTGTATGGACGTCTCTGCGTTTCCAAATCTTTTAAACCTGGATTCAGCAACACTGCAGAAATAAGTATAAAATTACAATACTTTTACAGAAGAGTCGTGCTAGTTTTGGTGCTGTCGTAAGGCGATAAAAACGGTATATTATACCTACACACCAACGATTAAAAAAAAAACAAATAAATAAAATTGAAGTGTCTGTTTATAATGTCAAAACAGCTTTTTATTGAATGCTTATGAAAGTACGAGTATATACGGAACTTATAACAAAACAAAATATTTTTTTTTATCTGTCTGTCTGTTTGTTCCGGCTAATCTCCGAAACGACTGTACCGTTTTGTGGGATTTTCACTTGCAGATGGCTGATGTTATAGGGAGTAACTAAGGCTAAAAGGGTTCCGTGCAAAAATATTTTATAATAATAAGAATTTCACGCAGACTAAAGTCGCGGGCAACAGCTAGTACAGAAATATGTATAACGTATAAATTCATGTATTATTCTATTTCAATGTCGTTCCGAACATTCGACTAATTCATCCACCGTTTGTGTTGAATTATATATGTATTTACATATTGTGTATTAAGAAACGTAAAGAGCCGTGTGTGGGATGTTTTTTGTGAAAGGTTTACAATACATATTCTTGGGATAGAAATTTGACGGATTTACGAGTACCTAACCTAATTGCGTAATATTTTGCGTAATATACTTGTCTTCACAATCGCTTTAATTTCGACAATTGAATAATATACAAATTGCGTTGACCTAATTGTTGGGCCGGTAAATTTTGTATTCCAATAGGTATTGTCAAAACGGAAACGACTGATTACGAGTGCGTAATTAATGTTATGGGTTATAACAATGAGGTTTTCTAGCATTCGTTTTTGTTGTTTATTCAAGATTTGATTTTTTAAGTACACCTATATTAAATTTTAGCAAGGTCTTGCTCTTTTTTATTGTGTAGGGGTGGGTTGATAATATTTAAAAAAAAAAAAACGTTGCGCAACACTATTTACTTCTCCGGTATGGGGGAAGCGTTTACAAATATTTAAACTCACAAACACAAACAGGCAGACCCGGAAGAACTACCTGTAGGCCAAACAAATATTTGTTCCATGGGGTAATCTAACCCGCGGCACACAGCGCAGCGGCCAATCGCTCAGCCACTGTGACAACCAAGCCGTGTAATATGCCACAGAGGTCTTCAAATTTTTGGTTCTGAACTAAAAAATTCAAATTTTCCCACAATGCGTTTCAGCGTCCCTTAAAAATCCATAGACGGAAGACCCACAAAGATAAGCACCGGGTTAACTGCGCTAACATTCAAAACGCATGCGGGTAAACGACTTCCAAATATCAATGTATGATGGGTTCACGTGAGGCGCGTGTAAACTGAAGGGTTCTCATAAAATGTAACGATCTTAGGCTTTTCGGGGAGAGGAATTAAATGCGGTGTTGAGAGGTTTGTAGCTTAGTACAGTGCTGCAAGGATGTTTAGGCGCCTGAGGTGTTTCAGTATTGTAAATCTGTTAGGATTGCATGAGAACCGTGCTACTGATTTTTTTTTTCTCCAAAAAATCAGAAAATTAGAATCTTAAGCCTTAAAATGCTTTTTTTTAAGTTCTCACCATTTTTCACCGAAATACAACCTGTCAAAGATCACCGAAAAGTTTATTTTACTAACCGACGAAAAACAAGGAGGAGGTTCCCAATTCGACCCGTATTATATGTTTTTTTTTTATGTTTGGCCACGCATAACTTTATACTGAGAAGTCCGATTTCAATGATTTTTTTTTCAATGGAGAGCGTATATCTCAAAGTAGTCCCATATAAATTTGAAAAATAAAATCCACCCCTAAGGGGGAAAAACAAGGGGTTGATTGATTTTTTCCTACTGAAATTTTCTATTGTGAACCCATTCCGTTTAAAGTTTAGATGACAATACAACATATAATAGAGATTTGGATTGTTTCTGATGATGGAGACGGAAGGCAAGAGGTCCTCAACAGTTTACAGAAGCGATATCATGTTTGGCTGATTTCATGAACCTTGATAAGAACTTTAGACCTAGCTGGACTATGACTGTTATCGAAGGTCTGACGATGGAGGCAGCAGGCATTTCCAAGGGGTCTTCAACAGTTTACATGACCTGTATCGTGTTTGGGCTTATTTCATGAACCTTGATGAGAACTTTAGACCTAGCTGGAGTATGAGACTGTCATCAAAGGTCTGACGATGGAAACGGAAGGCAGTTTCTAGGGATTCGCATCAGTTTACAGCAGCTATATTATGTTTGGGCTCATTTAGACAAAGCGCTCGTTCATCATGCGGTTTTCTTAACACCTTATTTGGTTCTGAATCTGATAATACAATGCAATCGAGTGCACTTGTGCCTGCGCACACACTTGTACACTATAACCACGCACCGGGCAGGTTGCCAATCTCTCTAAGATTATATATAGTCATCTTGCCATTGTACTTGTCAACCTAATTGACGGTAGGTAAAATTCTTCAACTAACTCCACCCTTCGTCTAACAAGGAATTTGGAATTTCAATAGCAACCAAAAATTAAGTACAACGAAGTGAATTTCAGCAACGAAAAAGGAAACTAAAAATAAAAACTTTTTAACAAAAAACTTAGCCGACGAAAAATTAAAAACCTTTTAGTCTAGCTAAGTTCCAAAATTAAAGTAGGTAATTAAGTTTTGAGGCAGCGCCAACAAACATTTAGCGAAGATCGCTACCATCATTTCACGCATTACGTAATTAATTTTCTTGTTTGTTTGGTTGGCGCCTATTCGATACTTAATTACTTACTTTAATTTTGGAACTTAGCTAGACTAAAAGGTTTTTAATTTTTTGCTTTTTAGTTCCGGTTTTCGTCGGTTACATTTTTTGGTAAAAGTTTTTATTTTTTTGAGTATGTTATTATTTGCCTACTTTGCTGGACACCTGACCACTTTGGGAACCACTGGTTTAGATGCATGTATGCTACAGGTACTTTTATTTTGTGCATCTTTTTGTATTTATCATTGTTTTTTTAATGATGGTTTGTTTAGTATCTTAGAATGATTAAAATGTACTTACATTATTTATTGAATTTTAGTATATACTGGTATACCACATTTTATACATAAATATACATACTTATACTACTTACTTGAATGAGATGGTTGGAATAGCGCTGTTGGATAACATTCATGGAATAGTCTCGTAAGTTTGAAAAATAAGATGGCAGTTGGCTGTGTTAATTCCAATTATGGCCACGTACCGAGGTTCATTTACAACTGTAAAAGTTTCACGTATCGATTGATCTGTAAGGTTAAGCAGATGTTGCTGCGGTCAGTCTGATCCATCATCAGACTGACTGTTGAATAAGATTGTTGTAGAGTTGGAAAAGCCCCTAAATGAAACAAATTCATCGGTTTTGCCCAGTAAAAAGGGCGATGGAATCGCAGTCGGTTACTTTAAATTGATAATTATTTAACCGCATAAAACAGTATTAATTACAAATACTTATTAGTGTTAATGCGCAATATTCTAGGTTGGATGTTTTCCACATCTACATGGAGTACAACATAAACTGCTGATGTTCTGTAGTGCATTACTAGACTAAACACATGAGAACATAAACATCCTGACATAACGCCTGTAATTCCCGAAGGGTTAGGCAGAGGTGCACCTAATAGTACACCTCCATTTCGCCAGTAATGTTCAAGTCCCATGGGACTTTATTACATGTAATAGGGGCGAGCCTATTGCCTTCAACCAGGCACAAATTCAGACTACGTGGCTGCTACTGAGAAATTCCTAAAGGAAAAACCCACTAACACTTTGCCCGACCTGAGAATTGAACCCTGGACCTCATCATGCTCAGCAGTCGCGCTTGCGACCACACAGTATATGAGAACATTAGGTAAAATGATAACAGTAATTAATGGGAAGGTCAATGTACGTTACTGATGATGTCACAACGTCGACTATATAATCAAAGGGCACGGCAAAGGTGTAATTAGCGGTCATAGTTCGCTGAATGACGGTTATAGGTCAAATCAAATATTATTCCACCCCAAAGTGCCTAAAAATAGAATATAGTTGACTAGCTTATGCCTGGGGCTTTGCTCTCTTGGAGTTTGGTAACTGTCCCATGGGATTTTGCTACCGGGTTAAAAATTATCCCATGTGTGAATCCAGGATATATTGTATTATTTTTAAATGCCTACATACATACCACAAAATTCTACAGTTGTTTTTTCACCTGCACTTATATTTTATTATCTCGTAAACTGTCTGTGTGCCAAATTTCATCAAACTAATTTTTTAGGAATGTTGTTTAAACATAATTCGATATGAAATGGTATTTACTTGACCACCTCAAGCGCAAGTTGGTTATTTTTCATGTGGGTTCCGATGAAATCTATTTGTAACTGTTAAACGTTCGTCCTCCATGGTTTATTTTGAATTTTTGAGGCCCTCGACTCTTTTCCTATGGAATTCTCCATTGAAATAAGAAATTAGCTGAATGACATGTGGTAAAACCTTTCAACGGGTTTCTAATATCTTCAATCAGCTTTTTTAGAGCTCATGTTAATTTAAAAGATAGAAAAAAAACTAGGATAAAGATGTTACCCAGACTTCATTATTCTCCTGCCCTTATCCCAATTTATTTGGCGTCTGCGCATTATGTCTTCTTCTTCCATACATCTCTATTACTCGTCATACCTCCTTTCTAGCCATATCATCCTTCACACAGTCCATCCATCGTTTCTTTGATCTTCCTCTACCGATATTTACACCGAAAAAATCTCGACTTAAAACTTTTAATCAATTTTTTGTACAAACTCGCTGTTAGTTTCGAAAACTATTTAAACTAAGGACATATACCTCTGCTTTTGACCGACCGTATAATGAATTAGGGACAGCCGCTTTGTAAAAGTTTGGAGCAAACAGCTAAACTTTCATGGGCTCTCACCTCCGGTGTCGGCGGCATGTTTAAATTGGGACAACCTCAAAAACTACGGCGGTCCCTTAGTTTAGGCATGTTTTGAGGGCTCTTGATTCAATTATAGTGAAACTATACTTCAGTTGTCAATAGTAGGAGACTGATGATTTGTGTCCGGTTGCTGGCAATGGGTTTGCCCCTGGCGAAATGTGGGAAATCTATGGGTAGGTACAGTCGCGAGTACCAATATGCGAGTATAATACACATTTAGCAACAGGTTTGGGGTTCAAACACTACGATTGTCCGAGTGCCTACCTATTCTTTCGGGACACCGCCAAGCTGTTGGTCAACTCTTCCCGTGACCAGAGGGCTGGTCTATTTTTGGCCAAAGAATCGGCATTGCCATCCGACGTGGCAATGCTGCCAGCCTTCTGTGCGCCATTCCCATTGACAGCGATGCGGTCGATTTTTTGTCACCACACACATATTTTATTATTTCACACACATATTTGCATCATTATTTTAAGTTTTAAAATAATTATGTAAAAATTCATAAAGAATAAGAATAAGAAACTTTATTTGTAAACATAGGTTAGTTACACAGTGTGTGAGATGTTACAATGTAATTAGCTTCTCTATGTTTTGCTGTGAAGCGTACAAATACGGGGTACTAATAATTACAGGTTGCAATAACTAATAAAATGACAAATAATTATAACAACATTAAAAATTAGAAACCTGTACATTTTAAATTACCAATTAATTTGCAAAGACTTTTAAATGTGTATTTCTGCTACTGCTACATGTTGTTACGAACAAGTATACCCACATATTGGTGCTCGTGTACACTTCTGCCTAACCCTTTGGGGATTCCAGGCGTGGTGTTATGTATGTATATTAATTAAAAACGTAACATGTACATGAAATAAAAATCTCTCATAATAACCACGCATCCAGATGGGTTGCTGATTTCACAAAATCTTTATTTAAGGAGTAAGTATAAGTCTCTCGCTGTTATTTTACTTCTAGCCATTAAGTTGGCTACACTGAAATTTCAATGATCCCCCAGTAGATTTTTTTTTAACACAAAACTTAAAGATCTGGGAAAGGACTGTTTTGGTCAAAACTTTCTAAATAATCCTTCATTTATCTGAAACGACACCCACAGGAAAAGGGATGTCCATTGGAAAAAGAAAGAAAAATAAGAAAAAAAAATACTCTGCGTGGAAAACACTGACACATACTGCTCATTAAAAGTTTCCAAAGGTTTTTCTACCTCCACTGAGACAAGTATACATTCAGGCGTACTCTAGTTTTTTTCACTATCATTTAGTAGTCACAGTGTAGAAAGAATTGTTAAAAAAAAACAGCCAAGTGCGAGTCGTACTCGCACACACAGGGTTCCGTAGCACCAAACAATACCTAAGAAAAAAAGTAAAATAATAAAAATAAAATAAAAGGTTTCTTGCAGAAACTTGTACAACTTTGACAGTAAATCTTACATAGTTACCTCCTTTTAAGTAAAAGATATACCTGTGCTAGGAGGCCCCGCTCTTCAACGGCAAATCATAAAATGGTAAAAGTGGTGTACAAAAATAAAATAGAACTTAAACAAGACATTATAAGTAAATCTAAAATTAAACAGGATGAGATTTGAAGTGTGACAAACAAAATAATATAATAGAAACAAAAAAAAGAACTTACAGATATATCCTAAAATAGAGTGTGTGTATGTGTGCTCATGTGTGTGGGAGTGTGTGCATGTGTGTATCTTATGAGCCCATATCGACGATGCTCGAAGTAATAATTCAATATCACTATGGGTCTTCAGTTTTAACCATTGGACTTAAGAAAGTATTTAAGGAACCTCGATATCATTTGTAAGAGTTATCGATAGATACCACATACAGTTATATACGTAGATTATTTTTTCAACCGTTAGTTTAATGTATGGAGGGACATCCCTATTTTTATTTCTTCATAATTTCACATCATATTTGTGTAGCGGTTCATAGAAGCCACCTACTCCCAAAATTTCAACTGTGTGGTGCCAACAGTCTCGGAGTAAAGGCTGTGACATACGAACGGACAGAAAGACGGACAGGACGAAACTATAGGGGTACCGTTTTTGTTATTTGGCAACTGAACCTAAAAAACGCGCCCGGTCATTTCTTTCTCATTACATGTTTTGCTTGCTCTGCTGATGTTTATTATACTGTGACTGTCGTGTAAAAAAAAAATGTTGCAGCACAATGTTTTTAAGTGCAACTAGTTACTGTCTACAGGAAATTACTAAATGGATTGGAAGGTATTATGTTTATGATAGATGATGATGTGGCTAGAATGGATACTGCGATGACGAAGAATAGAGAAGTATGGAAGAAGAAGATTTGCCTATTTTTGGATCAAAGAATCAGCATTGCCATTCAACGTGGCAATGCTGCTAGCCTTTCTGGGCACTATTCCTGTTGCAGCGATGTGGACGAATTTTTTGACGCCCTTTAATACTTTTCTTCTTTTATCTGTACATATTTATATTTACATAAGAAGACATGCTGCGCCGACCCCAAATAAATTGGGATAAGGGCAGGAGAATTTAAATATTAGATAAACATACTAAGCTTTACACCAATATATTAACAAAGTTTACACGTTAAAACCATTAGTATAACCACGATGTTGTTATCTTATTAAGGGATAATATCAGCCAAATTGTGAAATAAGTAATTATTGTTATAGGAAGGTAACAACTTATTATTAGATACATTTTATGTTTGAAAGATTATGCATATTTAAATGTAGTTTCGCAATAAAACTCGATTTAGCGACCGTATCCTATTCTAGTGTTCTCTGAGTGAGTTCACAAAAAATGCATTGTTTGTGATTAGCTACAAAATTTTGTATTGTTAATGTGTACACTATCGCATTAGTTTACCCTGTAATGATAGTGGTAAGATGGAGAAAATAAATAAATAAATTTATTCGTTAAAAGTTAACTTAGTCCGTCTACCATTTTAGTATGCCAGACAGTTTCAAAACGCGCATTATCGTCTGCATGCAGTACAATGAATAAAATGGACATTACGTGACCTTCCACTCAACCAGAAGAATCACAAGGGGTACATTTTGAATAGTTTTCTTGGAAACTGGCTGAGAGCCAGGCTTTAGCAGCGTCGCATGACGTAACATTGTACATCTTGTTTGCTCACTCAGCCAAGTGCGTCTGATTATGTAGAAAAACAGAGGAAGGCAACTGCAAAACATTCGAATTCTGATATTAAGGTCACCGTTAAAAATAATGTTATGAAAAATTGGCAGATACTTCGTTATTTATGGACGCGGACTGACTGTATTTAATCGTTTATTTTCCGTTCTGAGACGGGTAGATTTAAGGTAGAAAGTTTGTCTCTGTCTTGCTTAGTGTGTAAGAAAAAGATGGCAATATTATCGCTTCAGGTTTCCCATTTTTATATTCCTGAGTCAGTTTATATTACTTCATATTAGGCTTGGAGCTTTCATATTCCCACCAACATCATCGTCAGTCTCCTGCCCTTATTCTTAATCCAATTTATTTGGGGTCGGCGCAGCATGTCTTCTTCTTCCATGCTTTTCCATTAATCGTCATCTCATCAGACACCTCCTTTCTTGCCATATCATCCTTCACATCAGTATTTCCACCCACATAGGTACAAAACCTCAGATAAACAGATTGTAGTGAGTTTTAATAACTTTATGAGGCCCGTTGTCTAAGATACTCTACATGACAGTAACAAACCAGTTAATAGTGGCGTCGTATGCGAACCGCCAATGAAATAATATTGCTGTGACATTCAGAGTTCTCATTGGCTGTTTGAGTTTGTAACACATTACTTTTTAATAGTCTAAGGCTTTTTTTCCAATTACGCTTAAACAATTAGCAGTTACATATGCCCGATTTAAACGCAGTAATGGTTTGGTGTAAATTGTAATTGTGTGGTTTGGGGAAGGGATGCCTTTGCTCATTGATGGGACACAATAAGGCTCATAATAAATGGATTGGTCAAACTGGAACTGCAATCTGTACGTATTACAGATTGCAGTTCCAGTGACCCCCACTGGACTCTACCAGTACATGATCTGTGAAAGCCTGTTGCCTGAAGTCGCAATTCGTCCGTACCGTAGCCTAGTTATCACGAAGCTGATTTTTAATCCCGTACATAAAAAGAAGTTTTAAAATACAATATTAATTAATTTTCGCTCAAACAGCTATAAATATATTTATTAGCTCTTTGCGGTTTTGTGCAGAGTATCTATGAGGCGAAACATTTTAAATTAAGCGCTTCAGCTCAAGCGATTAAGCCGTTTTAAGCTGAAAGCGATCAACAGAGTGTTGTTAATACTTGTAGGGTATTAAAGTATTTTAATTAGGTAGGCATTTATAGCAGATAACGAAGGGGAACTAATCCGGTAGAGAACCAAAGTTGTTATTATTAAAGCTCACAGAATTAGCAAGCTGAAGTGGCAATGGGCCGGCCATACTAACCGTTGAATCGACGATCGTTAGTTCTTAAGTGGAGACAGTGAATTGGCAAGACTAAGATGGGACCTAGGTAGGTGGATGGTGCAATATAGTTGGGAAAAGGCTAGGCACATGGTTATGATTGGTACACAAAAATTTCAATAAATTCTTTGAAGAATGCAATTACATTTTATGATATTGTATTTATCGATAACTTTGTGTTCTCTGCTTTTGTAGATGCAAACGAAGACTTGTTTAGTTATTGAAAATAACTTTGATTAAAGTTGACAGTAAATTGATATTTGTTTTTTTTTCATATGAAAATCATATCAAAACTAATCAAAATGAAATCATTTATTTGCATAGAATGTGGGTATTGTACAATAAAGTTTTTATTAAATATAGCGAACCGGGGTTGCCATGTCTATTATGTTCCATGTTTTTCAGAAAGTCAGGTATGTAAGAATCGTAGCAGATGGCGTTGTTATTTTCACCAACAATACGTAGATAAACATACATTGCCGTACTAAAGCAAAGTCTTTAGCTATTAAAAAAAACTTTTAACAAACAACATTAATTAACACAAGTAAAAACAATAAGTCGATAAGTCTAGCATGTATTTCATGTCCAGCGCAATACTTATTTTTCTACTCTACTTTCAATTGCCATTTTTCTAAATAAATATTTTCTCAGACAATGTCGGAGACCAATACAAGTATATAATAGGGAGTTATTTGCCCACAACCGGACGCACGCCGCGCCGAAGATTTACCGGCTACGTGCACGCTACGCCGTAGCTCGTAGCACTCTTGTGGCTACGCCGTAGCTTTCGAGGGCCAGTGATGTATTTTTATTTTACTTTTCTATATTTTTAAACTATGTAGGATTGAGAGTAGTGGAAATATTCTAGTGTTTATTTTGTTTGAGTTTTCTTGTGTTTTTTTAAATTTTCTTCGGACGAAATGTGTGTTTAGTGCAAGATATAAACTATACGTTCGACAATATACCTATTGTAGTTCCCCAGAGACTAGCGACGTGGTAGTAACATACATAATATATGTTACATACTTCCTACGTTAGAATTTTCAAACAAACATTTGCAGGGAAAAACTTCCATGTTTTATTTTTCAAATGTTAGCAAGAGGGCGATACAATAAATTTTCGCCGCACCATCTGCAATCGTCGAGCGCATTTTGATAACGAGGGGGGAGTTGAGGGGCGGTGGCACAAGAGCCAGCTTCTGAACTTCACCTGCATTCCAAGCTTTTACAGGTGCCTGACGAGGTGCTGACGAGCAGCTTGTATCGGAAAAACTTTGAGGGTAGGTTTCTAGTTTTGCAATCAAACATTTCAGTTACTTCGGATTTTTAAAGGAATATGTATGTCGTGCTTGTATTCCCTATCAGCGTAGCAATCTTGTGTAGGAAAGGGATAATAATCCGTCTTTAATAGACAGTTATTGAACTAACTAGATACAGGCTCGTTGGTCTAGTGACCGCAAACGCTACTGCTGAGCTTGAAGTCCTGGATTCACTTCCGAGGTCGGGCAAAGTGTTATTGGGTTTTTCTATCAGAAATTTCTCACAAGCAGAGTTCGCCTATTGCTAGTCCAGTATAATACTGGACTTCAACACTTATGAAATGTGGTTGTTTTATAAGTACCCTCTGAAGAATACTATATAAGGATATTATTTTGCCGAATTATAAACTGCCGAATATGCGTTACATAATGAACTAAGCACCTCTGCATACCCCTTTAAGGAATACAGGCATCATGACGATGATTAATAGTACGTTAAACATGAAAACTGAGAGGGTTTTATCCCAAGATAAAGGCCTTCCAAATCCTTCAGAATAAAAGCACACAGAAATGGATAAAAAATCCTTTTGTCGTTTAGCACGGCGTAATTATCCAGATGTCACCCCAAAACAATGGATCGCACAAAAGGATTAACGTCCAAACCTTTGAAATGTGTACAGTCATGACCACCAATAATATGCATCTCTTCTTCTTCGTTCTCTCAATGGTGAGGATCGCGATCGCATACGATACATAAACAAAACATCACGCCAGTAATCCCCGGAGAGTTAGGCAAAGGTGTACTCAATAGTACACCAACATTTCGCCAGTTATGTGTAAGCTTCACGTAATAGGGGGCGAGCTTATTGCCATCAACGGGCAAAAATCCATACTCCGTGGCTGCTACTGAGAAATTCCTGATGGAAAAACCCAATAACACTTTGTCAGACCTGGGAATCGAGCCCAGGACCTCATGCTCAGCGGTCGCATTTCTGACCACTAGACCAACGAGACAGCACAAATGACACGTATCTGAGTAATAGTGATGCCAAACGGGCGCTGAAGGTGCGTTGCATCATCGCAATGCTCTAATTTTAACGCACTGAGTGCAACGCAAGGCACGAGCGGTATCGCAACGCACCACACGCACGCGTTGTGTCACCGCACGTCGTCTCACTCTACCGTGTACCATGTCCGGAGAGACTAAGCCATGTTTTAAGTAGTTGAAGAAAGCTGTTTAGTGATGCAGAACTCCTCCATGGACACATTCGTTCTCATGGCGGTCCATGGTATTCGGATCAGTCCCCGCGAACACCACATACCGAAAGCGTCGATCTTACTGGCGACAGAGAGAAAGCTCACGGCTTTTTATTGGGTTTTTCAAGGAATAATATTAACTTACGCGGTCACTTACGGGATATTTTCATCCCGCGATTTACAACAGTGATAGCCTAGTGGTATGACCGTCGGACTGTCAAGTCTTAGGTTATGAGTTCGAACCCTAGACACGCACCTCTGATTTTTCGGAATCATGTGCGTATTATAGAATAAGTGAAGGCTCCAGGTCGGAATCATCTATGAATCTCCGCATAAGCAGGTTATCACTTGCGTCGGTGAAGGAAAACATCGTGAGGAAACCAAACCAGCTTGCCTGAGAGACATTTCTCGACTTTACTCTGACACCAGATTAGGCACTAACCACACGACAAAAAAAATACCCGTGATCATGGCGCTTGCAACAGCATCGAAATATCGGGCGCTCACAATAAATAATAATCACGGAAGATATCCCATTAAGTAAGTGACATTGTAAGTTTAGTTATAAACCGTGAAACCTTAAACATTGTATGAATAATATAAACAAGTTTAAGATAAACGCCTAGTTCGCACCACCATAAAAAATCGCTCGAAATTTTTATCGCAGACTTGTAACAAATGTGTCTATCGCACTCGCGATTTAAAATCCGCGTCATATTTCTATCAAAAACTGTTTTTTTACCGAGCGTATATGGTAATTTTTATTGCAGCGCGGGCTTTGGCTAGTAAGGCCTAGGGCTGACGTAGTAGGTTCGTTATAACGTGAAATTGCAATCAAAACAGTAGAAGAGAATTACTTTTATAAATTGCTAGTGATACATATTGATGCTTGTGGCTGTACAACCAGAATTCTCATTGGGGTAATCCCCAAACGGTTTGAAGACTCATCTCGCACTGTTTGGCGGATTACACAGACTTAATTATGTGCCAACCACTGTTTAACTGATCCTGTTTGTTTTTAACGCTGTGCTGACTACTTTTAACCGACTTCTAAAAAAGAAAGTCGAACAAACATACCTCACCAACTTCAGAAACATATTTACACTTGTTATCCTTGTTATTTTCTATTTTTTTTGGAAGTCGATTGGGTAAGCCAGCTTCAAATACTCACAACATTGTTTTGGACCTGTTTAATTGTTTATACCTTGCCTTCTATTTTATCTTAGTTCCGTGAATATTTTCTAACCCACACTCTTTCAATGACGAAGTTACTGGCTTCAAACTTAACCCTTACTCCAAAAGAACAAAAACAATTAAATATAAATCCATTCTTCGGATAAAATATAAATGGATATTACAATTACTTCGGAAAATGGGAGGGATGCGGTTTAGTTCGTTTCGGCAGAACTCAGAACTTATTTTTGGGCATCGTAAAAGGCTAGCTGTCTGTATAAATAGTATATTTAAATTATCCACAACAATGACATAAAATTTTATAGCTAAACTGATCTAACAAGTACAAAAAACATATTACTTAGGTATCTGTTTAGCATGAAATTTAAAAGCAAATCTAATTAAAGAGCTGTTTAGTTTTTGCATCTGTCAATTGCCTTAACGACACCTAAGGATACGCAAAGGTCCTCTTTTTGGTAAACCCCACACAAAATGTAAACCTTTCATTCAAATTCAACCACTATGTGTGTGATGTGACGTCGCTCGTTAGAACCCCACAGACGAGCGTCACATATCATCGACCTCTGCTGATGACAGTACCGATAACATCTGTCGACCTATTCATAGAACCACACTAGGCAAATGGTATCTGTCAGATATCTGCTATTCTATACTGATTATTTAAATGATTGATTTGTATTAAAAAAAAAGATGTAGGGACAAAAATTTAAAGGAGTATGCTTAGATGGTTTGTTCATATGGAGAGGATGAGTGAACGCGCTTCACTAAGAAAGGGTATTTAAAAGGCAGATGTGAGTGGGAACGCCGGGAGGGGTCTGAAGGACGTACACTGACTTCATTGGTGAGGTTTTTCAGAATGGTAGTTGCGTAACACTCATGCCCACAAACGGCACAAATATGTGGATGTTTCTAACTATACTCAACCTTATTTTTTCTTTTCTTTTTAATCAGAGTTTTTTACAATAGTTTTGAAATCATATAAACACCTTTTGATCGGAGTAGTTACAGCACTGATGACAATTTTTTCTATCACTTTGTTAATATAGGCTTTTTTATTTTTCTTTGTACAGATTCTTCACAAAATGTGAGTTTTGCTCACGAATTTCTCCCGAAATCTGGGTGTTCCTTTTGTCGGCCATGTTACAGGAGCTGATGGACGCCATTCATCAGTTTATGTAACCGCGTGAAGGCTCCAGGTCGGAATCATCTATGAATCTCCGCATAAGCAGGTTTTCCTTGCTTCGGCCAATCTGAATCCAGGAATACCAGGATTTTTTTTTCTTAGTTTCTGGCCACGAGTTCGAACCCAAGACAAGCACCTCTGATGTTTCGGAATCATGTGCGTATTGTATAATTATCACTTGCTTCGGTGAAGGAAATCATCATGAGGAAACCAGCATGCCTGAGAGATATTTCTCGACGGCATGTAAAGCCAAGTCAGAGCATGCGCGGCCCATGGGCGGCATAAAACTCTGACACCAGGTTAGGTATTAACCACACGATTAAGAATCTGAATCCGGAGACTTCTGGTTGACATAACATAAATCGAGAATTAATCGGCTAATTTATTGTTTTTCCTTTCGCCAAACTCGTGGCCAAATTCTGGTTCGACGTAAACTGCCGAGTCAAAAAGTAATAGAGGGTATCTATTTATGTTAACCCACTTATGTAACCAAAATTACTGTTTACATTTACCTTGTCAATAACAAAGTATACTTCAAAATAAGGTTACAGATCTATATCAAGTAACTAACATGTACCAAATAGGGTCACATTTAGACCTTGGGTTTTCTACAATTTATGTTTGGCACGCGACTCTTTTTTCCAAGATTATTATAATTAGCTCCACAAACATGGCAGCCTTGACCACATAGTGATTACGATATTGTAAATGCTTTTCTTGCTGTTTATTTGGGTAAGTGAAGGTTTTACAAAAAAAACCGGTCAAGTGCGAGTTGGACTCGCGCACCGAGGGTTCCGTACAAACCTGTGGGTATATAACTTTTTTTTATATGACGAAACTAAAAATTTACGGTTTTCGTAATTTTTTCTATATCTGTACTATAAGACGTGACTTCGTACAAAATTTCAAGATTCTAAGTTCACGGGAAGTACCCTGTAGGTTTTGATTCCCGTGCGAGTTTCGAAAATTTGCGGAAATTTGCGGCCTAAGTGGCTGTATCTTTTGATTGCGTTGACTTAGAAGGTTGATTTTTCTACAGCTTCCAGGGACAGTAGAACTAAGTATCATATAGAAATTTCAGTTTGATACCTCCACGCGTTCCTGAGAAAAACGGTCTTGACAGACGGACGGACGGACGGACGGACGGACGGACGGACGGACAACAAAGTGATCTTATAAGGGTTCCGTTTTTTCCTTTTGAGGTACGGAACCCTAAAAAAAACTCAAAGAGAAAATCTCTTTGGTAATAAACCTTTATTAAAGATTTAGTTTTCTTGTTCGATGTTTATACTGGCTGATCTTGGATTAACTTAACATTTATGAGGCCATTGTACTCATCATAATTATCGTAGCTCGTGGCTAAAATAATAACAGCTGCTCGGGTCGATCGTCAGGTTAAGCCGCACTTGCCTGGGTTTGTCCGTGGATGGGTAACCACCCATTACATACCGAGTTTCCTCCGTGCCTCGGAAAGTACGTTAAACCGTTGGTCCCGGCTTTCAATTGTACCTACATCTTTGACAGTCGTTACAGGTAGTCAGTGGCCCAAAAGTCTGACAACTAGTCTTACCAAGGGGTATCGTATTATCTAGTACTAACTGGGTTGTCGAGGTTAGATAGGCAGTCGCTCCATGTAAAATACTGGGATTCAGCTGCATCCGGTTAGACTGGAAGCTGCGCCCACATAGTTGGGAAAAGGCTAGGCAGATGATGATGTACTCTTCATAATTATCAATTTTTTTTATGTAACAAACCCTGATCGTACAATCGTGAAAAAATACCATCTGCTAAAAAACCAGAAAGAAATACTGATGTTTCAGCATGACCAACCCACACGAACATCTACTATATAAAAATCAATGTCTGTTCGGATGTTCGTCTGTTCAAAATCTATAGAGTCCTAAACTACTGAACCGATTTTGATGAAATTTTGCACAGTTGTTCTACATACGCTAGGGAAGGTTTAGGTAAGGTAGGATTGTTGTGGTGTTCATCCATGACTAAAGCAGGACGTTCTTAAGAGCTGAGTTCTGAGTCCGATAAACAAAGCCAAAGGTCGTAGTCGAATGATAACGATGACGAATGAAAATGGTAGTAGTAAAACGTATTCGCTAAACTCAAAACGTGCCGCCGCTCGGTGGCTCACTTTCCCCTCTCCTCCGCAAACATCTCTTGCCACCCGCTTATTGGCTCTCTCATCGGACACGATAAGGAAAAACACAAGAAACCGTCACTTTATGTCACTTTTTGTTTGGTGAATTGGAATGCGTGGTCGTGCCGACAGAGGGCGCCTTCCGGTTTTCCGAACAAAAAGTGACATATTATGATTGCGACGATCACTTTATATTAGGACGACATACGGTTATACAGTACATGTAAAAAGTTTATTGTGCAATAACTTTTTTCACACAGTGATTTGAGACTTCCTGCCATAGAAATAGTTAAAGTACAAAAAAAAACCTTTTCAATGATACATCGCTCGTTGTTATTGGTTCCTAGGCTATTTTGCCCGTCCTCCTTTTATGTTTAATAAGCGACTTTCGTGAAAATATGAGTTTTATTTTGGAACTACACAACTTCCCATTAAAACTACTACGTAAAAATAACAAACAACCCTGAGATGTGCATATTCAAAGTCCAAAATACCTAAACTTGACCTTTAAGGGTCTCCCTTTTTTACGTTCCCTGGTGACCCATGTTAAACGTCACACACAATACGTAACAACTAGCCCCAGCTCCGCCTGCCATTCATCATATTTTTGAATGGTTGTCAATAAGGATCGATTTTGTATGGCACAATGATTGGGAAAGAAGTTTAAGGAAAAATAAGTATATGGTGATGTTATCGTAAGCGTAAGGTGGAAAGAAAATTGTTTTAGGAAAAGAACCTAAAGAATTAAAGGTTGATTTTAGACATGCATTTAATTACTTAATTTATTACCTAGGAACAACTTTTATGTATTAAGTAACATTACGCTATACGTCTGCAATCACGTTTTGCCAGTTGTGTTTAAGTCCCATGGAATACGGGGCGAGCCTATTGCCATCAACCAGGCTAAAATTCAGACTCAGTGGCTGCTACTGAAAACTGCCTGATGGAAAACCCAATAACGCTTTGCTGTAGGGTCATCTTTATATCCCGATACACGTTCTGATCGGATAATGCCCAACATCCATACGGGCGAAGTCGCGGGCATAAGCTAGGAAGTTTTATTTGAGAACATAAAAATGATGCTAACGGGCCGCCATCTGAAAAAGCGTTTCTTCATAAATCTAACGTATATCAAAGAGTTAACGAACTGTGTATTTTTCTTAAACTACAGACAAATTGACACAACTTAGGGCCCTCGCCGACCGGCACTTTTTGCAGCGATGAAAACGCAAAATGGCCGTGGTACAGTAGCGATGTCGAAATAACATCCACGATGCTGGGGCGCGTTTGCATCGGTTTTGTCGCGCGTTGCATATGCTGTTTGTTTGGGTAGTTTCACACTAGCGGTTTTTTTTCTGCGCGTATCGTGTCGCGTAAACGCGCGCCACATTTTAAACTTCAAAAAACGAAAGCGCGTACACGCATTTATTAACAGGCGTGCGGGGAGGAGTCTATCGCGGCTCACATTTTTACACGTTTAATAGGCGCGTCAACGCTCGTAAAAATTGCGCATATGGCAGATGACGCGTCCACACGCGTTTCCAAAAACGAACTTCTACGCGCCGAAAAACGCTTATCAGAAACCGCACCAACGTGCGATAGCAGCTCTCTACAAAAAGTGGTCGTGGACGAAGGCGCTTTAATGATCGAACGTTTTCATAAAACTCGTTTATTTATTTATTTATTTATTTATTTATTTATTTATTGGAAACTCAACAGCTTATTATTTATATGACATTTAGGTGAAATTTCACCCCACTGTCAATGAACAGCACAATACAGTTGCGACAAAGTAACTAGCATCTTAAAGTCTGCATACACTGAACATGGACAGCGAGATGATGACAATTATCTCTTAAGCCAATAACAGAGTTTCACGGCATTGACAAAACTAGGTTAACTAGAACTAGGTTGGCTAGTTCATCTAATTTTAGAAGTCACATTTATTAAACTCCGTCCCGATATTGGTATTTTTTTATTCCAGTACGACATTAATAGGTTGTCGCAAAAAATGTGGCATTCGCTGGAAAAAATGAGGAAGTTTGACACCAATGGCGATAATACTAGTGATGGGATAATTTCTGTTTAGGAAATCGTCTGACTAGCTTTATCACAACTATGTTGCGGTCGGTTTCAAGTCTAACCGGATGCAGTTGAGTTTTACTACTTTACATGGAGCGACTGCCTATCTGACCTCCACAACCCAGTTAGTACCAATAATACGAAATCCCTAGGCAAGACTGGTTGTCAGACATTTGGGCCACTGATACTGGCAACGACTGCCATAAATTCACGCCCTTTTCACACGACTGTAAGCAGAAATGCCACCTACTATCCTTATATACTTCCTTTAAATATATCTATCTTATAAGTTTTATGATAACGCTGTTTAGGATAGGCAACTTTTTTTTCTCCAAAAACTGCAGGCACAAATCCATTGCTTTTTTTTAATTTTACAAAGCAATGGTATCTCTACACATGATACATCTGACCTAAATCTTTCTCTCACGAAAATCCTAGTCGATTTTTTTCAAAAAAAAACAAATCTACTTCGGCTTACGCTGCCCATCACTATAGAGAAACTCGAATGAGCGCAAACTAATCTTTCGAAAAAAACTACCGTGGGCGAATACCGTAGGGTTCTCACAAATATACGTGGTTATAAAATAAAGCTACGCCTCGATGCTTTACGGCAAATGGAAGGTACTTTTGTTGCTTGGTAAATGTTTATTGGCTGTCAGATAGTAAATAAGAAATGAGTAAATGATATTATTTAATATTAAGCCGTTGGCCATTTGTAGATATTTTACAGTCATTAGTTTAGCTTTATATTTCCTTTATTTATTTTTCTTACTCATTTATTTACATTTTTAAATATTCCTATAAAAAAAAACATTTAAAAATATAAAAAATAGTAGCCCACCGTTATCGGGAACAGGGTCCAAGCTACCGGCGGTCAGGGCTCCAGAGAGAGGAACCTCCTAACAATACGAGCCGTGTCCAGAAGTACCGCTTTCTGAATCAAGCCCTTGATCCAGCCGCCTAACGAGAGCCTCCTCAGGTATTGGTCGAGGCTCTTGGCAATTAAGCCATGGGCTGAAACGACTATCGGCACAATGATCGCCGTGTCCACTTCCCACATGTCGACAACCTCGCGAGCCAAGTCAAGATACTTGATTTGTTTATCTTTCTCGGCTTTCACGAGGTTCCCGTCATGCGGGACCGTTATGTCAACAATCATTGCGCGCCGCTCTGATCGATCCACCACCACTATGTCAGGCTTGTTGGCCACAATAGTCCTGTCAGTGATGATGGATTGATCCCAGTACAGTGTGATATTGCCACTATTGATACTGGGTCGGGCACATACCTATAGTACGGCACTTCCGATTCCACAAGGTTGTATTTTAGAGCAAGTTGCTGATGGATAATCCTGGTTACAAGGTTGTGTCTATGCAAGTACTCACCGTTAGCTAGACGAGAACACCCGGAGATAATGTGACGAATTGATTCGCCCGGACGGTGGCATGCCCGACATATGTCAACCGTGCCGTCCTTCACAATAAATCTACGGTAGTTATTCGTCATCATAACTTCATCCATAATTGCACAGACAAAGCCTTCGGTTTCTCCGAAGAGGTCGCCGGAACGTAGCCAGGCTACGGACGCTGATAGGTCTACATCGGGCCCATGAAGGGCCCGGAAAAAGCTTTATATTTTATTATTAATATTATGAATGTGAAAGTTTGGATGGATGGATGGATGTTTGTTACTCAATCACGTCAGAACGGCTGAACGGATCTGGATGAAATTTGGCACAGAGATGGTTTATAGTTTGGAATAGCACATAGACTGCTTTTTATCCCGGTAAGACGATCCCGTGGGTCAATTACCGAACACCACGCGAGCGAAGCCGCTGGCATGAGCTAGTTTATTAATAATTATCAAACTTACATGTCAGGTTGAGAAAAATAAAATCACAAATCATTTAGGGTAGGCAGGTAGTCAGTGGCCCGAAGGACTGACAACCAGCCTAAACAAATGGCATTACCCAGTAGTAAGTGCGTTGTTGTTGCGGCGTGCTATCAAAGGTAAAATGAGTGTGAAACGACTGTAGGCGATATTGGGAGCAGTCTTTATCTCAAACACGTCGGTACATGTTCAAATACAATTTTTATCTTAAATCCCATTCCTCATCACAGAACAAATAAAAGCATTTCCAGGAAGTTATTTAGAAACTATAATTTTGCTCGTTTCGGCCCACACTCCTGTGAAATCAATGATTGTATCCCAAGGGTACGGGATTCAATTCCCGCGCCAGAGTATTGAGGTTCGGGTTACATTCATTTTTTACCGTTCGTTCATTCAACCGGTTATTCAATCAGGTTACTTCATGGTCTTTTAGTAGGTTTACTGAACTGTGTATACGGAGGTAAAGCTAGTTCATTTTATTACTAACTTTTTAAAATTTTTGTGTGTGTTGTTTTTAAAACTTGTAGTGTTATCACTCGGGGATAATGTAGTTCATTACTTAAAGAATTTTCGGAATCGTAGTTCAGAAGATTACTCCCTACATACAATCTGTTCCTCTTTTATAAGCTAGCCTACTTAAAAAATATATATACATATGTACTACATATAAAACCGTAAACCGTTCTGTTTCAATTTTGGTATACAATAAAGTATATTCTATTCTATATATCGCACCTTTAGTAATATAAAGGCTTAAAACAAAAAAGTGTTTTTTTGGGAATACGTGTTTAAAGATTCTGAATTGCAGTAAGAACGGGAGACGAGCGGGGGGAGTGTGAGAGAGATACCGAGTCGTTAATGTTTTTTTTCTCTCTCTTTCAGCGTTAGCCGGTAGATAATTTCGTTTTGTGCCCTTAGCATTCAAAATCAAACTTTATAAAAATTTTGACTTCAGCCCTTATATTACTAAGGGTGCGATATATATGTAAGTATATAAATATATCTATAGGTTGTGAAAAACGAAAAACATATGTTTCTGTTTTTTTCCTTATTCTTTACCTCTAGAGATCATGACCAAAGTAGAGTGTAGGCTTTCTGTGCATCGTTGTCGTACTAAAGTAAGATTTCATCATCTGTTTAGCCATTTCCCTACTATGTTGGGGTCGGCTTCCAGTCTAACCGAATACCAGTATTTTACATGGAGCGACTGCCTATCTGACCTCCACAACCCAGGTAGTACTGGGTAATATGATACCCCTTGGTTAGACTGGTTATCAGGCTTTGGACCACTGACTACATGTAACGACTATCATGACAGCCAATCGCTTAACGTGCTTTTCGAGGCACAGAGGAAACTCGGTATGTAATGGGTGGTCACCCATCCACATGCCAACCTAGGCAAGCGCGGCTTAACCTGAAGATTGATCCGAGCGGCTGTCATTATTTAGCCACGAACTACTCGTACTAAAATAAGATTTCGAAATCATGAAAAGGGTTACAACAAGATTGGCGCGAAAAAGGAGTAGATAGGAATTATCCAGTAAAAATCGTAGCAGGTGGCGTTCTTACTGCATACCCTCATCGGGACATTCGCGAATACCTTCGTATGAAAATGTTGGAACAACTCTTCAATGCCAAACAAAATACCCTGCGTGCGACACAATCGCGTATACAACAATAGGTCTGCCGAAAATCGAACTGAACAGCCAATTCTGAATCGCATTTAAGTTTTCGTCCGCCGATGGAATTTTATTTATCTCCATACAATTTTTATAATGCACGTCACTTCAGCCTTAACTTCCAAGCAACAACGTCGATATTGGTTTACCTCAGGTGTTATTTCCGTTGTATACGGAACTTGTATGAAGAGAAAATTTCTGTATTGTCTGTATACACAAGATGGGCTTGTATACGACTGTAGAAATAAAATGTTTGTATTATTGAAAGATAGATTTGTAGATCTAAAATAACTTATTATTGTTTATTTTGTAAAACTAGCTGCATACGTAGGCATCCATAATTAGGACGTGAAGAAATCAAAATAAATGCAACCGATTTTAGGCTACCAAATTCATTCAAAAAGTTTATAAGTAAATTCCTAATCCAATGCAAACTGTACTCTTATCCCTGACGTAAAGGTTCATATTCGTCAATTTTTGCAATTGCAAAAATCATCGATTTATCTTTCTCTAGCAATAAAACTGCATTTCTGATTTTCTCTCAAAGGGCTCTAAAGGGTGCTTTGTAGGTATTTCCCTGTGACCTCGTTATTTGCACCACATGTACGGTGTCCGAATGTTGTCCTTGGTCGGCCCGCAATGCGGCAGGCCACTTTAATATTTTAGTTATTCGTGACACATTGTCTCAAGGATCTTCCAGCCTATATCCTTGTTGGTCGTACGAAAGATTATGGTGGGTAGATAAAAAGGATGTAATAAAAATGATATATTTGATTGTGTGTTGGGTTAAGAACTTGTGCCAAAATGTTTTCGGTGCTGGATACATTATTAACATAATATTACTTAACTTCCACTATCGCTTGCGGGATATCTTCCGCGATTGATGTTTATATTGAGCTCCCGATATTTCGACGCTGTTGCAAGCGCCATGACCACGAGATGACTGGAGAATGCGGGTGGATGGTATATGGATAAACTTGTTAGGCGCAGACAATTCTGTCTACCCTCTTTCTTTATCTTTTGCTACGCGCACTACTGGAACTCGTTACAAAGTCACGGCAAAACACAATATCGCTAGGTTTTGTGAAGTCCTGATCTCGACGCCGGCTGTTATTTTTCAGCACATTCAACACTGGATTCCACGTACTTGACAATTTGAAGCCCTCCTCTCGATTGAAATTTTTGTGTTTTGATATTTCAATAGCTTTTCTTGCCAGCCTTGTTATGTAATGCCTGTTCGTTGACAAGATACGTGGCCGTGAAAGCTTAAAACAGTGTTTGATAATATTACTTTATGTAGAAATATCTAAGACTAGCTATTGCCCGCTTCTTCACTCGCGATATGACGATGATCATTGTACCCTGTGTTCACAAAATAAATGAATTTTGAATTTTGACGCTTGCTGTCATTTTATCGTAGAGCCGCGTTCCGGCAGTATAACAGGATTGCGCGGATCTACTCGTACGTTACGTCTACCAAAGTTTAAAGCATGCAAAGTTCCATACGAGGGTCTACATCGACACATAAACGTTAACATAATTATAAATTTTTCATCGGTTTTGTTTAAATCAGCTTTTACTTTGTTTTAATTTTTAATAACCGATAATAAATTACTATGTATGTTCGTACACGCTAACTTCCGAAACAGCCCCACCGATTTCACTGAAATTTTGTAAATGTATACAGTTGGTTTCGGTTTGAAATATAAATCTGTTGATGTTCTGTCATGTTTCCATTGCATCCGTGGGAAGTAGAGGCGCTAGTATTTTATATAAAAAAATATTAGTATATGTCCTTCTAAGGCCTTTAGACCTTTCGGCCTAAAAGCTGTCTGTATTTTCTACCCGTGTGTATCAAGACACAACCGTTAAAAGTGCGAAGTGGATTGAATCGTGAGTACGTACACTAATCCTGCTAACTGGTCCGTAACTTAGTTACCGATGCGTGCTCATTAACGAATTTCCCTATTTAAGTTAGGGGATTCCTATTTCATTATTGGAAGTTTGTTAGGAGTTCAACTTTTGTGTTGATAATATTGAACGACTTACAAATGCTATATATGGACAATTCCAATAAATTAATGTATTTTTCAAATGAAAAGTTTTGAGTATGAATGTGGATTGGTATAAAAGTAGAGGAAGACAGGCGCCACTTTCAAACTACCTCTAATACCTATAAGTACTTCAAAAATACCTACACAAAAAAACCTTTCATTGGCAAATAAAACTAATACATCAATGTTGCTATTTAGGTGTGTATAAGGGGCGCTACCCACATATTAAAAAAAAAGAATCGATCATGCTTACGTAGATTTTATATAATAGAATAGATTTAGAATAGGACATACATTATCGTACACCAAAATTTAAACAGAACTGTTTTGCAATATTATTAATAGTAGGACGTAATACCCAGTACTTACTGGATTGTGGTGGTCAGATAAAATGCCGATCGGGACTAGCAGAATGGACACCGAAATATTACACATATTTCGGTGTCCATTCTGTAATAGTAATAAATAAATAAATATCGCTGAACATTACACACAGCGCCATCTAGTGCCACACTAAGCAACGAGGCTTGTGTCGTGGACACCAGATAGTTGATATACTACATAGATACTTTTTGTTTGTAAATACATATTTATTATACATATAAACATAAACAAATGTCCACTGGACCAATGGACACTCGGAAACAAATGTCCATGCTCATCACACAAACACTTGCTCCTACCGGGATTCGAACCCGAAACCCTATGAACGTAAGGCAGCCTCACTACCGCTGCGCCATTCGGGTCGTCAAAAGTAATTGCTTTCGATCGGCTTTACTAGTCAACAAAATATCTTATATACCAAGTAGCAACCCTCAGAATTATAAATAGCAATACCAAAGCCCTAAACCATCGCTCACTGTTCTATTCAGCGTAAAAGGTAAGGAATACATGTCAACACGATCTAAAAAAACAACCCGAGGTAAAGGCCAGGCTCTCCAACGCAGTATTTTTCAGCCATGGACCATTTAGCAGCAGGTAGGGTAGGCTTAAATGGCGTAGATGTAGGGCTGCCAAATCGAATTCTCGTAATGGACAAAATATTGTAATATTGAAGGACAGAGTTATTGGAGCGAATTATAATTTTATTACGTGGGTTTGCGGAAATGGGAAGTTTTTGGTGTTTTTTACGTGTGGTTACTGGCAGAAATGTTGATAGCTATATGTTTGAGGGTTTAGTCTAGGCCGATTATGGGTTTGTAGATCCTACAAACCCATAATCGGCCTACACTAAAACCTGGATAGGTTTAACAGCCTCCCAATGCGATCCTGCGAACCGTCGAGTGTCCGTCGAGTTTGAAGAAATTTTGTCATAGATGGCTATGCCAAATGTTTCAATTAATTACTGTAGTAAATAATATTATTTTATTCCAGGTATACAAAATATTGAAATGAGTTTTAAAAGATTATCCGTGTTGGAGTTTCTTGCCGATTCATTTGCGTATAAAAACATACAATTATGCAGGCAATGTCCAGTACATCACATCCTCGTGTTTTCAACCTCTTTTGGGCAAGGTCCACTATTAGGAACCATGTCAGGACGATCTATGCAGCAATAGCTCATATCGAGATATCCATTTGAACTAGACAGTAAGGTTGATAGCTGAACTGACGTCCCACAGATCGCCTGCCATCCTAAAACAATAAGCATGTCTCACAGCTGTAATTCCCGAAAAGATAGGCATAAGTGTACCTATAACACACCCACATTTCGCCAAGAAAAGGACTTAAAAACAACATTTACTTGGTAACCCTACAAACGTATTCCATTAAGTGGAATGAACGAATTTTATATATGCAGGCACCTAGAGCAATCAATATTAAAGGGTTCTTATAAGCAGTGTGCCGACACGGAATTGTGTTTGGGAGAATGGAACCTGTGAAAAATGGTCTTTAACTTCGACCAACCTGCTGAAATGTACTTACTGCTATTAAGATGACATTCAGCACCTCTACGATATGTTTAAACATAATTTATGTTTATATAATATGCTCGTTCTTACCCTGAAACTACGTAACAAAACTACATACGATGATAATGATGAAGTCAAGGTTTAAACCATAAACCAGACCAAGTCGCCACAAAACAAACGCAACGACTCTAATTAATTTAATAGATACGTGAACAAAATTACCGACAATAACAATCTAAACTGCCTCTAAATTGAAACAAACAATACCTTAATAAGATACCCCACGCCAATTGAATTTCGTTGCAATTACAGAAAACAATATTACATGATTTCCATATAATGATATAAACAAGGGTAGTAATAGCTAGTTTGTCGTGACCTGGCGCTATTAGAGACTCGAACTTCCCTCATAGCGCAACCTACCTACTTACGAAGCGTTAATGAGTTTTACCTAATAAAAAAGGTATTTTTTTGCCATGGTATCTTAATGGTAAAGGGAGGGATTGGTATTTTAGGTCATTTAGCGGTTCAGGTTTACGTGGAAGAGTTTGTGCATAGAGGTCCTGGGTTCGATTCAGGGGTCGGGCAAAGTGTGATTCCGTCAGAAATTTCTCAGTAGCAGACACGGAGCCCGTTTGATGGCTATGGGCTCGCCCCCTCTTACATGGGACTTAACCGTAACTGGCAAAATGTGGGTGTACTATTAGGTGCCTAGCCCTTCGCGGAATACAGGCGTGATGTTATGTTATGTAATCATATTCCCGGACCGACCTATCGGCGTTTGAAAATTGTTGTGTCTCTTGGTCTCTGCTGAACGTGATACTCATACCCCACCGTGGCCACACTTTGTAATAGTGTGTGTATAAAAACAATATACCCCACATTAGCAATTTATTCAAGCGGAAGTTATAAAAGGCGGCTAATAGCATAACGGTGTTGATGTAGTGTTCGCGAGCGTGCAAACGGGTAAAAGACGGGTCGGGTCGGGACGGGTTACATGTACGACGATATTTGGATTTTAAACTATATGTGAAAATTGTAGCTCGCTAGAATAGTAATGAGCCTTTGCACAGGTACATATGTAACCCGGAAGTAAATATGACACATCGGGCTTTAAAAGATTAAGTCAGGCTGCGTCCTAAGTAAGTAGTTAGGGACACGAAACTCGGTTGAAAAAAAACAGGTAAAAACCGGGTTTACTATGGAACAGAAACCGGGTACCCCATGCCCTATAACCATGGCCATCGTCGCATGAGCAAGTGACCGCTGCGTTTAGTTTTCTCGGTGAAGTAGAATGCGTGGTTCAGGTTTTCTATTTCATTGTACATAATATATACTCGTCTCACCGATCTAGTATTAACTGACTGCAGAGGAGCAAATAAGGCGGTGGAGGTTAGTTGGGCATAGCAATTACTTTTTTTTTTACCAAACAGTTAATGAAGTATTACGTTTTATTATTTCGAATATTTAGGGAGAACTGTCCCTAGTAGTGCACCCATATTTCTCCAGTTATATTTAAGCCCCACGTGATACAGGGTGAGACTTTTGCCTATTGCCACAAGCCAGGCACAAATCCAGACTCCCTGGCTGTCACTGAGAAAATCCTCATCGAAGAAACCCAATAACACTTACGTATCTACCTTACAATAAATGATAGAGTTGCTTAACCTTGAACATCGATAAATCTATACACAACTCAAATAACCTGCCCTTTAACCAAGTTCGCAAACTAACCAAGAAACATTATAATACAATATTATTGCTTTAAACAATAACCGTTTCAGCCTCTAATAATTTATTGAACCGAGAAGACAAAGGCTTTCGCTACAAAAGCGTTGCGTGTGAAGAAAAACCAACTATAAATTAACATTTAATCATTTGCCCTTAGCATAAACAAAACTATATTCCTAACAAATAACTGTTATTCTTGTATTTCAAAGTAGGTAGTCGTATTCGTAGGGGCCACGCTATCCACATTAAAATAGATTAGGTTTTTTTTTCTATTTGTAATCATGGAGTAATTTCTTTATTATTGAGATAATGGCGTTTTGTGGAGTGGGGGATACATTTAAGTGTGTTCTGTTTCTATAATTGGGGGAATTAATGGCTGAAAACACATTAATTTTTCCATGGTCAGACATCTTTAACCGTGGAATACAATTGACGTTTGGCAGTTTATGTGTGGAATGATCTATGAAAAAACATTGTTTTTTTTTTGTACTAGTACATCGCTAAACAACAAAAACCTAATAGTAATTTACATATGTTAATGTAACATATTATCACACCTGTAGTCCCAGAAAGGTTAAACAGAGGTGAACCTAATAGTACACCCACATTTCGCCAGTTATGTTCAAGTGGCATGTATATACATAATAGGGGGCCAGCCTATTGCCATCAACCGGGCATAAATCTAGACTCCTTGGGTGTAACTGAGAAATTCTTGATGGAAAACCCCGATAACGCTTTGCCCGACCCGGGTATCGAACCCATAACCTCATGCTCAGCAGTCACTTTTGTGACCACTAGACCAACCAGGTAGTCTGTAGTCAGTTACAAAGCGACGAGGCAGTCAGTTTTCGTTAATATTACAAGACACTTACTTTAATAATCCGGTCCTTTACAAATCCTTTAGGATTTATGCAAATACACACACATTTTACCATCGCCTTAGCTAATTTTCAACTCCTAATCCAAAAAAAACCCTGTTCAACAGCTAAAACGATAGTCAAAAATCTTACTCTATGAATAAAAAAACAGTTTAACTGTACAATCAAAGTAAAAAAGGTAATTGCCTGAAAATTGTGTCATTATTACTTTTCTTCGTAACTGCCTACTATTAAACAAAACAATCTAGTCACTGGCCGGCCTCATATTCGGAAATTCTGAAACTAGTATTTAGATAATGGCTTCAACGCGTGTTCCGACAGAACACTCAAAATAATTCAGGCTATTTACAGTTATTGGTATAATTGCTTTAGCCTTTCCTGTATCAATCCAGTAGCGACCCGCCCCGGCTTCGCACGGGTGCAATGTAGATACTAATCTTTTCTCTACTATAATATGCATGTATTATACTTATAAACCTTCCTCTTGAATCACTCTATCTATTAAAAAACCGCATCAAAATCCGTTGCGTAGTTTTAAAGATCTAAGCATACATAGGGACAGACAGCGGGACGGGACTTTGTTTTATACTATGTAGTGATTTATACTAATACTAGCTTATGCCCGCGGCTTCGCTCGTGTCGTGTTCGGTAATTGTCCCACGGGATAGTACTACCGGGATAAAAAGTCCTGTGTTAATCCAGGTTATATAAACTATCTGTGTGCCAAATTTTGTCCAAAACCGTTCAGTAGTTTTCACCTGAAAGAGTAACAAACATCAACCCATACACATCCATCCTCACAAACTTTCGCATTCATTGAAGTAGTAAGAAGATATTTCATACTTTCATTAAGTATATTCAAAACAGTACAGTAAATACAGTAGACGGTATTTATTATTAAAAACAGCAAAATACATATTATACAGCTACTTGCGATATAGCCAATGATCCTCTTAATACATTAAGCCTCAGCTGGAAAACCTAAAGATAATGAAAATGTAGATCCTACCTCAATTCAAACAACAAAGAGATTACGATAATCCGTTATCGAACTTTCTATCAAAGACTAATGAAGCAATAAAATTCACATTTCAATTTTCATACATAATATGATTTATAACATTAAAGAGATCTTAGAAAAACCTCGGTGCTTTCATGAATCGTGTAACGGGCTCAAGGCCGATGTCACACCATCGGCGATTAGCGACAAGCGCGTGAGCTAGCAAATACAAAGGATTGGAGAGCAACGAGCAACAAGATTGCAGTGCTGACCCAGTGGAAACGTACCCGACTTACGAGCTGCAGGTCGTAGGTTTGAACCTAAGCCGGCGCATTACTTTGTGTAATTTATTTCACCACCACTGCTCTCAAAACGTTGAAGGAAATTTGTATGGAATGTTCTAGAACCAAAAATCGAAAACAAGTGTCAACTACCACACTGGGCCCAGGCGGATCTCATGGAGAGGAGGCCTGTATTCCAGCAGTGGGAACATTATAGGCTGATTATGCTGAGCAACCAATACGTGTTGTTTGTCAATTGCTGGTATGCGTATGAGGCAAGTGAGAAAAGGCGCGAGCGAGTTTTTTCTTCGATACCTCTTGTTGCTGCGACGGACTAATAAAGAAATATCTTGCTGGCAGTGTGACCAGTCAACTACAGATATTACATGTATCTCTTTTACTTACACGGGACCTATCTATTGCACGTTTCTTAACGAAAAAATAGTCCATAGCAAATCGCTCGCTTCCTCGCTGGCGGTGGGACAAGAGCCTTACGAGTAAGTAAGAATGTATCAAATGTTTTGAATAAGCGGTATACAACGTGTCAACCATTTTGAATAACGACTTTTCCGTGTTATTTGGCTGAACAGCGTATTAGCTCTGAATTTGTGTCGAAGGTTAAACTTCTGTTGTGAACTTGAATATAAATTAAGGTTATACAATAAAAAATATCAAACAGTCGATAACAATCTACTCCTTGTTATAAAAGCTATTTACATATCGTAACATCACGCCTTAGGCACCCGACGGCTTAGGCAGAAGTGTCCCTATAGAACCAAAAAAGAAAATATTTTTAGCCTCATAGTATAAGGGGCGAGATTAAAGCCATCAACGATGCCCAAATCCATATTCCAGGTTGTTACTGGAAAATTCCTTATGGATAAACACAATCATACTATCATTAACACTAAAAAATAACCGACTTTATTTTGCCCTTTAAAGTTTTTATTTTACCCTTTTTAGTTATCGTATTTCGCAATTTCGTTTACTTGGATGACATATTTTTTCCATTGCTATTTCTTTCTCTTTCAGAACTGAGAACCTCTTCCTTTTTTTTAAGTCGGTTAAAAACGGGATATGCTTCGCCGAAATACAAATAGTACAGTACAGTAAACACAGTAAATATCCCGTTTTAGTGTCGATGATAGATAGTGTTAGTGACCATGGCAGTTTAGAAACTTAACACAATTACACATTGCCCCAACCTAACAGCCGAACCCAGTACCTCATGTTCAGCAGTCGCGATTGCGACCACTAGCTCAACCAGGCAATTTTTATTTAAGAGCCGCATAATTACAAAAGTTAGTCAATAATACCATAAACTACGAAGTTTTATAGTCGAAAACTTTATAACTATACCTAATTAATTTGTGTCATTATACCATAATAATACAATTTAATTCCATAATTGTGTCTGTAAGTTTGGCGTACATTATATTCTTGACTGATATAGAATTATTCTGATAATAATTGTTTTATTTTTGTCGTGTTTAGTCACGCAATACACTAATATTACTATCAATATGCGGGAATAGTTTATGCCATGGTTAAATTATTTATTGTCGGCAAAGTAGAAAAGGCTGATTGCCTACCGAAAATTATGCCACGTACTATATTAACACGATGAACTCGATCAACACATCTGAACCACGTTCAAGACCTGTCAATGTCATAATTGCTGTGGAATATTGACACTGAGAGCTTTTGAATACAGTTTAGATGTAAAAGTCGCCCTAAATTTCACCGAACGTTCATCTAAGTATTGTCACTTGTACACGCTATTTTAGTGAACCCTGCAGCAAAGAAATGAATTGAATGCTTCACTTTATTTAAGACTATCTGTTGCCCGCGACTTTTGTCCGCGTGAAATTATTATAAAATATTATTTTCCTATTTGTTTAATGTTTTGTTTTGTCCAATGCGAGACTAATAAATACTTTTTCTTTCTTTCTTTCTATTTGGATCGGATTTTGTTAACAATTTCAAGGGTTTTAATTTTTTTTTTGCCCCAAACTCCTTTTTCTAATATAAAAGTAGTCTAAGTGACTCCTTATAACTTCAGCTATCCGCCAGTAAAAGCAAAAGATACTTAAATTTTATTTATTAGTAACAATAGAAAAAAAAAATAGCTTTTCCCGTGACCAAATTCACAAAACATCACAATAAAACCCCGTAACAGGGACATTCTGAAAAAACGTATAAATAATAAATGAAATAGCTCTTTCAGTTCTCAGTACATTATTATTTAATGTTTCATGTCGAGAGCAAATATCCTTTAAAAGGGTACTTTAGGCTTCATAAGAACAGTGTTGGGACAAGATACGGGTCCCTAAGGATATCGATTGGTGCGCTGTCGACCTACGTCGCTTGCCGAGATGAGAGACCAACATTTTGTGAAGTTTTATTTAGCGTGTCTGTCACAGGCCTTAAGGTTTTTTTGCTGTAATCGGAAACCGATGACGATTTGGACTCGTTCCTGACTGGTTGGCCAGACAAGACGAAACACCGGGAGAGTTGGAAAGAAGGTCTTTGCCCAGCAGTGGGACAGAATAAGCTAATCAAAATAGGAATAGGAATTTGGTTATAGGAGGATATTATGTGGTGTAACGCCAATAGATAGAATAAGAAATGACTTAGAGGAAGTCTGAAAGTGACTCCGGTGTCTGAAAAGATTTGAGGTAAATCAATAGTCATTGTGGAGGAATGAGGAATATGTAATGAAGAAAGTTTCAGGTATGAATGTGGAAGGCTATAAGAGTTGGAAACGACTAAAGAAACGATGGATGGACTGTGTGAAAGATGATATGGCAAGGGAGCAACTACAGAGATGACGACTAATGAAGAAGTATGGAGCCAAGTAAATGCGGATGAATGCAGAAAACTGATAATCATGACGAATAGCTGGCCGGTTAGGGACCGTTTTTAAAACTAGCAGCTTATAACTTAGCTGGTAATGGGCGTGGCAGAAGCAGGGTGGCAATGAAAACGGCCACGACTTACGAATATAAGTGTATATAATATAATGCTCTCCGAACAGCGAAGAAAATATCGTGAGGGAGCCGTCATTGCAGGGATAAAAAAAAACAATGTGACATCAACCAACGCGAACTAGACACACTTGGTTGATTACAGTCCACATGTCTCGTAGAAGAGCGGGCTTGTGGCTCAAAAAAGGTATATTATTAGCTCACCATCATTTACCTAGCTTTTTCGAACTGCTCTATGTTGGAGTAATCAGTTGAATCAGTACTTTGTGGGCTTGACTCCCGGATCGGGCAAAGTGATATTGGATTTTTCCAGCAGGAATTTCTCAGTAGCAGCCACGGAGTCTGGGTTTGTACCATGTTGATGGCAAGGCTCGCCCCCTATTACATGAGACTTAAAACAACTGGCGAAATGTGGGTGTACTATTAGGTACACCTCTGCCTAACCCTTTGGGTATTACAGGCATGATGTTATGTTATTCTATATAATGTGACAGAACAATAACACGAATGTCAATATCTACTAACGTCTCTTCGAATTTAAAATTACTTCGAACAGCAAATAACTCCCTCGATACGAACAAATTGCGCAAAACACAACAACAGCAACAGAAAATCTTTTGCTCAGAACAATTTACTAACCTCTCTCAATAAATATAAAAAGGACTATTGAACTCCATCGTTCCGTGATATGAACCTGATCCAATTATACATCCATTGTTTTAAAAGTGTCTGTTCAATTAGGGCAATCACTTCCTAAAAGGCTTTACCGTTAATTGGTGGTATAAGAAAATTAATAGCTAAGCCCATTGTGTTTGTCTAAGGATTCAGTAGAGAAATGGAGCCTTAAGTTAAATGATTTTCGATTTGAAGTAAAATGTTCTCTGAGTTTTGTTCTTGATTTTATTTAACTAGGTAGGATTTTTAATCTAACGAACGAGACGCTCACTAAGGTACTTCCAATTTTATATTTATCGTCTTTACCTGCTGACAACTTACATAATCTTAACAGAAATGTCTCGATAGTCTTGTCTATCCAAGCAAAGTTAGTAAAATTACCATTATATGGCGCGCGAGCTTTCACTACCAAATGAAAAGTGAATCACGTAAATCGGTCCGTAACTGACGAAAATATCAATGAATATACATACAAAATATATGCATTTGTACAACCGAATATAGAACCTCTTTCTTTTTGAAGCCGGCTAAAAATTGATAAAACGTAGGCGGCTGTGCCTACATTCGTACCCCTCAGGGGATATACCCATCTTTTATATTTGTTTTTAATCATTTGTTCGCGTATCTCTTTTGAAGTGTAACTTGTGTACTTGAACTATAAAAGCAATACGACTCAGTGGACTTTCAATCTGCTGTGTAATTTTAGCTGCAGAAATTACAGGGCTGTATTTAGACCGTTGTTTGTTGTTTAAAGACATAATAACAGGCCTGTATTCAGCGATGTTAAACAGACGCGTACCCTACAGTACACCCACATTTCGCCAGTTATTATTTAAGTTCCATGTAATAGGGCGAACCTTTTCCCATCAACCGGGCACACATGGCCAGCTACTGAGAAATTCTTGATGGAAAAACCCAATAACACTTTTGAATTTTATTATTTAAATATTCACTTTCTGTATTGTTATACTAAATTCAGTAAACAGTAAGTTTTAACTTCAGACATTTCGTAATCCATATTTATAAATAACATAGGCGTATCGAGTATTATGTTGCTTTAAAGTTATTGCGCGCTCTGTACATATATGCAAATGTGCATATTTTGAGCATGATGTTCTGCAGATTCTAACATTACATCACTGATTACAGTCATTCATTACAGTGCGCAACCTGTAACGATACAATTTGAAACAATCACTTGTTTCAGTTGATTTTGAGCGTAGCATTACAAATAGACGGTCCCGGTGAGAGCAATCGCATATAATGTTGCAGATTGTTACATTACAGGCGATCATTTCGAATGCTGAAAAACTCTTGGATTTGTTACATAACAGGCGAATGCTCCAAAGCGTCTTTACATTTTATTAAAAATCCGGTGAGCGAGCTCCTTTTACGTTTTTATTAAAAACGTTCGTACTGCAATACCAAAATTGTAATTATTTCACAAAACTGCGACACCGATTCTTTTCCCGGGAGTAAATAGTGATTACACAACGCAAAGCTGACTAAAACGTGCTACGTTGCTCTGGACTACTAATAATAAGCCTGTGAAATTACACGCTGAAATTATTCGTATACACAGCCTTTTCAAATACTGCAGTTTGATAATAACTAGCTTTGGCCCGTGGCTTTGTCCCTTGGAGTTCGGACATTATCCTATGAGACCTTACTACCGGTATAAAAAGTATCCTATGTCCGAACTCCGGTCACGGTTCACCTGCGTGTCTAATTTCATGGAAAACCGTTCAGAAATCTTAGTAAGTAGTAAGTAAATGAATAAATAGTGTTTAGATATGTAGTCGCTCCATACAAGATACTGGTATTCAGCTGTATCCAGTTAGACTGGTAGCCGACCCCTACACAGTTGGGAGAAGGGCCAGGGAGATGATTGTTTGCCCCTTTCATCATCAATATTCCTGCCTTTACCACATTTAACATGTCTTCTTCTTCCATACTTGTCTCTCGTCATTTCTGTCACCTCCTTTCTATCCGTATCACCCTTCACAAAGTCCATTTATCGTTTCTTTGATTTTCCTCTACTCTTATATCCATCCACCTTCATATTTCAAATTGTACTCATTCATCCGCATCACATGCCTATTTCATTGCATCAAATTCGATTTGATTATCGTCATTGATAAGGACTGAATTTACATATGTTGATGTTTTCTTAAGTCTTAAAAATCATGCAAGGCAGGGGCGGATCACTAGTTACTTGAGAGTCAGAAATTATTGAAATCATTGAATGTCATGTCTATTATTTATAATCGACGTTTTCAAATACCTACTTTATGATAATCAATGAATGACATTTGCTCATTATAATTGCATGAATATAACGAACTTTAATGGACCACAACGCTCATTTAACTTTTTGTCAAAAAAACAATTTTCAGTAACTGAAAGTTGACACGTACATAATTATATTTTGTTATGTTTCAAACAAAAAGGGGTTCAGGCGAAAACATGAAAAGCTGGTGGTCGTTGTTTCGAAGATCAGAAGTGTTGACCAGGGTCCGGCTGGTATTATGTTTATTTAACCGACTTCAAAAAAGGAGCAGGTTCTCAATTCGGTTGTATTTTTTTTTGGGTAAGATATGAGGTAACAAACCTCATATCTTAGTCATTTATGAACCGATCTGAAAAATTCTTCTTTTATCTAAATTTCATCAATATCGGTTCAGTAGTTTGGTTTTTAAATCAAATAGCTGGAAAAAATATGTCATCCAAGTAAAAGAAATTGAGAAATTGATACTTGACTAGGATTTGTGTGTGACACGAAAACTAAAAAGGGTAAAATAAAAAAAAGTTTTTGCAAAAACATAACCGACTTCCAAAAAAAAAAACAAAAAAAGTTGAAAATAACTTTACTTTCGGAAGTCGGTGGCAAAAAAGTCAATGAAACAAACAATAGTCACCGACTTCCGAAAGTATAGTTATTTTCCACGTTTTTAGTGTTTTTTTTTTGGAAGTCGGTTATGTTTTTGCAAAAAAAAGTTTTTTTTAATGTAAGTTTTTACTGTTGTGCCAATTTGTTAGTTATCATCTTCGAAACATGTTGATGTGGGTTGAAAACACATCTGTGTATTTGTAACACTTGAACGTTATACAATACGTGGTATATTTCAATTAATGAAGCCTTCGCTATAAGTGGGTAGTGACGAGCGAGGCGTTTGTGAGAGATTGGCTGGAGAAAACCGTACGAAGAGAAGACTAGAAGGTTATGGGGGAGACCTTTGCCCAGCCGTGGGACAATATGGGTAAAAAAAAGTTCGTTTTTTTCCGGAGGGCCGAAACAAGTAGTAATTTCTTTCAATGATTTCTGAACATGTCATCATAACTGTGAACAGGATTGGCGTAATCTTTTCAGTAGCTTATATCATGTCAATACATTTCTGACTTTTCAAATATAACTTTGCCTAGACCCTCAGGGCTTATGACCAACATGCTGTTCGCAGAACTGTTCCGACCGGTGATGAATTGTGCGGAGTCAGCAAATTGGACCGTGCGTAGTGTGGTTGAGTTCAATCTTGTCTCACAAGTCAGCCTCGAGTTGTCAGTTTGCATTTGCAGCACTAGTGAGGATTCCGAGACTAGCGTATATAAACGCAAAGCATTTACTCGTATTTGAATCAAACTTCTGAATTCACAAACAGTATTTCAATTAGTCAGAAAGTTGAAGTTCGTTCTAAAACGATCTTTGTATGTAGAATTACAGTTATGAAACTAACTCCATGGACACTGTTTTAAATCAAGAATTACAATCTTAGTGCCGCATCAGATCGTGGCCAAATGGCAAAGAAAAAGGCTTTCGTGGTCACCTTATGATATTTTTGCAGCCCGTAGGGACAATATTTGTGATGACAAGTAAATAGTGATAAATGCAGGAAACAGATGAAGGAAGCACAGAACAGAGGAGGATGGCAGAAGAAAGTGGATGCTTATACCCAAGAGTGAAATTCCGGCCTGAAATGGTGATGAAATGTAGGAAAGTACAACACCGCACCAAATGACAAGCTTATGGGAAATTTTGCTCAAAGATAAGTCGAGTCGTTACAGTCTTTACATTTATTAAAATTTAAGTCTATAACTTGTTAGTTTGAGACTTAAATTATGATGAATTTAGAGACTGGGCAGAGACGTGGTTGGGTTTCATACAATATGCAACTTTTTATCAGTATGTTGCAAGAAGCGACCACAAACCGACCTACATAATTCAGTTACTAGTCAGTATTCGGTGGACTAAAATATAATTAGTAAGAAACTTGCATTCTGAGCCCACGTGGTCGATTACGGCACACTCCATCTCACATTGAGGCCTGTGTCCCAGCTGTGGCAACACTGCAGGATGATGACGCAATCTTCAAAGTATTAGGGCCCCTAACCCTTAACGTAACAATTATAATGGCCGTTTGCACTGACGTCAAATGAGGTAACTCTTAACTGTAAATGCTTTTTAGTTAATCAAGGTAATTTGCACGAGGCAGGCTAATTACTAACGAATTTTACGCAAAATGAGAATATAATACAGTGCAGTCTGTTTCAAAAGTATCTGATGAAAGTGTAACGTTTAGGTTAATCTCTATATCACACAATTGTTCACTAAAAGAAATTATAAAAATCATAAAAAAATATTCATCGGTATTTAAAATAACTATTAATTAATTAATATAATTATTAATTACCAATTTTTACTATTCTCGCTTTTACCAACTATTGTTGTTTGTACAACTCAATCCATGCGTCATGTTCGTGAACGGGCGCTGTCAGTAGGGACTGGTCATCTCGCAGCTGCCATGGATTATTGTATTTTGAATTGTTAATTTTATCTTTTTACTCTAGACGCTCTTACTCGCACGTCTTTCTACATCGTTCTTACATATATGTTTAATCTCGACATGAATGATGTAACCGAGACTTTGTAACAACATAATGATTTAAAAGAGTGTCCATGGAGTTTCTTGCCCATTCTTCTCCATAGAGATCTACGCTTTCGAATGTGCAACTACAGTACTTTCAGACGTTATTATGTCCTGTGACTGTAATGGTCTAATTGAAATAAATGCTTTGAGTTTGAGTTTGACAACATTATTAGATTGTAATGGAAAAATTGTCGACGAAAATGGAGATTATAAAATTACTCTCAGTTGTGAAATGAAGATCATTTATAACGTGCTTTTATTAAATAAGTGGTGGCGTGGTTTTATTAACAGTCAACTTTTAAGTGGCATTACAAATTGACAACCACAGGGACGTTTGCTGACCCATTTGTTTAACGTGTCCTCCGATAGTTTTTAAACAGACCACACGCATAGTATATTTTTTCAGGGGAGTCAGCGAGAGGGTCATTTTTTGTGTGGTAAACTGTAGTAGTTGTCGTTACTGTTACTGTTAGCCTGTGTTATCCCACTGCTGGGCAAAGGCCTCTCCCCAAGACTTCCAAATCCTTAGATCCAGGGCTAATGTGGACCACTGGTCATTGGTTCTATCCAGGTCATCCCGCAATCTCCTGCGAGGTCAACCGCGTCGCCTTTTGTAGTAGTTGTCGTAGTGCTTGAAAACTATTTCTTTGTCTTAAATACGGCCCTGGCAAAATTTTCGGTCCATTGAATACTTTATACATCCAGGTACTTTTTTTTTATTGTTATTTATAGCAGTGTTATACTATTTTATTTTGTTTTCTCGTATTTAGGACAGTTATTTAGATCGCTAGCTGTATTTTTGTACTCTATTTAGAAGATTTGACGAGTGTTTATTAATAATGGGTTTTATTTTAAAATGTAAATGTTGATAATTAATTATACCTTGGTATTTTCTGTTCAAAAAGTACCAACGAGAGCTCGTGGATAAATAATAACAGCCATTCGGGTCGATACTTAGGTTAAGCCACGCTTGCCTAGGTTGGTCCGTGGATGGGTGACCACCTATTACATATCGAGTTTCCTCCGTTCCTCAGAAAGTATGTTAAGTTGTTGCTCCCGGCTGTCATTTGTAGATCTTTGTCAGTCTTTACATGTAGTCAGTGGCCCGAAAGTCTGACAACCAGTCTTACCAAAGGGTATCATATTACCCAGTACTAATTGGGTTGTAGAGGTCAGATGCTCCATGTAAAATATTGGTATTCAGCTGCATCCGGTTAGATTGGAGCCGACCCTAAAATATAGTTGGGAAAAGGCAAGCAGCTGATGATGTTCTGTCCAGAAAGTTTTTAGAGCAGTTATGACCCAGCCCTAGGTAACAACCCTCACATAAGAGTTGTGGGCCGAACCCAAGCAGCCACTTACGTCGGCAACTTATTCGTTGGTATTCGGAAAACATCGTGGGGAAACCGACATGTCTTAGAACTAAAAATAAGAAGACATGTGACATCCACTAAACCGCATTAAAATTGAAGGGGTAAAGGTAAACGCACACTTGTCCGCGCTGAACAAAGCGTTTCATTATACGTATAACGTCGTCGGTTCGTCCGATTCGACGCGGATAAGTGTGCGTGGTTTCATAGGATTTCACACAAGTTCTGAAATTCGATTCTTTCGGCTCCTTCGCTTCCTTTGGCGCTGATAAGTGTGCGTCTACCTTTATGGATCGTGGCCCCATTTCTCTCACATCTAGAGGACGCCTTTCCAGCGTAGTCAGCAATGGAAACATTAAAGCGCTGATACCTAATGTTAAAGTTTTTAGGTCGGTATTTATAAGAATATATATATATATAAAATTGTGCATACCTGTAATTGTTCTGAAAATCCTCCCTGTGCTGCCATCAAACCACGGATTGCTACGGCGTAGTATCTCTGCTACAGCGTAGGCAATCGACTACGATAGCTTCAATATCGTAGCAGACGACCGATCCGCTAGGTGTCGGCCGTCAAGTCATTATTTTCCAAATATTTGTGTGCAGTGGACGTGTGTCTTGTGTTAAGTTGCGCGGATTAAATTAGAATAAACATTCATTTCACGTTTTCGAGAGCGGTTTTGGTTAAACAAATGCACATTCCGTGTTTTTCTTTCATCAAACCGGCGTATATACGAGAAACATGAGCAACGCAATCCCATTAACTGTTTACGTAATTCAGTGCAGTATTTCTATTCTAATTAAACGCATATTCCCGTTTGTACGGGCGACGAATGTAAACCCCATTTAGTATTAATGCGGCTGTTTCGTCGCGCCTTAATTACAAGCAAACTTGCTGGAAATTATTCAGTTTTTAATTATAATACTGAATCAAGGAAGTGACCGGGTGTTTTTGTTGAGTGTGTTGTGTTGCAGCTTTATTTTGGGTAGCTGGATGTTATTTTTAACTATATGTATAATGTTTTAAAGTAAATAAAGTACGAGTAGTTATAACCACCAAAACATTATGTCGTATCAGTATTAAACGGGTTATGAAATGAAGAGTGGTGTTTAAATACATATTATGTGGGTTTAATGCACTGTCCTATGTACTGAAAAACATGATGACGACATCATTAGGCAAGGTAAGAACTGCCTCGTTCGTTTAGTGGTCGCAAGTGCGGGAGATCTTGGGTTCGATTCCTAGGTCGGATTTTTTTTTATTGGGTTTCCCCATCGGGTATTCTTCAGTAGCAGCCCGAAGTCAAATTTCGTGCCCTGTTGATGAAATTTTATTTAATTTCCAGAATATAGGTACTTACATATTAAGACGGTAGAATAATTTTGTCTCACTATATTCGACTTATCAGTCGTGGAAATGTTTCAAGTACATGCAATAATAATTTCATGAAATTACAACAATGTCAAGTCATGCACATCATAATCATAATAAAATTTACAGTCTTGTGTCATTAATATTATAAAATTAAATTAGTTTATTAGATTATATCTCACAGTCAAGACAGTTCATCAATTTATTGATTAGATTTATAAATAATGTCAATAATTATAATTTAAATAAGTATTCGTAAATTTATATATCATGTCTGTTTAAAATTTAGATAATCATCTATTGAATAAAAATCTGTCACAAAACCAATTGTTTAAAGTTTCATTCAATTCTAAGTTGTTCATTTTCCTTATTTTGATGACAAAAGGGTCGCTCCCCATTAGATATGCCTTAAACATAACTGCAAAAATAATGTGGATGTCCTATGTACGAGGTATACTATTACCTACCTTTGGCTAACTGTCGGGGATTATAGCCGTGGTGTTTTGATTTAAAGTAATTTATTAAGAAAACAAAAGCAAGCGCGTCAAGCCGTTGGCAGAGTCAGCCGAGTGTAATCTCTTAAAAAAAAAACTAAGCAAACCACATGAAATGACAGACATAAACTTACTAACTTCGTTTTTCAGCGGTTACTGGGGCAGTGCTAAAATTCTGTTGGCTCATAAAGAATTCTATTCACTTTGTACGAGAAAATTTCAGCAGTCTAAATACTTACAGCGGCACGAAAAATCTGGAATGTGCTTTTTAGGGTGCATAGGATTTATAATTTAAGTCTGGATTTCCAAAATGGTAGTTTTACTGCTGCAGGCTATGAGATTAGCGTGGAATATTTTTCGTTTTAGAAAGAGTTACAGCTTTTTAAAAGGTATTTGGATAGTCGTAAAAATAATTATATTTATTTCGGTAAGTAGTTATTATAAATAGTTACTAATCGTCACGTAATTTTTTAGCCAATTTATTTTATCCAACTATATTCACCGTGATTCCCGTAGGTTTAGGCAGAGGTGTAACTTAAAATACACTTACATTTCGCCAGTATTATTTTAAGTCCCATGTAACAGGCGTCGAGCCTATTGCCATCAACCAGGCACAAATCTAGACTACGTGACTGCTACTGAGAAATTTGTAATGGAAAAACCCCATAACACATTGCCAGACCCGGGATTCGAACCCAGGGCCTCATCAACTAGAGTCAGTTTAAACTAGATTGCGGCTGTATTTCCTAGCCGACCGATCCCTGAAAGACACAACATGTCCGGTTTTTTCACGATGTTTTAACACGTGGTGAAATAGCACAATGTAAAGCTCCTGCTTGGGTTCGAACCCACGTACTTACAACTCCCAAATCGTACCACTGGGCCCCGATTGCTCCACTGCGTCGTATTCCAGCATTTTTCTGCAAACAAACTAAAATCTCCAAGAACATCGCACATATCAAAGATTTGTGTCATATTTGTCCCAAGTTCCAACATATATCATGCATCGACTCTTTCTTCATTTCCAAGGGAATACGCTCGCCTTTTTATTTCCTACAGGGCATGCTACTGATTTCCTTCTAAGGAAATTGTATAAATTATTGCATGTGTAGAAGAATTGCTTTCGGTAGTAAATCTAAAGCTGTCGGAAAGAGAGATCGATACATTTGGCTGTATTACTTTTGAAGAAAAGAAAGAGAATTTTATTCTGGGATAGCACTTTAGCTTCTATCTGTACTTTCAAACTACGCCAGTTCGTAACTATTGTCAAAGATCTACAAAATGAAATGGATAGTCACCCATCCACAATCCGACGTCGGCAAGCGTACTTTTATCGTAACCACCAAAGTAGACATTTATTTTTGCTGTATTTACTTAATTAACCATATATTATGTCCTTTTCAGATATCTGGATTGCAGAGGTGAACGGACAAAAAAAAGGTGAATATGACATCTTTTAAGTAGCACATTATTTGATCTTAAAACTCTTTTCATGCATGTCATAGTTTCTAACCATAATTTATCCAAATTATAGGACACAAAATAAAACTTGCGGGAATCGAACCCGCGGCCGCGAACTGGAAGGTATAATGCTCAGTCAATGCGCTAACCCAAACCAAACATTGTAGTACCCCATTCTTCGATGATAAATCGTTTAAGATCACGGGCAAACTCTCAGTACTGTCAGCACCGAAAGTATTCGTAAATGTTTGAATTTTTAATGTATTGACGAAAGTTGTTAGGTGTAATGGAAGAATACAGCATTTATGTACGTCTGTCTGACATTATTGCTGAAATAAACCTTTTTTTTTTTTTTTTGGCGCAGCCGTGTAAGTTTTTATTTCAAAATGTGTATTTCTTGTGCCATTTTATTTGTTTTCTTCTTTTATTAAATCCGTAATATAATGACCGCAAGTTATAAAAGATTTTCAATTTAACCTTTTTGTAAATATTGTGACTTCCATGAAGTAAAACAATTTATATTTACGGTTTGTCCATAAACTTGTTGTGTTAACTGTACATCGAAACTTATCAAGGCACGTTTCGTGGCCAAACTCGTAAAGGGGCCGGTACCATTAGCAGATTTCACTTATATTACGAGTTTCTTTACAAAAGCCTGCAACTGAGAGCTTCTTAAGATAATCACTCGGAGCTTTGTGTAAAGTTTATTTTTGAGAAAATTCAGAGCGCTGCGCTACCCGCTAAGTGCGCCACAAGAATCGGGTGTTTAATCGCGTGATGAGGCGCCTTTGGTTTTCATTAACGGTGTTGTTGAGTTTGTGTGTTTCTGGGTCGATGTGTGATTGTAATCGATGTGAAAGCTGCCATGTAAACATAGTTTGTATTTAAGAATGCATCGACTAAAGCTTATACAAGGTGTAAACGGACCCTTCGCGAATCCATCAGGCAATCATTCTGTACTTCAAACTAAGTAACTCAACGCAAAAATCATTGCTGTGAAAAGAATTTTCTTTTTAGGGTTAAAAATCACGTTTCCTACCCATACCGCCTACCGTGAAACGTGATTTTTCATCGTGTTTTTTTTTTGTTTTGTTTGTTGATTCCTAACTCAACATACAACATCGTGCTGATGGATGCATTGAATAGTACGGGGGTCGTGGCGGTATTTATAGTACAAAAGGATCATAAAAACTTGTATTTAAAAAAAAAAACAAATCTTCTTGGAAAATCGACCGGCCATATTTCCGAAACTAGAAGATTCCCACGTACGATGTAATAATAATAATACCAGCTTATACTATCCCACTGCTGGGCAAAGGCTTCTTCTCATACAGAGAAGGCACAAACATTGATCACCACGCTAACTCAAGACGAGTTGGCGATTTCAGACTTATATTAATTATAAGGCCAGGCTACCTCACGATGTTTTCCTTCACTGATGTCTGTGATGTCCAAGATAAACTTAGAAAAGTACATATGAATTGAAAGTCACATTGGTACTTGTCCGGATTTTAATCCACAACCTCATGCATGAGAGGCGAGGTCTTAACCTCTGGGCCATCACGACATAGGTACGATCTGTTTTTTTATATTACTATGGGAAGGATGTACAAAAAAAAAATCGCAATGACAGGCAAGCAAGTGCCTTTTTTCTTCGATAAGGGTATAGTTACTGTTTAATTTATAACTTCACTATCCTTTTCTCGAGTTGACTTCAAATAAGAAACATTATGAAATTTCAGTTTAGTTCGTAAGCAAGGGCACACAAGCTCTTGAGATGAATGAAAAAATTTGTAGTTGAGTCACAACATCCGGTTTCACCCGGTCACACTTCGCACTGCGCTTCCAGTATGTCCCAAACTCTTCTTGAAGGTCGTGAAGGCAGGAAGTCATTTCATAAAGTAATTCATGCTTTCTCTAATAATTTACTCAGTAAAATAGTAACGTGATGAATAAAACATCACAAGTTTGAAAACACGTAATTCTGTAACATTATAACATCACCATCAAACTTTTTGATTTATTCCTGTTCTTTCTGGTTTTGACTCTGTGACGAAGAGATTTGAGATATAAAATATAGAAAGATATTTAAATATCAGAAGAAATACCTATAACAAAATGATATCAAATTGTTTCTAACAATTTTATTTCATTTTGTTACTTGACCTCACTGAGACATCATTACCTGCCTTTTCCCAACTATGTTGGGGTCGGCTTCCAGTCTAACCGGATGCAGCTGAATACCAGTATTTAAGCTAATCTGACTGCTACAACCCAGTTACTGGGTAATACTTGACCCTTTGGTGAGACTCTTTCGGGCTTCTGACTACCTGTAACGACGGTCAATGGCCTCGGGTCAAGTGAGACCGTAAATAGAAAAAATATAAAGATAAAATCGACATAATTGCCAAGGTGGACGCGTTGCACTTGCACCGACGGCAACCACTTGGTTTGGTCGTAAATTATCATTTTGTTTGCGTCTATGTTCACTGTAATTTTTTTTGTTTTTTCCCCTATTATAAGTCAATTTTGCTTAAAACTATCTTTATTTTTACAATCCTTGCTTCAATTCTTTAATTTCTTGTTATTTTTCAGAGCCCGGTTGATGGCTATGGGGTGGCCCTCTTTTACAAGGGACTTAAACATATTTAGCGCAGTGTGGATGTACTATTAAGTATACCTCTGCAGAAACATTCGGTGCTTAGAGGCATGATGTTTAGTACGTGAACATTTGACATAATTTCACTAACGTATGAATCTAAAAATATTTGATCCTAAAACAAATATTCTAACAAATCATATAGTAATTTGTTATTCTAGTTCGTTTTCAAAAAGTTCTGATTTCTGTCCCTGAGCTGGCTTTCAAATTGTTTTTAACTTTCCTATGGTCTACAACTTATTCTAAGTTGAGTCGTGTAGGCGTTTATTTTGTTAAGCGATCTATGTTGCTGGCCGTACCTAAATTTAATTATTCGGTGGCTTTTTTATTTTTGCTGTATTTTGTTTTTTTTTTTTGTAGAATAGAAAAGGAGGTGTATCAATAGTTTTTTTTTTAACTAATGGTGTACTGTAGTTTCTTTATAGAAAATGGCGTGGGTATACGTGGTATTTTTTTTTTATTTGCTGATGATTTATGGCTGGATCTAAAAGATCGTCAATATTTATTGCAACTAAAAGATTTTCTAAACAAGTGGTAACAGAATTCGTATAGCATATTACTGGTATCTTTTTAATTAGAATAAAGTATGGTATAGTTCGAGAAACAGTTGAGTTATACCACTTGGATTTAATTAAATAAGACCAACAACTGGTTAGATATTAATCTTATTTCAGATAATACTGTAGTATCTCGAGAAAGTCAAGAAACAAAATTAATGTGTTTCATTTCAGACGCGTCTGTTTGTAATAGAAAGATATATTATTCGCAAACTGCCTACTTTTAAGAACGTATTTATTTTACTATTTATGTACACATTGTAGACAACACAGGAAAATAACATATAATATTTTTATATAGGTACTGCTTATTTTTTGAGAAATTTCTGCCAGCAGACCTGCGAAAGGAGAAATGAAAAAGAAATGTAGACGATAGTGTGAACAATTTTTTTTTTGGCTTAGGCTTTGGTCGTAATAGGTAGACACTTGAAATCTTCTCACTGAGTGTGTCTTATTATGGCCGCTTTCAAAATTAACATGGGTGACAGGGGTTCATACAAGAAACGTTTTGTTGTACGGAACCATTCGTGCACAAGTCCGATTCGCACTTGGCCGATTTTCAACATTTTATTTACAAAAGCAAACTCAGATGTTTTCATAAACAAAGCTACTAATTCTCTTTTAAATTATTAATTCACGAGATAAACCAACTAAAAAAATTCATTCCTTCACAAAATACCTCCAACTCTTTATCTGCTAAGTCGATTATAATAAAAATGGGCACAACAACGCGATAATATCCGGTAAAGAGGCTTTTTTTTATAAAAAAGCCGGTAGTATCGTATTTCAAACAAAAGTTGAACACAGCTGTGGTTGCGGCCTCGGGGTAAAGTTTTTCACAAGAAGCTTGCTGTGACAAGCGAGACTGGCGATCGTTCCATGAACATCGCTGAATTAAAAATATGCGTAGTTTTTTTCAATTTTTTTTTGTTAGTGCTGCAAGGCTCAATTCTTGGTCCGTCAGTTTTTGTAGTTTAAAACTTGTATTTGCGGTATTCCGAATAATTAAAACATTACAACATCTTGTAATGGTGGTTAGGCAGAGATGTACCTACTAGTGCACCCACATTTCGCCGGTTACGTTTTAAGTTCCATGTAACAGGGGCCAAGCCTATTGCCATCTACCGGGCTCAAATCCAGACTCCGTGGCTGCTACTGAGAAATCTCTGATAGAAAAACCCAATATTACTTGGCCGACCCGGGAAACGAACATTAAATTTAAAAAAAAATTAACAAAACCCATTTGAGTCGACAAGCAGCGTTGACGTGGTCTAGTTTATAAGCTTTGTCACAGAACTCTAATTTAAAAAAAAAATATTACTAGTAATAATTTACATTTTATATCAGTTGACCCATTCTATAATTTCGAAAACATCGTGAGAAGACCGTCATGATCTAGAACCAAAACCTCGAAGACCTGTGGATTCCACCAGCACGCACTGGACCCACGTGGTGGATTATGGCCTATTCCCCAAATCGGGAGGCCTGTGACTCAGCTGATGAACGAACTGTGCGGTTATCTGCTTTCCGAAAAAAAAATACAGGTTTTCCTCAATATGGGGTATATTCTACACATCTCCACGTCGACACACACAATTACAAAAGCACTCGCAATACAAATCCGATTTATAATTTTTTTCTCTTCTAGTTTCAAATTTTTATAATATTTATTATTGTACTCTCAAACCTGTTTTTTGCCAAGATTTTGTGTGTCGATACATATAACGCAATTTTTAGTAAAAGGTTTTTGGTATCATAGTGACATTAGAACAATGACTCCCAAGTCACAGGATCTCATAGTTTGGGAGTCAGGGTCTACTTTATCTGTATGACCTTTAATTAACTAAAATTCATCGACCAAGCAAAGAAGGTTTTCGAAAAAATCAAGATTATTGATATAGTAAGTATCTACGTTTGTTTTCTAACTAAACTAAAAACAAGTGCCGTCGCTGTAATGTGGTCTTACGAGATCATTATCTTAATTGTTATTGCAGTATTTAGTTTCTTAATAGATAAGAGGGTAGTTGATGACGTTGCCCTCACTCTTAATCCCGTAGTCACAGGCAAAGAGATATCCTTGCTTAGAACAGCTGGTTGACAAACTTTTTTTTATTATAATGGAAAGCCTTTGTACTCTCTTTTCTGTTCCTTTCTTGATTTCTGTATTTAGTGTGTACATAAATTGTTAAATAAATAAATAAAGCATTCTGACATCATAAAATGTTTAGAACTCAGAAATATGAGGAAAGTAACATATCATCACGCCTGTAATTGCCGAAGGGTTAGGGTAAGGTAAGGTAAGGTAAGGGTAGGGTAAGGTTACCTTATAGTACGCCCACATTTCGTCATGAATGAATTTCCTTCAAATTCCTAAGAAATGCGATAGAAACGAGTGTTACGCAATTCAAATGCTGGTCAAAAATAAAAAAAAAAAAACAAAATAATTTATTTTCATTCACAAGTCGATTGATACTACGAGTATTAGTGATTGGTGATTGGAGCCTCCTTTTAAGCATAGAATGCCTGTGTTAGGAGACTCCGCTCTTCTATAAAAAAAGTCATAAATAATTACATGAAAAATAAATTATAAATAGAAAATAATCAAATATCAAATTACAATTAAATTCAAAATCCAAAATAAACTCACTCACTTCTTCACAAAATTCTCCAAGAGCATTATTCAAATACATTTGACCAAAGTTTATGCCTAGTGCTTGCCAGGGATTATGTCCGAAACGCCTTAAGCTCGGTCCTCGAGTGACATTTGTGTCCAAGTTTCTCTGACACTGTAATCTGTCTGGCGTCTGTCTACCGCCTACGTAGATTAAGTTGTATGGCCGAGTAGCTTTGCAGTAGAAGTGTTAGATGAAACTTAGGATGGATGCAAATGTAATGCCTTTGTAATGGGATTAGGTGTGTCATGGGAGTTGGAAAACAAATTAATGGGTGAAAGAATTTTCTTGTCAGAAAAAAACAACGTAGATTGGATCTGGTAGGTAATTAGTTTTTTCGTTTTCTCTTTTATACCTTTTTTAAATGGGCAGTGTTGACTAAGAACCTCCAGGCTAGATAATATAATTTAAATTAAATATAGCCTCTAAATTACAACAAAATAAGACCACTTTAAAACAACAACTTCTCCAAAAGTGTCAGTTTAAAATAGGACACAACAAAATTCATGTTTCAACTATCTGGTAAAAGAAATAAAGAATTTAACCAATTATTCTTACCACGAAGGCTTTAATTTTCAAGATGAAGAGAGCGCCAGTACTAATATTATTTCTTAACATTTCGTGGCTGAAACTAAAGTTAGTATTGTCAAAATGAAAGCAAAAAAATTTTTGCGACGGAATACGGGTCAGTGTTCTGATCGCTGGCTTCAGACAAACAAAGGAAAATAAGCTGCCAAAAGATTATGGAACACTAGCTTTTACCCGTGGCTTGGCCAGCGTAGAGGTCGGAAATTATCCCACGGGAATGTATTACCAGGATAAGGAGAATCCTTTGTCCAGGTCATGACAGGCATAAGCTGGCCAAATGTGCCGCGTGGGATGAGCCGCGCCGTGCCCTCATTGCAGAGGTGGGAGGAGACCTGTCGCTGCCGACCGTTGTTCGCTCGATGGTTGGCAGCGCAGAGTCCTGGGATGCGGTGATGTCCTTCTGCGAAACCGTCATGTCGCAGAAGGAAGCTGCGGAAAGGGAGAGGGAGATGACGAGCTCCCGCCCATCCCGCAGCAGACGCACCGGGCGTCGGCAGAGGGCGGACAACGTCCTCTTCCGGCCCCCCTAAACTGGTCCAGGGCGACGGACTCGGGGACATCCGTCGCCCCCCATCACACTGAACCCGGGACGGTGGCGAGGTGGTAACGGGGGAGTTTTGTACACCTCACTCCCCCCCGGGACGAGGCCCGCAGGTCAAGCGGGCCGGCACTAGTCCGGGGCAGCGGAAGTCGCATTAGTTCCCGCTGCCCCCCGACGAAAGTGTGCGAGGGAACACCGGTGTGGTTTTAGTCAGTACGAGTCTGACAGACCCCTCCGCTCTCGCCAGGGCGGAGGACATCCATTTAGGATTTCCACATCGTGAAAAAAAAAAGGGCATAGCATACAAAGGTAGATCCCTGTCTTATAATGAATGGCATTGAAATCCGTTCAACAGTTCAGGCGTGAACATGGTACAGGCTTGCAGACAGACAGATTTACTTTCGCATTTTTATTATTAACATAACATCTGTTTTGTCGTCATCCTGTAGACTATCTGGCATGTTGCCATGGTCATCTTAGCTTGCAAGGATGTCTCTATTTCTATCTTCACTTTTTACAACTTTTTTGCAATATACAATCAGCTTCTCAACATTATTATTAGGTAAGCGTTGTTTAACTTGCATGCTCATAATTAATCAATAAGTGCAGTAAATTTTCGAAACAAAAAATGCAGCCGTCCTGTTTCGCACGAAAGGATCTCTCACTTAGAAATAAAGGTCACGTGATCCTGAAATGATGTATGTACAAGGTGGCGACGACAAACCAATATTTATAAATGGTGTTCTATTGCGTTAACAGTTTAATGCTGTTTAGTTAGTTTGCATTTTTTTTTAATTTCAGTTTTAGGATTTATTTGATAGATTAAAAAATAGATAAATATATGAACTAATATGACAATTGTTCTGATTTATTGTCATGTTGTCTGTATAAGTTAAATATTAATGCATTATAGGTGAAATGTATGGAACAAATGTTCTAAATGATGACAAAAATCGCATCAAAATCTATTGTGTAGAATATAATGTCTTACAGGCAGATGTATACAAATCAGTTTAACTTATAATAAATATATACATACATAAACCCACGTCTTTTCCTATCGGGGTAGGCAAAAACTACAGAACGCCACCTCCTACGATTCATACATACTCCTTTCGGCTCGTCCACGTTCATAGCTACATCTCACACCGGTTGCGAGTCCTACGCACCTGACCTTTCTGAAGAAAATCACCAATAATGTCAGTGTATGTCCTTCTAGGAAACTTCTTTTGAGAGATAGATCTTCATCTGCCTAGCCTTTTCCCAAATAAGTTGGGGTCGGCTTCCAGCTGAATACCAGTACTTTAAATGGAGCGACTGCCTATTTGACCTCCACAACCCAATTGGTAGTGGGTACCCCCTTGGTTGTCAGAATTTCGGGCCACTGACTACCTATAGCGATTTCTATAGATGTTCAAATGGCAGCCGGGACCAACGGCTTTACGTGCTTTCCGAGGCACGGACGAAACTCGGTATGTAATGGGTGGTCATCCATCCACAGACCAACCTTATCATTGATCCGAGCGGCTATTATTTTTTAGCCACGAGCTCCTCCTCCTAAGAGAATATCGACATTAAAAATATACAAAAAAAGCAAGTTTCTCCTAACTTATCCCACACATATACTGGCCTTCACATGGAACATAACTTGGCCCATATGTTCCATCTTTTACCATACAGTCTTTATGCAGATCTGTCCTTTGTGGAGGCCACAAAATTATGGCACAGACAAAACTTTTGCGGCGATGTTATCCTTTCTTTTATATGTATCACGTTAAATGTAACCGTTTACCATATTCCGACCAAGGACGGCTTTAATGTCTCTTGTGTCTTTTATTTTGTTGTTTTTAGTTATTTTTCTTGTTTTTTTTTGCGTATACAACAGTTTGTGCGTAATCTATATCGATGACCTTGTTTCTTATTAGAATTGTATAGCATCACATCCGTAATCCTCGAGGGGTAAGGCAGAGTCGTACCTAGTTTGACGGCACTGTTGGCGCAGTGGCTGAGCAATTGGCTGCTGCGCTGCGTTCCGCGAGTTCGATTCTCGCTTGTAAAATTGTGAACGGATTTTAGGTTAAATGTTATTACACTGTTCGACTGTCAAAAGTCGGCTCAGTGCGAGTTGAACTTCCAACCGTTATAATTATTAAGTTTTCATTTAGATGTCACTTAGTGTTCACGAATACCTTCTTAAGCAAACTAATTTGATTAACACTAGTTATAGTGTTTACTTGAGTAAATGACATTATTTAAGATACGATTTTAATAATTGCTTGAAGTTAGAACTGCAAAAAGTTAGAATTCTTAGCTCTGCTTTCTTACTTCGTTTAAATTCTTGTCTATTGCATAAAATTTTTTGCAAGTAATTACTATAACTTGACTGTAGATACGGGTGTAAAACTCCAAAAAAAAGGTCCTGTACAAAACTGCCTGGATGGATGACCTATTTAAGTACCAACAATAAAATATATTTAGAGGACATTTCTTCTCAAAAGTGTTTTATAAATAATCGCGATTTATATAAGTTCTGAAGAGAAAGGTAAATTAGATTACCTTAATCCTGTAGAGATATGGTCCTTTGTCAACTTCCAAGGGAAGTTCTGTCATGTTTTAAAAGGGCAATTTTGTAGATGACTGCGTAGTTTCTTCTTGCTATTAATCTCAGATACGGCCTTTTGTGATTGATGACGATTATTAAGTTGATGAAGTTGTAGTAGAGACAAAGGTGGATAGATCCATACTAATATGATAGTGCGAAAGTAACTGTGTTTGTTTGTTACCTTTTCACGAGTAATTGGCTGATCGGATCGTAATCAAATTTGGCAAGGAGATAAATTATATCCCGGGAAAAGACATAGGCTATCTTTTCCTCTCACACATTCACATCAAAATTTCCACGAGAACGAGGTCGCGGGCCACAGCTAGTATATTATATGTTTCAAACATTCATCATTTAGGGTAAGTAGACAGAAGCCCGAAATTCTGAAAACCAGTCATACCAAGGGGTATCGTGACACCCAATAACTGCATTGTTGAGGTCAGATTATTTCATATACTAGTATTCAGCTGCATCTGGTTAGCCTAGAGTATCGTTGGGCTAGGTTAGGCAGATGATGCCTGTACCTGACTGCCCGTAGGACAAGCGGGCCTGCACTAGTCCGGGGCAGCGGCAGTCGCATCACATCCTGCTGCCCCCCGACGCAAGTGTCTGAGGGAACCCCGGTGGGGTTTTAGTCAGTAATTTCAGTAAAAAAGTTGAAAATGATGTACTTAGCGTGTTTATTAGCTGAAACCATTATCAGGTATCACCCAATTTCATCTGAACCTTCTGACTCATTTTCAGCCATTAAAAACTTGCAGACTCATCGTCTACAGCACTCAAAAGAAACAATAGAAAAACGTTTTATTTTCTACTTTCATTTATCTCCAACTATTTCACACTGCAACATAATTAATTAGAACAATATTATTTTAATCCAGTGCAGAAAACATTGCTTTGTAGGATGGAGTGCAAATACGTGTCTCAGAAATGTGGCGGTTTCAAAGATTGTCGTAAAGGTTAATACACAGATATATGTAAGTACGGCTCGGGATAGTATCGCCTCAACTAGAGCAGTTCACGATTGTTCATCAATTACGAAACACTCATTTGTGAATATAACATCACACCTGTAATCCCCAAGTGGTTAGACTGAAACGTTACTGGTGGAATGGGTGGTCAGATAACTTAAACCCACATTTCAAGAGTTATGTTTAAGTCCCATATAAGAGGTCTTGGTGACTGCTACTGAGAAATTTCTGTTGGAAAAACCAATAATACTTTGCCCGACCAGGGAATCGAACCCAGGACCTCATAATCAGCAAAAGCTCTTGCGTAACTACGTAACTCAACAAGACAACTAACTTATATAATTGTAAAAAAAACAGTGATAGCATATTGGTGTGACCATTGCTCATACGTTGATTTAACAGTTTTAGACGGACACAAATATTTTTCTACTTTTTAACCGACTTCAAAAAAAGGAGGAGGTTCTCAATTCGGTTGTATTTTTTTTTTGTGTTTGTTACCTCATATCTTCGTCATTTATGAACCGATTTGAAAAATTCTTCTTTTATCTGAATGGATCTACTTTCCGATTGGTCCCATAGAAATTTCATCAAAATCGGTTCAGCATTTTGGTTTTTAAATCAAACAGGCTGGAAAAATATGTCATCTAAGTAAAAAAAAAATGCGAAATTGATACATGACAAGGATTTGTGTGTGATGCGAAAACTAAAAAGGGTAAAGTAAAAACGTTTTTGCAAAAAAAATAACCGACTTCCAAAAAAAAAACACAAAAAAAAGTGGAAAATAACATTACTTTCGGAAGTCGGTGCCAAAAAAGTCAATGAAACAAACCAAAGTCACCGACTTCCGAAAGTAACGTTATTTTCCACTTTTTTTGTGTGTTTTTGGAAGTCGGTTATTTTTTTATTGATCTGTTAGTTGAAGACAGGAAAATTATAATAAAAGTTTTCAATTTAGAGTTATTTATAAAGAAAAAAAAAGGAAAAAATATTTTACCTGGACCCCTTTTTTTTTTTTTTCCGGATGGGAAATCATCAAATGACTTCTCCCGCTCTGGGCTGAGCGGGAGGGTGTGTCAGACTTTTACTGACTAAAACCCACCCATGTTCCTTCATCGCCCTTTGTGTTCCGGGGCCGCGGTATCTCTTTCGAACAACCCGCAGCACCCGGCAGGCATCGGTCCTTGCGGGCCCCTTCCCTATGCTGACATCTCTTTGAGGCGCGCGTGGAACACGAACGCGCCGTCGACACGTCCTAAGACGGAGGGACGGCGAGCTAGCCCTTAGCTCACCGTCCACAGGCCCGCGTCTACGGTGGCCGGGGGCCACCATGTGGCCCCCGACGCCCGGTGCGTCTCCCGCGGCGGCTGGGACGTGAGGAGGAACGCTCTCTCTCACGTTCCGCCTCCTCCTTTGCTAGCATGACTGCTTCGCAAAAGGAGGTGACGGCTTCCCATTCCGTCTCGCTCCGGACCATGGCTCGAACCAGGGCCGGACGCGAGAGGTCGCCGCCGCCGATCGCCGCTATGAGGACACGGCGTTGCTCCGCCCAAGCGGGGCAGACCTCCACCGTATGCACCACCGTGTCCTCCGGTCGATCCTCGCAATGGAAACACCCGGGCGTCTCCTCCCGCCTGATTCGATGCAGGAACCTCCCGAAACAACCGTGTCCGGTGAGGACCTGCGTCAGGCGGAAGGTGAGGACGCCGTGGCGCCTCTCAAGCCACTCCTCAAAGAGGGGACTTATCGCCACTATCGTGGCGTGCCCTGCACGGGGTTGCGACAGTCGCTCTCTCCATGTCACCATGAGATCGGCTCGGAGGTTTGTCCGCTGAGCGGCAATTAGCCGCGGCAGCGGAGTAACCCCGAAGAACCTCCGCGCGCCATTCATGTAGGCGCGCGAGGACTATCGCCTCCAGATCCCATGGTGGCAATCCGGCTAGGAGGCTCGCAGCCTCGCCCGAGATCGTGCGGAACCCACGGACCATCCTTACGGCTATCACCTTTTGGGGCGCGTTCAGATAATGGGCGGCTCGCCGCCTCAAGGAACGCGCCCACACCGGGGCACCGTAAAGGGCCATGGACCGCACGACCCCCGCATAGAGCCTCCGGCAGGAGGCGTTCGGCCCCCCCAGATTGGGCAGGAGCCGCCTGAAGGCAGCCCCAGTCCGTTCCAGTTTAGGGGCCAAACGTCGGAAGTGCTCCACGAAGTTCCACCGGCTGTCGAGGACAAGTCCCATTACCTGGACCCCTGGAGATCATCATAGGATTTCGAATCTGAGTTGTCATTCCTTTCTAGTAGATTTGCTGGAATCAATATTTCTATAATTTCTCTTGAGAATGGAAGTGATATTTTCTTTAGCCGTGGCCTGAGACAAAAAAAAACAGCAAAAATGACCATTGACTAAAGACCTTTAACAGACGATGTGGCAATTTTATTTTATTTTTTACGGATTTAATAACACAAAGGCTTAATCTACACGAAATAGGTTGTCAGACTCAGAAATACACCGGTATATAACTAATTTCTTTGAGAATTTGTAAATTCAGTTTTTCTGAACAAAGATTTAAACCCGTATCGTTTAAATCCTTGTAAATAAAACTAAATTAATAGATTCTGACGCATAACGTGTAATTGATTACTACATACCTGTATTACGAAATTCCATCATCAGTTCAGTTGTGAACACAGGACAAATAAAAATATATCAAGGTTAAATGCCTAATGAAAGATAATACAAAATGCAATTACACTCGGTGCGTTAAGGAACAGTCAACTCTAGATTGCCACAATAAATCACCGACTAAGCCGATTACGCTAGAAGCCTATCCTAATTTCACTTGATATTGTAGTTTTTTACGATATGACTAATATAGGTTTTTCTACTTTGACCGCCTAACCGGTATGTGCGTCGTCGGACTGCCAAATCACAAGTTTGAACCCAAGATCTTTGATTTTTCGGATTCATGTGCGTATTGTATATTTATCACAACATCGTGAGGAAACCAAACATGCCTGAGAGATATTTCTCGACGGCATGTAAAGCCAAGTCAGAGGCCCATGGGCGGCATAAAAATTCTGACACCAGGTTAGGCACTAACCACACGATAAAGAAAGAAAGAAAGCTTTGTGTGCTGAGCTCAAGACGTGATGGGCTAGTTTTCTGTTTCGCACAAAACTTGGTGCATTGAGTCTGGAGTGTTCTCTTTGTGAATGATGGAAATGTAAATCGCAACCGAGAAATCTTTTGTAAGTATTTTTTTATACAAAATGTACCCACAGAAATTATTTAGTACGATGAATCGAACAGAGAAACAGGATTTTCATATATTTAGTATAATTATTTATTTTATTTATTAAGGGACAATAAACAGCTACAATATAATACTCGTATGTTCGCAAATGACAATAATATAGGTTTCTAAGTAGTATTAACAATATTGCAGCCCACTACATTCTCCGCGTGTTAATAAAAATTGAGATAAGGTAAAACAATACTTTAGTATAAAATAAAACACATCATCATCATCTTTTAGTACGATGAATCGAACAAAAAAAACAAGATTATTTACATTTAGTATACATAGGTCTTAAAGGCCAAGTGTACTCGCTAGCGGCGTGCGTGTATGACCATTTGTATGAACGTGGGCGAGGCAAAAGGAGCATGTAAGGATCGTAGCAGGTCGTGTTCTGTTGTGTCTGACTACTCTTATGCTAAAAAAGCGTGAATCATGTCTAGGTAAAAACTAGTAAACCGACCCGATCCCTTTGAGAGCTGGAAACTATTGAAAAACCTACTTTATTTTGTAATGAGAAGAAACTATAATTCTTTGAAGTATGAAGCAGTTATACCGACGGTTTTTACGCTTTGACAAAATACTGAGAATGATCTACTGTATGATAAAAAAATAAAAACTTTTTTGCAAAAAAAAACCGACTTCCAAAAAAAACACAAAAAAAGTGGAAAATAACATTACTTTCGGAAGTCGGTGACTATGGTTTGTTTCATTGACTTTTTTGGCACCGACTTCCGAAAGTAATGTTATTTTCCACTTTTTTTGCGTTTTTTTTGGAAGTCGGTTTTTTTTTGCAAAAAAGTTTTTATTTTACCCTTTTCAGTTATAGTATCACACACAAATCCTTGTCAAGTATCAATTTCGCAATTTCTATTACTTGGATGAAATTTTTTCCAGCTATTTTGATTTCAAAACCAAACTGCTGAACCGATTTTGATGAAATTTCTATGGGACCAATCGAGAAGTAGATCCATTCAGATAAAAGAAGAATTTTTCAAATCGGTTCATAAATGACGGAGATTTGAGGTAACAAACACAAAAAAAAAAAAAATACAACCGAATTGAGAACCTCCTCCTTTTTTAGAAGTCGGTTAAAAATGAAAAATTGCGAGTTTTACTTAGCTGTATTCTAGATTTAACGGCGGATGGCAAAGCTTGCATCCTATTACATGGTACATAACTGGCACAATATTGGGTGTACCATAAGGTGCATCTGCCTAACCCTTCGGGGATAACAGGCGTGATTTGACGTGTACATCCACACTACAGCTTCACACCATGTATCTTCAGAATCAAGATCGTCATCATTCACGGCCTGAATTAAAACACTGCCAAGTATATGCCCCTCTTTTTAAAACGTTTTTATTGGTTTCAACTGTAAAAAAATTTAGAAGTTTAATATGACCCACTTCCCGCTTTTCGATTGAGCTTAAATTATGCATACATGTTTAGTTTGGATGACAATGCATGGTTAGCTAAGTGACGTACTTCTAAATCCACAATGGCGGACATTCAAAGATGGTGGGCAAGTAATTTTTTATGCATTCCCATGATATGTGTATCAAATGAAAGGGTTTGCTGAGAAAAATACGAGAAATGAAATTATGATACTCTAAAACGTGTTTTTTTAACTAAAATATTATTATTTCACGAATCTCCACGTTCCTGTAACAAACTAGGTATCTTTCCTTCTTCAATAAATAAACTATTACTTCATTCTACGCCTACGAGAAACATAGTACGAATTCTCTGAATTTTACAATACCTTACCCTTTGCCGTTCCTTTGAAAATTACACTCGCTGGTTCGTCTAGAGGGAACAGATTAGGGTACGTACTTATCCTTTGCTTAAGGTATACCTGAGTCGTAGATTTAAGGTCCTATCTTGAGGACTTTGAAGATTTTGTTATCTTTGAAAGGATGTTAGATCTTTGGCTTGAGTTGCTCTTTGGATCTTTGTTGGTTCGTCTCTGGTGCTTGTAATTAATGGCTAGAATGGGTCTGTGTTTACGGACGGTCCGTCGAGTGAAATGTTTGGCAAATTGACACTATTTGATTTTGCCGATACACGGATTATAATTGGTATTCATCAGTGATTTGAGTATAAGAACAAATTAAGTTCATTTTGCTAGACTAACTGTTACCGGCTAGTTTTATGGCTTAAAAGAGGACTTATTTAGTTTCGACGAATAGACGTAGGAATAGATTATGTAGTATGCCAAAGCTGTATTATTATATTTTCAGAACGGTCATTTGACCGTACGCCGTGAATCATTCATTTTTAGTGTTCATTTCTAAACGGTTTAATTTCGAATTCAAGGAAACTTTCAAAGTATAGTTTGATATAGAGAAATGCGACGGTTGTTTTCTGACTTTCACATAGCCGGGGTAACGAGGCACAGCTAGTTAAACCATTAAATATTTATCAGAACCAATCTCCCTCTATCATTAAATCTTCAGTTGTTAACTCACGCCCCAAATACGAACCATTTACTCCACGCATACATTTTCATAAAAAATACATAAAGCGCCGAACACCGCGTTTATTTATTTATTTAGGTGACCGCAAAAATCAACGGCATCCATCTTTGAATTCCGTCGAATGACCCTTTAACATGGCGGGGCGCGAATACATTTCCCATTGAAAACGTGGAGAATACAAACCTTTCGTGAAATCTACTAGATTTACTTAAAGCTGGTAGAAACCTCCGTAAAAGCTATAGTAATGCTGGCAGAGCGATTTAGATTGTAATCAACGCAATAATACGACATTGAAGGAATGAGGAAAGCATTTGTTCGGAGAAAGAATTTACTGGTCTATGTTATTAAGGTTCTCAATGCAATTTCGACGATTGCTAATCTGATTTCGTAAATGTATGTTCCATAACGGTGAGTTTATTGAATAAAAAGGAACCATAATTTAAAAAATTAGTACGTATTTATCGAAATGAAATAGTATAAAGTCAAATCACGAAAAATTGCCCAAGGATGACTTAACTGATCGCAGAGATTAAAAAAACTTTGAAGGTAAAGTTGAAATTGATATCAATTTGACTGTCTTTAAAGCTAATAAGAGTCTTTTCAGCGTTATTTCTCAAATAACAGTACCCTAAAAGAATACGTAAATGAAAAGTCGCCCTAATTCATTCACCGTAGAACTAGTTCGCCCCATCTTAATTCAAAGAGAATGTGTGAAACAAAGAAATCCAGTAAATCACCGTCTATAAGAAAGAAGCGTTCTTTAGAGCCTTCATCTAGTGACTAATGATGTGAATACAATCAATTGCTATCCCAGAATCGATAGTAGTTAGGGAAAATGGGCCCTTTATTGAACCTTAATATAATTAACCCGAAGGATCGGACAATTCAGAGGTAATTAATTGTAATAACGAGGCGAAGGGAACTGTCGTGATATAATGTAAATCCGTGATGAAGGACATAACGCAATGATGATTATTATGGGCTTTTGAATGGACGTTGACGTTATTTGTATAACGAATCATAGTATATTAGATTAAATATTGATACAAATATGTACAGGTAAAAGAAGAAAAGTATTAAAGGGCGTCAAAAAATTCGTCCACATCGCTGTCAATAGGAATAGTGCCCAGAAGGCTGGCAGCATTGCCACGTTGAATGGCAATGCTGTAATTTGACCCAAAAATGGGACAGCTCTCTGGTCACGAGAAGAGTCGACCAACCGTTTGGCGATCTCCCGAAAGAGTAGGTGCGCACTCGGACCCCATGGCCTTAGTGTTTCAACCCCAAATGGCTCAAACACATAGCTACCAATGAGGTTATTGTATTTGCGCCGTTAGAGGTTTTCATATTAGATTGATGTTTAAATTAAGATGGAAGCGCTAGGGTAGCCCACGAAATTCAAACTTTCCTACGGTTTTTGCAATTTACAGGTCTGTGTCAGGTTGTATGCTGAATAAATCATTATTGGCGACCGTAATAAATAAGGCTTAACAGATTTATAATCATTCAAATCATCAATACAACCCTCCAAGTTCATATAATCCCGTTGAATGTCTTTTTCATATATAGTGTAAAAAAAACCTAGGAAAATTAGAATTTCATGGGATCCCCGGCTCTTCCCTCTTAGGTATAATTCAGTATAAAATATATAACTAGCTTATGCCAGCGGCTTCGTCCGTGTGGAGTTCGATAATTGACCCACGGGATCGTCCTACCGGGATGAAAAGTAGCCTATGTGCTATTCCAAACTACAATCTATCTGTGTGCCAAATTTCAACCAGATCCGTTTAGCCGTTCTCGCGTAATTGAGTAACAAACATCCATCCATTCATCCAAACTTTCGCATTTATAATATTATATATTTATAATATACATATATAGTACTCGTATAGATAATATTAAACCTATGATTGGATGCTTTAGTTTTTTCAGTGCTCCCTATTCGGACAATCAATGCAAACAGCTGTAAACTACTTAGTTTCATGATACCTACTTACAATTGTTAGACATTGAGATTACATAGAATCTAGATTTTAAACACTACTCGTAAAAGTGTTTTAAAATCGCAGATATTTTTCTCATAACGATTTTTACAAGGCATACACACATATTGAAGAAATAAGCGGTACCTTTGTGCTCTTTTGTCTTTATGTATTTTTCCTGTAATGTGTTTTGTGTGTACATAAATAAATAAATAAATATTTTCCATCTAAGTTATCATCCCACTGGTATTATAAATCGTTTGTTTGTTAGTCAGTTACGCCTTAGCTGCTCCGCTGCGGGATTTTAAGAAAAAAAAAACATTGCAATAGGAAATAGGATCACACAGCCGTAACCGCTGGCAAAAGCTAGCGAGTCCGATTCCGAAAATTATTTCAATAACGGTTAGCGGGAATTCCCGAGCGTCATAGGATACATTTGCGTTAATTTTCGTACACAACGGGATCGTAACGAAAGCAAAAACTAGTACCTGAATCATAAAATAAACGACCGATTTTTTTGTAATTCAAACCACCCATAATAAAAATGAAAACCTGCTAACTCAAATCGCCGCACGGATCGCTTCTCCCAAATAACACAGCACCCGCAACTTACATATTCAGTAGGGATCCAGCTACGGTAAACTCGGGTAAATGAAATATGGTTTCAGGAGTTATAAGGGCCCCCACTTAAGGCTTGCCTTGCTCGAGGCGTTTCACCAAGTAGGGAACAATAATAGGCTCTTAAGTAAGGTAGATCTATAAACAAAAGAACTGAGACTATTAGCTTGATGAAGTGACTTTGGGACTGTAATGTGGATTTGGCACAAAGCCATATGTGTAGAATGATTAAGTTTGCTGTCATCAAGGTGGGTTGAGAAAAGGTCGTGATTGTTTATGTTGATGATGTTATTTTTTATTGGTCCCGGCTGTCATTTTGTTGAATAATCGTAAAAGTTAGACAGTGGGTTTTGCCAGATTATGGAGGTCAGATTAGCAGTTATCAGCATTTGGCCCGAAACTCTGACAACAAGTCTTATCAGGGGGTATCATATTACCCAGTATTAACTGGGTTGTGGAGGTCAGATAGGCAGTCGCTTGTAAAATACTGGTATTCAGCTGCATTAGGTTAGACTGGAAGCCGACCCCAACATAGTGGGGAAAAGGCTAGGCAGATTATGATGATTAGCAGTCATCAGTATCATCATCATATCAGCCCGGAATAATGATAATAATCACTGCTGGATATATGTCTCCCCTTTTTCTGCCACGCTTCAAGGTTCTGTTCATCCCTTATCCGGGTGTTTTCCGCGATTTTGGCAATACCATCGACCCTTGGCCGGTTGGCTGCATCCAAGTTCATAATGGAAGCCGACCCCAACATTTGAGATAAGTCTAGGTAAACGTTGGTTCGAATCTTCGATTAAGTTATTGTACTAGCTACATAAAAGTGATTACTAGTTTTTTCATTGCTACCTAAACTAAAAGATATACATATATTACATATGCATTCAGTAAAAAAGATCTTATTTAGATTTACTAATTTGTACGAGTATAGATTGTGACTTGAAATAAATCTGAAATATCATAAAAAAAAAAAAACTTTAAAATTATATTGACAATATTCACACAAAAATACAGTGCAAGATATTTCCCACTTTAAACGAAAAGTGTATGGGTAAGGAAACCAATCAATAAACAAGTTTAACATTTATATTTTCTAACTGAACAACTGTAAACGTAATTATTCTAAAAATAGAACGATCTATTTCAGAAATTGTATTTGACAGCGAACAATTTATCTCCAATTGAGTGACTCGCTATTGACAAGACTACGGACAATTTATGTCATACTATAAATGGAGTCGGTTGAACAACTATTAAATAAACAATGTTCAAAGAGAATTCTAAGAAACTAAGTGATTGTTATACCTACAGAGTGTTTGCAAGAAGGACCGACATCATCTTTTAAAAGTTTTTATTTGCTCGTGCAACAGTTTTTTTTAAGGTTTTTAAAATATAATTTACCTTTGACAAAATTTTAAATAGACTTTGGAAACACATTTCATGGAATCAATTGATCAAGTTATTGCGTCTAAATGATAAACCTTGAAGACTTGAAGATGTTGTGTGCTTTTATACAACAATTTTAATGACGACATGTTCTGTGGATGAAAATGTTAAGATATTAATTTAGCTAACTCCTACGTAATAAAAATCTTGAATTCAAGTGGCAGACATTATACAGCATAAATGCTTTAAGTGTGCCTTTGTTCCTTTTTTGTGTGCAAAAAGTTTAAATAAATAAACCATTTGATCTAAGAGCATTTTACGAAATAGATCATTTTGTAACGAAATTGAACCACTGAGAGACAACTTTTGTAAATCATCTTATAAATGTTGACGATGGGAATTCTTATCGTAGCACACGCCTTATGCCTAAAATTTCCGAAAATCGAGTCGGTCCTTCTAACAAACACTCTGTATACATACATAAACTCACGCCTTTTTCCATGGGTTACTTCTTTCGTCTCGTCCACGTTCATACATCTGGTCATACACGCGCGCCGGTTACGGGTACTACGCACCTGACCTTTTTGAATAACACCCTGTATAAAAACAGTATTAATTTATTACATTATTGTTCAAAACGTTTGGAACGTATTTAAATTGGTTTGAATTCTAGATTGTTTGTGTGCTATTATTAGTTTGTTTAGATTGTTTACCTTTATAATTTGCGTGTGAATGCGAAGCTGAAAATTTGAAATAACGTAAGAAACATTGACAGGGCTGTTGGATTTTCAACTTTAGCCGCTGATTTTAACGTTCCAAATCCAATAATGCGGTATTATTTCCCTAAGTCGAATGACTGAAGGTGGCTTATGGACGATTATGGTCCTTTGTTAACCGCTGTTACTGATACTGTTAACCTGCATCATCCCACTGCTGGGCAAAGGCCTCTCCGTAAGTCATGGCACTTCCAGTTGTTTCGATCCAAGGCCAATGTGGACCACTGGTCCTGTCTAGCTCGTCCCGCCATCTTCTACGAGGTCGACGCTTTCTGGCTGTGTCAGGGCTCCAGAAAGTGGTTATTTTGGCTCACAGCTCATTGGGCATGCGGCAGACGTGGCTTATTATTAACCGGTATTCGTTAATTATTTTAAAACTAAATACTCGTTTTCAGCAACTAGACGAATCCATTTTTTTTGCTTAAATAAAAGCAGCGTAGTTTGGTTTACCTAAGCATTATAAATACAAAGCAGTGATAGCCTAGTGGTGTGACCGTTGGACTGCTAAGTCATAGGTCTCGAGTTCGAACCCAAGGCACGCATCTCTGATTTTTCGGAACCATGTGCGTATTGTATAAATTATCACTTGCTTCGTTGAAGGAAAACATCGTGAGGAAACCAGCATGCCTGAGAGATATTTCTCGACGGCATGTAAAGCCAAGCCAAAAGTCATTTATTCAAATTGTAATTATGGCTGCTAATCAGCATTTTTGGAAGCGAAAAATAATTAGATATATTTTTTTTATATTAAATGGGCCTACTCTTGACCTCAATCTTGTCCTGAGGACAGACATGAGGTCAAGTCATAAGACAGTCTGGAGTTCGTCAAAATGCCCTTCAACTTCACCCTGTCTACAAAGACCTCTTTCGCACAATATATCCTGTATGAAGCTATGAGCCCAATTAGCATTTAATAAAATTCATAATTAGTATAGAAGCAATCAAAAACACGCAAATAGAATTTCATCGCTCAAAGTATTATTATTTGATAAATGATATTTATTTTGCAAATAGGTTTAACAAACACTTTTACACGTCTTCTTTTTTAAAACTAGATGAGGCCGGTGTTTCGTATCTGACTACTCTGAGAAGAAACAGCCGAAACAAACTCAGAGGTCATAGTCTCTTTTAAGGTTCAGACATAATCTTGATCAACTCAGATAAGGAAATTTTGACGAAAGAACCAAACAGATTTGAGTGGACCTGTCCAGCCAGTGCAAGCATTTGTCAGTTATAGTGTAGCTCGACTCATAACTCAAGGAGTTCAACGAAACGACGAACAATACCAAAGAAAGGACATTAAAATTTGCGTAGGTCGCTTATAGTACTCAAACTGCCAGACAATAGTAAAAACAAACAAAAAACATAAAAATGACCCACATTTCACTTGCGACGTTACTTTATCTTACCTGTTATAATTTTCAAGACAGTAAGATCACAATTAAAATAAAGATAGAAAAGCCATCAAATGAACAACTACATACAAACCCATAAAACATCACGCCTGTCTTCTTGGGCAGAGGTGTACCTAATAGTACACCCACACATCCGCCAGTTATGTTTAAATCCCATGTAATAGTGGCCAGACTATTGCCACCAAATACAAAAAAAAAATGAACAACTACTGTTTGAGAATCGTAAAAAAAAAAAAAACAAAACTTGTATGTATGTACGACAATATTAAATTACTGAATAAACAATCACAAAACAACTGTCCCGTCTGTGAACAATAAAACTTGCGATAAAACAAAATGACGGATAAATTAAAACCTTGTTTAATTTCTTCAACATAGAACTGAGAATACTTTGAAAGGTTTTGACTCTCTCGTTGGTTTAGTGGTTGGAAGCGCGACTGCTGAGCATGAGCTCCTGGGTTCGATTCCCAGGTCGGGCAAAGTGTTATTGGGTTCCATCAGGATTTTTTCAGGAGCAGCCACGGAGTTTGGATTTGTGCCCAGTTGAAGCCACTAGGGTCGCCCCCTATTACATGGTTCTTAAACATAACTGGCGAAATCTGGTTGTGCTATTGGGTAAACCTCTGCCTAACCTTTCTGGAATTACAGGCGTGATGTTATGTGAAGGTGAAATAAATGTCAACTATAACTATAGACTTGTTCCCTACACATGACTTAAACATTTGTGACGAAACGTGGATGTGGTATAGGTACACCTCTGCCTAACCCGACGGGGAATAAAAGCGCGATGCTATGTGAAGATGAACAAAATGTCAAAAAAAACTGGAATAGGTTTATCTGTATTAAATTCTCTAATGACACAGGAATACGTAAAACAAACAACTTTAAACATTATTTAAGGGGTAAAGGATTACCCTTATTCAATTATCACCGCTTTCCCCACCGACGCATACGTATCAAAATAAATTAAAATTTTCACACACGCTTTTTCCCATGGGGGTAGACAGCAACTACAGAACACTTCTTACCTGACCTCGTTTGTTAAATAAAAAAATATACGCAAACAAAGAAACAGTAACAACGAAACAATGTTTTAAAATCTCATCAACACACGTACTTTTGGGATTTTTTTGCACTCGAATAATTCCTTTCATTATAATTACAATCTTGGGGTGGATTTCACGAATCTCTGGTGTGGGATAGACCCCCAAAATCCGGGTTTACTCTGAAAAGGTTTACACGACGTGACCTTACGGCCCGTTCACGACCTCACGTGATTCGATTTGCGACAAGCGACTGGTTTTCCTTCGCGTTGCGACCGTTGGTCGCAAATCGCGCCGAGGTTAGTCGTGGCATGCTCTAAGCGATTTCTTTTCTCCGCACTCGCTGTGGCTAAACATACGTGTCGCTTGAGGGTATGGCCAAGAGTTTAGATCCTCCTCCTTCTACTCTCGAGGGACCATAATGAGTGGGGGAGCAATTACAAACCAAGATATGGAAATTAATCCAAATAAAAGATACCAGCACGTATAATTACTTGGAGTCGTAAAAATTATAATGAAGAGTAAATTCTGTTAGATTTCACTTTAATGATGGCAATAATTTTGCTGACTAAGACCTTTTTGCCTTCTCTGAAGTGGGCTTCCGTTGAGGGAATGGTTAAGTCATACTTATGTTTTTTATTCTCGCCTTGAGCCTTTTTCGGGGGAAATTAAGATTTATGGCCAGGTTTTCCATTTAGGCCTTACTTCTGTCTTATAAATGTGGAGGTACGGCCTCGGTTTATTCTTCATCAGGTTGATAAGGAACTAGTGAAACAATCCCGACGTATATTGGTGCCGGTTGTCTTGAACTTAAGTGACAGGTTTCCGGCCCAGCATATTGATTCTCGCCGCTTCGTTCCCTCGAAAAATAACATCTCTCACGGGTGTCGTAACAGCGGCCATTTGTATATTGATATTTGGAAAATCAGGCGTCCCTAAGGTTTACGTCGGCGAGATGACGGTAAATCCGTGTAAAGCTCACTATTTCATAGATAAAAGAAATGATCTCATAAGCTGAGTGGATCCTGTAAATACATTTGGAGAAGCCTTTAATGAAAAAAGAGGTAAGTAAAAAGAAACATAAAACAAAAAGAGAGCTACTTCCAACCCGTTATTATTCAATAAAGCTTGCATGATTAGAAGTCATTATGTACTTTTTGCATGCTGGCAAAAAATGTGTGGGATAAAATGCCGATAAAAAAAACCGTTTCCTAAATATGACAAGGCCATTTTGCGCAGGGACTCTAAAATGGGCTGTTTCGTAACGGGGCCAAGGCTTCATCGTGTATTTGATGAATTGCCATACCATATGCTGTCCTGCAAATTCCTCATACCATTTTTGGAGCATAAATTTGTGCCCCTCACCATGACTACAAGATCCCAACTCTTTATTCTACGATAATGCGGTCGTGAATATAAAACCCCTTTGTCTTTTATTTACAAAAAGACGAGAGATGAAGATATGACATACGAATAAAGGAATCCTGGAATTTTGTCGGAACGATTCCATTTCAACTTTTTGTTAGGGATCGCAAAATGTGGGTCCGTGATGAATACGTTTTTTTGCAGATATCGTGTTTTTTTATCTGTAATGCTGCGTTTTATGTCCGCGTTGATGTTATTAATATATTACATCACAGGTTTTAGTGACAGCAGGCATAACTTATATTTCTGTAAATCTGTGACTTTTTCTTTATTTATTTGAAATCTTTTTCTTACGAGTTGATTGAACTTAACATGCTTTTTGATTTACAGCTAGAGATTTGTAAAATTTATGAAGTTTATGGCAGCTTAAAAATATGATTTCATTTGTCGCGCCTTTAATGTAATATTTCTTATCTAAGTTGACCTTAAAAGACGTAACCTTCAAGGTGCGAAGTTACGGGTACTTATTTTTTATAGTGTGACCTTTAATACCCCATAAAAAACACATAAAAGTCCGTCGCATTGAGTACTATTAGTAACTTTCGCGTGGTAGAAGTTGACAATGCAGACAGCCGTTGATTCATTGGAAAGGGCTCTATAATATGGGGTACTACGCCCAAGTGAGTGGATTTATAGTCTGTTAATGGTTCGTAACAAGATAGAATATGTAAGTAGAGTATGTAAGTTGACAAAACATGTGATTTCCTAATTTAGTTCAATATTGAGAACATGAATCATTCGTGAAATTGCCTGTGATCAGCATTGGCAACTGTGTTTGTGAGGAAATTACTTTTATAATAAGGAGCAGAATTTTCAAACTTGTTCTTGTCAGTATTAGGATCAATGCCCGGCTGTAATATGTAACATCGAGTTTATGGAAAAGTTTGTCTTTGTTGAGCGTCGTTTGTTTTTGTAGCTCATAACTTTATGACAGGCTCTTCTTAAGGCTATTTGTCCATGCCATTGTGTAGTAAGTAGGTTCAGATGGTGTAACGTATAAGTACCTCTCTGGTCACGCCTTTTCCATGGAAAGTTTTGAATTCTTCTTTTTAGCGTATCCAAAGCAATCTGAATTGAATCGGCCCCTTTGACGATAGAGGCATTTCAATTCCGGCCAACTGCACCTGGGACATGGAAACAACAGAACAGACAGGACACGATATTAAGTGTCCCATCATCGCTTAATCTCCACCTGAAAAAGCCTTCCTTGTTTCTGCCAACAAAGTTTCATATCATAGGTACTTTAATTTCCATACAAACTTCAACAAGCACATTCACTGCCACATTTCATCCCCAAAACGGCTTCTAAAGAGTGAATAAACTCAAAAAATAATAATTACAAACACAAAAGAGTTCAGATTAAATTCAGACAATTACGACTGCTTTGTAATCACGGAGCTGTTATCTCAAAGCGGAGGGATTCTTGGAAATTTGACATGCGTGAGTAGAATTAATTAAAATATTTTCTCTCTTTTGTAATGTAACAACATAATAGTATGTATGTACATACGTTAAGCACGATTGTCGCGTTGATGTAGTAGTCGCAAGCGCGACTGCTGAGCATGAAGTCCTGGGTTCTCAAGTTGGACGAAGTGTTCTATAAATAGATAGACCAGCTGTTGCTTTCGACTTTGATGAGTATAGTGAGAAAAAAATGTAAAATAACCTTGTGCTATTCCAGACTCTAATCGATCTCTGTGAAAAATTTCATCCAGATTCGTTCAGCTGTTCTGGCGTTATTGAGTAACAAACGTCCATCCATCCATTCAAACTTTCGCATTTGTAATAGTAGTAAGATTATACTTTATTGTACACCAAAATTTAAACACCGCTTTGCTACAATATTGTTAATAGGTTTAACGGCTTCGAAATCAGCCCGGAGTCTGGATTTGTGTCCAGTTGTTGGGAATAGGCTCGCCCCTATTATATGGGACCCTAAACAAAACAGGAAAAATGTGGGTGTACCTACACCTCTACCTACCCTTCAAGGATTACAGCCAAGATTTAGTTACTTCCTATCGCTTTAACAATCATGGTTAATTTAAAAACCCTCACTAATCTCTTATCAGAACCAAAAAAACCCCGCTGAAAAATTTTTAATTGTGTCCTTGGCCAAGGGTACACACCACATAAGCCATAGGTCATTAGCAGCAGTCCATAATGACTTAATTCCATATCAGCTGTACGTCGATAACCGTCTCGTGACCGTTATCGCCATCTTGAAAACCCGAGGTTTTCATAGCTTTATCGTAAAATGCAGAGTTTATTTTCGTTCAAGTACTTTATATTATAGTTTATTTTAAGTAGGGCTAGCTTTTATACTGGGTGATAAGTTTTGGGCATAAAACTAAATTGTAAATCCAGATTAATATTGTATACGGGAAAGTTTGGTTTGAATGTCTGGTGTGAAACACTGTCGAAATAGCTGAACGGACTTTGGTGGATAAGTAGTTTAATATCTGATGAATTTTGCCTCATTGGCCTGGTGTTCGTAGTCGAAGTCAAGGGTTCCAATATGATAATCATATATCATCGGGTAGTGTTATTGAGATTTTCATCAGGAATTTCTGGGTAGTAGTCGCAGAGTCTGGATTAGCGCCAAGTTCATTACAATAAGCTCGCCTCCTATTACATGGTACTCCAAAATGACGGGCGAAATGTGGTAGTACCTACTGTAGGTAGGCCTCTGCACAAGCCTTCGGGAATTACAGGTGTGATGGACATGGTCATTTTAAAAGGGCGTGGTGATCAAACCTAGTGACTTTTTGCATGAGAAGGAATAGGTACTTTTGTCCAAAAGTGGGTCAACACTATAGTACTTCATAATATTTTGGGGTTAAAAGTCCTAATTCCGTAATCAAAAACAGTTAAAATCTATTCGCGATCTCATCTTAGCAACAATCAAATTAATTGAAGATCGTAAGTACATTTAAATGTCTTTGGCAATAATCAATGACAAAGTCGGTTAAAAAATTGTCAAAAACGAAGATTACATTTAATTCGAGTCATTTTTACACGCGTATCTATAGTCAAGTTAAAGTAATTACTTTAGCTTAAGCAAATTTTTTTATGCAGTACACAAGAATTTAAAAGAAGTACAAAGCTAAGAATTCTAACTTTTTACAGTTCTAACTTCAACCAATTACTAAACTACATAATAAAAATCGTATCTTAAAAAATGACATTTACTCAAGTAAACACTTTGACTTGTTTATAGATACGGGGGTTATACGTTCAGAATAGATGCGTTCGTTTTTTTTACTTAACATTATCGATAATTGATAGAAATAAATGTCGTGAGGAAGTTTAGAGTATTTATTATGTGGAGGGAGATAAGAGGAGACGAAGAAAAAATCGATGGATGGACTGTGTGAAGGATGATTTGGCAAGATAGGAGGTGTCTGATGAGATGACACGTAATAGAGAAGTACGGAAGAAGAAGAAATGCTGCGCCGACCCCAAATGAATTGGTATAAGGGCAGGAGAGTGATGATGATTGAGAAGAAATAAAATGTATTTGTTTTTATAATTACGTATACGAATATTTTATGTCTGCATAACACACATGTATACATTTGATTGTACATACATAAACATTGTGTTGGTACATAAGTTCTTCCAAGGTTTAATAAAACTTCAATTAGTTTAAAAGCATCACTTGTTATTCTGTTCAGATCTATGTTTCAGTATAATAAATATGCATGTACGTTTGGGGTTAACAGTAATAAGATAGTCTGCGTGAATATAGTGGGTATACGCAATAAAGTAATGCAAAAATGAATGTGATGCATATGCCCCGACTTCGGTCGTAGTTTTGGCCCGAACAGGCACTTTACTTTGTTTAATCAATTTCATCACCGCTGCTTTCAAAACGGTGAAGGAAAACATCGTGAGGAAACAGGCATCCTAGACCCAAAAATTCGAAGATGTTTGACCTCCTTCCACCCGAAGTGGCTCGCATGGTGGTCCACTCCTCTCGTAGAGCGGATCCCTGTGTCGCGGTAGTAGAAAAGTTACAGGCTCATATGGGGTAACATAATATCATGCTCGTAATCCCCGAAGGGTTTGGCAGAGGTTTACTTATGGTACACGAACATTTCGCCAGTCATGTTAAAGTCCCATGAAATAGGGGGCGACTCTATTGCCATCAACCGGGCACAGATCCAGAATCCGTGGCTGCTACTGAGAAATTCCTGATGGAAAAAAATCAATAACACTGCCCGACCTGGGCATCGAACGCAGGACCTCATGTTCAGCAGTCGCACTCGCGATCTCTAGATCAATGAGGGAGTCTCAAATGAGTAATAAATAACAATTCTTGATACATTATGGCAAAATAATCCACCAAACCGGATAAATTCTGGATAAATTTATTTGCACGGACGTGTACTTACACTTAGTGACAAAAAAATTGCCACTCGCTTAACTCGCGGCATGAAAATATAAACTCCATGAATACGTAACGAAGAATTTCCTCCCCTCCCCTCGCGCCTCTTTTGGCACGGAAACATTTATTTTACCCCCAGAAATAGGTCAGGTGCCTAGGTTGATGTAAAATTATTCGCTTCCTGTAAAACGAAAGTGTTGTACCTGGTAATTTGTTTGGACAGCTTTATTCTTGCGGTATTTACTCTGAGGTGTACACTGCCTTGCAAAAAATTAAGATGTCACGCTGTTGTACAAATCTGTAATCATCCAATTTCATTTACATTATGAACGGGTTTTGTTTCAATAATACAACGATAAGTAAATTGGACTGCCTCATTAGTCGAGTCGTCGCAAGCGCAACTGCTTAGCATGAGGTCCTGGGTTCCGTTCCCGGGTCGGGCAAAGTGTTATTGGGTTTTTCCAACAGGAATTTCTCAGCAGCCACGGAGTCTGGATTTGTGTGATGGCAATAGGCTCGCCCTCTATTACATGGGACTTAAACATAACTGGCGAAATGCGGGTGTACTAATGTGTACACCTCTGCCTAACGGTTCGGGGATTACAAGCGTGATGTTATGATATATTATAAAATGTGCAGTAACGTGGCAGTTTTATTACATGATTTGTTAAAAAATCTTCGTGGGTACCTGTCTAATGGATCCAGGAATACGAAGGGTCCAACATTTACGAGTCTGAAATCAGAATGCTCAATGTCGCGTCCGGAATATTAAAATGTTTACGGGAGGTAGCTGGAATTTCAACAGGCTTCATGATAAAAAAAAAAATTGCCTACCGAAAATATGACGTTGGTTACGTTTAAAGAATACATGTAATGAGTATTGTAGTTATTTAACAGGATATGACAGCATAAACACAGGCGCTATTCAAGACCATAAAAGCTTATTTCATACATATTTAGACGAATATAGGAAATATGGTCTCTCGAGGGGTAGGTAATAATGTTAAAAAGTCAATCACCCGTATCTATAGTCAAGTTAAAGTAATTACTTTAGCTTAAGCACTTACTTGCAAAATTTTTTGTGCAATAGACAAGAATTTAAAAGAAGTACCGACCGTAAGAAACAACTTGAATGTAATAACCGTTAAAGAAAGCGAAGCTAAGAATTCTAACTTTTTACAGTTCTAACTTCAAACAATTACTAAACTACATAATAAAAATCGTATCTTAAATAAAAACTTTTTTGCAAAAAAAAACCGACTTCCAAAAAAAAAAAGTGGAAAATAACTTTACTTTCGGAAGTCGGTGGCAAAAAAGTCAATGAAACAAACAATAGTCACCGACTTCCGAAAGTAAAGTTATTTTTCACTTTTTTTTGCCCTTTTTAGTTATCGTATCACGCACAAATCCTTGTCAAGTATCAATTTCGCAATTTCTTTTACTTGGATGACATTTTTTCCAGTTATTTTGATTTCAAAACCAAACTGCTGAACCGATTTTGATGAAATTTCTATGGGACCAATCGGGAAGTAAATCCATTCATACAAAAGAAGAATTTTCAAATCGGTTCATAAATGACGGAGATATGAGGTAACAAACACAAAAAAAAAACATACAACCGAATTGAGAACCTCCTCCTTTTTTTTTGAAGTCGGTTATAAAAAACACTAAAAAAGTGGAAAATAACTTTACTTTCGGAAGTCGGTGGCAAAAAAGTCAAAGAAACAAACAATAGTCACCGACTTCCGAAAGTAAAGTTATTTTCCACGTTTTTAGTGTTTTTTTTTTGGAAGTCGGTTTTTTTTTGCAAAAAAGATTTTTATTAAGGACAAAATGTGGAAGATGGGTCAGGTATCCCAGGGCACTGACTGTGTCTATATTTTGTTAGTTAGTCTTAAGTATCATGAAGTAAGGGTGAGTTTGAACAATACCTGAAAAATAACCCTCTATAGACTCCGAGCTACAGAGATTATTACTAATGGAAGAGTCAAAAACGCTTAGCCCACCCTGGGAATTGAACCCAAGACTCCATGCTCAGCAGTAGCGTTTGCAACCAATATATCTATGAGGCAGATAGAACCATGATACGCCATAACATAATTTTACCCGTAATGTTTAAGTCCCATCTATAAAGGGCTTTAAAAAAAAAACTTAAGTTAATAAAACACTGAAAAGCTAAGAACAAGCACATTTTGAATTTAATAAAGTTGGAAGCAGGCGGGAGCCGTTCCATTTTTATATTTTCAAACTGAAATGGGTCCTTTTTTACCGCAGTCGGGTTTTTTAGTTTTTTAATTACTTTATTTATTCCAGCGTTTTAGTTTACAAATGTGAAAGATTTCGCAGACGATTAGCCAAACATATTTTTACCGCCTTCACCGCGTGGAGGTACTCCCAGCTTATATTGTGTTCTGATTATAAATATATACCCGGTGTCACTTTCACAATTAATACGAATCACACATCACACACCTTTGAAGCTAATCCGTCGAGCCGTTCAGCCTGCAGAGCGTGCCAAACATTTGAATTTGGCGCCAAAAAATCCGCCATTTTGTTTTTTATTTTTTATTTTGATATACCCAGTGTCACTCTCACAGTAAATACAAATCTAACGACACCTCTCAAGCTAAAATCCCTCGAGCCATTCAGGCCGTAGAGCGTGCCAAACAATTATACTTACATACATACTCTCGAAAAACATAACTCTCCTTCTGGCACAGTCGGGTAAAAGAAGTTCAAGTTTAAAGAAGTTCTCTCTCAGAATCAGTCTGGATGTAGATCCGAGAACTTCTCTTTGGAGAAATCCAATAACACTTTGTCCAACTTTGATCAAACCTAGGCCTTCATACTCCAAAAGTCGCGTTTCTATTCTGATCACTATAAAAATAAGGCAGTCGAAAAAGATAGAAATATGTGCAAAAAAAAAGATAGAATACTTTTCCGTCAACAAATCGCGTTACGTCAATACGTGAATAGTGAGATACGTTACATAAATTGTTCATGTATTTCGCTAGATCAAGGTGTAAATAAATATATGTTTACATTTACATATTATTCCGCGAGGTGCGCATATTTGTCATTCCTCCCGTGATGTGATTCTCGACTGGAAGGTAAGAACAGAAGCTCAGGTAGATGTTAAAATAGCTTGTCATAGGGATCATCTGTTTTTCTCGTATGGGCTGCGAGTTATCACTACATAGTATAATAAAACAAAGTCGCTTCCCGCTGTCTGTCTGTCCCTATGTATGCTTAGATCTTTATTGCTGCGGTTTTTTTAATAGATAGAATGATTCAAGAGGAAGGTTTATATGTATGATAAATGCATATTATAGTATTAGGATTGCACCCGTGCGAAGCCGGGGCGGGTCGCTAGTACTTTAATATAAGTCATGCCGTATTGTGGTGTTAAGATTAGCTTCTTAGCAGGCCTGGTACCTGGGATGACTGTCTTGCGGACTATGTACCTAAAACATAACCATAGTTACTCGAGAAGACTCTCTGACTCCGCAGCGATAAACCACAGTTCACTACTTTAATGGCATATTCTTGTCCAAGTCGCAAGTTGACCCTTCATAATCGTCTGTCAGTTAAGTAGTAAGTTGACAAATTATTAGACTGCCACACCAATGTTTTGTCTAAGTTTAGTTTGACAATAATTGGTCATTATCTGCCTAGCCTTTTCCCAAGTATGTTGGAGTCAGTTTTCAGTCTAACCGGATGCAGCTGAATACCAGTATTTTACATGGACCTCCACAAGTATTGGGTAATACGAAACTTCTTGGTAAGACTGGTTGTCAGACTTTCGGCCCACTGACTACTTAACGGCTGTCAGAGATCTACATTTGACATCCGGGTCCATCGGCCTAACGTGCTTTCCAAGGCATGGAGGAAACTCGGTATGTAATGGGTGGTTACCCATCGACGGCCTAAATTAGGCAAGCGTGATTTAACCTGAAGATCAACCTGGGCGGTTGTTATTATTTAGTTTAAACTAAACTATTGATAGGATTTCCTATCAATAGTTTAGTTTAAAAATAGATCTTTGTTATGTGACGTTATGACGTTATATGACGTTTTTAAATATTCCTATATAAAATATTTATATATTATTATAATAGTTTATTTCAACAATTAGTATCGCAAGTTAATGATAAATTGTACAGTAAAATTTTAACATAATATGTAGCACCTTTCAAGCAGCACCTTTCAGGTCTTTTTGTCAAATCTTGGTATAAATATAAGCCAGCACCATGTGCCAGCGATGTCCATTACCCAAGACATGCTGCAAGAATTATATAGTATTTTTACCACACCCTGAGTAATACTTCGTAACTAAGTACAAGAAGAGAATACATAACTGACAACAATATCCGAAGTACCTCTTTGAAAAGATATCTACCCCATCTAAATCTTCTAAAGATGCATAATAAAGCTGTACTTGAAAATGAACATCCTTGAGACGAGAACCCAGATCAGGTTTCAGGGGTGACAGAAGGGATGGTTAAGCGATTTTTTCGGTACGGCGAGTGCGACCACTTGTATTGTAGGAGGGCCGTCGTCGAGATAAGTCACTCTGAGAGAGAACAATCAGATATCTCGGAGATGGAGTGGAAAAGAAATGAGTGTTGGTCGTGATGAGTACTTCCTTTCAGTATATATGATGAGTTTATCGTTTTACAAGAGAGATAAATGCACGAGGACTGTTTGGTGGATTATTTTGCCATGAAGTAGCAAGAATTGTAATTTATTACTCATTTGAGACTCCCTCATTCGTCTAGAGCTCGCGAGCGCGACTGCTGAGCATGAAGTCCGGGGTTCGATTCCCAGGTCGAGCAAAGTGTTTTTAGGTTTTTCCATTAGGAATTTCTCCGTAACACCCACAGAGTCTGGATTTGTGCCCGGTTGATGGCAATAGGCCCACCCACACACATCACATGGGACTTAAACATAACTGGCGAAATGTGTGTACTGTTAGGTACACCTCTTCGGGGATTACAGGCGTGATGTTCAAGATTATTAAAGTGCCTATCATAAACTTAGATCATATAGTAAAGACGGTTATAGGCCCTTTTAACACACATCACATCTGTTTATCCTTTACCCAACCATCTAAGCAAGTAAGTAAGTAAATTTTTATTTGTTTAAACATGGTGTACATGATACATTGCATGCAAGATAATAATGAGACACAGATTAAGTTCGAACATGTTCAGCCACATATCGTGGCGTACAAATAAGAGTCAGCTTCTAGTCTAACCGAAAGCAGCCGTGTACAAAATTTCTTCATGCAGAGACTACAATACCTATCTGACTATAATACCCTATTCTATTATATAATATAATAGACTATTTCTGTTACTGTCTGGCTACCCGTAACAGCCGTCAAAGATTTAAAAATGACAACCGGAACCAAAAGTTTGGCGTGTTTTCCGATGCACAGAGGAATTTTGGAGAAGAAGGACGGTATACCGACGCTAAAATGGTTACCACGTAATCAGTAAATAATTCTGAATCCCACAAAAAAAATTTTACTCGGTTATTAAAAAAAAAAAAACATGTTTCCTACAAAACTGCATTACGTACACGGTCAAAATTTATGGAAAAGCTGTTTTTTGATGAAAAATTTCTGTGTCAGTATGATGTATTGAATACGTGATGATCGTTTTAGCGTCGGTATTCCTTACACCTTATAGGGTGGTCACTGATCCAAGAGCCGATCTATAGCAGTTACGCAACACCTTTACTCAATCAAATCACACAAAGCAAATCGAAAAGCGATTTCGAAAATCTTCTCAGATCAAATAAAACGATTTCCCAACTAAACTTGTCTTTCTGTCTTCCCCGTCACTCAAACCAGCTGCTTAGTATGGCAGAACTAGCTTCACTTTCGTTACGCTTTCATACAAATATGTTACCAGCTTCGCGACGTAAGCTTTATTGTTGCCAACTAGTTTCGCCTCTCTAGCTAAGGGGTTTGAGGTGAAACTAGAAATTCAGTGACATAAATATTATGGAGGCACTCGACTGTTTTGAATTGCAGAAATATTTACCTAATGGAAAAATAGAGCTTTTTATAAAATAGGTAAGTATACATTTTAGGTCACAGATCTAGGTCTGTGACATCTATACTAATATTATAAATGCGAAAGTTTGGATGAATGGATGGATGTTTGTTACTCAATCACGCCAGAACGGCTGAATGGATCTAGATGAAAGGAGATGTTCCATTCTGGGCTAGGTCTATGTACACCATATCAATAAATAGAGAAAAAATAGGGGAGTTTCACAAAAATACTATAAAAATAATTTGAAGACGGGTTTAGCTGTTAAAAAATGATAATTAGGAAAGTTTTTTAAGTTTTTTAGGTTTTTAACCCTGTTTATAAGGCAGCCATGACAATTGTGTTTGACATGACTTTTGACGACTTTGACGTTTCTATGCAACCGAGCGACCGAGTCTTTCTTTGCTTTGAGCTTTGAACAAATAACGTCCACGCCTACGTTTCGTTTCTTGACATAGGTGATATAAGAAGTGCTGCCGGAATCGAGTAAAATATCCTTTAGGTACTATTATTTTTATCGAAACCCAAGATTTTCGAAATCAAAAATTGTTTTCTTCGATTTTTATGAAGCTAGTTTATAACACGTTACGTAAACGTAAACGTCAATCAAATGTCATTGTCAAAAATACCGCTGTCAGATCCACCATGTTATTTTTTTGTCGAGGGTTGTTATCCTTGACAAAGTTAATTTAAAAACACAATCAAACGAAGTGAAATTAAAGAAAATTAACAATTAAAAACAGTTTATGTATTAAAAAGCTATTTTTACGTATGGTGTACATAGACCTAGCCCAGGCTCCATACATTTCTGGAACATCTCCTTTGGCACAGAGATTGATTACAGTTTGGGATAGCACATAGGCTACTTTTTACCTCGGTAAGACGATCCCGTGGGTCAATTATCGAACACCACGCGGGCGAAGCCGCTGGCATAAGCTAGTAACATAATAAATAACATATGACGTCTGTAATCCCCGAAGGCTTATGCAGAGATGTACATGGACACGCACAGTTCGCCAGTTATGTTAAGGTCCCATGTAACAAGGGCCGAGCCTATTGCCAGCAACCGAGCACAAATCCATACTACGTGGCTGCTACTGAGAAATTTCTGATGAAAAAATCCAATAACACTTTGCCCCACCTGGGAATCAACCCAGGACCTCAGCAGTCGCGCTTGCGACCTCTGGACCAACCAGGGAATAAAATCCATAGGTTTGGGTACTTATTAATGTACCTTTGAGCATCAAATATTGTACGACTATTGCAAACTAAGATGGTAGGACGAGCCCTGGACCAAAAGAAATGGAAATCATTGGGTGAGGCATTTGCCCAGTAGTGATATGACGCCATTCTTTTCCATTCCAAACACCCTTTGCGAATGGGCAACCAGAATGGATTCTATGTCTATGTAAGTACATTTTGATATTCAAAGTGTCTTAATGAAATAAATAGTGCTACGTCGGCTGCTTTACGAGAACATTCTAGATTACGCCCGAGTCTAGAATATTCCACCGTGGAACTATCTAGGAGGTTTGGGAATAATCCTAGAATGTTCCGTTATGAAACTTTCTCGAAGGTTCCAGAAAGTTGTGGAACTTTCTCGAAGCATTGGTTAGGCCATATGGAGGTACCAGAAAATTGTGAATTTTCTCGAAGGGAAGGATGAAGGATGGTTCGTCGGGTTCGCGGGAGCAGTCAGTCTGATTTTGGCTACACAACGAAGCGATTCGAAGTGAACTACAAGTGCGATGTTTAAGTGTATAGTGATCAATAGTGAATAAGTGATTGAGTTATAAGTGTTTGTTTAAAAAGAAATTTAGTGTTTAGTTGGTAGTGATTTAATTTATCCCACACCCAACTCGTAACAACAGTTTGATTTTGACTTTATTTTAATACACTTCTGTTTACGCCTTTCGAAAAACCCATTTTCTGCAGCCTGATTTTGTAACTGTCTACACCAACATTTTCATGCAAATATGTGACTAGCAGGGTATCATAAAGTGTACAACTTAAATTCAACTCTTTTTACTTCTTCGCATAGTTTAAACTACAGTAGGCGATGTAACAGTAACATGTAAAATAGGGATGCGAGTCATAATTTTTTTAATTTCTCTTCGTGGAAAAATGTTTCGGAAAGTAAATTAGTTTTGTATTTTTTGTCTGGTTTTTTAGTTTCTTTTGGTGAAGTCAATTAAGGGTTGTCGTTGCTTTTATTTGGGTGGGTTGTCATAATATTATGAACACAGCTTTGCTGGTCTATTGAGGAGCATCTGTCGTCCTGTGATGTAATGTTTCGTCGAAAATCAACTTATTGAGAATTGAGGTAATATAACGGAAGAAGCTGAATAATCAGTATTTAACATGGAACGACTGCCTATCTAACCTCCACAACCCAGTTAGTACTGGGTTATACGATATCACCTGGTAAGACTGGTTGTCAGACTTTTCGGCCACTGAATGCGTCTGTAACGACTGTCAAAGATCTTTAAATGACAGCCGGGACCAACGGTTTAATGTGCTTTCTGAGGTATGGAGGAAACTCGGTAAGTATGTATTGGTGATCACCCATCCAGAGACCAACCTAGGCAAGTGCGGCTTAACCTGAGCAACCCGAGCGGCTGTTATTAAACCACGAGCTCCTCATAAAATCCAAGTAAATCCTTTAAAATAATCCTACCTAACCTTTATTAAATCAAAACAAGATTTCTCTTGCACTCGTAAATATAATTCGATTGAAGTAAAAGCCAGACATATTTCAGTATACACTGAAATATTAAATTCGTCGTTTGGCTCGACGCCGCATGAATTTGAAATTTTAGCTAAAAATCCGCAACAAATCTTTTGATATTCAGTTAAGTGACCGAGAAAGAAATAATCGCGAGTTCTTGGGAATACGGGATATGTTTTGCTGTGCGGATTTTCCTATATAAACGCACTGGCGGTTTAAAACACCGTGGTCGCTGGAATAGTATAAACGCTTTGGATGGCCGTAAGCCGATACGCCGGAAAATTCAATTTTCTATACATTCACTGGTGTTCCTAAAGTTTTTCATGGAAAGTAGATGGATCGTTACTGAATTGTAGCAGTTTCAACCGACTTCACTCGATTTCTCTTGAACATGAATTTACCTTAGATTTGTTGTGCGTAGGCACATAAATCATACATACATACATTTTTAATTATTTTATCGGCCTATAGTGTCCCACTATTGGGCAAAGGTCTCCCTCTATTTTTTCCTTTACTTCTATCAGCTGAGGTCCAGTCATTCATAAAGAGGTTTAATTCACTTCGACATCTACACTTGGATGATTTGGGCCTTCCACAATGTCGAGTTCTGTTTTCCAGGGCAGGTACAAGTGACGTTTAAAGACATTATAATTCCAGTGCAAGATGGAAAAGGAGCTATCTATACCATCCCCTTTCCTTGCTGAAATCAGTGCATTAATAATAAACAGTGATAGCTTAGTCGTGTAACCGTCGGACTGCCAAGTCCAGTAGGTCTAAAGTTCCTCTGATTTTTCGGATTCATGTGCGTATTGTAAAATTATGACTTGCTTCGGTAAAGGAAAACATCGTTTGGAAACCAGCATCCCTGATCGACGGCATGTAAAGCCAAGTCAGCGGCTTATGTGTGGCATAAAAACTCCGACTCCAGGCAAGGCACTAACCATAAAGAAAGATGAAGTCATGATGGCATAAATTCTTCATAAACTGTTCCAGTGCCAGAAGAAAACCGCTGTACCGTAATAAAAAAAAAAAACTTATTTTACGATACTTAAGACTCGTTTATTCCCTTCTGAAGAAGAATAGGAAGAATTCGGTGCTTGCAACATAGCAACAGTAAAAAAAAACAGAAAATTCAGCTTTAAAGTCACTGCAATGGTACTGTTTATGACTCGAAAATCGCGTGCCTTAGTTTTACGGTAGTTGTTAGCAGTTATAGTTTTAGTTTTTATTACTTTCGAACAACGTGACACGAACATTAAAAATACAGTTTTACTGGACCTAACTGAATATTTTATGAGTTATTTCGTTATATATTGCTGAATTATAACTAGGATTAACTGCAGCAGGGTATTTTGACGTTGTTAAATGGTGCTTGCACTTTTTTTATTTGCCTGTTAATAAAGCCATATGATTTTAGGCAGTATTTAGTTAGGCGTCCGAGTGCTCACAGCCTGTTTTAGGAACTGTCGTCGCCCGCGCCCTTGGGATTTCCTAGTTAACGCTTCCCCTGACCCAAGGGCTGGCTTTTGCCTTGGCCAGAGGCTAAGTTTTTGTGTATGCCATACAACGTGGCAACGCCGCCAGTCTCTTGGGCTCATTACCAGCTGACAGCGTTGAGGAGAAGTTTTATACCCTTTTATAGCATGTTGTTAGTTGATTTATTTAAGTTTTTTTTTTTAATTAATAAATCAGTATTTATGTATTGCCAACCACAGCTACAAGCTAATAAATATAATATGACTGCAATGCCACGTCTTAACCAAAGCGATCGTCGTGTTTATTTTGTTCGGCGAACCCGAACGCATGGCACGAAAAAGCGCGCCTTCAGGTTTTCCGAAACAAAGAATTAAGTACATAATGATAAACAAAATGATCGCGTACTCATGATATGAAATGTGGTGAGCTGTGGTTGACATTAGTTTTCTTTTAATAGCTTTTCAGGGTGAGTACCAAATAAACCGTCCGAACATCCGTCACGTTTTTCAAGCCTAGTGCGTAAGCATCCACTTCAGAGGCTTTCTTTAATCCTCTTCGTGGGAAAATAAAAAGCTCTACCTTGTCTCTTTTTATTCTTCTGTAATTTGTACATTTCACGCTTCAGTGACTTCAACTGCTTGAAATTCGACTAAGGAGATGTTTTTCTGTTTCTGGAAAGTTCTTATCATTTAATTATTTATTTTTGAATGACTGACCCAGTATTAATTTCTTATCTGTATGTCAGTTTAGAACAATAATTTGGTATTACGGCTAATGGGCTATGTAAGTGTATTTGTATGTTTTTTACTCCTTCACACTGAAACGGCTGAACGGATTTGGATGAAATTAGTACACAGATAGATTGTGACCTGGAATAACGCATATGGGCTACACAAAACCGAATTTAAAAGGGGCAGAGCCGCGGGAAAAACCTAGTAAGTTAATATTCACCAGAACCACAATGTTTGTTTGAAATGTTGTTTTTTTATATAATACTATCTATATTTCTTATCATTTGTAACTTAAGTAGGTCCGAGTGTGCAGCCGAAAGAATCATTTAGCATTGTGTCACGTGTCATTATAAACAGTATTAAAATACCGATTTTAAATCCGAAGTGTTTAACGATAAAATTATCACTCACGAATAAAATCGTAACACAAGATATCGCTATATTCGCTACAAGACTGGTGTCTGGTTAAAATTCTTCGCGAGACAGAATCGACGCGACGGGAGGAAACTAGAAACAAATCGATGTTGCATCCGTTCAATCTGCTGCAGCCAATATTGCTGTACCCTTCCCAAGTATAGACAGATTTGTACAAGTTATTTATGTATTCGAGAATAACTGTATGAGATTTGAAAAGCAATTAACACGTTTTTTTTATAAAATACTAGCTGACCGGCGCAACTTCGTCTGCGGAACATTTTTGATTAATGCTCCGTTTTATAGCCTATAGCCTTCCTCGATAAATGGGCTATCCAACAATAAAATAATTTTTCAATTGTAACCAGTAGTTCCTGATATTAGCGCGTTCAACCAAACAAACTCTTTAGCTTTATAATATTAGTATAGATTTGCAGTTATGCAACTTTTCTATTGTTTCGGAAAAAAAAAACAGGAAAAATATACTTTGAATGCAGTTATTTACGATTTATTACAGGGACGTATTGCTTGAATTTATATACCCATTTATAAACACCCGTATTTTCCCTTTAGGCAGAATTTATAGAACGCTACGGAATCCTATCCTTACATAATCCTTTTGTTTCGTCTGCATTCGTACATCTCTATTCGTCTGGTCATACAAATATACCAGTTGCGAGTACTACCAACCTGACCTTTCTGAAAAACATCACCAATAAGGCTTTTAAAACATTAAGTCATAAATAATTTTCTATCAACGACAAACCTTTTGGTGGACACCCTGTATAATATTCCATATACAAGGTGAATTTCTCATACAAATAGAACACAGGTCTATTTTCTATTGAAGGTATGCTGACATTTACCGGTAGGTATTTTGCGCCCAAAATAGAAGATGTTATCATCCCGTCACAGCTTCGCAGATGTTTTGAACAAGTTTCGCGTGGGCGCCCTTCGATTGTGAACAAACTTCTCAGTATTCGTTAGTATTAAGTACGATGTTCGCACGAAATGTCTTTGTTATTATATTTATAAACAAAAACATGGTAGCTTATTTGGAACGGCAGTTTGAATTTTGTTATAGTATACAACTGGTACGAACAATTTGCATACTGGCTTCAGACAGAAACCTATACTTCAGTTAGTATTTGTATGGAGGTGTCCGTTGCTGCGGAGGAGGTGTCCGTGTCCGTGCACGGACACAATTTGTCTGTAGCGGTATGACCAAACTTTTAGGTTACGAACGCACTGACAGGTGGCTTGCTTAGCGCATAGAGGCACGTGCATTCGATACACGCTAGGCATCAAGCGCAGTGCGGCCGGTTGCGAAGATTTTAGAACGTTCGCTTCACGGCGCTCGGCGACTTGCTTGGCTTGAAAGCCACTAGCCAGTGCGTTCGTAGCCTTACGTAGAAAATGTTCGTTGGTAAGAACTATTAATCATGAGATAGAACACTCAGATGATGTCAAAGATTTGAGGATTCATCATATGCTGAATAACAATAATAGTTAACAACAACTTGTTGTTAATTGTAGTTACTCATCTCTCTTTTTTAATTTGTCCTTTGCAATACATAATACCATGAAGTTTATTTAACATAATTCGACAAACTGACAAAACGAAGAGCTTGCGAAGGTAATCAACAAAAGAACAGAAAAACCACTCATGAAATTATGTGTTCAAAGAAATATAGCAACATTCTAAAACGATTTCCTTGAAAAAAGTATCCATTAACTAATGTAATGGACAGTTGTTTTGTGAATTATTCAAGAACGGTGACAAGAGAACGGCTTACTGACAATTAATTTTAACACTATGCAATATTTTAATAGCAACAAATTAAAAACATCAAAACACCGTATTCACTCGCTTTTCTAAAGCACAGACATCTTAGCACCTATTCAGCAAAAAATAAAAAATAGCTGAACGAACATCGAAGTTGCGAAGAGCTAGCGAGTTGCTATACAAATATTTTTATTTGGATCTCTGAAAACTTTTCAAACGAAGTACTCTTTATGTAGACACGCCTTACTGAATCCACTTCCAGGAGTTTCCAAGGAATCCTAGAGCAACAGAATACAAAGGAATTAAAGTTCAACATTTTTAAAATAAATTTAATTTGCTTTCGATGTAGTATGGAGCTTGTATCGAATTGGATGTGTGTTGCGTTTCTTTGGAATTGTGCACGATTCATTGACATGGTGATACTTTATAACAAAGGGGTTCTACAAAAAAGCTTCGACGATCCAGCCATAACATATTTTTTTTCTCTTTAGCCCATGCTGTCCCACTGGTGTGCAAAGACCTCCCCGAAGACTTTCCTTGAACTCTTGTCACGCGCCTCCTGGAACCAAACCTCGCAGTATTCGTCCAGGTCATCACGCCACCTCTTTCTGGGCCGGCTTCGGCACACTAGGCACCCATTGAGTGGAGACTTTGGCCAGCGGTCATTGTACATGCGGCTAACGTGAACCGCTCAATCTCATTTTAGCCTGCAATGCTTCTTGACGACATCCATTATGGCCGTTTTGGAAAGCAGCGTGGTGTTACGGAGTCGGAGAATGCTGCGTTCTTACATAAACAACGTATAGTATTACCAGTGCTGGGACACAGTGCTCCTACCTGTGAGAGGGACTCGGCCATTACCCCTCAAGCGTGCCAAGAGCGGATTGGTGGATGTCTCATGTCTTTGTTCTGTATGTTTACCTTTACCGTTTAGTGTGTACCTAGGTCATGATCTACCTATGCGCCAAATTTCTATCGGCTTACGCGCACACACGCGAACGCGTGTACACGCGCTTATACAGGGGTGAACGGGCGCGCGCGGAGTTATCTCTTGAGACTCACGTTATAGGCGCGTCAAAACTCGTACGAGTCACTCGTGAAACAAAAGGCGCGAGTGTACGCGCGTACAGGCGCTTCCAAAGACGAGCTTATACGCGCCGATCTGAAACCAAAGCATGAAAAGGTAACACAGAGAAACAAACAAAGTTACTTTCATTTGTGATATTAGCGTTGATTGGATTGGATGGTGCTAAAGACGGGATTCTTTCAATCTTCTACCTACACTTTAGTAAAAGAATTTAAACGTAAGAACATTTCAAAGTAAATAAACGCTCCGTGCTTTACAACGTTGCTTACCAACCTGCAATTAAAAGTTAACTGAGAGAAGTGAGGTGTTTACTAAACCCATTTATTAGTGCAGCGGTTTATTGTAAAGTAGACCTGTTGATATATTTGTATTTGGTATCTATAAACCTATATTAAATAAACTTTGTCCCAGAATACAATATTTGGAGAGACTTGTCCCTTATAACCCTGTGTTTAGAAGTAAGTTGCGATTGTTCGCGACAAACTTTGTGAAAGACTTGTCGGACAACATCACGCCTGTATTTGTCCGAACATGAGTTAGGCAGAGATATATCTATAGTGCACAATATTTCGCGAAATTTGTGTAAGTGTTTGACAACACGCGTCGCTTAGTGGCTGAGGGATTGACTGCTACGCTGCGTGTCGCGGGTTCGATCCCCGCACGGAACAAATATTTATATCGCTTACAGTTAGTTGTACCTGGTCTGGCTATTTGTGTGTGTGAATTTAAATGTTTGTAAAATATGCACCCAAGATACAGGAGGCATTTCAAGTGGAGGGCAACGTGTTTAAAGTCCCACGTAATGCCTATCACATGAGACTTGCACAACTCCAAACTCCGAGGTGCTTTTAAGAAATCCCTGATTGAAAAACATAATAACACTATTACCAGCCTGAGAATCGAGCCCAGGACCTCACGCACATCAGTAGCGCTTGACCAACGAAGCAGTAAACGTATCAACAGTATATAGTCACCCAGTAAACCTTTTGCCATGAAAACAGTTCACAACTTCGCCTCAAAACAGTTTCGATAAAAATCCGTTAGATTAGGATTATCTGGGATATCGAAACTGAAACGGAATCTCTGTGGATGGTAGATAAATACATTTTCCCTGCACTTGTGTCTTCAATCCGCTGCAAAACGAATATCGACAAACTGAATTGTTTTCGAACAATAGCGATTACACTTTTGGAAGGAAACTGAATACCATCACAATGTTTTAGTAGGTATACCTGGTAGAGTGATATAAAATGAGAGAAAAAGATTTATAATAAGTAATTTTTTTTTTGTCATGATAACTTAATTCAAAATAGTAAGTCATTCTCTTTAACCGAAATCGGGCCCTTTTTAAAATAAACATTACTTGAATGGTACACAAAAATACCGATATAATGTTCCAAGACTCGTAGCAGGCTTCAGCCTTGAAATACTATTTGCTTAACGCAAAATGTATTTAAATTCCTAAACCTCATTATCACAGAAATTGGTCCAAAAGAAAATCCAGTACTTACAAAAAAAAAAACAAAATGTCACTTAACTAAGCGTGATTAATCCAAGAAGCAAAATTAAGACGACCTGTCTTAAGCATAAAGCTCTGGGTAAACTGAGGCAAATCCCGCTTGGGATGCGGTAAGAAATTCAGTTCTGTTGCGGTCTAACCGGACAGCGTACTTGATGCAGACACCGGACTTTGACAGATATGTCAGTGAACTATCTGTCAAAATCGGGTATTCAGCCGCATCCGGTTTCACTGGAAGACAACGCGACAAAAGTTGGGAAAATCAAAATTAAAAATTAAAAAAGGGCAGACGGTTCGGGTTGGTCGTTTCCTAAGGAGAAGAACCGGCAAGAAACTCCACGGTTATTTTTTTAAAATTATTTGGTTTTACAATATTTGTATGTAACAGCATTAGTACTTACATTAATACGTACGACAATATTATTCGTTGCTTATTACACAAAAAAAAACGTAAAACAAGATGAAAATTTAACAAGCATATAGGCCTACAATGTTCGCACATTCCCAAAGAAAGAGCCTAAGCAGATGATGATGATCTGTCAAATTCTCGTGTGCGAGGCCCAGTCGGTTTGGTTTGACCGCACCTTAAGACGGTAAGGCAAAAAAGGTTACTGACAAAGATAAGTTATGCAGCGGGGACAGAGGACAAGGATTATGTAGAGTGGGTGGGATGAAACTAAACCTTTGTATTTTGTGTAGGAAAACGGTTAAGGCTTGCGAGCTGTGACTTCATCCCTGCCCCTTGCTTATGTACGAAAGATTTATTCACAGGGACAGTTAATATTATCCTTGGATAATTAAAACAATGCACACAACGTAAAAATAAGAAGCTACTTAGGATTTTCTATACCTACTAAGATGTTAATTTTGTTGTTTGGATGATAATCTCCGAAAATCCTTATCGGATTACAAAAATTCTATTATTGATGAAAAGCTACAAAATTATCGAGTGACGTAGGATATGGTTTTGACGCGAACGAAGTCGCGGGTAGAAGAAGTCTTTTATATAAAAACTAGCGACCCGCCCCGGCTTCACACGGTTGGAGAGAATATTAGGCGGCTTGAATTTTTCCGACACTTAAACAATTATCTTCATATTTCAACCAATTTACACAAAACCTTCCTTCTTGAATCACTCTATCTATAAAAAAACCGCATCTAAATCCGTTGCGTAGTTTTAAAGATCTAAGCATACATAGGGATTAGGGACAGACAGACAGAGGGAAGCGACTTTGTTTTATATACTATGTAGTGATTAAAGCTGAAAAATATCTTGTGCACAAAATACCTCCTACATTTCTGTCAAAATGTCAGCGGGAACCGTTCTCAAATGGTTTTAAAAAGGTGCCACGCCCCATAATATTTTATCTTAATTATAAATAAACCACATGATGTGATGTCCCATCGGCAAATATAACAATTCTGCCGTCCAGTCCCTATTAAATTAAATCAAGTTTTTTTTTTATCCTACCATGGTTATAAGACATAAGGAATTCTTGAACAAAATTTCATACTTCTAGACCCAGCAGTTTAGTTTGTGCTTTTTCTCTCAGTACATGAATAAACCTAGCTTGTTTTGTTCCACCCCTAAGCAAAGACCTTCCTCCACTTCTTCCAAGTAGGTTTTATTATAAAAAATACCTCGATTTTCTTACTCAGCAAAATAGTTGACCGCTTGTTACACAGGCATTGTTTGCCTATTTCGGGCACCAGTCTCTCACAAATGTTTACCTTGTAAATTAGATTGAATAATTCCTGTTCACTGTAACGTTAGTGATGAGAAAACAAACATAATTATTATTCACTAGCTGAACCACGCAACTTTGTCGCAGCGGTCGCAGCGTGATGTTACATAGCCTATAGCCTTCCTCCATAAATGGACCATCCTACACTTAAAGATTTTTTCAATTCAAACCAGTAGTTCCTGAGATTAGCGCGTTCATTCATTCAACCAAACAAACAAACTCTGCTTTATAATATTAAGTATAGATTTATAGTTGAAACATATCTTACCTCAAGTTACCTAAAATCAACATTTGGCTCTTCTTTATCAATTCCCCAGTTACTGTTTATGTAAAGGGGGTTATAGTAATAAAACATTCATGGGTTATGACTACTCATCATTTGTGACGTCATTTTGTCTCGTCAACATTGAACCAATGTGTCTTCAAGACGAGGGGAGACATGCATTTACCATTTTATGGAGTTTTCTATGTCTCATTCTGCATGGTTTTTGAAGGGGTTGCCTTGAGGGGTGGTTTGAACACATATTGTGTATCGTAGTAAACGGTAGAGTGAATGTTTTTCTCAATCTTTTCCTGTAGATTTCGTAAGAGCTTCAAAGGATTTTCTGAAAGATAACAAATGAGCGAATAACTATAGAAAGCGATCGCTCAATACCGATGAATATAGAGTATTTTTTTCATACTTATATTACGCTGGAAAAGTGTTTGACCTTTCATTTGTACGTACTATTCGAATTAATGTTGCATACCTCTCAAGTATGTTAAAGGAAAACATCTTGAAGAAGCAGTGTTTTATACATTTTCTGTAGTTACTGTTGAAATGTTACAATAATCCCGCTGTTTACAGATTAAAAATACTAACTTTTCAATCGCACGACTATAACACTCATTCATTCACTCATTCAATCACTCGTTCAATTCTTTTTGCCTTTGATGTTCTCATTTGAATATTTTTTTAATATAATAAATTGGACTCTCGAACTTTTGCACAAGCAAAAGTCTTTATTTATTTTCCTCCTGCGACCCATTTTCCCACAGTTACGAACATGCAGTGACCAAGCGACACTTATGATATTAGGATTTTGCTCTCGATTAGTAAACATTCAAGTTTTTATGGAGTTTTTATGTCTTGACAAAACATCGAGTTTTCCTAATTGTATGTCAGCTAAATCATTATCCACTTAGCCTTTTCCCAACTATGTAGAAGTCGGCTTCCAGTCTAACCGGATGCAGCTGAATACCAGTATTTTGCATGGAGCGACTGCCTATCTGACCTCCACAGCGCAGTTAAATATTAATGTATATTATCCACACAAAGGTTTTGAGATAAATTATCTTTAATCATAGTGAAAACTCCAGCGAAACCCCTTCCGTATTTTAAAATAACCACATGGGTTTTCAGTTAGACTCGAAAACAACTTAACTTATTACGTACATTTGTAGATATAAAGTAGGACACTCAACATAGATGGCGTCAGCAACTTGCAATTCCTTTTAAAATGACATCATATTTCAATGTTGAAAGGCAGGGCTTGGCAACGTTCACGCACTGCATACTAACAACTTCAAGATGTATAGGTCGTAGTCTTAACAACGTATTCTTGGCATCGCTTCAGCTGACTGAACAAAATATACGATTTCATAAAATTTAAAGATGGCGTCTATTACTTACGTATAAGCGAATAATAATAATGCGTGGCACTGTTTCAGTATGACGCTCTCGACGAATTAAAAATAGAACATTTTTAATGGCTATAGTTTTTGTAAATTAAAATATGAAATTACGACTGTTCATCGCCAAAGGGTAGGCGTCAGAGGAAGTGGTACCTTCGAACCAGAAGAAGTAGACCTATAAAACACCCCACATTTCGCCAGTTATGTTTTACCTCATGCTTAGCAGTAGAGCTTGTGATCATTGGACCAATTAGACAGTGAAAGTAAGTGTTAAGTAATATTCTCCATTTCTTTCTTGGCTGTTTCGTTGGTCTATCGGTCCCAGGCACGTCATCGGGGCATGAGGTCCTGCGTTCAACTCCCTGGTCGGGCGAAGTGTTATTGGGTTTTCTATCAGGATTATTTTAGTAGCAGCCGCGGAAGCTGGATTCGTGGCCGGTTGATGGCAATAGGTTCGCCCCATTGCATGGGGCTTGAAGATAACTGGCGAAATGTGGGTGTAGTATTACGTACACCTCTGCTAAACTCTACGGGGAATACAAGCGTGATATTATGTGAGTCATTATGAAATATACAAGTTTTACCTAAACTAAGTGGCAAAGAAAACTAGTTCATATTAAAGTAATAATATTTCTACTACATCATCTCGTCCAGACATCTCAAACAATGAAGTAACAAAAGCCCTGAATGCAGAATGATAAGTCTTCAGTATTTCCAACGTTTTCTCAGCACTAACTTAGTTTCGGCTTTAGCAGAGAAATCTTCCTGAAACTTACAGCGGTACAATTGTTAGTTAGGTACTGTGTTCTTGTGATATTTCTTGACGTCCTTTGTCTTAGTGTAGTCAGAGTATAATTATTCTACTTTACCAAGTTGATATGACAGAAAACGCCATTTAAAAAATGTCAGTGATATTTTCAGATTATTTTATTTATTTATTTGAGAAAAACATGTGCAACAAAACATTGGCTTGGTCTCCAAAAAATTGCTCAGGTAAAAGAAACATAATATTTACAATAAGAAATGATAAAAATATCAAATAAAATACTTGAATAACAAGAAACTCATCTTTCATTCATCCTCTCACAGAAACTCAAACTTTCACGACATCACCATGGCCCGTCGCCTCGTAACATCGCCTAACTATGTTGGGGTCGGCTGCCAGTCTCAACGGATGCTGATGAAAACTGGAATCAGTATTTTACGTGTAGGTACTTCCTATCTGCCCTAAAAGCTAGTTACTGGGCAGCCCATGGTAGACTTAGGTGTCAGACTTTCGTTTCTCCTTTTATGGAAGACTCACCCCTTTTGCTTGGGAGTAGGCAATAAATTACACAACGTGGAAAATGCAGGTGATGTTAAATAATGCCATGAAATATATACTCAGACAAAACAGCCAGACAATCACATCCTAACAAGCTTACCTCACATCCGATGTCAAGTAAGTACCAAAACCCAGATCATCCGGAAACAATATAACCCCACAAATTACCTATAAAGCACCCTTTAACAAACATATATTTTTATTCAATGTTTGCCCAAACCCGCGGCGACATTGTAACGGATAACAAATTAGAAAAAAAAAACGAACAAAAAAAGTGTACGTTTTTTTCTAATTTGATATCTGTAAAGGTATCGTTTTATTCGTACAGAAAACATTTTACGCGGCATATTAAAAATGTCGCGAGTATGAAAAAAGGTATATTACTTGGTTGGAATTGCTTCGTTTGAGTGCTTAGAATCGAGAGCAAAGATTTCTCATATAACGAAGCCTTTATTAGAGTCCTCCCTCACACAGGCTTCGTAAGATGAGATATACTTCATCTTAAGATATATATCTTACCACTGTACTACACATATAAGGTTTTATTCGGGTGTGTCTGATGCACTACATATTATGTTTTCTGTATACCCAAGCGCTCAGCTGTTAGGCAAAATTCGATCTTATCTGCGTTACAGTTGTAGGGTACCTACAATAAATTATACTTAATAATATAATACAAGTACGCACTGCCTCGTTGGAGTAGTGGTCACAAGTGCGATTGTGTAGCATGAGGTCCCGGGTTCAATGCCCAGGTCGGGCAAAGTTTTATTGGGTCTCTCCATCAGGAATTTCTCAGTAGCAGCCACAGAGTCTGGATTCGTGCCCGGTATATATCAATAGCCTCGCCCCTTATTACATGGGACTTAAAACATAACTGGCGAAATGTGAGTGTACTATTAAGAGCACTTGCATGCCTGTTATCTCTCAAAGGTTAAGGTGCACCTATAGTACACTCATATACATACTTCTTCTGCCTAACCCTTAGAAGATTACACGCGTGATCCATGTACCTAGCACCACTCAGAACTTGAAGACTCCTTAGGAAGTCCACAGTTAACTCGAAATCTCCAATTACCGGTACAACTGGATGAGAGTAATTTTCAACGATCGAGTTAAATGGTGTAATGAAAGAAATGCCCGAGTACGGCAGTAGAGTCTTTTAGGTCCTTAACTTCATGCCCCAAAACTCACTAAACATGCTTCTAACAAGTCGTGACAACAAAATAATTCTGCATGACCTTTTCTAAAATACTGGTACTCAGCTGCATCCAGTTAGACTGGAAGCCATGTGGTCGGCTTTCAGTCTATAAGTTTCTGAATGTAGAATAATTCAATAGAATCAAGTGTAAATTCTTCAACTCATCTTGATCCATACATAACGCTCACCCCTCCATTTAAAGGTAACAGAATCTACCGTTACATAAACCTCTCAAATCATAAATCACTCACAAAATTACCAAAACAATGAGACGGACCACCTTTTCTTTTCTCGACCATAGACTCACAGGAAATGACCGTGCAGATCCAAAGAGAAAGTGTGACGTAATTTGTAATCTTCATCTATTGTCTCTGGACCCAAAGTCCCAACATTATGAATTCAGGAGGGGCGAGTTCAGTACCGAATGATTACGGTCCCTGTTTACGTTACCGAATAAATAAAAACATATTTTTCGGCCTTTGGAGCATTTTAATGTTGACATACGTATCCGTGTCACTGGAAGCGCCTGAGGTGGGTCGTATTTTGTGTATTATTTGTGTGGATTTTCTTTTTATTATTTTTTAAGTCTGTGTTGATTCTGGGTAATGAAAAGCCGCAATTTGTGGTTGATTTTTGGGAGTGAGCAGACATTCAGCTGCATCCGGTTGGACTGGAAGCCGACCCTAACGTAATTGAGAAAACTCTAGGCAGATGAAGTTTACCTCTACATCCCCCAGATATCATTGGTGCATATAACAGTGCATTTACTTATGTATGAAAATTATGTAGAACATCATTTACAGTCAGGTATACCTGTAATCGGGAAGAGAGGTATACCTACGGGTACAGTGATGAGCACCAATATGCCACTATACAAATTCACAAGCGATTGACTCGTGAAATAACGATTGCAACATCGAGATAAGACCTATTTCATAGTAATATAGACAACCATACATACATTCACGCCTTTTGTGCACAGAAACTATATAACGTCAACTGTTACGATCCTTACAAAATAGATAGCAATATAGTTTTCAAAACGTAAATTGTTCGTAAAAACATACAATTAAATAATAACATACGTAACATCACGCCTGTAATCCCCGAAGAGTAAAGCAGAGGTGTACCTAATAGAACACCCACATTTCGCCAGTTATGTTTAAGCCCCATGTAATAGGGGGTGAGCTTATTGCCATCAACCGGGCATAAATCCAGACTCCGTGGCTTTCCGGGAAATTCGTGATAGAAAAACCGAATACCTTAACTAAATATAATACCTAGATATAAGAATTTTTTTTTTAAACAATTTCTGGTAAAAAGCCGCTATCACCATTTTGACCAAATTAAACCGTGTTAAATTTTGTTTAATGTTGTTAGCCGTTGACGGCAAAACATAGAGATCTGTCAACTTTATATTTACACCTATATTTAGCAAATAAAAACTTTGACTTTGACTTTTAACGCTTTGTCCGATCCGGGAATTGAACCCAGGACCTCAACTACACCGACGAAGCAGTAAGTATACACATACTAGTGGTCGTGACTGTACTATACCAGCTCTAGAGGTATATGTTCTTGTGAACCTCACTGAAACGTAACGAGTGATTTAAATTTCATGAGTTGCTTTGAGGCGGCCATTGTAACTACGTTAATGTAATTCGTGTTGCTGTTCGATATGGATGTGTGGTGTTTTTAATGTGTTCAACCTGAATCTTGAGTTGGTTTATGGTTTTTTCCAAAACGAGTTTTCAGGCAAAGTAGCGATAGCCACGGTCATTCGGCAGATGGGTGACCATGGTGATATTTAGGATTGAATCGTGTCTTGGAGTATTTGTTCTTCTGACGTGTCGCTTGCACTTATTGAAAACATTTAAGGGTCGGTTTCGGTGAGTAAAAGATTTTAGAGGCTCGATGCCAATGGCTCCAAATACAAATTATTGTCAAGACTGAAATGTTGACCTATTTCAACTTGTCATTTATTTCATAAACAAAGATTTATGTAAATACAAAGATAAATAATTTCAATCAAAATAGTATTAAACCTACACTGTCACTTACGGGAAATCTTCCGTAATTATTAATTATTGTGAGCTCCCGATATTTCGACGCTCGCGCTGTTGCAAGCTCGCAGGATAACTGGAGAATGCGGGTGAATGCGGTGAATGGTAAATAAATAATTAGGTGCAGACAAATCTGTCTACCCTCTTCCTTTGTCTTTTGCTACGCGCACTACTGGATGTTCGGTACAAAGTCACGGAAGATAAGTCCCTTATGTGACAGTGTAAGTTGAGTTATAAACCGTGAAAGCCTAAAACTGTGGTTGAAAATAGTCTTTCATTGAGCTGAACTTCGAAAATCAATCGAATACAGGTCGAAGGGCGTAACCCTTAAAACTAAATAAATAAAATCGAATATTTTTTCTATATCACTTTGTATTTATTAAGTCCTCGGCGGAAGGCCGCAATGGGCTCGACTCCCGCGATCGACTGCACGCAAAAACATACAATAATTGCCTTTTTCCGTAAGCCGTATATAAAAACGTAATCCCTGTAATAGTCACGAAAGACAAACATTCGAAGGTTCACTCAGTAAGTTTGTTTCGAAGGGATATGTAGACGTCTATAGTACACCAACATTTCACCTTTTTTTTTACTAAATAGGCATGCGTTTGGCCGAAGCTCGCCTTGCCTGGAAGAAAGCGATTCACTCAAACTTTGAAGAGATCCAGATTATAATGATCAGGGAACAGAGAAGCTAGCAGATGTGGAAGCATAGCGCTTTGTTCGGGTCCGTGGAACTTCAACCCTATGAGCGCGACGCTTTGCCATATTTGTGCTCGTCCGATAGAATGGTAATGGGGGAATTCAATTGTGTAATTCCAAAGCACATCCTCCGAAATGTATCCGATAAGAAACTGATAGGCTGACAACTTTGCGGCGATGTTCATGGCTTTCACAAGGGCGTCGCCGTCAATGAGCCTCTTGGCACGTCGCTCAATAGCTTCCAACGCTTGCAGCTGGTACTGGCGAAATAGATCGGAGTGTTAAGCGCAGAATTAACACTGGATGGATGAAATGGCGGCAGGTGACGGGAACAATATGCGACTTCTCTTTACCGCATTCCCCTTAAACTCGAGGGGAAGATTTATGAAACCATGGTTAGACCTGCTGTCCTGTATGGAACAGAATGTTGAGCCATAAAAGAGATGAATGAAAGGCATTTGCATGTGGCTTAGATGAGAATGCTAAGGGGGATGTGTGGTGTAACGCGATTGGATAAAATAAGAAATGAGTACATAAGAGGAAGTCTGAAAGTGGCGCCGGTGACTGAAAAGTTGTGCAGTAATCGATTATTGTGGTATGGACATGTTATGCGGAGGAATGAGGAAAATGTAGTGAAAAAAATGTTGACTATGAATGTAGATGGCTATAAGAGTAGAGGAAGAAACGATGGATGGACTGTGTGAAGGATGATATAGCTAGAAAGGAGTTGCCTGCTGAAATGACGAGTAACAGAGAAGTATGGAAGAAGACACATGCTGCGCCGACCCCAAATAAATTGGGATAAGGGCAGGAGAATGATGATTGCAGCTGTTACTTGGCTGATCCATCCGCAACTCTGGTGCGAACAGTACTCCATGCACGATCGAACTTGTGCTTGGTATAATGTGAGTAGCTGTTCCGGCGTGAAGTACTTTCGCACCTTTGCGAGCACATCCAGCTGTCTAGCGGGTAATTGGGCCTTGGACTGTCTTTGGAAGTTATTTTGACCAAAATGAGTGTTGGACCTCACTGTTTGTATAATAATATTTGCAGTACATTATTTATATTTTGGCATGTTTTTGGCAGATTTGCAGAACTTTTACCTAAAGTTTGCTTAGAAACCTGATACAAACCAATCTGATTAAAAAAAATACGTAGGCACTTATTTTGAGTTGGAGGACTCAACACTACATCTCAACAAAAGAAGAAATTTCCAAGACCATCCAAATAAGACAATGCTCGTTATTTCTCCGTGTGAAATCTTTGTCCATTACTTTAAAAGCTATTATCGTATGAAATCTTTACCGAATAGGACCACTCTAAAAGCTGGAAACCTTCTGCCCCACTTTTACAATATGGCGGCCAAAATTACCCTTAGATTAAAAGGTTTAATCGTTCAACCCTCGGACTGACGCTCGAGTAAGCCTAACGGATCGTATTGACACATCCCAATTGTTCGCCGAACAAGCTTCAATGTCAGTGAAATATTATTTTTAAAAGTATCAATATGGTATGACTACCTACGATATCATCATCAACCATCTCTGCGTGTGCCTGTTTTATAACAATACACTCAATATCATACATAACAAAGTTGAAATCAAATTGCAATCTGTTTGAAAGACTTTTTCTTACAAATAGTTTCTCGAAAATCTACTTAAAATATTTTAATTTAACGTAGATAGTTTAGCAAGTAAGCGATTTAATGCAATTTATCTGACTCATCTATACATATAAAATCTGTAGTCATGAATAAAAGTTTACTTAAGCGGGTAACACGATACCCCTTGGGTTACCAAGGAGTCAGTTAGGCAGTCGCTCCATATAAAGTACTGGTATTCAGCTGCATCCGGTTAGACTGGAAGCCAAACCCAACATAGGTAGGGAAAAGGCTAGGCAGATGATGATTTTTTTATTATGGTACCCCCTTATAACGAGTTTATTTTGTAGTCGTTATTAATAATTATGTTATTTGGTAGAAAGTTCTATTAATACATTTAAATAGACGGAGAGTTATAATTAATTAATCTTTATTCAAGATAAAATCTTCTTCAGCAGTATTATTACCGAAAATGAATTATTTAGGAGCGAGCCTCCCACTCATTTTACGTAGGTTTTTTTGTGAGAATAACCACTAATAAAATTACGTCTGTATTCACCAAAGAAAGAGGCGTAGGTACATTCTTCTTCTTTATCGTGTGGTTAGTGCCTAACCTGGTGTCATAGTTTTTATGCCGCCCAAGGGCCTCTGACTTGGCTTTTACATGCCGTTGAGAAATAACTCTCAGAGATGCTGGTTTCCTCACGATGTTTTCCTTCACCGAAGCAAGTGATCATTATAGGTACAATACGCACATAATTCCGAAAAATCAGAGGTGCGTGTCTGGGGTTCGAACTCGAGACCCATGACTTGGCAGTCCAACGGTCACACCACTAGACTATCACTGCTCCAGGCATGCTGCTGTAGGTACATTAACATACACCTACATCGCATCAGTTTTTTTTGTTAGCTTTTCATGTGTCCCACTGCTGGACAAAGTCCTCCCCTTTCTCCTTCAAAACCTCTATATATTGCGCGATATCTCGCCAGTTAAAAATAATAGGGGGCGAGGCAATAATCCAGGCTCCAGTACTGGTGTTGATGCAAAAAAGAGATATTTAACCAATACAACCTTGTCCGACTTGAACATCTAACTCAGAACGATTTTTCAACCGTCCAAAATTAGTGTGATGACACTGCCGTCCAGAACCCAAATTGCAAGACTAAAATGGGTCTGGGTAGGCTAAGTCTGGAGGGTATAGTTGTGGACCTGTAAGACTAGACTCCCTGGTACAACTAGAGGCGATCGTGGTAGATTGAGGATCGCAGGACGCCTTGGATCGCTTCCTCATAAATTGGCAGACAGGAGCACAATGCCGAGGGAATTGGAAGGAAATAAGGAGATTTTGCCCAGAACAATTCATGACGTACTTTTCAAAAAATCCACAGTAAAAATATTTTCTTAATAAGCAAAAACATTGCAAACAAAGACGTTACTTATCCCTTCTATTAAGCTTGTTTTCGGCCCAAAACAAAGATCAAAAGACAACAATACCTACTGTTATTACAGAGTTGGATAAACACACATTACAGACCCACCTTTTTTTTTAAACCTCTTTTGATATACAAAAACAATCTCTTACGTACACACTCATCTTCATAAAACATAAAAACCATCATTACTTTATATGAACATTACTTTATAAAAGATAATAAATATTTATCCCATTGAGTGGTCATAAAGAAAAATTAAGTTTCTCAGACGTATACCTGTGCTACAAAATGTTGGCGACCCCGAAATACCTTCGGCCCGATTTATTTCATTATGTGAATGTTGCCAGGGAAAAAAAATAAACGCTAAACACTGGAGAGGTCAATTTATATCCTACACTTTATTAAGGAGAGGATTTTGTATAAATCGGTGGTATTTTTTCGAATGAACACTGAATTCCTGGGTCTTTCAATGACCCCTAATAAAAGGGATTTTCTGTATGGGGCAAGCTATGAACTGGGATGTGATAGATGTCGCCTTGTTTGTAACGAAAATTGAACATTAAAAGTTTTCCTTACTGTTTTTGGTCACAGTGACTAATCCAAGCAGACACTAGCCAATAGCGTGATAGATATTATAGTGCACAAATGTGTGCGCAGACACAGATGCACCCTATCTTCCCTCACTCACATACTCTGATGGGACGGTAATTGACCATGGCTGGAGTGAGAACAAGGCGTAAAAACAACAGCTTAGGCAACGTGCTTACCGAGGTATACGGGTCTGGGGTGTGATACCACCAACTCCCAAACTTCAGGCCGCTACTGAGAAATACCTAGTAGTAAACCTAATAGCACTTAGCACGATCTGGGATTCGAAACCACATTGAATATGGACCCCGCATTATGAGACAAAGGGATAGTTAAATACGCATGTCTATATTGTAGCCGTCGAAATATTTGTAAACATTACTTATTCTCTTCATTTCATATTCTGGACCACCTCACAAAGTGTCAATTCGGACAAGCAGCGTAATGGCAAATTTGCCGTGTACGGGGTCCGGTTAAACGCACCTAGCTCTTCTCACCCCCATTTGCGAACACTTTGATGTCCAAATTTTTGTCAATTTTTTTGACAAGGCACCCTTTGAGAGTCCGATAACAATTTATTATGTAAATAAGGACTTTCGCAATTATATTTTTGGGACTTTTTTTGTCAAAGTGATCACTGCCCCAGTGATTTGGACCAAAGAGAGTCAGATTGGACTGTGAAAAATGTTTTTAAGGTAACCGCTTTCGGTTCAAAGAGTTGGACGCGTTTAAACGAAATCATTAAAGTAGTGAAGAGTTTTAGAAAGGTTTTTCGCAAACGATCCCTTTATTATCGTTTTTTAAAGACTTTGCTAGCTGGTTAGCCGTGATTTACAAAACTTTTTAAAGGGGATTCACCAATTTGTATGTACTAGCCCGCACAAAACACGTACTTATTCGCTTTCAAAGGAAAACTTTTATGACATCTCACTATCTGGTGGGTTGTGAAAACTGAGATATTTATTTGCTCAAACAAGCCATTAGATAAAATTTCATCCTCTATTTAACCTCCATTATGGGAAAGTATGTTCGTCTTTTTTATATTAAACTAGCGGATACCCGGCGTGTGCTATTACGTTACGTGCCTTATGCATTGTTTTAGTGGTTTCAAACCATCTTCGCATTATTCTAATGAAATCGGTTTGGGGCACATCGGTTGGATGGTTTTAAAGTCTATAATGGACGAAGAAGCCTATTAACTCGCGATTCATCGTATTAAGAGCTGAACGGATTTCGATGAAATCATTATTATGATTGGCACACACGTAGACGATGGCTACAGCTATAACATAGATAACATTTCGTCTCGTAAGAACATTCTCGTGTGGCAATTTACGAACTCCACGTGCGAAGTTACGGATAAAACCAAGTTCCGAAATTAACAATATTTAAATTGAACAATTTTCTCGACCCTTCTTCAAAGGGAAGCTAAACAGTTCATCAAATATGTATACGTTATCCACGTAATGTCTACCACGAGTACGACCGTTCACTAACGGTATCCTGTCCCTAATTAATACATTAACATAATTAGTTGCGAGGCTGATAATACAACGATAGTATTTTACATAATACTTCAAGCCGATGGCTGATACGTGATATGGAATTTTCGATAATAGCCACACATGTTTGTGTCTCACGGCAAGGATAATTATTGTTACATTCAATTCTATTGTTTTGAATAAATGATATCTAATAGTATGTCTATGCATTTACAGTTATTTGTATGTAGAGAAAAGCTATGGTAAATCATAGTGTACCGACACTCAAAAAAGTATGTGCAGACGCCAGTAAATAAAGCTACAACAATCTGTCTAATTTCTTTAAAAGATTTTCAACTGCATTGCTAAAGAATTGGGTTCAAGGTTGATTGATAAAATTTGACAGTTTCTGGTAGTTTGATGCGCAGGCGTTTGAACCTACCTCTTCACGGTCAAGTTGTCAAAAACTCAATTTTGAAACGGTAACAACAGTGGGTACCTACAAAATCAATGTTTTAAACCTTTTATCGTATATCATATCTCTATAGATTGACAGACAAACTGACCAAACTGGTGCCGACGGGATATCGCCAGACGGTTGGTCGACTCTTCACGTGATCAAAGGGCTGGTCTCTTTTTTGGCCAAATAATCGGCATTGCCATGTTGGATGGCAATGCTGATTCTGGCCACATTGACAGCTGACAGCTGTAAACAAAAAAAAAAGCATTAAAATACTTAGCAAAAACTTTCTTCTCTTAATAATTCATGTAGCGCAAAAATTTATGGATACTCCGAGCGAGTTCGAATGTTCTGGCTCAATTCCAAGACTCGACATAGTTAACTAGGTTTTAGGATTTTGAAATTATTCATCATTGATTCTGTTTAAATTGCTAAGGGACTTCCATCGCGGGATATTTAATGCCTCATGGAAAACTCCTTGACAGGCAATTTGTTGAACGTATTTTCGTAATTTTCTGGCAATACATATTTTTGAATCGTGTGTGTATTCTATTTTGGTGGTTTCTTTAATAGACGAGGTTAGTTTTGGGGGTTCTATTTTATATTTATCATTGGAAAATAGTGTCTAGTTTTTTTTTACCTGTGTTTTTTGACTTATGTTTTATGTTCTCCAGTATCTGCGTAACTAATTAGTCTTGGTCTATATGATACTCAACGTTTTTCCTGCAATAACTCATGATAGCATTCATAACTTAACAACACATCTGTTAGGTAGAGATGTACCTACCTATAGTACCCCCACATCCCGCCAGTTATACTTAGCCCTATGAATTAAAACGACCCTGTTGGCACCAACAAGGCACACAACCAGGCTCCAGGCTGGTACTGAGAAATCCTAAAAGCAGTCATCGTAGGTAAATCCAAAAACAGCATTATTGTAAAAGGCTCTTTCAAGTTCATTTGACGATGAAACTTCTCGGAGACCCGGGACGTACTTACAAAATCACTAGGAATCCTTTAGTAGAAGACTACTTGCTGAAGGTAATAGTGGTCTGTGATAACATCTGTACTCAAGTGAAAAGGCGTGACACACACATTCCTGAAAACATATAATCATCATCACCATTCTCCTGCCCTTAACCCAATTTATTTGGGATCGGCGCAGCATGTCTTCTTCTTCCATACTTCTCTGTTACTTGTCATCTCATCAGACACCTCCTATCTTGCCACATCATCCTTCACACAGTCTATCCATCGTTTCTTTGGTTTTCCTCTACTCTTATACCCATCCACACTCATACTCAAAACTATCCTTACTACATTTTCCTCATTCCTCCGCATAACATGTCCATACCACAATAATCGATTACTGCAAAACTTTTCTGTCACCGGCGCCACTTTCAGACTTCCTCTTATGTACTCATTCCCAAAATACATACAAGGCAAAGGAAACACGGGTTTCTCATATAAAAACACCAACGCGACGTTATGGAGTCGTCACACAAAACAGACAATAGAATCCTTTGAATACGAAATGTTATCAACTAAACGTATTTCCTTCACATTGAATGTACGGTCGACACCTATCAAATTGTAGATTCTTGTAGGTAAGAGATGGCACTAGACAGCTGTCTAGCGCTGTCACTTTTCCACTCTCGGAATAGTCCTAAAACATTCCTGCAATAACAGATCATGGTACAATGCAAGATCAGATTAAACTGGTTATCAACCTACAGACATAACCATGCCCTGACCTCGTCTTATCCGGAGAGCATATACAACGTCAGTTCAGGTTATACTGGACTTCTCGCAATGCCGTCGTGTGTACGAAAAATGTTCTTTTTTATATTATGTCCTTTCTCATTATTTTTCAATTCAATTCGTGGGAGAACGACAAACGTCGGGTATCAATGTAGACTCGTAAAATTTGATACATTCTCGTCGAGAACGACGTTTCAGGCCAAAGCTACGTTTCGAGCCAATTGCGACGTTTCAGGCCAATATAGACAGTTTAGTCTTCGATCGTGAACTGAATAATGTTTCAGGCGATCACTCTTACGAGCTTTGGGCTTTCGATTATGTATGACATAGACTTTTCCAAAGAGAAATTGTGTCACGTGATTTAGGAGGCGTTTTCTGAGTGATAGAATGAATTACATACTTTTGACGTGACAACGTCTTATAATTCGATGGAGCCGGCTGCACGCACGAAAAAACATGACTCATGCGGCGTTACCTCGCTCTGAGACGTTCCATTTAAGGCTTGAAGTGCAAGCGAGAGCGCGGAACGAGCGACAAAGAGGCACAATCGGTGACGTTGTCACGTTCAACTATCGTCAGTAAACAGACTTAACAGACAACCGATTTTTTTTAGCACATTATAAGCACATTTACTGTGGATTTTGATATGGTTTTCGACACCAGTTAGAGATTTTATTCCAAAAGCTTCATCTGTATAATAAATCGCAAAATTTTGCAACATAATGACGGCGGAAGGGACACCCACGGATTTTTGTCTTCGGTTATTAGAAAAACCAGCGCGATCCATAGACCAGCTGTTTTTTTTTTATTAAATAACCGATGAAAAGTTTATATGTGGGGGGGGGGGGGGGTTAGAATGATGTTCTGAATACGCGGTAAAAGTTTTAGCATCGGCCCCTTCCACCTTGAATAGAAATCTCGATGTTTCATCAGGGGGTGCGAAGTATGGGAGGTTCGCTAAGTAGGTAATAATTGATTTTGAATATGTATCCGTGCCCAACCTTTCATGGATTACAGGCTTGGTTTAATTGGGAACTTTGTTTCATATTTTAGACAATCATCAACGTTATCAATCATTTGTCAAAGTTCACAAATTACACAAAAAGAAACATTAACTGTCAACGTTAATGTTTCTTTTTGTGTAAATTGAGAGAAAAAATTTGTTAAGAGAATCATGAATCGTGTAAATCTTGATCTATTAATAACGTTTCGCTTTCTAAGAATAGTACTATTTCTGATGATTAAAACGTACCTAATATAGGCACAATAGACCTTTACCAATACTACTCAAAATAAACACATATTGCAGTAAGCTAATATCAATTTATGAAGCATCGCAATAACTCTCAATATTATTTCTGAAATGAGACCTATGACTTGTATGTTACGAACTGTTTCCATAAACTTCTAGTATCAATCAAAGCTTAGTAAATAAACTTTCTTACTTATAATAATATGTTCAACTTTATTGCTCCTATATTATTTATGTACTTCCAATTGTTCGGCAACAATTCAAACTGTTTAAATAGGTTTCTGATTTGACCTAAATTGAATTTTGGAAGTAGCCTGCTTTGAAATACTTTTGTTAGTAAAACCCAGTGTAGACATCGAGTACGCCTAATTATAAACAACCGTTAGATTTGGAGGTACCTTAACATACTTTGAATACAAGTACAAAGTAACTTCAATTAAGCTGGCCTTTTTTTGGCCAAAGAATCAGCATTGCCATCCAACGTGGTAATGCTGCCAGCCTGCTGGGCACTTTTCCTATTGACAACGATGTGGACGAACTTTTTGACGCCTTGTAATTCTTTTCTAGTTTTGATACTTGTACATTTTTATTTTTATTTTAGATCTATTTGTGGTTTGTAAATAATGTACATACATACCGAATTCAAACATATATTTTATTTATTAAGTTTATGTTGAATACTCTTGCACATCAGCGTCGTGTTTTTCAAGTCAGGGAAATAATGATGTATGGTATTGACTACCAACTTAAATTGTCTGTGTACTCAAATCAGAACGGTCACTCTTTGACACATGTATGAATTGGCTATAACACGGCAAATTGACGTAGTATCAATTTGCTTGACATTTATTTTCCCTAACAGAACATAATATTTTGCTAGCAGATCAAAGTAATATGATATACTGGAACATGTAACTTTACAGAGCAATAATTGAATTATATTCCAACTACCAGCTCATAACTATCTCAAACTTTAATTCCTGAAATAACGCCTACCTATCCCGAACTTCATCATGCATCCGCAATTGACACCAAGCTCATACAATTAATTATAACCAGTTAAATGTCCATACACGCCTCTATAAATACCCCAACATCCAGGTACTGGTTGTAAGCAAGGTTTCCCGACGGCTTCGGTATACCGCAAGTCCCAACTATTCGGGGAACCACCCCCGCGGGTGTGTAGCAGTTAGATTATGTTTTTAAGTGATTTCGCAAACTTTCTAGTCTCGAAGTTGCGGGAGTGATTAATTAATCAACGGTGTGTTAAACGGGAACGTTATTAATCTTTGATTAAGTCTGAGTTTGAAGCATGAGGATGAAGCTTTTTGCTTATTTGAGAGTAAAAACTGTGTAAGCTGAACAGCTTACAGACTTTTTTGATTTGAGGGAGAAATTAGAAAGTGTAGCGTCATGCTAGTAATTGCTTTAACAAACGAAAAAATAAACGTTAATAAAAAAAAAACGTTATTGCAAGTACAGTCCATAGTTTTCTTAGTATTTTAATGTTAGTGACAATAGTGCTTAAGTAACTAGGTTAGTATTGTAAGTGTTTACAGCTTTATTATTTATTTAGACCTACGTCCTCACACAGTGTCTCTGGAAGGTTCAGTCCGGTCTGGCAGTAATCATCTTCAAAATGCTGTTTTCACTACCATAAATTATGGTTTTTATATTGTTTTTATTCATTTTTCTTCGTTCAGTAAATTAAATGTATAGTTTGGTATATCAAATCTCTATTATTATCTCGGACGTGAAAAATCGTTGAATCAAAGTATTTTCAGGACAATGTCAGATATTGAAATTCGGCACGTGTATCTTTATAATCACAATATTTATCTTCTGAACCGTTTATTTGGGCGTGCCTATAAAGTAAAATGTTGTTTATTTGGATTCAGTTTTCACGACTACAGTGATGTTGTGGTAGGCAGCGAGTAGCAGGTTAAACATAACATCGCGCCTGTAATACCCGAAGGTTTAGCCAGAGGTGTACCTAATAGTACACCCACATTTCGCCAGTTATGTAATAAGGGGCGAGCCTATTGCCATGAACCGGGCACAAATCCAGACTCCGTGGCTGCTACTGAGAAATTCCTGATGGAAAAACCCAATAACACTTTGCCCGATCTGGGAATCGAACCCAGGACCTCATGATCCTCTCTAGATCAACGAGGCAGTCCAAGTAGCAGATTAAAGATACAATTAAAACGCTGCGGTCTGCTATACTTCTATACTTACTGGACCCTTTCTGGCGATTACGAATATTTACGATGTTGGTCTCATTGAGAAAGTTGTTCACTTTCATGGTCTGTAACTCACCCTTAAATATGACCATACCTTTCTGTAACACGCTGTATTGAAGTATCTGTCAGGGTCCGGTGTCCGCAGCCGGTCCGCTCCGGTTTAAACAAGTTAAAGCAATGACTAGAGTTTAAGTAATTACTTATGAAACATTTTTTTATGCAATAGACATCAAAGAAAGCGAAGCTAAGAATTCTACCGTTCTAACTTCAAGCAACTACTAAACTAGGGAACTAAAATCGTATCTTAAATAGGTAATTACTTTTACTCAAGTAATCACTTTGAGTACTTTATAGATACGGGGGTTAGTGTATTTGTTTTCGGATTAAGTTACATATGTACAAAGGACGTTACTTCGATATGCCTTACTGTTATGTGCACCCGTCGTTGTTTGTGTTTTAGCACGCTGTGTTTTTATTTTTTTAATAATAAGTGGCTGTCGTTAGGCAGCTAGATCAAGGCCTTGATTTAGAGAGCGGTTCTTCTGAACACGGCGCGTATTGTTAGGTGTTTCCTCTCTCTGGAGCCCTGACCGCCGGTAGCTCGGACCGTGTTCCCGATACCGGCGGTCTAGTATTTTTAAAAATATTTTTAAATGTTTTTTTTTTCCTATATTTTTTTTAGAAATATTAAAAAAATAAATTGTAAAATTATATAAAAAGAAAAAAAAAATAAAGATTAACAGACATTAAAATTAAAAAAGTGAAAGTTTAACAGACATTTATTTTTTCATAACCAAGATTCAAACATACTTTCAAGAAACAAGAACCACGTAAACAAAAATCCAATTACTTTGAAAATAATCCTCCTACACATACCAACGCGCGTTGCATCTAGAAAGTTCCTCATATATTAACTGCTTGCCGAGAACACAATACTCGTTCCTCCCAATCTGAATGACTAAGAACTCGACACGGCTTCCGGGGTCTCTGTCATTACAGCATCTCATTAAGAAGGTGACACAATGAAACTGTATCAAGGTAGCAAGTTGATGGAAGGTGTGGCTCTGCTTTGGAAGGTTTATTTTTTATCTATACTAATATTATACAGAGAATGGAAGAAAAAAACGTGTTGTACCGATCCCAAGTAGAATGGGACAAGGGCAGGAAGATGATGGTGACTAATATTATAAAGAGGTAAAAGTTTGTGAGTTTGTATGTAGTGGAAAATCTTCGGAACTACTGAGCCGATTCCGGAAATTCTTTCAGTAACAAGGAGCTACATTACCCTCGAGTGTTATAAGCTTTATTTAAAACGTTCCCGTGGGTACATTCCGTAGGTTCATAACGGGAGCGAAGCCGCGAGCAAAAGCTAGTACGTAATTAAAAAATATGTGAGTTTGTAACAGTATCCTAATTTGATAACACACTTTCTATCACAATCGAACGATTTAAATACCTAATTCATCCACCTATGAGTGTTGAAAAGATTCGTAAGCTCGATAATGTAATGATTTCTTTTAAAACTATCCATTTGAAGGAAATTGTCATTGTACAAGATACGTGTGTTACTCAATTATTCCGCAGGTAGGCAAATATAATTTAAATTCGTTTGTCGTTCGTTTGTATATTTATAGACCTTAAAAACCTTCTAATAAAAAATCGCGTAAAATAATATAATTATGAATGCAGATATTCAAAAAAAAAATCGATTAGTAATTTCACGATATTTGTGATTTCGTATATCAACTGCAGCATCTCTATGAAATAATTTATGTTGTAGGTATGAAGGTAACCCTTTCAAGGATAAGTGGGGGCCCGAACTGTGAGGCATCCCTAAAGTTACTTTGATTATACAGGGTGTTTTTTTGAGAAGGGATTGCTGGCCCAAAATAGATACAGAATAGGGAAGTGGGGTCTTAAGGAAGGCGTAAGACCGAATATGGAGGATATAAGATCGCACTTTTCTGCGACTCTAACATGAAGATATGTATATCTATAATAGTATTTTACCGTTCATAGGAAACTTAACTTTGACTAGTGCAATCCAGATGATTTAGCTTGTTAATTTAAAGAACTTCAACTGAGAGTTGGCTGACAAACTAAATCAGCACCTATTTAAGTCTGCCTGTCTCCTTTTCACGCCTTAATAGCTGAACCGATTTAGATGAAAGTTTGCAGACATAGAAGACTTTTTATCCCGGGAGGATATTCCGGTCGTAACACGATAATTTTAGACCTTGACGCGACGAAGTTGCAGCGAAGAGACAGTTTGCTATGTTTTAGTTCAACCAGAGAGTGAAAAATAAACCCTAAGTATTTATTCCTACATAACCAATACAATATATCTACAATTACAGTCATATAGAAATACACACCCGTCGAACAAAACTCACGCACACAAACATAATTATTTTTATTAAATTCCTTCTCGACTTCAACGAATTACACGTCAGGCCAAAATAAACTGCGCGCTGTTAACATTATAATTTGAAGGATAAAATGTTGTAATGCCGAAAATCTTCGCTTAAACGTGTATTCAGCTCACGAAGTCAGTTGGTCCGATGTGTAATGTTACTAAGGGTTGTATTCGTGTGTATTTTTACTAAGCTTTTAATTTTGTTAAGTATATAGGATGTATTATGAGTTTGTGGTACGAAGGAATCATTTTTACATGATTTTTTTCTTTAAGCATGTCTCCATAAAATGTAGAGAACGCCTGTTTATTTTTTCCTGATGCCAAGGTTTTTATCTCATAGTAGAAGCTGTTCATATTTATCATATATTATACAGCATGTACCAGAAAGGTGTGGTCATATTTTAAGAGTATTGTACAGACCATCAAACTGAACCTTCTCAATGAGTATTTTACGTGGAGCGACTGCCTATCTGATCTCCACAACCCAGTTATTACTGGGTAATATGATACTACTTCATAAGACTTGATTGTCAGACTTTCGGGCCACTGACTACCTGTAACGGCCGTCAAATACATATATATAAATAACAACCGGGACCAACAGTATAACGTGCTTTTCAAGGCACAGAGGAAACTCGGTATGTAATGGATTGTCATTCATCCACGGACCGACCTAGACAAGCGTGGCTTAACCTTAAAGTTCTATCAGAGCGGCCGATATTATTTAGCCACGAGCCTCGTCTAACCACCGAATATAAACACATAAAATTCCATCATATTATTATGCCATAGCTGTTACTCCAAGCGGGTGGGCAGAGCTCCAAGCCCAACAATGTTGGCTCAAGACAGCGTGTAGCACTAAATGTTTGAAGACAATAACCGGCTGTAACATGTTGCAAGTCGTTTACGACCAATAACCAGTGCTATCACGTCCCGGAATAAAGTTACGAGTACATAATGGTGGTTTTCCGTGGAAGAAACGATTTTCATGTAAGTAGTTCTGTTTTGAGCCTACTGAGTTGCTTTTAATGTTATAATTATCGAATTTAAGGGCCACTTAGGAATTACATCACACGTTAAAGGAGGGGAGGGGGGTTGACGTTGGGAGGGGTCCGAAATTTCGTGACGTCACATTTAACAATCTAATTATTAACACAAGAAATTTGAAGTATGTACGAAAAACTTTAAAAAAAAAAACCAACTATCTGTATGAACATGTAACATTGCAAAACATGTAACGTTACACTAGGAAAGGGAGTCTCATAAATGTGACCAACTGTGACAAGGACGGAGGCACGGGGTTATCAGCCAAAAACAAAAGATGTTTGTGGAATACCCGTCCTTACGTCCTACTTTTTTTATAAATCGGTTAAAAAGCAAAACGTTCATAATAATTAAGCAGTACTTGTGCCTTCTCTATACTAGAAGATGGCTTAGTCCCGCAGCGGGACCACAACAGACGGGTATCGTCAACACGACATGACAATGATGAAAGAGATCCCATTACTTATTCGTATTCTTGAGCAAGTTGATTAAGTTACAAGATTAATTTGATGGTTTTCGGAATAAACTCATTAAACGTTAATTATCCGCTTTGATTTACTTTAATGATCGTATTATGTTCCTGGTACTGAATTTCTTAACTTTATCTCCGGGTAAGTTAATAGGGTTTAGTATTTAATTCTTGTTTGGAACTGTGGTTTGGGGATTTGAAGACGAAATGAAAGTATTTTTGATAGTATTATTGTAAAAATAGTCCTACTACTATTAATTCAAATAAGTAATTCAGTGGGTACGCGTATGAAATTCTCAGCCAAATGGTTTCAGTGTCATGAATAAATTTTCTCTTTATGAAGTCGAAGCCTTCCTTTTTTTATTAATAACGTATTATCCCACTCCTGGGCAAAGGCCTCCCCCCATTCCTTCCACTTTCCTCAATGGTGTGCTTCTTCTCACCAATTCGCGAGGAAGCCATCCAAGGCGTCCCGCCAACTAGACGCGCAGACACGTGCAGACCTAGGAGTATTCTTTTTGGTTTGGTTCGTGACCCCATCGAATTTCTATGTGGTGTTCGGAATAATGTACTGAATACGTAGTAAGCGTTTGTGTCGGTGTCCCTTCTACCCTGTCTGTACAAAGGTTGTAAATATACCCTTAACGAAGCATGAAGGCACTTCACACACACACACACTTATTACGAATTTTTTTTTAATCTGGACCATACCTGGTAACCTTCTAGTTACAGCCCGTTCACACCACGACGATTCGTTATTTTTTTGACATATCGTCTTTTTTCACGGTCCGTTTTTTTTTTTGACGGCGGCAATGCTTTTTAAATGCCCGTGTTCACACGCATCAAGAATTATGAAATCACGAAACTAATGTGAACATCAATTAGTTTTTTTTTTGTTCGGATCGTGATAAAACACGATTCCGTATGCAATGTGGACGTCCATCCCTCATGACGTATCGTGTTTTATGACGGATCGTCACTGACGGAAGCCGTGTGAAAGAGCCCTTATGGACGTTGGAGGTCAAAATTCCAACTTTTTCACAAGTTTTTATTTTAAATACTAGTTTCTAAGGTTATAACTTTACTTTAAATATATGAATGACCGATTTTATATTCAATGCATCCATCAAGTACAATGTTTTGAGTGCGTTACATTCAGTTTTACCGTAAAATGTTATTTATCACCCAAAAAAAAGTCGTTTCCCAGTTATAATTTTTGCGTAGAGTTACTTAGTTTGATGTATAGAGTGCTTGGTTGACGGCTTCGTGAAGGGTCCGTTTAGACCCTGTATGCTTAAATATGTGAGATATTAACTGTTACTAACAGGGTTATTTCCATCACTTAAACCACTTAACATAATCAAATAATAACCATTATTCGCAATCCCATTCGCTCCATTACCGTAGATAATACTCTTTTCCAAAGTAAATAATAAATGCAATCAAAAACATGTTTATAGTTAGTTACCCGAGGGGCGCGTTTCGGGAATCAAGCTAAATTGTATTTGTAAGGGAAACACTTTATCTTGAGAGTGAACAGACTTCTCACCATCATATTTTATTAATCCCTTGTCTGATGTAAATGCTCCCCTTTATAAGTAAGGGTTTGCCTGATTGAGAGCGGAAAGCGGGTGAAATAAAGCGTTTTGGCATATATATTTTGAGTTGGACTTAAACAATTTTTTTTGGAAAGACAAAGGCATGGTTGACATAATAAATCTTATATTTTATGTTCATAAGTATCAGGAATCATCATTATTTTCCTGCTCTTTTCCCAAAAAAAAAGGTCTTAAATTCACGCTTTCAACGTTGCTTTTGCCCGGGTTATAGCCGCCCGCCCGGGGACGTTTTAGCCTTTTACGGTAATTATGTAGCGTCCTATTAGTAAAAGGATTTTCGGAATCGGATCACTAGTTCCGAAGATTACCCTCCACACCCAAATACAAACTTTACCTGTTTATCAATTAGTATACTTAATAAAAACCTTAACATCCACGCTCTCAACGTAGCGTGTCTTTACAGTCAGTGGTTTTGAGTTTAATAAAAATAAATTTACTGTGTCAGTTTTCTTGCTCGCATGTGCATATTTTTGCACGAAACAAAAAATAATAAATGTGACCTGACGGAATTATGAGTCTCTTTACAGACCGAGTTTTAATGGTACATAAAAAAACATCAGTTTTAACTGAAGACAATGTTTTTTCTCCCATGTTGGAACTTTAATTTTCGTAAATGAATAGTAATTCTAACTTCAATTTCCCATCTTGGCAAGTATAATATAATAATAGTTAGTTCATCACTTGGATAAAATGTTAGCAGTTAGATGCACTGTAGTGTGTCGTTGTCTTCGTATTTATTTATTTGAGAAAACATGTACATGTTAAATACATATATAAATTTACAATAACAAATCATAAAAATAATTAAAAATAACAAGAAAAAGTCATCTTTCACGCATCCACTCACAGAACAAGCACAAGAAAAAGTCATCCAGGCACGTCATACTTCACCATCTTGTGGCAAATAAATCACACTCCGGTGTCGATATCAGTAGAGCATACAGCATTGCCAGGGCGCGAACCAAGGGAGGGTTTCAACGAGAAACTGTGCGTGCAGACGGAACATCCAACAATCTGTGTACTCGCGGTCTTAGTTGGTAATTGTATTACCGCCTTTGAAATCAATCCAGAACATTGTAATTTTACTCCGGTTCGAACTGTCTAAATGCCAACATATTGATCTTGTTATTTTATGGCGTGCTAGTGACATTCAACCTTAGCGTGATTAAGTAATTACGAAATCGACCATACATTTTCGGTTAAGTCATTCGTGGAGGTTATTTAACTATGCCAAAGTTGCCTGAATATTCATGTTTCAACAGATTCGACAACATTTTGATTGAATGATTCGACACATTGATGCGACAATCTATACCTATTCGAATACGAAAATAGGCAACCGTTATAGAAAAATAAATCCACGTCAATACTCGCTATCTGATCTATAATTTTTAATGGAAAACTGAAGTTAATTCCGTTTGGGCGATATTTTTTGTGCTATCACTCGTAAAGGGTTGCTTGATGAGATTCAAAAGCAATCAGACTTGGTACATATGTACGTAGTGGATAAGTTATTACTTTTTGACTTATTACATACTTACATACATCGGTGGAATTACTTTGAGTGCTACGCCTCTATTTCAGACGGTTTCATGAAGTGGGTTCCTAAATTAGAATAAGATATACTTTATTGTACAGCAAAGTTGAAACAAAACTGTTTTACAATAATAATAATTGAATGGTTACAATGGCCGCCGGCCATCTTATTAAGTATCCTTTATCCTAACCCCGTGTTCCTTTCATCAAAATCGGTTCAGCCTATAAGGCGTGCAAAGATAGCGGACAGAGTTAATTTCAAATTTATAATGATTTTAATCAAGTATAGTTTACCTAATTTCGAAGATATCGCTATCAGCGATAAGACCGCCATTGTGCCTGTAGTAAAAGATTGTGTAGTAATAATAAAGTTATTTTGGTGTACAATGAAGTAAATTCGTGTTCGGAAAGTTTTCTTCTTTTTTCATTCTATCAGCCATCGTAGCTCATTCAGGTCATTTGTAGGTTATTTCGTTAGCTGATATTTGTATTGACTGACACGAAATTAATTCAATCTTAATTTTTGTTTCAGATTCAGAAATTCGTGAATGAGCACAGAGGTAATTTTTCAAGAAGATTTTTTTTTTAATATTTTGTATCTCTTGCGAAAAGTCTAAGTTATATCAGTGCAAAAATTATTACCTAATTCCTTTCTTTTGACATCCCTGTAACTTAAGCAAATAATAATAAATCCTACCAAGGGTACTCGGAGGTACCTCACCTGTTTATATCAAGATTAGATTTTACTTATAAAGCTTCTCATAAAGAAACAATTTGTATTGACTGTAAAAAAACCGAGTCAATTCATTATTTCTTCGAATGCCTACTTCAGGTAGGTACAAAACTTAGGAAATTGCTTTCTGTCAGAACAAATATACCGAAATTAGTTATGAGTTTTCCTAAGAGGCTTAGTTTTTTCAATTACCGATTCGTGGTTCAAACGATTGGGGGTTTATATTCCTCCAATTATTGTAAATGAATGATAATTTGTTAGGTAATGGAATATTCAATTAAAGTACTAGCTTTGCCCGAGGCTTCTTCCACGTGGAGGTTCGAAATTGTCCCAGAGGAACGTGCTACCATGACAAAAAGTATGATAAATATGTCTTTACCTAGGTCATACCTCCATCACCTTTTTTTTTTTCACGATGTGGAAATCCTCAATGGATGTCCTTCGCCCTGGGGAGGGCGGAGGGGTCTGTCAGACTCGTACTGACTAAAACCACACCGGTGTTCCCTCGCACACTTGCGTCGGGGGGCAGCTGGAACTAATGCGACTTCCGCTGCCCCGGACTAGTGCCGGCCGGCCTGCTTGACCTGCGCGCCTCGTCCCGGGGGGGAATGAGGTGTACAAAACTCCCCCCGTTACGTCATAGAGAGGCGCGCGTGGAACACTACGCGCCACCGTCTCGGGTCTAGTGTGATGGGGGCGACGGATGTCCCCGAATCCGTCGCCCCTGGATCAGTTTAGGGGGGCCGGACGAAGGCGTTATCCGCCCTCTGCCGACGCCCGGTGCGTCTCCTGCGGGATGGCGGGAGCTCGTCATCTCCCTCTCCCTTTCCGCAGCTTCCTTCTGTGACATGACCGTTTCGCAGAAGGACATCACCGCATCCCAGTACTCTGCGCTGCCAACCATCGAGCGAACAACGGTAGCTATAGGTCTCCTCCCACCTCTGCAACGAGGGCACGGCGCGGCTCATTCCACGCGGCACATTCGGCCACCGTATGCCGCGCCGATACCTCCATCACCTAGGTCTACCCAAATGCTTCATCAAAATTCGTTCAGCTATTGGATTCAAAAGTTCACAAACATTCACCATGTTACATGTAATCAGTTACCCTGTACAATTTTACTAATTATTGCATTATCAGCCTATAAAGTCCCCACTGCAGGGTATATAAAAGTATAGTACTATACTATTAATATACTATACTATTATCTCCTTTATTCATTTATCATCTATTTTTTTTTTACATTTTTAAATATTTCTTAAATAAAGACATAAAAAAAACATTTCAAAATATAAAAAAATAGTTGTCCGCCGGTATCAGGAGCAGGGTTCAAGCTACCGGTGGTTAGGGCTCCAGAGACAGGAACCTCCTCACAATGCGAGCTGTATCGAGGAGTACTGCCTTCTGAATCAGGCCCTTGATCCTACCGCCTAAAGAGAGCCTCGAAAGATGTTCGTCGAGGCTCTTGGCCATAAGGCCATTGACCGTCACGAAAATACTATTTATTATTACTGTACTATACTATTGATTACTATACTATTTATTATGACTGTACTATACTATTGATACAGCACCATCTATGAAGTAATGTATGGTATTATGTAAATGTTACACCACAGACTATCTCCAGTATTGTCTCGTCTAGCGATAATTCCACCCATTGTGTCACCCACTGTAAGATAAATATTTTTTATAACCGTCTTTCGTACTGTTTACGTTAAAAGGAAACTCAATCTAACTATAAACTACAATACTTAAACAGCGATAACATTGAAATAGACTTTGTTAACTAGTATATGTATTATAAACACAACCGAGCTAAATAGGCTAAAGAAGGTGTTGCCAGAATAATTGGCTCTACCTAATAGCGGCACGCCTTTGTTGATCGGCTGGTCTTAATTAACAAGTTTTTTTATCCGCTAATTACTGCTGAGTGAGGTTAGACTATAGAAATATCTAATAATACTAAGTGTTTTTAGCGCTGTGCTTGGTAACTTATTTAGGAAATAATTTGTGGTGACTTTAGATTCATTCTCCTGTCCTTATCCCAATTTCTTTCGAAATGGCGCAGTGGTCTTGGGTTCAACCCAGGCCAGGCTAGGTTACTTTTTATTTCACCACCACTGGTATCAATAAACGGTGAAGGAATATTACTCTGTCAAGAAAGTACCGGGAAACGATCAATAATATATAAAATGTTAGTTATTCATCCAAAGTTATTTTATCGCCTTCAAAGTATGCTCCTTCAGAAACGATACACTTGCCAACGAATAATCCAATCATTAAATTTTTAAACGCTTTATCCAGATAGGCAGTCGCTCCATGTAAAATACTGGTATTCAGCTGCATCCGGTTAGACTGAAAGCCGACCCCAACATCGTTGGGAAAAGGCTAGGCAGATGATGTAGTAGATAGTAGATCTATGATTTGTGGTACGATGTTGTATGGAAAAAAATACAGGGGTATTGAAAACCTCCTCCTCTTTAGAAGTCGGTTAGAAAGAGAAACAACCCACAGCTGTAAACACACTAACAAAATGGCCGCCAATATTTCTTAATGTTAATACACGCTAGAAGAAAACCCCTAAACCAGCCCTTGATTTAGGCACTAAACTAGACAAAGTATCACTAGTAGCCATTCCACGCAAGCTGTGAGAGTCAGTCCATAATAATAGCCAATTTTAGTGGTAATAAAATATATCTGTTCGCGTTAGTTCAGAAAATATTATGAAGCTTGCAAAAGCTAGTAAAATTTCTAGATAAATCCCAGTTTTAGTTCTCGAAATGTTTTTATGAAGCTGCCATGGATTATTGTATTTTTGAATTGTTGATTTTATCTTTCTACTCTGGACGCTCTTACTCGCACGTCTTTCTACATCGTTCTCACATATATGTATAATCTCGACATGAATGATGTAACCAAGATTTTGTAAAAACATATTGATTTAAAAGAGTGTCCATGGAGTTTCTTGCCCATTCTTCTCCATAGGAGCTACGCTTTCGAATGGGCAACTACAGTACTGTCACAAGTTATTATGCCCTGTGACTGGGACTGTAGCTTAGTTTTTTTTGTGTTTTGACATTCAAAAGTGCCAGTAATGGTCTAATTGAAATAAATACTTTGAGTTTGAGTTTTTTGAGTTTTCGTGTTTCGAGTGTTACGAGTGTTGTAAATTAGTGGATTAGAGTAGTTGTATTTTAAGAGTTCTGCAGTCATTGTGTTTTGAACCTTATGTCAGTAATGGTAGCAGTAATGTTTATTTCATACACACTTAAATTACAACGGCTATATAGATATGAGGGTCGTCTTCCAGTTTGGTGTACGGCTGCATCCAGTTAGTTTGCGGTTTAGTATCTACCAGTATTTTAGTGAGTAACTATCTGAGTCGATATGTAATGGTCAGCGGCAAGAGTAGTACTTAACCTTTGTTCGACGCGTGCGGCTTTTACTACTTAGCAGAGGCCCTCGGCTTTCGGCTTTAAAATTAAAATCTACCCACATTCACTCGATCAATAAATCGTCACCCATCGCGTAATACAATAGCTCAAAACTTTCAGACTCCTTTCTCATAACATAAAATACATAACATAACATCACGCCTGTAATTCCCAAAGGCCTAGGCAGAAGTGTACCTAATAGTACACCCACATTTCGCTAGTTACTTTAAGTCCCATGTAATAGGGGCGAGCCTATTGCCACCAACCGGGTACAAATCCAGACTCCGTGACTGCTACTGAGACATTCCTGATAGAAAAACCCAAGAACACTTTACCCGACCCAGGAATTGAACCCAGGACATCGTGTTCAGCAGTCAGACTTTTCTCCGACACCTGAAAATATCTCCTCTCTTCCAACAAAACCTCTAGCCAAAGTTTCTCGAACAAGATTCATTCGAACTAACTAATCTTTCATTCGAGTTTGGAGCTCACAAGGCACCAGATAGTCTGACGCAGCGCATATTCTATTTACTAAACTATTCACGAGGTCTTGTGGTAGACGTTAGAATAACGTAACTGCGATTTATAAGACACGGACTAGTATAAATGCTGCTAAGTATTATACAGGATTAAATTAGCTGGCGAAACTTTTTTTTGTGTTTTCGGGGGGAAAACTTCAAAAGGCGACCGGTCTTTGGGGATAAAACCGGGGAGGGTGGGATTTTTACATCACATCACTAAAACCATCCCGGTGGTCACAATCCACACATGCGAGGAGGCACCGTTTCCTCTGAAAAGACCTGTCCGGAGCCCCCTCTGTGCAACGCCTGTTAAGGCACATCCCTGGGGCGACTATATATCTTGCTGTGCAAGTGTGCACGGCAGCACGTGACTACTGTGCAGCCGGTCATCTCTGAGGTCACTCAGTGAGCGCACAGAGTCCCCACTCTGAACGCCCATGACCTCAAAATCCCATCTGCTTTGAGTAATAGAGGCGGGGTTTCGGCGTGTTAAGCGTCGAGGTGGTTGCCTCGCTGACGACTTCTTCTGCTGAGATCGGCCCTATCACGATCCCGCTCGGCAGCCTCCTTCTGGACCATCACGGTCACACGGTCTCACAGAACGAGGTCACCTCTTTCCAGTAGCTGGCGATACTGCACAAATTTGATGGAAATGGATATATGCATAAAAATATATCAAATGAAACGACCGGCGACCGTAAGTTACTTGAAGTACCAGTTTAAAAAATCATCAACTTTACAATATTCTGTGGTTTATCATTGTTAGTCTAATGGAACGCAACCAAAAGAGTTTTTATGTATAGCTCTGTAGTAGCACTAGCTGTCAATAACTGAATCTGTATTTTCTCATTTTCAATAAACTCTTTTATAATTAAATTACGTTTAATTACCACAACCACGCAATATTTAATATTCCTTTAATCATGACACTGGTAACCATGAGGTGGAAGGTGTTTTGGTAGAAATTTAATTAGATCCTGTATCGATATCTGAACATAACAGAAAAAAACCACAGATAGTTTTTCAATTTAAGATAATCAAACCCTATTTTCAATGCTTTATGGTGTTTTAATCCAAGTCTGTGGAGTTTTCCTAGCTAATTTAATTTAACCCTGTATCATTAGACATAAGGAGCTACTACTTTAATCTTTTCTACACTTTTTGAAGGACCTCGTCTGGGGTGCTGCTTCCACCACACTTATTTAAAGCGCCAAGCAACAATTCTTTGTTCTTTGTGAAGAGTTTCAGCCCAGTCAGTGTACTTTCATGCTGGTTGGCAGGCTGTCATTTCAATTTTGTGTCTGGCATCGCAAAGCACCTGCGATGTATCTAGTATTGCAGGCATCTATAGACCAGCGGGGATCAATAGAGGTCCTAGAAGGGTGGTAATTGTTTTAAAAGCGTTTCGTAATCTCACATCGACTTCCGACTAAATTGCTATCAGTTTTTCGGTAGCTTATGTCACAAGAAGAAGTCTGAAAGTGGCGCGGTGGTGGTATGTATGGTTGATGGCTATAAGAGTAGAGGAAGACCAAAGAAACGATTGATGGACTGTGTGAAAGATGATATAGCTAGAAAGAAGGTACCTGATGACATGACGAATAATAGAGAAGTATGGAAGAACAGACATGCTGCGACGACCCCAAATAAATTGGGTTAAGGCCAGGAGAATGATGATGATGTCAATCCAATAAATTTTAGACTTTTCCTCAGCTTGTTACCCAAACAATCACACGAAACTGTTAACACATAAAACGGGATATGTGCCATGTTTACTATTAATTTTGAGTTCCTGATATTTCGACGCAAGGCAAACACCATGATCACGGATAATCTGAAGTTATTGTTATTGGGTGTTAATGAGCAGACAAATCGGTCTACCCTCTTTCTTGTTCGTTTTGTGCGCTCAGTACTGCTACCACTGTCATTCTCAACTCGAACTCTAACTCTTTATTTGTTGATAGTAATGTTAGTGACCATGTCAGTTTAAATACTTAAATCACACAAAAGGCAAAACGTTTAATATTATCATAAAAGATAATTTTTACTTGGAAATAACTTAAACCGCCTTTATTAAGCTTAACAAAGCTAAGTTGCGAAAGCTCGTCAAAGTCTGTTTAATTTGGCTCGACTTAGTTAATAGACTTCAGTGAATTCATTGAAGAACAAAATTTTTATTATTTTTAAAGCAGGTGTTGAAAATTTTAGTTACAGTATTTATTTTTTATTAAATGGGTAAAGGAATACTTGCTGTGGATTGACGTTTTTCAAAGACTTTTTGTTAGTACAAAGAAAATACTATACATATTTTTCAAAAAAAAAAACATGACTGTATCAAGACGATGGGATTCGATAAAAGATAAAAGTCAGTCAAATAAAAAGATCACTAGTTTCGACTGTTCTTTTGTTAGGTACCTTTTCATTGTTTTAGTACCAAAAAAATTAATTGGTGCAACTGAAAGCCTTCATTTGTTTCTTGGCTTCACTTTCAGACTTCAAACAATTCCACAAATCTGCGATCATTAAAATGGTATCTTTGTTACTAAATCTAGATTATTTACTTACTTATTATTTTAAATATAGACTGCTTCGTTGGTCGAGTGGTCGCAAGCGTTACTGCTGAGCATGAGGTTCGATTCCCGGGTCGGGCAAAGTGTTGTTGGGTTTTTCTTTTAGGAATTTCTCTGTAGCAGCCACGGTGTCTGGATTTGTGCCCGGCTGATGGCAATAGGCTAGCCCCCTATTACATTGGACTTAAAATATACCTGGCGAAATGTGGGTGTACCATTAGGTGTGTACCTAATGGTACACCCACATTCTGCCCAACCCTTCGGGGATAAGAGGCGCGATGTTATGTTATTATTTTAAAATAGCAGCATGGAATTAGGATTTGTGCCTGATTGGTGACAATAAGCTCACCCCTTACTACATGGGACTTAAACATTAACTGGTGAATTAAGTATATAATATGTGGGTGTACTATTGAAAACTCACTAAGTAACTTTTCGAGGAAAACCAGCTTTTAAATGTTTTGGGTACTGGACTTAGCACGTGTGTTCACGAGTTTTCGTTCACCGTTTTGAGAGCAGTGGAGATGAAATCAATTGTAAAAAGAAATGTCTCTGCTTGGGTTCGAGCCCACGACCTCGGACCCACACGTCGTGAGTCGGAGCACATACCCACATCTCTTACGTCAGCGTCAGCTGTTACGATTAATGTTAATCAAATTGAAAATATTTTATTTCACATAGATCTACTTGGGTACTTATGAAACGTCAGAGGTTGGTGCACGGTTCGGATTGGTCGATTCCTATGGAGAAAAACCAATAAGAAACTCATAACGTCATAACATCACGCCTGTAATTCCCGAAGGGTTAGGCAGAGGTGTACCTTATAGTACACCAACATTTCGCCAGTTATGTTTAAGTCCCATGTAAAGGGGGCGAGTCTATTGCCATCAACCAGGCACAAATCCAGACTCCGTGGCTGCTACTGAGAAATTCTTGATGGTTGGATGATTTCTAATAACAATTTGCCCGCCCCGGGAATCGAAACCCAGGACTTCATGCACAGCAGTCAGCGATAGCGATCCCTAGACCGACGAAGCAGTCAGTATGGCAGTCGTTGGATAGACATGAGCTACTGAAAAGCTTATGACAATCCCATTGAGAGGCTCTGTAGACAACGTATGTACGTAACTAAAGATTAACCAATAACACAATAAGAAACTCATCAACATGGTATTTCAAATTGTTGCAGCATTATTATCAGTAAAGGCAGTTTAATTATAAATAAAATAAGTTTATAATTGCAATGTTGGTTAGGCGTATAAACCCCCTCGTCGGGCCGTCACTCCGGTGTCCAATTTTCTGAACTGCACACCAAATGAAAATAATTGCGACTTTGCATTTTTATACGCAATTATAAATTTTATTTTTTGAGCATGAAATTGTTTTATAATGTTGTTTGATATAAGTGGTGGAAGGGACACCTACGCTGAAACGGTAACTACGTATTCAGTATTTACATCATTCTAAAATGTTTCGTCGGTTATTAAAAAAAAAACTGCTGTTGCATACATTTTGACCATGAAGGTATTGCAGTTTTGAGGAAACAGTTTTTTTTTTAATAACCGACGAACAATTTCTATTTGGTTGAACGAGTTCTCATGTTGTCCTATCTATCGTAAGTATATCAAAATGTCTTTGGAAAACTTTAACCTAATTTACGCACTACGAAAATTTTGCGCCGTTTTTATTTTCTACCTTAGTTTTAGCGTACCGCAGTGGCCTGTTAGGAATGAAATATCAGCACGTTTACACATTTACAACTTTTTCTTGCCACCCTTGGCCCCACATCTTTCTTGTGAAAAACTTTGTAAATCATGTTTCTCGCCACAAAAAAGAAGCACCTGTAAAGAATGTAGGTTTTAAGATAAAAGGAGAGAGATGATCATTAATTACTTTTTTTTTTCAAAACCATGCCTTTCTATAACGATGGATGGTTTGTGTGAGGAATGATATAAAAGTGAAAGGTGTAAGTGATTGCGTGACGGTTGATAGGGGAGAATGGAAGATAAAAATGTGTTGCGCCAACCCCAAGTAGGTAACATGGGACAAGGTAGGAAGATGATTATGCTTTTACAAAAAAACCTAGAAAACTCACTTCTTTTTCCTACGAAGTTTCGTTAAAACTACAGTACGCTTCCATGTACCACATTTTTAGGGTTCCGTAGCCGAATGGCAAAAAACGGAACCCTTATGGATTCGTCACGTCTGTCTGTCCGTGCGCATGTCACTGCTACTTATTCCGAAACTATAAGAACTATACTGTTGAAACTTGGTAAATAGATGTATTCTGTGAACCGCATTAAGATTTACAAACAAAAATAGAAAAAAAAACAATACATTTTGGGGGTTCCCCATATTTAGAACTGAAACTCAATTTTTTTTTCATCAAATCCATACTTGTGGGGTATCTATGGATAGGTCTTCAAAAATGATATTGAGGTTTCTAATATATTTTTTTTCTAAACAGAATAGTTTGCGCGAGAGACACTTCCAAAGTGGTCAAATGTGCCCCCCCCCCCCTGTAACTTCTAAAATAAGACAATGATAAAACAAAAAAAAAATATGATGTACATTACCATGCAAACTTCCACCGAAAATTGGTTTGAACGAGATCTAGTAAGTAGTTTTTTTTAATAATGATGGTGGTTACTTGCTGCTACGGAACCCTTCATGGGCGAGTCCGACTCGCACTTGGCCGCTTTTTTGTATTTGTTTCACTACTTTTGGTTTTTTTTTTCACACAGAAACAAAAGTCATTTTGCAACAAGTGCAACCACCGGCACCCACCCACTAATTGACAGCCCATAACCTACCTAAACGAAGTAAACTTATACATTCCAAAAGCCAATCTAAATTCATGTACCTACACAAGCTGCCACAATAAATGGCAAGTTTGGTCGCCGCGTGCAAAATTTACATGGTTCCAGAGCCGGATTGGATGCTAAAAAATCCACGTGGTTGCGCTAAATATTTTGGCTTTTCAGTACAGTTTAATTTTTTTGTTTTAATCCCTGAAGTGGGACGGTAATCTTTTGCTCGGAAACATTTGTAACTGTATGGAGTTTCAACGTGTTAGAATGTTTTTTAAGGTTTGGTATTTTTATATGCAGTGCTTATAAACAGAGGGGTAATTCCGGTATTTTTAAGAACGTATCGTATCTAATCTTGGTATCAATCTGTAAATACACCAGTAATAATTTACCGTTAATATGTTGAAGTCTCATGTAATAGGGGACGGGCCTATTACCATCAACCAGGTACAAAGCTTGACTCCGGTTTTTTACTAAGAAGTTCCTAATGGGAAAACCCAATAACATCTTGCGCGACCTGATAATTTTATTAATCGAACCCTGGACACCACTACACCAACAAGGTCGTCTGTCAAAACTTCATACAAAATTCTTAGTAAGTAATTTCATTTCAGCTTAGGCGGTAAAACCCGAACACTGACGAAACTGTATAAGAATAGTTTTACCGAGAGGCTTTTGTTTATGCCCAAAGCCTTCAGGTGAAGATTTAAAAGCTTTGATACATAATAAAACATTTGGTTTCGTTCATCGTCATACATAGTAAGTATGTTTCGTTTCGGGTTGCGGGGAATATTATAAGCGTGAAATCAAGTGTGTTTGCAATGTTTTATGGCTAATCTATTTTCAATACACTTCTCGAAAACTAGCTCTTATCGCACTAAGATTAGGTTCAACATGCAATGTATTTCACACTCGTGTTTTTTTAATTTGTCAATAACTAGTGCGGAAATGAAAATTTCTACAGAAACTTATACTACGCCCAAGTTGGTTCAATTCCTATAGTCGGTGGTGATTGTTTTTTTTTTAATCTCGGCAATGCACCTTTATGGTGTAAATAGTTTTTGAATATTTAAATTGTGTTTATAAATAGAATACTTATCATAAATAAACATGATTTAAAAAAAAATACTTTTACGAACAAATTAATATTTATTTATGTTCCAAATTCAAACATAAATTTTCCATTTTTCTTTCCTAGGGATTCACGACAAAAATATTTTTCGTTCTATTATTTTATTTCTTCGAAAGTGTATTGAAAAACGTCGTGTGTTACACGTGGGCATTTGTTACCGCAGTTCTCGGCTCCATAACATCCTCACCTGCGGCTCGGGCGTGAATTTCGCCTCGTCTGCATTAACAAAGTTTCTCCACTGGTATCAAAATGTAATATTTTAACAGCGTACACCAGAAAGGTGTGGTCATATTAAGATTGTGGTATAGAACATCAAACTAAAAACTTTCTCCGCGGGATTAACATCGAAATCGCGGGAGTAAAGCCAGCTGTCCCATTCATTTAGGTCGCGTACTTCGCGTAGGTATTGAAATTTTTATGGGACAGGATTTTTGTTCCGCGATTCCGATGTTGGTAAAGCACGTTAAGCCGTAGGTCCCGGCTGTCATTTGTAGATCTTTGACAGTCGTTACAGGTAGTCAGTGGCCCTAAAATCCGACGACCAGTTATACCAAGGGGTATCGTATTACCCAGTACCCACTAACTGGGTTGTGGAGGTTAGACAGGCAGTCACTCTATGTAAAACACTGGTATTAAATAAAATAAAATAAAGCTTTTATTTCGGACAAGCAACATCCTTAGAAGGTTAGTAATTATTATTATTATATTAAGCTACATTAGGTTAGACTGGAAGGCGGTCCTAGCATAGTTGGGAAAAGGCTAAGCAGATGATGAAGTATTGAAGGAAGCAAGGGTAATTTTCGTCGAGAATACTTAAGTTGGCCCTCTGGTATTGTAAGTTCGATACCGTCTCTTTATCTTTCCTTAACCTTCAAACAAGGTTCGCAATAACAAATTCCCTTCATTGCCAATATTTTTCTTTTCAATATAATCAAACAACAGCATCCGAAAATTTACATCTACTAAATATTCGTAGAACGTTATACAGAGTTCCAGAGAAAAACCTGAAAATAAAAAAAAAGGATTTTTCGTTTATCGAAAATTCCACCCAGATGTATTTGGGAAAAATACAGGGACGCATCCTACGAAATAGTTTGCATGCACGCAAAGAATATTATTAACCGTTTGATGTATAGTAGTTTTTCTACGAAAAATTCTGGGGCTTTTTAGGGTGCGTCTTTATCGGTTGTTGACGTGAGGGATATATCATTTTTATAAACGGGGTTGTTTTAGTGTTGTAGATCATCTGTTTTGTATACTAAGTTATTTAGGTTCATATTGTTGACAACATAATAAAAGAATATTAGGTCCCAAAAAAATATTATAATAATGTTAGATTCCAATTATGGGATTCCTTTCTAAAAGTTTATGTTACATCAGTTATTTTTTAGAGCACTTTTGTTTCAGCACCTTTTTCATGTTAGTAGATCTTGTTAGAACATTATTTAAGGATTGTTCAGGCGCAATTTTTTTATGTAGAGGCGTTGATCCACTTGTTACGCATGACAAAATAATCCCCACTATTTATAATATGATCGTATTTTTATATGACACGATTTTTATATAGACACTTATTTTTTTTACCGTATCGCTAGTTTTATAGGCATATAGTGACTAGTTGAACATTACATAATCATACGCCTGCAATCCCGGATGGATTAGATACAGGTGCACCTATAGACGATCACCACATTTCACCAGTTATGTATAAGTCCTATGTAATAGGGGGCGAGCCTATTGCCATCAACCGGGCACGAATTCAGACTCCATGATAGCAAAAAACCGACACGATTCATGTTTTGTTCGTGGATTAGACACTTAAGTTTTTTACCGTACTGTTAGTATTATAGATAGAGAAGAAATGATGAATCGATAAAGTAAGGAATGAATATATCAGAGGAAGTTTGAAAGTGGCGCATGCTGCAGAAAAAATTAAAGAAAGTCGTTTGTTTTGGTATGGACATGTAATGAGGAGGGATGAAAAGAATGTTACCGAAAGAGTAATGGATAATAATATGAATGTTGATGGATAGAGAGGCAGAGGAAGACCAAATAAAACTATGGATGGATTGTGTGAAAAATGATATGAAAGACAAAGGAGTAAATGATGCCGTGAAGTCTGACGGGAGAATGGAAGAAGAAAACGCATGGGCAGGAAGATGACGATTGATGGTATTATAGACAGAGTAATGGTCGTGAGATTCTCGTTGTAAAAGCAGACAAAGTGCGATTAGAACATTTTACGGATAGAATGAAATGAATCAGAAATTAAAAAGGCCTTGTCATATTTATTAACATGGATTAACATCAATAGTAGTTGAAAAGGTGTTTAGTAAGTGAGACAGACATAAATTACGATTTTTGGGTCTGAAAATACGAACTAACTTTTAGATAGTTCTAAAGGTGCAACTGATTTTTTTTTCTTTTACTTTTTATAACTTCATGATGGAACGCTCTAGTAGCTAGCTCACACACTGACCTTATTGGTGATGTTCTTCAGAAAGGTCAGGTGCGTAGTATTAGGTTGGTGTAGTAGTTATAAGGCGAATGGACACGCTGGGATGGGACGCCCTAGCAGGACACACATAGACCTTATAGGTGATGTTCCTCAGAAACTTCGCAAAGGAGTATATCTACATGGTGAAAGGGACACCGCTGCTTAAACGGTAACCGCGTATTCAGTACAACATTGATCACATGGAATTTTTACGTCGGTTATTTAAAAAAAAAACAGCTGTTCCCTACAAAACTGCAATACCTACACGGACAAAATGTATGGAACAGGTGTTTTTTTTTTTAAATTACCGATGAGAAATTTCTATGTGAGAGGTTCAGAATTATGTACTGTGTCCCTTCCACCTTGCATAGTTTTGAAAACGACGTTATTTTATGTAGGAACCTATGTGTGATTTAACGTGTTTTCAGATCATAGCCATAACTATAACCCCTGTACACCCATGACATTATAACCTCCCCCCCAAAAATAACACGTGCACGTCAATGTATATTTCCCCCATGTTATTTCTTCGACAGTAACGACCTCATTCGTCCCTGCGCACATGGTGTGACCCTATGCAATAAATCCGTGTTAGGCGTCACGTGACCCCAATTTTTCACCTCGTAAAATGTAAAACTAGTCGCAATAGTATTTGGACATGAAAAAGGGGTAATTTTTAGTTTATGATTAATAGTTATTTCTTTTTATTTGCCTAGACATCCCTACAGCTCTTTGCTATTTTTTTTACACTTTATACTTTATTTTGACAGGCTCTTGTCAGCACCTTCCTTCTTTACGTTTTAAATTCTTTATCTTTCCTTTTACAATGTTGACTTTTTCAGTCACTCATCATTTTTGTATGTCCTGTGATAGGTTAAGGGATTCCACATTACTCCACGAATATTCCCTGCTTGATATTTCGTCTCTGATATTTTATCTTTTTCTGAAACTCTGTTTCCCATATTAGTGCAATGTGCCCAAAATCTGAATTAGAGACGCCATCTAGTTTAACAAAAATATATTTATCAAATATTTTTTAACGTCATTTTAGCGCCAAATCCATATATAGCACTGTAACTGTTATTTTTCAGATATCCGTACTTTGTACATTGATTTATGAAAGTTATAGGAACTAAATTGTACCCGCTTAAGTAATCTTAACCAAAATCATCTTTCCCAAAAAAAGAACGACACACATTTTCTCATCTATTTTTAATTTTCTTCCAAGATGGTCCAATATATCTGAAAAAAAAACTAACGTAGGCATAATATGGACCAAGTAAAAAGGGTTGGATTACCTCAGCCAAGGTGAGCTCGGGAAAACTTGATTTAGGCCGCATCTGTTTCTGAGATTTCATTGTTTTTGGGGTTCCGTGGACGTATGTAAACAGGCCGGTAGTTCTGAGATTCTTACCTATTATATTGTATTGTATAACGGGCTGGTGTCCGCAAGTCCACATCCAAAGCGCGTATTTTGCGTACGGGTGGGGATTTTTACCTAAAGGAATATGTGAAATATTGAAAAAAAAAACAAGTTATCAATTTAAAATTGTAATTTGCAATTAATTTGCTCACTTTGATTTGCTCATTTTGTATTCTTTTTGGTGTACAATAAAGTATATTCTATTCTATGCTATTCTATCACCAACTTTAAACTGAAATAGATTTACATTAAACATCAATTAATACGAAAAGATTCAATCTAAACCACTTCGTTATGTGCGGAACCCGAAGTGCCTCTCCAACAGATAATTGACCGGTTTTTTCTCTCTTAATAGAATTGCAATACATTTTGTTGCTCTATTTATCCGGATCTAGTTGTTTATGTAACAGATAATCTGGAAAACGGATTGGACTAGATTTAACCAGAATTATCTGGATAGATCCGGTAGCAAGTAATCGAATTATGTCTAGATTTTGACCTTATTACTAGATTTGGTAGGATTTATGTCTGGTTTGGAGATGTTTTATTTATTTTAGGATCTCTAACAAAGAATTGTAACAAGACTTATCTATGTGAGGGTAGATTCATATTAGTAATGTCATAGTAAACAGTCCATCGATAGGCTTGTTGGAGTCGAGTTATGTTTGTGTCATTTTAAATCAATCAAAAGTGTCATTGTCAGTGTCACTGTCAGTATAAAATAATTTTGACATTGAAGTGAATTGTCAGTTTTAACAAATCGTGGACATGAATCAGTCTTGAACGAGGCACCGGAGTGACAAGTCTTAAGGTTAGTAATATAGTGTAATATATACTGAACTATGGTGAATAATTTATAATAAATGTTGTTATTGCGTTGATTTATTCGTTGTTTCAATTCTATGATTCCCTTCTGAGATACGGTTACATTTCAGAAGTGGGATCCGCGAGACATTCGTTTCGTGGTGAACCACCCCACGAGCTCGACCGCCGATAAACAATACTAAATTCATTTCAAAACGGAAAATCAACGCAACTACAATAAGAAAATGTGTGGTTAAACGATAGCATTGAGAACCCCAATTTGGCCAATTAAAGCGGATGCGTTCAACGGTTTATTTTTGAAAAATAGAATAGGTAGATAGATAATAATGTAGAAATATTGGTTTAAACTAGCAATGGATTATGATTAACGTCAAAGAATGATTAAATGTTTATAAAATTATCAACAGATTTCGTGATGAAAAGTGATTAAAAAAAAAAAAAAAAAAAAAGTCTTGGATAGCTAAACTATTTTAGTTTCCGTAATCTATCAATTTGAAGGTAGGTAGCATAATAGGAGTAGAAATACAACTTTAAACGAGAAGTATAGTGAACAAAATGACTAGAAATAAATAAAGAACCCCAAAATGTGTTGCCATTTTTGTGATGCATACAGATTAAAAACACAAATGTATGAGAATTAAATCAAAATGCAATAATTTTACTATAGACTGAGACTAATAAATAGTTTTAAAATAATGTTAAATTCAGTGACTGTGTGTTGCTAGATTTGTACACAATACATTAACAAAATGTTCTGAGTTTCAGAAAAATGAGCGACAAGGAACCCATTGCGGATTATCGACGCACCAGCAACCCCTCTTGCAACTACGAAAGACAGAGGAGGTACAGTAAATCATCCCGTAGTCAGAAGCGAGACCTAGGGGAAGTCGAGGGGCGCAGTCGCAGTGGCCGTGGTGATGGCCAACAACAAACGCAAGGATCTCGGAGGCGCAGTCCAGCTCGTGACCGTCGGCACAGCAGCGCAACGCGTCATCAGCTAAGGAGCCGAAGCACAAGCAGCACGCGGACGCTACTCGAGCAGGAACGTGAGCTGTCCAGGGAGAGGGAAAAATTAAGAACCCTTGAAAAGCAGGTACGCAAAGGACGAGAGAGATTAACGGAACGGGACAGGTCACGTAGGCATTTCGAGACGCCTGAGCCTGGAACGAGCGATCATGCGCAGACAAATGCTGGCAATAAAAGCCCAACTCTGTACCGTTCCTTAGTCACTCCCGCGAAACGACACATGCCCAGTGTTGAAAAACATGAAGCACATGCCAACAAGAAAACTAAATATGTAACGACGGACCTGTTTGAAGATTTCTTTTTAAAACTTTTTAAGTCTAATGCGGGGAATCGTGAATCGTTTTCTGGTACAACTTTGAATAACGTCGTTCCAGATTTTGACCCTATGTCGAAAGAACAGACTATTCATGTCTGGCTCGATAAAGTCGATGAATGTTCCGAGATTTATAATTGGAACGATAAGCAAACGGTTCACTATGCCCTGCCTAAACTCACCGGACTGGCTAAGACATGGTTCCAGGGTCTGCCCTCTATTAAGCATACTTGGCTTGAATGGAAGTCGATGCTTAAGGAATCATTTCCTGCAACCGAAAATTATGCGGAACTTTTGACAGATATGCTTAATAGACGGGTACGCTCTGGAGAATCTTACGAACTTTATTATTTTGCGAAAATTAATTTACTGAACAGATGTAAGATATTTGGAAAGCAAGCAGTGGATTGTTTACTTTATGGGGTTGAGGATAGGGGAGTTCGAGTAGGTGCTCAAGCAGCAAAATTTGATAAACCAGAAGATGTACTTGAATTCTTTAAGACCATTAAGTATCATAATAGAAATCAGTCGGACTTTAACAAAGATTTTAATAAGGATAAGCGTCCTAGCAATACATCGGTAGGTAATAGCTCGGCAAAGAATATGGAGAATACAGCATCAAACAGAAATAGTGGCGTGAGAGGGCAAATTAAGTGCTTCAACTGTAAGGGTGTCGGTCACCCCAGCTTTAAGTGCCCTAAACCGATCGTCAAGTGCACTAACTGTAATTTTATGGGACACGACAGTCCTAACTGTCCTAAATTAAAGGATCAAAAGAATCCTTCAAAGGATAAGGAAGTCCTTGAGGTTTCCTTTACTGAAAATAGTAACGACAAATACAAGCTTATGACAAATATTAACGGAATCGCTACAATGTGCCAATTAGATTTAGGTAGTGAGGCAACATTAATTCGTGAAAATAATGCTATAAGATTAGGATTGAACTGGGAGGGTGTTAATGGCCCATATTTGAGAGGACTAGGGAATGTACCATACTTACCTCTAGGGCGTACTTTAGTTAATATAGATGTGCAAGGTGTTTCGGAAAGGGATGTCGAGGTGTTTGTTGTAGATAATCATTTAATTAATTATGACGTGTTGCTTGGACATAGCTTTACTGAAAGACCTACACTTAAGATTATTAAAACCCCAACAGATCTTATATTTGAACGGGTAGGACTAGACGACTATTCTAAACTACATCTTTATACAACTTGTGATGTTACCGTAGACATCGGCGAGATGGTATCAGTCCCTGTTAGGTCAAACATTGAATGTACCGGAAATATCTATGTAGGCGGATCGGTTAGGGGCTGCGCGGGTAATGAGTACTATCTGTTACCGGGAGAATATGAAATTAATAATTCTGAATGTCATTTATTAGTTCAAAATGTTGGTTCTAACCCAGTACACTTCAAAGAGAACACCCTCATTACACGCGCTCAGTTTGTAGGATCGGGAAATTCAGACTTACATGTTTTAAGAATTACGAATGGTTTGAATAATCACGTCTCTGTCGCTCCTAATTGCGGAAAACAGCTATTGGAAGGTCAAAACCGTCAATGCGTGGAATTGCTGGAAAAATATAAGGACTGCTTTTCTACTGGTATGCATGACTTAGGATTTACCAACGTTACGGAAATGGAAATTCACCTCAAGGATTCCACCCCTGTCGTTTACAGGCCGTACCGACTACCTTACTCTGAGCGTAAACTAGTTCAGGACATGGTCAGTGATATGATCGACCATGGTATAGTGCGAGAGTCTAACTCCCCTTATGCTAGTCCGATTGTCCTAGTAAAAAAGAAATCAGGCGAAAAGCGTCTCTGCGTTGACTACCGCGCCCTGAACAGCCGCACCAAAAGAGACCACTATCCCCTGCCGAGAATTGATGACTTGTTGGATCAGCTTTCAGGTCAATCATTGTTCACGTCACTTGATTTAGCTTCAGGTTATCATCAAATTGCCATAGCCGAGCAATCTAGAGAGAAAACTGCATTTGTCACACCCGATGGACAATACGAATACAATCGTATGCCCTTCGGGTTGGCAAATGCCCCCGCAGTTTTCCAGAGAGCGATCCATAAGATCCTCAGTAAGGCCAAAGTCGGATATATAGTTATATATATGGATGACATTATGATTCCCTCAAGAAATTTTGAGGAAGGACTAACACGCCTGGAAGAAGTGCTAGACCTCCTACGTGAGGCAGGACTTACTCTTAAGATGGAAAAATGCCATTTCTTCCAAGAACGAATCGATTTTCTTGGATTCGAAATAGATAAAGATGGAATTCGACCTGGAATCCAAAAGATTGATGCGGTGTCCAGGTTTCCTGCTCCTAAAAATCAACATGAGGTTAGGAGGTTTCTGGGACTCGCTAGTTTTTTTAGAAGGTTTGTGAAGGGATTTGCATTAATTGCTAGGCCTTTGACAAACCTTTTGAAAAAGGACACACCTTGGGGCTGGGGAAATATACAAACGGAATCCTTTCAAACCATTAAAAAACACCTAACTGAAAGACCTGTCCTAGCCTTGTATAACCCCAAGGCCGAAACGCAATTACACACCGACGCGAGTAAATTCGGAGTTGCAGGCATCTTATTACAGAGAAAAGATTCCGACAGTCCCTGGCAGCCAATAGCATACTTTAGTCGTCAAACATCAGCGGATGAGATGAAATTGCACTCATTCGAGCTAGAGACACTTGCAGTCGTTTGTGCCTTGAACAAATTCCGCACATACCTCATTGGAATGAAGTTCACTATTATAACCGACTGCAACGCGTTACGCTCTACCTTCACCAAAAGAGATCTCATACCTCGCATATCTAGATGGTGGATTCAATTTTTAGAATTCGACTGCGAAATCGAGTTTCGTCCTGGTGAAAGAATGTCACATGTAGACGCCCTCAGTAGGGGTCCAGTGTCAGCACCATTTGAAGACATTCACGTTCTAGACATTATGTCGGTTAGTAAGGAGGACTGGATTTCTACGGTGCAGTCTGCCGACGAAGAAGTTAGACGTATCAAAAATGTTCTAGAAGACCCGGAAACATCTAAAATTGCAGGTATTTACAAAGAATACACAATTAAAAACGGACGAGTGTTTAGGACTTTAGGTGAGGGGGTTACCAGATGGGTGGTCCCAAAAGGCGTGCGGTGGCAACTCTTAAAATCCAACCATGATGACGTAGGTCACTTTGGCTTCGAGAAGACATTGGACCGAATAAAATCACTCTTTTGGTTTCCGAAGATGCGAAAGTTCATAAAAAAATATGTAGCTGCATGCCTTGAGTGTGCTCACCATAAACTACCTTCGGGAAGCAAAGAGGGATTACTTCACCCGATTCCTAAAATAGAGATACCGTTTCACACTTTACATGCGGACCACTTGGGTCCTTTTCCACGAAGTAAGCGAGGTTACACTTACATACTTGTGATAGTCGACGCCTTTACAAAATACGTTAGCATTACACCAGTTCGGAGTACGAAAACCAAAGAGAGTATAAAAACAATGAAGACTCTCTTTAGTTACTTTGGTTCTCCCTCGCGTCTCATAACAGACAGAGGCACAAGTTTCACAAGCAAAAAGTTCAAGACATTCGTGCAGTCGATTGGTGCAAAACACATCCTCAATTCTGTCGCCACACCAAGAGCAAATGGGCAGGTCGAACGGTATAACCGGACGATCCTAGCATCCCTGGGGTCCATGGCTCACGGTAAGAACAAAAGTTCGTGGGACGAACTTCTGCCGGACATTCAGCTAGGACTCAATACAACAGTTCATGACGTAACACGGAAAACACCTACAGAGCTATTGTTAGGTAGAACGGTGACGAACCCGAGCCAAGGCATATTAAATAACGTAGTTGATGACATAGGACAGAGTAGTACTCAAAGTTTAGAAGAAATTAGGTCTGAAGCGAGTGAACGAATTAAAATAAATCAGGAGAAAAATAAGAATCGGTATGACAAACACAGAAAAACGGCCACGAATTATAAGGAGGGCGATCTGGTTAGGATAACTAGGGCAATAGTATCGACGCCGGGCCAATCTAAAAAGTTAGAAGCGAAGTGTCAGGGTCCTTATAGGATAAAGAAAGTCTTGCCAAACGATCGATTCCTTGTGGTAGACACCCCTTTGACCCGAAAAGGAGCAAAGTACGAATCGATTGTTGCTATTGATAAAATTTATCCATGGTTGAGTTTTAATGCCCCTGCTTGCTCGTCCAGCGATGAAAATGACGATGAGAGTGAAAGCAATTAATTATATTGTTATTTAAATGTGAGTCATTCTTATGAGTTATTTGATTTATTTAATTTAATTTATGATTTGGGATGATCAAAATTTGCGATGTATGTACAAGCTATATGATAAGGCGTCTGGCATATGAACTTGCTAGTCCCTTAGAGATAAGTGAGGGTGCTTTGAGTCGGGCAGGATTGGCGTTGGGATTCGCCGCCCAGGATTGGCTCAAAGTACTGCTGCCGACGACGGAGTGATGGTGAAGGAAGTAGCCTCACTTCGCTCGGCAATAGATATTACAATAGATTGAGTGAAGGTGCTTTGAGTCGGGCAGGATTGGCGTTGGGATTCGCCGCCCAGGATTGGCTCAAAGTACTGCTGCCGATAACGGAGTGATGGTGAAGGAAGTAGCCTCACTTCGCTCGGCAATAGAGATGATAAATTGAGTGAGAATGTTTGAACTGGGCAGGATTGGCGTATGAACTCGTCGCCCATGAGTAGTTCAAAACATTGCGGCTAAAGCGGTGTGAGAGTGAATGAAGAAGCTTTCACATCGCTCAGGCTATAAAATAAACGATAATGATGATCTAGATTTGTTTTTAATTTTTATTTTGTTAGAGTAGTGAATATTTACTTTTGTTATCCTTTTCAAATAATACCTAATCTAATTATGTACAGAATATTTTTTTATTTTTATATAATTGTTATAAAATAATAAGGAACGAAGGGACTCGTTCTTGAAGGATGGCCGACTGTAACAAGACTTATCTATGTGAGGGTAGATTCATATTAGTAATGTCATAGTAAACAGTCCATCGATAGGCTTGTTGGAGTCGAGTTATGTTTGTGTCATTTTAAATCAATCAAAAGTGTCATTGTCAGTGTCACTGTCAGTATAAAATAATTTTGACATTGAAGTGAATTGTCAGTTTTAACAAATCGTGGACATGAATCAGTCTTGAACGAGGCACCGGAGTGACAAGTCTTAAGGTTAGTAATATAGTGTAATATATACTGAACTATGGTGAATAATTTATAATAAATGTTGTTATTGCGTTGATTTATTCGTTGTTTCAATTCTATGATTCCCTTCTGAGATACGGTTACAGAATATACACTTGTAGTACTACCTTTAATTTTTTTTTAAACGCATCTTAGAGCTGGCAACCCCGCCCACGACTCCGAGACGCGCCAAGCCAACCGCTAGTGGACTCTAAATCGCGGGTGCTGAAGTCACGCTCGCGAAACAAAGTTATTTCCATTGTTTACCTGTTTGTGCCATACACTGTGTTTTACCGTTTACATTATACAACATTAGTTTTAGTATATGCGAAACCTGAAACACGTGTCTAGTATTTTTATGCAAAGAATCTATGTACAAAATTTCAAAACTGTATCATGAAAAATCACAAAGTATAAGCTTGTTATGTTACCTGGTTGTCCGTACAAAAACATACTCACCACGCGGCGCCCGCGCCCCGGTGTGCGCCCGCGCCTAATGCCTGTGTTGTGCGCGTATGATTGCGGATAGGTACTAAGTATCGCTCGGTGTCCAACTCGTAACCTTTTTTAAATATTTTTGGGACAAAATATAACATGATATAAAAATAATTGGAATCGATTCAGTTACTTATTCTGCACAAACTATATTCTGGTTTCGCATATACTAAAAATAATGTTGTATAGGTACTTGTTACCGTTTATCGTTGTGAACTTTATTGAAATAGCCCAAATACAACCCCTGAGAAAACACATCTTACACACTAAACATAAATAAAACATAAAATATAGATAATGGACACCATAAAGTATTTCTTATATGTACTCCTTCAATTACAAGACACATTACAATTACACAGCATGCACAATAAAATAAACAACCAAACTAACAAATTAAGTACTTAATCAATATTGAAATAATTTAATTTTTTACAGTTTATAAAACACCCAACATTAAAACAACATTCACAGTTCATTACAAACATTTTTTGAGATATTTCTTACATTTTCCAATAGATTGGCTGATATCTAAATTTGTAGTTTTAGCCAGTGTATTGTCTTTGTGTTGATGATTTTTCCTTTTTTTTCAGAGGTTGAGCGCAAATACATGTAATAATATAGTTTCAGATTTGATCGTGAAGACGTAGGTTCTCAAAAAAGACGAAGGTGATACAAAATTTGGGACAAAAATCGGTTTTATCGTCGTTTGTTCTGGCTCAATTTATGTCTGCCTATTTGTGGAAATTGCCTGAACACACATCTATATTCTTGCGAATACAGTTAATTTGGATAAAGTCCAAACCAAATAGTGATCGACGACAGGACGTCATATTCTAGAGAATATACTATACACACAACATACATACAACACATCATCATCTGCCTAGTCTTTCCCCAACTATGTTGGGGTCGGCTTCCAGTCTAACCGGATGCAGCTGAATACCAGTATTTTACATGGAGCGACTGCCTAACTGACCTCCACAACCTAGTTAGTAGTGGGTAATACGATACCCCTTGGTAAGACTGGTTGTCAGACTTTCAGGCCATTGACTACCTGTAACGACTGTCAAAGAGGTACAATTAACAGCCGGGACCAACGGCTTAACGTGCTTTCCGAGGCACGGAGGAAACTCGGTATGTAATGGGTGGTCACCCATCCACGGACCAACCCAGGCAAGCGCGGCTTAACCTGACAATCAACCCGAGCGGCTGTTAACCACGAGCTCCTCAACATATGTACATACAACACATACACACACTATTTAGTACATACTATTTGGTTTTTCCATCTGGAATTACCCAACGCCAGTCTGGAGTCTGGATTTCAGTCCGGTTGATGGTAACAGGCTGGAATCCTATAAGTAACTAAACATAACTGTCGAAATATGGATGAGCTACAAGTACACCCTACGGGGAAACACATTCGTGATTTTATATTATGGTTCTTAATCATTTCAATAATTAAGATTTAAAATCAGATGGATGGACCGAGAAGAGCAGGAGAATGAAGAATCATTCCCATGATAAAGCTATCGCAGTGTCTACAAAGCAGTGATAGCCTAGTGGTGTGACCGTTGGACTGCCAAGTCATAGGTTTCGAGTTCGAAGCCAAAACACACACCTCTGATTTTCGAAATCATGTGCGTATTGTAAATTAACACTTGCTTTGGTGAAGGATAACATCGTGAGGAAACCAGCAAGCCTGAGAGATAGATATTTCTCGACGGAATGTAAAGCCAATTCAGAGGCCCACGAGCGGCATAAAAACTCTGACACCAGGTTAGGCACTAACTACACGTTAAAGAGGAAGTAATAAGTCAATAACAGTGATAGTTGTTTTTCCGTAGAGATTATTCTAACCACATTTTTGATTTAACGTTCTTGTCTCCTTCGTTAGACAAAGGCTAAGACTGTTAGACTAAACCCGTAAGACCTAATCCTTTAGACGAAGTGTAAAGAAGACGTGTCTACAAACAATACTTATAAACGTTCTTAGGTCTTACGACATTATCTTCAGGTCATTGGACCCATGTAGGTAAACATAGACATCACAAGTTACATATTATATAGGAAGACGTACATTTGGAATGCCGCTCGCGTCTGCAACAACAATGCGAGCCTTTGTCCTGTTCGCTACTAATTTGCTTTGAGAAATATCTTCAGAGTTCTCGGATCTAGTAATGTAGCTTTACTTGTTTGTACTGATCAAAATTGTATCACTTGTTATACAGGGTGGCGCCGACAATAAATGAAAACACTGGTAATACTAGTTCATATAAATATTTATAACTATCATAAAAATGCTAGCATGGAAATTAAAAAAAAAATCTACTTACTGCCTACCTACTACCTACCCACCTACTACCTACCCTCCTACCTACCTGTAGATGTTGTAGGTGGTAATCAGCGAAGTGAAACCAGAAAGTAGCTCGGGAAACTTATATTTTTGTTGAGACACGGATAAATTAACAAACGAGGTAAACACGTACAAGCGCACCCGCTTGCAGTGCTCGCACGGACTGAACTGCCGGCGTCTTGGGTGGGGGTCAAGCGGCCCATACATCTATACTTACATAGGTTAAACATTCTTATTACTACTCATTAAATATTAATCTAGAAACATGAGCGCGTCGCTAACATTCCCCCCCCCAGTGCTGGCTCAGCACTCCTCATCAAGTGAAATACGCGCGACGCGGGCTGCAGGTCGCTTCCAGACACCAGTCTTAGTCTTCACTTCGACCAGTCTGATTCGTCCATCCTTTCCTGGGCATGTCTTCTGTATAACGCCCTTTGGCCAGGTACTACGAGGATTGTTAGGATCAGCCACTAGCACTACGTCACCTACCTGCAAGGGTTTCACCTCCTCGTTCCATTTTCTTCGAGGCAGTAAGTCAGGGAGAACCTCGTTCACCCATCTACGCCAAAACATATCCGCTAACGCTTGCGACTTTCTCCATTGTTTGCGAAGAAACATGTCGGAATCATCGAAGGTCCCAATGATAGGGGTGCTGGATGAGCTGCCTAAAAGAAAATGGTTAGGAGTTAAAGATTCTAAGCTTTCAGGGTCCACGGAGACGTGTGTCAACGGACGACTGTTTACCATATTCTCCACTTCCGCCATCAAGGTAAGCAGCACTTCTTCGCGGGGAGCGCGTTCCTTCATTATAACTCGAAGTGATGTTTTAACGCTTCGAATCAGCCTCTCCCAGGCCCCACCCCAGTGAGGACTGGAGGGCGGTATAAAATGCCACTGCATGGCGTTGTTCACGCCGACGGCCTTGAGAGCATCTATATTAAGTGCCTGCTCTGATTGCTTCAGCTCCTTATCGCTTGCTTTTAGGTTGGTGCCATTGTCAGAGTATAGATGACTGGGCCATCCTCGCCGTGCTGCCATGCGTCGTAGCGCCATAGTCAATGAGTCGGACGTGAGCGATGGAACAAGCTCGATATGAATCGCTCGTATAGTGAGGCAGGTGAACAAAGCGCCATATCTCTTCTGCCTTCCTCTGCCCACAGTCACTTCCATTGGACCAAACAAGTCCAGGCCACAAAATGAAAATGGTGGTTGGTGATGTGCTAGTCGAGCATGAGGTAAGTCACCCATTCTGGGTACTTGAGGCTTACATTTCCTTATGCGGCAAAGCATGCAATTCGAAACCACCCTTTTAACTGTTGGCCGTATTCTAATAATCCAATATTTCTGTTTCAGGTTATTGACGACCATTTCCTGGTTCCCGTGTGCCGCCTTAATGTGAAAGAACCGGACAAGAAGACGCGTTATGTCATGTTTTCCATCTAATATAATTGGTCTCTTTATTTCTAGGTCCACGTTTGACGCAGCATCGATGCGGCCACCGAGTCGGAGTAAACCAATTTCGTCTAGATATGGTGACAAGGTAAGTAACTTACTATCTCGTGATATGTGTTTTCCATTTTTGATTGCAGATATTTCAGCGGAGAACGATTCCTCCTGCGCCTTCTTTAGCAACAGGATCTCAGCTCGAGCCATCGCATTACAGTCAACTTCACCGGTAAGTCTCTTGCATCTGTCAATAAATTTCAGAATGACGGCCGTGGCTCGCAGCAAGTGAAGCCAGGAGGAAAACCGTTGTGGCTCAGGAACAGGTAAGTTACATGTAGGCTCATGCATCACAGTTACACACTCTAAGCTCCCTTCGTCTCTGCCGATGTCGGGGCTCACGACGTCAGCAGGCCATAAAGACTCCATTTTGTGTAAAAAATCAGGCCCTGTGAACCACTCACTGTGAAACATTGTGTGGTTAAATTCATCACGAGTACCAAGATCTGCTACATTTAATTTCGTAGGTACATATCTCCATTCGGAAATATGCGTGAGTTCGTCAATTTCTCCTAATCGGTTCGCTTCGAACGTTTTATACCTACGTGTGTTATTTCTAATCCACTGTAAAACGGTGGTGGAGTCACACCAAAAATATCGTCGTTCGGGCGCTAATCTGTGTTCTTTCAGAACGGTATCAGCCAAACGTGCAGCCAACAGTGCCGCTTGTAGCTCTGCTCGGGGCACAGTCATGGGTTTAACAGGTACAACACGACATTTACTTGCTATAAATGCAACGTTAACATTCCCATTGACTATCCATCGCCAGTACGCCACGCAACACATGGCTTGAACAGATGCATCGCAAAATAAATGTAGTTGTAAGCATGTATAATTATTACTTGCCGGCGTAGCACTTGTAGCGGTTGTCGTAGGCGGTCTACAAGTCTCGTAGCAGCGTCTCGTAGCAGATAACTCAAGCGCGGGGTTCGCGGATGCGGCGGCGGGAGGAGGAGGCCTTGTCTTCACAGGCTCGCGGACCGGTTTTCGTCCCGTCTCGCTCCCACCTTGTAACACAGTAGTTTTATTATAGCACCTAGGTATACGTATTTGCTTAATATCCTTTAATAACTCGATCCATTTGCACCATTTATTGTAAATACTATCGGGTACTACGTCATCCCAGCCTATGTTTAACCGCCAAGTATCTTGCAACATAATTTTGCCCTGAATAGTGAATGGTGCCAAGAATCCTAAAACATCAAAAATCGACATAACTATTCGCAGCATGATTCTTTTAGTTGGCCTATCCTTATTTAAAATAATATTTTCAGGTATTCGTTTCAGAGAGACGTCAAAACCTAATTCATCTTCTCCAGGATACCAGATGAGTCCCAAGGTGCGCTCGCCATGGTACTCTTGTTCAAATTTGAACCTAACGCTGGCGGTACCTAAGGTATCCTTCGGAACACTATCCAAAACAGCAATGCTATTACTTGTCCAGTTACGGATTTCAAAACCACCACTGCTATGAATCTTGGTTATATTTTTAACCATATCTATCGCCGTCGTGTCATCTGGTAGGCTATCAATATAGTCGTCCATATAGTGAGATTTGTATATCGCATTAGCAGCGGCTGGTAATGACGACTCGTAACGACGCGCATTTACATTTTTAACAAACTGAGCTATAAAAGGAGAACAGTTAGCGCCGAAAATAAGTGACGTCATAATGTAAATATCAACTGGCTCGTCAGGGCTATTCCGCCAAAGGAACCTAAACGCGTGTTGATCTTCAGGGCGAATTTTAACCCTAAGGAACATGTCCTTGATGTCACCGGTTACTGCAATTGAATATTCCCTAAAGCGCAGCATTATACCAAACAGAGATGACAACAAGTCCGGCCCTGTGAGTAAATAGTCATTGAGACATTTATCACCAACTGGAGCGGCAGAATCGAACACTAGCCTAAGTGAATTTTTGTTGGGGTTATCTACCCCGAAGTGGGGTAAATACCACGTCCTGGGTGACGGCAGTCGCTTTTCCATCTTGTGAGCGTAATCATTTTGTAATAAATGATTTATACGTTCGCGATATCTGTCGGCGAAACCATCGTCACGCGCCATCTTCCTTTCTATCCCCTTTAACCTTTTCAGAGCGTTAGGATAGGTGTCGGGCATGGTGCAGGCCTCATCCTTCCAAGGCAAACCTACACGCCAGCGACCGTTGACAAGTTCGAGAGACTTCTCCAGCTGCGCGACGGCACGAGTATCATTAATATTCTGTCTCGGCTTACCTGACACTCCCAAGGCGTCTACAGCGAATGAGTGCCTCACCTCCTCGTGAAGCTCCCGTAGTATACACTCGTCCCTGTCCGCAGTGGTGGTAGCTGCCGAGCTCAACATCAGAGTGGCGTGCGCCTGGACGGCGCCGGCGGCGACCTGCACGTGCCGAGCGTGCGGCCTTCGCAACATACCGTGCATGCACCAACCTAGGGGAGTCAATGTAGCGGACGGCTCATATAATTTACCTACTATAACTTTGAGAGGTAACAATAAGTGACAGTTATCTTGACCTATTAAAATCTCAGGTTTTACATCATGTTTACATAGCTTATCATTTATTCCAAACAGGTTTTTATAATTATTACAATCGACAACAGAAAGTTGTTGCAAAGGTAAGTTTAATTTATCTACACATCGAAGTTTAATATTATGCATCTTATTGTCCATACCAGATAATGTAACATTCGCGATGGTCGTTTCACATACCAGTTCGTCGTCAGACCAGGCTCCACGAATTCGCATAGTCTCTGAGCGGCCACGAAGCCCCGCGCGCTTCGCTAGCCCCGCACTGATTAGCGAGACGGTCGATCCGTCATCAAGGAGGGCGTTTGCACTGAACACACCGTTAGCACTATGTATACGTATAGGTACGACTTTAAGTAACACTTTGTTTTCACTCGCGTTTATATGAGTCACTGTTTGTGCACTATCGGCGGAGGACATCGGCGACGTCCCCGTCGTTGTCGGCGTTGGCACATGCGTTGACTTCGGCTCCGGAACCTGGCTGCTTCCAACGTCATCTTTCGGCTTGTTTCCGACGTAGTGAAGTAGATTGTGATGCCCCTCGCCACAGTTATTCTTATCGCAAGGCGGTGCTGAGCACGTGTTTCGTGCGTGGCGCGAAAGTAGGCATTTATAACAAATACCGTTACGTTTTACGAATTCCCATCTGGTTTTACGTAACGCCTTCTTGAATTGTTTACATTCAGTTAACTTATGTTTTGAGGTACGACAGAATTTGCAGTTATCAGTATCATCATCTGTTTGCAATAATATAGTTTGAGATCGATTGCCGGAACTATCTTTGTTTTTATGCTGATTGTTTTTATTTTGGTCAGTACGAGGACTCGTAAAATATATATTAGATGTAACTGATATCTTTACGGCCTCATCGTGCAAGAAATCAGATAAAATGACCATACGGGATTTCTGTCCTTCAGTGATGAGCGGGAAACTATAATCAGCCCATTTAGATAACAGTGTTGTAGGCAGCTTGGACAATATAATTGAAACAATGCTCATACCTTGTAAGTACTCTTCGCGCCCAACTGCTCGCACTGCTTGTATAAGGTTTTGCACTTTCACTGAAAATGGCACAATTTCATTATGATAGTTTTGTGACATTGAGGGCAATTTCTTGATATCCTGCACTATTCTTGATATTATTAGATCAGCATTGCCAAAACGTAACTCCAAAGTTGACAAGATTTTGCACGGTGGACTTGCAGAAATAAGTAACGCTGCGACTGCGTCTTTGGCAGCCCCTCGGAGACACTTTCTCAACCTCCACAGGTTTTCTTCAGGAGAAAATTTACAAAGCTCGGTTGACTCTCTGTAGGCTTGTTTGAACTGCAAAAATTCCAGTGGGTCTCCCGAAAAGTCTGGAAGATCCTTCGGCGTGCTTAATCGAGTTATAAGGTTGGTATTCGGTGCACTCGTAGAAGCCAGGTCTTTCAACGCGCCAGCTAGTATCTGAATAGTCGCTTGCATACTGGAGGCCTCCGCCGTTGGTGGCGGTGCGGGTACAGTGTGTGAGTGCGACTCCATCGGCAGATGTGGCACTGAAGGCGGTGGCTTTTGAGGTGACGTGGTTAGCCCTGGTGGTACTGCTGGTGCCGTAAAGAGAACAGCATCAGCAGGCGCGGCTGGTTTTGTCTCAGGCGAATGCAACTTGCCCAAGGGGTTGCCATGATCGGGGGCCGATTGCATTAATTCGTGGTGGTGACTCCGTTCCAGCCATTGCTCCACGTCGTGAGCGCGTTCTTCGTGTGGACTGTATTTTTCTTCTTCCTCTAGTTCAGCTAAGTCCGCTTCTAGTTGTCTGTCTATGAGCTCCATTCGTATCTGTGCCTTTTGCTTTGCAGCATCCAAAAGCAACTGCGCCTTCCGAGCTTTTACCGATGATGTGTCGGAATGACCTTTCGACCTTGGCAATGTATTTTCTGTTTTGACGCTTGGCTCTGCCGCAGGTGTTTTGAATACCATATTTTTGGCTGCTGCACTGGTTGAAGACTGACACTCTTCAGTATCTGTTTCTTGAGCTTCCTTTTGTTGTTCGAAAAGTTTGCGTTGCGCGCGCTCGCGTCGCACCGTACTTCGCGTGCCCACCATCTTTCTTTTCACTGGTGGCGTGACAAACATAAATTGAAATTAATCCGGTTCGATTGACCACTTTGTAGATGTTGTAGGTGGTAATCAGCGAAGTGAAACCAGAAAGTAGCTCAGGAAACTTATATTTTTGATTGAGACACGGATAAATTAACAAACGAGGTAAACACGTGCGAGCACTGCAAGCGGGTGCGCTTGTACGTGTTTACCTCGTTTGTTAATTTATCCGTGTCTCAATCAAAAATATAAGTTTCCTGAGCTACTTTCTGGTTTCACTTCGCTGATTACCACCTACAACATCTACACTACCTTACCTAAACCTTCCCTGGCGTATGTAGAACAACTGTGTGTGTGTTCATTTCATCAAAATAGGTTCAGTAGTTTAAGAGTTTATAGATTTCGAACAAACGAACATCCGAACAGACGAACAGACATTGATTTTTATACAGTAGATAATATCATCAAGTTATAATGTCCCCACAGACACAGATCTCCTTTCAATGATAGGGGCGGGCTGTAGTCCACCACGAATGACCTGTGCGGGTTGGTGGATGTCACATAATGTCTTCGAATGTTGGACTTAATACATTCTGTACAGATAACATATCACTTAAAGTTATTGACTACCTCTTTACCGAAATTAATTGATGTTATCCAAAGTTTTTGACTTATACCAGATGTTTACTGTAACCCAAAGATTTTTGCTAGATGGCGAAAGTTTCGGACATTACTGACAGCAAGCGAATAAAACTTACGCTTACAACCCATCTGTCACACAGAGTGATATTTTAAGAAAATAAAATACCAGGAGACTTCCACTTAATTGAACCTACATAGGACTTAATACTAGATTCAGATTACCTATTTTAGAGCTCTCCTAAAACTGAAAAAATGTACATTAAAATATGTTTCCATGGGTCTCCAGTGTCTCGTTTAAGCACGGCATTTTACTTTAAAACTACGCTGCCGTAAACCATTTTTGGAAGGGTCATTTCAAATTCTTCATCCCCATAATTCACATTAAAAAAGAAACGTCGTCCACGGAGTTCCGAAACACCGCAAAAAATTCTCTTTTCCACTATATAAAATTTGGTGGTGATAAACCTTTGACCCCAAAACTTTAGGGTCAAAATAGGGAATTTTCCGAGCCGTGTAGATTGACCGATTTAGGGAAACCCAAACGACTTTCGAGATTTTAAGTTCGTTAGACCTTGTTCCGGTTACGGGTTCTGTATGTTCAGGTAGGATGGGGTTCTTCTATTGTTATTTGACCCAATAAACATTAACTATAATGTGTGTTTGAAATTAAGGGCCCTTTCAAATAATGCGCTCGCCAAATCTACGTCTGTGATAGGGCACACTACCCACCAAGAAATAGCCAACAATTATAATCAATTTGTTTATTTTCTAGAACACTGGACTATTGGCTTCTTAGGATTAATGTGTGTTTATTTTTGGAATCTCATTTATCAGTTCAATTTTCTCGATTCGACCATGAGAGATTGAAATTCCTATTACATGTGCACTAGAAAACCACTTAAAACAACATCTTTAGGTTTCTATTTTAAAGGCTATCATTTCCACACATACCTAGGCTGTAAAGCCACTTTATTAAGGCAATAGAACCAGATCTATTCAAACACAGCACCACAAATATCCACATATTGTACCATCAGACTGATTCTTAAGGGGTTCGGCAGTGGTGTTGCGTCGAATATAGGATCGTACATACTGAAGGATATCATTATGATGCGACATTGTATGACATGTGGCGGGCGTTTACCCTGCCAGTAGCGTGCGCTAGATGTGGGTATGGTTGGCAAAACAGGCATTGTAAATTACATAAATACAATTTTCAAAGAACTAAAGATTTAAGAGCTCGTTTTAGCATAACAAGCATTTAGCAAAACTAATTAAAATTTTGCGAGCTATTTCTAGGCAACATAAAAAATCATGTTATTTTTGATATAATAATCAGTTCATACTGTCCCACCATTGGGCATAAGCCTGCCTACACACCTTCCATTGCTGTTGGCTATTGTGGACCAATTTTTCATGAAGGTGACTAGTTCGTTTCGCCATCTTCGCCTGCGTCTTCCACGGCATCGCTATTTCTTTTTTGATGATACCAATTTTTGCCAAGTATTATCTGCTAGGTATTCGACATAATACACGGCCCGCCAAAATAAAAATTGAAAAAAAAAAAAAATATTTTATGGGTGAAAAAAGAAATATCCAAAAGAATATAGGGATGCGATTGTAATATCAACAACATGCACTATACAGACATTTCAAACGCGATAACGAAAACGCATGATATCATGATAAAAACCCATCCTTATACAAATCACGCGATTCGCATGAAAACACAATAAATCAAATCTTTTCGTTGTAACTGATTTCTACAAAATCTATTTTGTTATAAATAACATAACATCACGCCTGTAATACTCGAAGGCTTAGGCAGAGGTGTACCTTATAGTACACCAACATTTCTCCAGTTATGTTTAAGTCCCATGTAATAAGGGGTGAGCCTATTGCCATCAACTGGACACACAAATCCAGACTCCGTGGCTGCTCCTGAGAAATTCCTGATGGAAAAACCCAAATACACTTTGCCCGACCCAGGAATCGAACCCACGACTTCATGCTCAGCAGTCGCTCTTGCCACCACTAGACCAACGAGACAGTCCGTGAGGCAATTTGTAATAATTTTTTTTTTGAAAATTCACCCGAAGACCTGAATTACTGGAGACGGTGACATTCATCCTATCAGCGATATGGGACTGACACAAGCAACCGAAAAGCCTGTCTTAATCCTGTCCAAGGTCGTTGGAGTGCTACGAAACGATTAGAAAGGATTGCCACAGGTCTAGATCCTGCCTGGCAAAGAAAAAAATAATCTTAATACGTGTATTAACGTAAAAACCACGACAGAGCTAACTGTAGCAATAACCTGTACTCGTAATCTGCGCAATAACCTAGCCTTTTTCTAACTATGTTGGGTCGGCTTCCAGTCTAACCGGATGCAGCTGAATACCAGTACCTACCTATTTTACATGGAGCGACAGCCTATCTGATCTCCACAACCCAGTTAGTACTGGGTAATACGATACCCCTTGCTAAGACTAGTTGTCACACTTTCTGGTGTACACTGATTACCTGTAACGTCTGTCAAAGATCTTCAAATGACAGTCGGGAGTCAACGGCTTAACGTGCTTTCCGAGGCACGGACAAAGCTCGGTATGTAATGAGTCGTCACCCATCCACGGACCAACCGCGGGGAACGCGGCTTAACCTGAATATCGGCCCGAGTGGCGTTATCATTTATGCACAAGCTCCTCAATAACGTATACTATGAAACTCTAATCCACAAACTTAATAAACCGACATAATATAATTCTAGTTCAATGGGTCAAGAACAAATAAATTGTTTTAAATAAAACTTCTAACATACCCAGCAAGATCTTCCGAATTAAAATGTCTTCATCATCTTCAATATACATAGTTCTAAATGAAGTGTCTTAAATTCTACACTAGAATATTTCTAAGCTCACGTATAGACCAGCGATTTAGCCTAAGCCTAGAAAAATATCTTGGGCATAATCCTAGACAGTTTTATGCAAAACGTCAGTTTGTAGTCTGATATAAAGCCTGCAGGTCTTATATTAAAACATTCTCCTTAGCGTTGCTTAAAAACGTCGTACTTATCTTTGGTATTTAGATATTTAACTGTGTTAGGAGCTATATTTTGTTAAAACATAAGCTATGCATATTATGCATAGCTGGAATATGTCACAACTATGGTCACCATTTTCTTTGGCCTTGTCTCTGGTTTAATCAGAAAGTTACATGAATCCTGGAAAAAGTAAAATAAAAAGTAGCTAAGTAATTAAATATATTTAACAATAAACTATATACATTAGTACAATTAAAAACGATTTAATAAACTAAATAAATAAACTAACAACAAACTATAAAAGGGCATCAAAAACTCCTCCTCAACACTGTCAGCTGGTAATGTGCCCAAGAGACTGGCGGCGTTGCCACGTTGTATGGCAACAGTTAGCCTCTGGTCAAAGTAAAAGCCAGCCCTTGGGTCATGGGAAGCGTAGACGAGGCGTTTCGAAATTTCCTTAAATAGGCTGTGAGCACTCGGATCCCACGGCCACAGAGTTTCAAACCCAAACGGCTCTAACATTTACGCCGCTTAAGGTTCTCTGCAGCCGCAGCGGCAGCGCCAGCAGGTAATTGTGCGGACTCTATTGCAAATGCCAGAGTTTTTGAATATCCGAATAGTAACCATAATTCACAACGAGCTATGCGAGGACAGCTCTAATCGCAAGAGTGATTTTTGTGAAAGGCAAATAACTCAACTGTCAAATTCAAAGTTGCCAATCCAATCTACATTCAGAATTTTCCGGTGTGCCGTGCAATTTTCGACATCAAAGGCGACACTCGTTCCACAAAAAAATTGCCCGCGTACCCGACCCTTTTCCCAATTAAGTTTAATAGGCCTGTTTTAGGCCTGGGTTCACCACAATAGTTCGATTGGGGTGGATTTGGAACCGCAAACTTTCGATCGGGACCTCGTCGGTTTATTGTCATTGTGTGATGAAAATTTTGACCACAATTTTATTAATTTTGTATTGTCATTTTGTTCAACTACATTACGTTCGTAATGTTAATGTCCGTACTATTAAATTGCTCGCGCCTTCGCTCCCGTTTTGTACGGAAATTACCCACGGGAACGTTTTAAATGTACTTACATGTGACTTACCTATGACACTCGGGGATAACGTAGCTTCTCGTAAAGAATTTTCAGTTTTTTTCCGATCAGTAGTTCCGATGATTAGCCCCTACAAACAAACAAATTTTACCTCTTTAAATGGATAAAAGTTCGGACAAATCGGAATGGACAGATTCTAAAACAGCTGCGGACACCTGACACTCACTGATGTTTCAATAAACCGATTAGAATCACTTTATCGACATTAGACAAATATCAATAAATAATGTTATTTATTACATGTACAGAACACACCAACTATATCATGTTTAGAAACGAATAAACGGAGTCAATTAAAAGTTTATTTCGCGTATCGTATGTGTTTCAAGTTACCAATGATAAACATTTTGCGAGCATTCGTCAGTTTCACCGTATTTATAAGAAAATTCAAAGTAGTAACAGCTCATCGACACGAGGACGATTCGTTCTTTTTTGACGAATCGTCTTTTTCGCGATACTTCAACTTTTTTGACGGCGGCAATGCTTTTTAAATTCCCGTGTTCACACGCATCACGAATCGTGAAAAATGACAGACACGTCTCAAATCACGTTTCGTCTTATAAAATCACGTACGTCAAAAAACACGAATCCTGAATTTTTTTGTGACGGATTCGCTGATGCGCTTGCTCCCGAAAAATTACGAAACTAATTTGAACACCAATTCGTTTTTTTGCCAAATCGTGATAAAACACGATTCTGTGTGCAATGTGGCCGTCCATCCGTCATGACGTAGCGTTTTTATGACGAGTCGTCAATGACGAAAGCCGTGTGAATGAGGCCCTTAAGGTAAGTAATAACTGCTGTAAATAAATAAATAAATATTTATTGGAAATATTTGTTGAACATTATGGATTTCAATGTGACCAGATGCGGGGTTGAATATAAATATTTTTATACTTTAATGTTCCGATACCGATTTTTAACTGAATTTGGTTTCGGTAATGGCATCAAAATGAAATGGACTAACTTCATGTACATTTAAAAAATCGCTAAGGGCGAGATCTATAAATTTTACTTAGCAGGTGATTTAAGCACATGTCCTCGTCTCTGCCGTGACAGAAATTACGCTTAGCCACTGCAAAAACTAATTTTCTATACATACATACATACATGCATTCGAAAAACCGCTAAACTTATTCCGAATCAGTTTTAACAGCTACAAACCAGTTCAAACCAGTTTTGTTACTATTCGTTTTGTTGTTACTATCCGTTTTGCTATCCGTACAGGGAATAAAGGAAGCATGACCGGATATGGCCTCTACATCATACAGCCACTCGATGCTAACGTTCGGCGTTTTTGGGGTTTTCTCTCTACACATGTATCTTTTTGAATGTCTAAGGGATTTTAGTTTATCCCTGTTTTGTAGTGGGGTACTTTAGGAGCGATGGAAAAGGTTACGGGGTGGCCTTTCGAAGATAAATCTTGGACTTTTGCAACTTTTGTGATACTCACTCAATACTCAATACTTTATTTTGCATTCCATAATATGTACATCATATAACAGTCGCTATGTTAAAACATCGAATCAATTATGGACCCTGTCGGGCACAGCAAAGTTAATTTGTAATAGGAGAGAGGATGAAGGCGCTTTTTGTTAAGGAAAAAAAAGTGATATGTACAAAATATGTCGAAAAGTACAGGATTTAACTTAACACTATGACTTAAATAATATCATGTTCATTTGCTGGTAGACCACACCCACATTTCATCAGTTATAATTCATAGATAATAATTCGAAATGAGATATATGTTATTATTTGTAACTTCTTCTTTAAGTATCATCACACGTCACTACCTAATTTGTACCATAAAATATTAATCACTCGAATTGAAGACCTCGTCCGTTTGGAAGTCGGTTAAAATTAGCTTAATAGTTAAGTCAATTTTGTTATTAATTTTTATATTAATGATAATGTATTAACCCAATACCTGAGGAGGCTCTCGTTAGGCAGCTGGATCAAGGGCTTGATTCAGAAAGCGGTACTCCTGGACACGGCTCGTATTATTAGGAGGTTCCTCTCTCTGGAGCCCTGACCGCCGGTAGCTTGGACCCTGTTCCCGATACCGGTGGGCTACTATTTTTTATATTTTTAAATGTATTTTTATTTTGAATTTTATTTATGAATATTTAAAAATGTAATTAGTAAGTAAGAAAAATAAATAAAGGAAATAATAATGTATTAATAATGATGATACCTTATTCTTCTTTCGGCTTTTATCCCCCCTCCCCCCATAGCTGTTTAGTTTTCTACGAGGATTATTAAAATTTACATTTTTATTTAATTGATTGAGACGTCATGTATGCGTAGTACAAGGTATGCCAATAATTACTTAATAACAGTATTAGGTATTATATAACACACAACATACTACCACAAAATTAATGAAACCTATTTCCAAAATTCGATAACATCACAATGTATTGGAACAACTAAAACTTGTGCGAACCCAATTAAAACATAATACAACAATAATAAGAGATCTTCTCGATAAAACTAATAAATCATCAAATGTTAATACCCCCCTGTTAAAATCCCCACAGAGTAGGCAGTCTATAATACATGCACATTTTACCAGGTGTGTTTCAATCCCATGGGAGCGAGCCCATTGCCATCAGCCGGTTACAAATCCAAGTGCTGAGCTGATACTGAGAAATTTCTGGTAGAAAAACCCAATAAACACTGCGCCTGATCCGGGAGTTGAACCTAGAAGCTTGATTCATACGATATATGAAAATAAAATTAGAGTTATATTTTCAAGCCGTTATTGTATTTTTTGGTATGGGGTCCGTGTACCCACTTCGTTTTCCAAGCAGTTTATGGACTCTCAAAAAGAAAGTGGAAGTGGGCGGGCCATATTTGCCGTAGACTGGATGGAAGATGGAGGAAGAAAGTCCTGCAGTGGAGACCACGGACGCCCGCGTGGGGTTCGGTAACTGTCCGTGCTACCGAGATAAAATCCTTCTATTTGTTAATCCAAGTTATAGACAATCTGTGTACCAAGTTTCGTACGAATCTTTTTTAAGTGAAAGAGGAACAAGCATCCTCACACATTTTTAGTAGTGAGATATTATTTATAGTAAGTAAGTACCTAGGGAGTCCTTTGCGCAGCAGTGGGACAGTACGGGCTAGCTATAATAATAATAAGTAAGTACTTGTAAATTGCGATAATACAATATTAACTAGCCGCAAATAACCATCCAATTAACTGTTGAGTTAGTGGTAATCTGTTTGTGGTTATCGTGTGCATTTAGCAGTAATAGAATCAATATAGGTAGGTAACTAGTCGATGTGCTCACCTATTAAGTCTAGACTTAGTGGTGGCAGCTATTATCGGAGTTATGAAGTTCAGATCTAGGGATCTAATAAAGGCTTTTCACTTATTACATACTATAACCATCTTTTTCGTTAATTTTAGTGTTAAATAAGTTGAGCCTCGGTTTTAGGACCTAAGAGGTGCAGATCTTTGGACACTTTGGACGCCATAAAAATATCCATGGCATGTGGATACCTCAAAACATGACCATAATCAGCCAATCCACTGTTGGGACACTTTCCAACACCTGCACCTCTTAGGTATCATCATCTATCTAGCCTTTTCCCAACTATGTTGGGGTCAGCTTCCAGTCTAATTGGATGCAACTGAATACCAGTAATTTACATGGAGCGACTACCTATCTGACCTCCACAACCCAGTTAGTAGTACTGGGTAATACGATACCCCTTGGTAAGACTGATTGTTGGACTTTTGGGACACTGACTACCTGTAACGGCTGTCAAAGACTGTTTTACCCGACTACGGCGGGTAGACATTCGAAGGTTTGCCATTGGTTTAAGGACATTCTGGTTTCCGGAATGGTTTGAAAAAAAAAATACTTTTGATTCTGATTTAATGCAATAAGAGGGTTAGAGTGAGAATGCTACGGGAGATGTATGGTGTTATGTGAATGGATAAAATAAGAAATGAGTAAAGAAGAGAGAGAGTCTGAAAGTGGCGCCGGTGACTGAAATGTTGTGTGGTAATCGGTTGTCATGGTATGGGCATATGATGCGGAGGAATGAGGAAAATGTCGTGAGGAAAGTCATGAGTAAGAATATGGAAGGCTATAAGAGTAGAGGTAGACTAAACAAATGATTGATGGACTGTGTGAAGGATGATATAGCAAGAAAAGAGGTGTCTGATGAGATGACGACTAATACAGAAGTATGGAAGAAGAAGACATACGGCGCCGATCCTAAATAAATTGGGATATGGGCAGGAAAATGATGACAAAGGTTGTGCTTTTAGGATATTTTAAGTCCTAAAGCCATCTATGCATGACTATAGGTATGTGGTTTATTGTTTTTAGCAGAGGTTTACCAAGCTTCATGGAATTGATAGGTTTAGTACATTGATTGATTGACACCTCCCAATCGTTCTTTACAGAGGCCGGTCGTTTTAATCTGAGCACAGTGAGGCACGCATACGACCAGGGAAAATCGATTTTAGATGTTGCTGCTCCCTGTAGTCAATAATTAAATACTTAGATTGCACTACCGCTTCTGTTTTTACTTTTATATGTTATTATCTAGTCCAAGATCCGTAAATTATACGGTGTGGAAGAGAAACCGACATGAATAGAAATTTATCATCGGTAATAAAAAAAAATCAGCTGTACCATACATTTAATATATACATACTTAATGCCTATGGCATTAAGCCCGCCTCTGTACATTGTACTTGAAGTTTTAAATAAATTTGACGCTGTAGGTATTGCTCTTTTGTAGGAAACAGCTGTATTTTTTTTTAATAACCGATGAAAAATTTCTATGCGGTGGGGCTCTGAATGATGTACTGAATACATCGAACACTCTGTTTACATCGAACGATTTAAATCTTTGACTGTAGTCAGAGGCGAAGTTTAATTAAATAAAGGCTAACTTTGCTCTTTGGCTGTCACCCTACACGACAGCCTTTGGGTTTATATTTAAGGTAACTTAAGAATAACGACCTGTCTACTCAAAATCACTACCAGAAGTTTACTTATAATTAATGCACAAACATTAAAAATACAAAGCAATTTTCTTTTTTGTTCACCAACCAAAAAAAATGACTTAATTTATAAGACACAAATTTTTTAATTACAAGGTGTTTGAACCCCCATATAATTTATCAAAAGCAACCAACTATTACTAAATTCGTGTACCTATCTTAATTTAAATCTAAAATTTAAACAATTAATCAGTAGTCGTAATAGTTCTTTGCGAACATGGTAGAATTTTATTATGTTGCAACACAATTTTTATAATTTTAATAAAACATAGTGTTGCAAGTAAGGTGCGGTTTCAGAATAACAAATTTTGCATTTCTCTTAAGCTGATATCAGACGTTTCAATTGATTGAAAGGTTCACTCGAGTGACTGTTCCTTTCCATTTCATTGTTTCATTCCAATCTCACACGACACTGACAAAATAACATAAGAATACATCGTTCACAGCTTAGATATGGTCGGAAATAATCCCACTGGAACATTTTAACTATAGACTATTCTTTATTCTTTCTTGTTTTAGAGAAAGAAAGAAAAAGAAGTGAAAAAATTTTTGGAACCAGATAAGTATTCGAAGATCCGAAGATTATCCCCAACAACCAAAATTTACCTCTTTATAATATGTTTTAGTATTGATTCGGTAGGCGTGAGTGACAAAATAGAGCTGTTTAATAATGAATAAATTTTCACTGATGTTTATTTTGCGTTCAGACATAAAGCGTCTTTTATCGGTTTTGGGTCTCGAATGTTCACTGGAAACTTTCGAAGTACATTGGTGTGTAAAGGAAAACTAAAGAAATCCCTGAGGTGAGATTGTGACGTATATTTACGTCTGTTCGCGGTACTCTGAATTCGAGGCAATGCAGCAGAAAATCAATGTTGACGGTTCGAATACTAATCAGGCGGAGTGCTTATATTTACGAGTACATACTAGCGACCGACCTCTGCTTTGCACGGGTTTTACGATTTCACAAAACAACGAGAAGTGACCGGAGCCTGCCTCGGACGATTTCAGTGATGAGAGTGAAAAACGTGAAGATTTCTTAATTATAATTATGTAAGTTTTTTTGTAAGTTATACAAATAAACCTTCTGGGATAAATTCTTTAAATTATGGTGACCATCACATCAAAATCCGTGGCGTAGTTTTGAAGTACAACGCAGTCACACAGACAGACTCGAAAAGTGACTTAAACTTAAAATATTTAGATAAAATAGATACACATAATTATATACACAAAGGACAAAACAAACTTAATGGTAATTCTCGTAAAAACGTATTAAAACATTCTAAAGAGCTGCAGACATGCTTTAATATTCAGTTTAATGTTCAAAATTCTTTTGATTTTCTCTGCCGCTTTTCTACACCGAAGATTTCTCTGAAGGCTTAATTAAATTAATTTTAATAATAACAAATTCGTCGTATACAGCCCGCACTTTACGCTTGCTTTTTCACCCGGTTGCACTCGTTTTATTTATTACTGCGTGGTACACCGACGACTGTTAATGTTGCCTGGTCACGAATTGAGTTATTCAAGTTGTGATATTTTTCTTTGCTGACAACACTGATGGGTTTTCTTTTCTTTACGGTAATCAATAAGAGACATGTTCCGGGTTTTAATGTTGAGGAATATTGATGGAGATATTTTGTGCTTTGTGTATTATGAATAATAATTATGATAGTTGTAGTTGCTTTGTTTATTATGATTGCTATGGGCCAGACTGGAAGCCGACCCCAACAAAGTTGGGAAAAGGCTTGGCAGATGACAATGATGGACTAAAAAAAACAGTCAGTAAATCAAAAATGTATGTGTTACTTTGAATAAAAGATTGAGGAATGATGTTTGATAGGACGTTGCGGTTTAAAAGACACACCTAGTATGTTTAGAAAGTTTGCAAGAGGATGAGTGACAGGCAAATAACTAGGTATTTACAAGGCAGATGTCAGCGGCAACGGAACCCTTCCCGGAGTTGCCTATCACACATGGACCATGCTGCTGATGTTGATCAAGTGCGAACTATTCGCCGCCGGCGGCGCGCTTGTATGACCAGATGCATGGACGTGGACAAAGCAAAAGATATGTATGGATGTAAGGATCGTAGCAGGTGGCATTCTGTAGTTTCTGTACCCAAAAGAAAAAGGCGTGAGTTTACACAGCGTGAAACGTATTCAGTAAATAATTCTGAATCCCCACACGGACATTTTCCGTCGGCTATTAAAAAAAAACGGTCAAAATGTATAAGACAGCTGTTATTATTTTAAAATTACCGATTAAAAATGGCATATATATAAATGTAAATGTATTATATATATGTTATATTCAGAATGATGTGCTGAATACGTCGGTGTCTCTTTCACCTTGTACGACCATCACCAATTTACTTTGTCAAGTTGGTAAAATGTAACCATTGATTAAAACAGTCTCTAACAGAGGGCATTTATTAAAATAACAAAGTTAAATTGGACTTCACTCATTTCTTGCTCACTTCTATACTTCGACCTTGAGTAAGGTCAAGGTCAAGGGCACAAAGTGAGTACAACAAAGAACATGTGTTAAGGGCATTTTGGGGTTTATAAAAGTTATTTTAATTGCGTGTCGCATGATTCTTTTAATAAAAATATGCTTGAAAGTTTTATTTTGGCAATAAAATGCTAGAAAAGCAAAGAGTGTAGTTTAGATTTCGTTTTTTGTTTTAATCGAAAGTTTAAAACAGTGAGAAAGCATAAAAATGGAAATTTTAATGTAATTTGTCCTACATTGTTTCATTCTGGATTAAATTTAAAAAAAACATCTACTGACTTCTGAGCATGAGGTCCTGGCTTCGATTCCCGGGTCGGGCAAAGTGTTATTGGGTTTTTCCATCAGTTATCTCTCAGTAGCAGCCACAGAGTCTGGATTTGTGCCCGGTCAACGGCAGTAAGCTCGCCCCTATTACATGTGACTTAAAACATGACTGGCGAAATGTGGGTATACTAATAGGTACACCACTGCCTCAACCCTTCGGGATTACTGGCGTGATGTTATTATGTTTTATTTGACTCCTAGGAGGTTAGGACCAAATACATAAATGGGGAAGACGTGCACTAATATAGCCTCATCAGTAACGATAATCCTTGTTGACTGGCTAATCTTTATATGTATCACACCATACGAAATTGTGGCCTACCTCATGGCTTACACAACGAGAAAAAAAACTTTTTCGCAAAAAAAAACCGACTTCCAAAAAAAACACTGAAAAAGTGGAAAATAACTTTACTTTCGGAATTCGGTGACTATTGTTTGTTTCATTGACTTTTTTGCCACCGACTTCCGAAAGTAAAGTTATTTTCCACTTTTTCAGTGTTTTTTTTGGAAGTCGGTTTTTTTTGCGAAAAAGTTTTTATTTTACCCTTTTTAGTTATCGTATCACACACAAATCCTTGTCAAGTATCAATTTCGCAATTTCTTTTACTTGGATGACATTTTTTCCAGTTATTTTGATTTCAAAACCAAACTGCTGAACCGATTTTGATGAAATTTCTATGGGACCAATCGAGAAGTAGATCCATTCAGATAAAAGAAGAATTTTTCAAATCGGTTTAGAAATGACGGAGATATGAGGTAACACACACAAAAAAAAAAAAAAAACATACAACCGAATTGAGAACCTCCTCCTTTTTTTGAAGTCGGTTAAAAATAAGAAACTGGCGACACGCACCCAGGGCACTTTTTTCGCTTCTTCTTAACCGATTTAAAAAAAAGGAAGTTCTTACAATTGTCGCCATCAACATATCAGAATAAATATTACCAAAGTCAGAACATATTACCTATTTATAATAGTATTAACTGTAGATCTATACTAGTCGTTACAGGTAGTCAGTGGCCCGAAAGTCTGACAACGAGTCTTACCAAGGGGTATCGTATTACCCAGTACTAACTAGGTTGTGGACGTTAGATAGGCAGTTGCTCCATGTAAAATACTAGTATACAGGCGCATGCGGTTAGACTGGAAGCCGACCCCAACATAGTTGGGCAAAGGCTAGAGAGATTATGAGTACCACCCCTCGTGTAAACTATTTTAATGACCACTAATAAAGTTCAAGTATAATGAAATATAATTACAGCGACATAAAATCGGTAAAAATTACTACAACTATTTTTAAAAGTCAGTTTGGAGATCCACTTCAGTTTTGAGCGAACCATGATCGTTTCTAAATAATTTGCACGAGTTATTTTTTGGTTTAGGTTTCTTAAATAAGTTAAAATTATCAAGTGAAATAGTTGTGGATGTAATGTAGGTACAGTCGGGGAAATAGATTGTTAAGGAAATTGACATTTAATAGTGATTTTTGTGTTATAAGCCATTTTATAAAACCGTCGAATAAGAACAGTCATGATTTGAAGATATTATGGCACAATTTAGGTTAATCCTATTTTGTTTTTAAACATTGCTCCCCACTAGAAACTTCTTCTGTTTCGTGAATGCGTTCACAAACATTTAACATACACAAACAGCCAGACCTGAAGCAACTACCTATAGGCCATATAAATATTTTTTCTGTGTGAGAATCGAATCCGCGACACGTAGCGCAGCAGTCAACTTATACCTTGACTTTACTAAAGTATAGACGTTACAAAATACACACAGCAGTATAGGTCATTAATTATGTTAGTATTTCTGTTCCTTTGTATTATCATGGTCGTCCGTCCCACGAAGTTACCTAATACAATACAATCATTTTGATCGAACAAATACCGGTAATTTTATGATTAAACTGAGAATTTTTTGTTGATAAAAATCTTCCTACATTTTTTTTTGGATTTTCCATTTGGAGATTTCTCAAAGAAAAAACCTAAAAACGCAGTCATGCTTGATATCACTAGGACCAACCGTGCAGTTAAAATCTGCATTTGCTTCTGAAATATGTACGTTTGGGTCGGCTTCCAGTCTAACTGGATGCAGATAAATAACAGTATTTCACACATTTCACATACATATGCTTAACTGATGTCCACAATCCAGTAACTACTGTTGTCGGCCGCATTACAATTTATTTGGGCTCAGCGCGGCACGTCTTCTTCTTCCATCCTTCTTCATTGATTTTTCTTTAGTCGTCATCTCTGTAGTCACCCCATTGCCATATCATCCTACACACAGCCCATCCATCGTTATTTTGGTCTGCTCCTACTCTTATAGCCATCAACATTCATGCTCAAAACTTTCCTGACTTGAAAAGGGATGACTACTGAAAAGATGGCTTTCCATCCAACGCTGGATTGGCCTTGTTTGCTGATGAATGGAAGACCATATTGGTAGAATGCTTGCAGTTCTGTCAAAAGACAGAGTGATATGATTCATTTAGTTAGTATTCATAGCTGATGGAGTTCAAACTCAAACTCAAAGAATTTATTTCAATTAGACCATTACAGGCACTTTTGAATGTCAAAACACAAAAAAAAACTAAGCTACAGTCCCAGTCACAGGGCATAATAACTTGTGAAACTACTGTAGTTGCCTATTTGAAAGCGTAGATCTCTATGGAGAAGAATGGGCAAGAAACTCCATAGACGCTCTTTTAAATCATTATGTTGTTACAAAGAGTTTCTTGCCCATTCTCCTCCATGAGATCTACTACTAAACTACAGTCCATTCACAGTTATTATGCCTGCGGCTGGACTGTAGCTAGCTTATTTTTGACGATGCAAAAGTGCCTGTAATGGGTCTGTTTGATTTGAAATAATGAGTCTGAGTGAGTTTGAGTTTACTAAATATGAAATAAATACAGTCCATCCATCGTTTGAAAATGTCGTAGTTATTATATCTTTAGAAACTCTTTTCGTTCACAGTACAATTTAAGTTGTAACGAAATAAACGACGCGTGACAGTAATGGGACGCGGACGGTGCCGTACCGTGAAATAGATAGTACTGAAATAAAAGCATTGTTTGCTGCTAGTATTAGATGTTGGGACCACAAGGGCGACCGAAGATGGGACATTTTAGTTACTAATAATATTTCATGCCCTGTTTTCGGTGTTAATGATAATGTTTTAAGTGTTAAAAATAACGTAAATATTCATTTATTTGTAAAGGATGTTGTAAACTTGTTAAGCTGGATTTACAAGTTGAACTGAAAAACCGGACATTTACGATTTTTGGTTTTTTATGGGACTTCAGCTCGACACAGGAAATCCTTGACGCGAAAATAACCTTAAATGACAAAAATGCTACCCGATGATGCAAAAGTTATGAACTTCCATACAAACTTACACATCCTATTTGACCCCTTTAAGGATTGAATTTTCAAAAATCTTTCCTTTGGGCTCATCGCATATTATCAGGAACTCTGGGGAAAGTTTGATATTGCAGCCGAGGCGAAATACACACACGAGCCGCAGGCGAGGGTGTTATGGAGCCGAGAACTGCAGTAACAAATGCCCACGTGTATCAAACGACGGTTTTCAATACACTTTTAGCTTTTTGGTTTTAGTTTTTAGTCCAAATTTGTTCAAAGTCCAAATTGATTCAATGGAATAGAAAAAAAAAAATTAAAAATAAAAATGACTGTGGGGGCGAGCCGCCTTACCACCTGGCTGTGGGATTTTTATTTCCGCATATTTTTTATAGTGCAAGAATATAAGAAGAAAACCACGAGGGTGAAATCCATAGCATGTTGAACCTAATCGTAGTGCGATAAGAGCCAGTTTTCGAGGAAGTGTATTAAAAATTATTAACAGTCCCTAGCTCGTTGTCTGTTAGTGTATTTAAGGTTTTTATTAAATTAATTATCATTTCGTAATGCGGTTTTTTTTTAAATCAAGCACGCGCATTTAACAATTCGAGATTTGTCATTCAATGAACTTAATGAAAAACGTACGACCTCTCCATGATAATACATTTCCTCCTGAAAAAAGATTAAAGCTTTCTTAAAAACACACGTATTCTCGTACAATGACCTTTTTCGGTCTCGAAGCTATGAATAAAGCCTAATTTCCAAATTGGCTTATGTAGGCATTATCCTTTACTAAGAATAGATCATCCCTTCACGAGGGTGACTTTGATATTTGGCAAAAGATCAAACTGCCAAAAGGATTACCAAAGGCACAACCCTTTGGTAATGCTTTTGGTGGTTTGATCTTTAAAAATACATGTAATTATTTGCCATTAAATTGAGTAAAAATTGTATTAAGAATGTTATCCAAGTATTTCACTGGTCTGGTCTGGCCTTTTATTCGCGTTATAAACTAACTACCATTTTTATGTGAAAGCAATTAAAACCGTTGTTACTTTAATGTTAATTTTGATTTCCCCCCTAAACAATAAGCAATGATTACTATCCACAGTCTTTAGTTCTTATAATATTAAAAAAGGCAACCCCTTAGGGTTGAAAAGGGGTATTAAACTTGATATCAGAAGATCAGAAATCAACCCCGACGAAGTCGCGGGCAAACCGCTAGTTAACTATAAAACTTACCCCCAACAAATAAAATAACAAAAGCCTCCTTCATCAGATACCCTGAAATAGGCTATGGCAAGCTTTTGTACCAGCTTTGGACAAAAGGCGTCCGTAAAAGTTGGGCAAGCTACCCTGTATATTACGTGTTCTCCGGCCACCTGCATAGCAAAATTTCAATTTATTTTACGACCTGCCTCGGACAAGGATAGCCGGTGTGGCAGAAATGAAGAACTACGCAGTCAACGTACTATGGTTATTGTGTGGGCCGTATTTGTGCAGATTTCTTTTTACGGTATTCAGCGTGCTGGTCTAGTCTTTTGTTGGCGATAAAAGGTGTCGGGGGTGAAAAGTGGTGTTTTTGTTTTTATTTTTTTCATTTTTTGTGAACACTGAATGTGATGTAAAGGGAATTTAATAAGCCATGGTAGGTTTTTGAAAACTCCGCACGTAGTACTAAAAAACCACACTTCCATACTAATATTATAAATTCGGAAGTAGCTTTGTGACGCCTTCACATTTAGGGGAATTCCGATAAGATTTGGCACACAGGTTGACGATGCCTTGGGTTAGAATACTCGGTGCTTTTAATACCGGCAGTATATTTCCGTACGATAACGTCCAAGCTCAACGCAGCCGAAGCCGCGGGAAAAAGGTATGTCATATACAAGGTGTAAAAGGACCCTTCACGAAGCCGTCAACCAAGTATTCTGTACATCATACTAAGTAACTCTACGCAAAAATTATTACTGGGAAATTAATTTTTTTTGGGTGAAATCACGTTTTACGGTAGGACTCAATGTTACGCACTCAAAACTTTGTGCTGATGGATGCATTTAATAGTACGGGGATCGTGAAGGTATTTAAAGTAAAGTTACAACATTAAAACTAGTATTAAAAAAAAAAAAAGTTGTAAAGATGCAACTTTGACTCCCAATATCTCCGTAACTAAAAGGTTCCCAGGTATGGTGTAGAACAAAAAAAAATCGCAATGGCGGGAAGAGCAAAGTGCCATTCGGCTTCGTTGATGGTACTTCTACACGCATTATTGAATTCAATAAGTAGTTGCCTTAATAAAAAGTGCGGTCTCCTAAGTATGAGCAGCAATCTTTAACAAAATATTATTGTTCTTAGATTTCCGTAAACATTCAATTTTTCTGAGACGATAAATGTTTCCATTCCTCTAATCCATTATGTATTGCTTCTTATTCGTCGACAGATTTTGAAAGAGGAGATTTAAGAAAAGGTATCGGGAGTCTTAAAAAATAATGGGAAAATGTCGCAAAAGGTTAACAATATATAACAACACCTGTATTATAATAAAGTTGGCAGATGTTGAAGTAAATTCATGTTTCGTCAGTTCCTTGTAATAAGAGTTGAATCTTTTGGTAGCAAAAGGGGCGCCAATTTAGATTTAGAAATTTATAATGTGATATCCTACAACAATTAACACGAACAGAAGCGTGTATGCGTGCGAGCATGATCAGAATGTTGGGCCACAAAATGAATGAAATGAGATGAATGAAAGGCCAAATGTAACCTTGTGTGTGTGTAGATACTGCAGGCTACATCCAATGTAAGGAATCATACAAGAGCAAAAAAATATGTGTGTTCTCCTATTAAAAACAATGTGTGTGTAACAATAAAAGAATTACGGGCGCCGTGGAGTTGCACACTGCATTTAAAAAAATTGTTGCCAGATAGAACGTTTCGAAGAGACCAGACCTTTAATCTGCCGGGGGTGACTAATCTAGGATAGTAGAAATAATGGAAATACCTTTGATAATACCTCGTTTATTTTGTCAGTAGCTTCCCTATTTTACTTTAAATATTAAATTACTATTTTCATATTAATGTTTGATGAATTTATTATTAATTTGAGATTATTATTGCATCTTTTTGTAAAGAAAGTAAATTAAGTTTGGAATTAATGAAGCATGTGGTTGAGATGAGAATGTTAGGGGGGATGTGTGGTGTATCGCGGATGGATAAAATAAGAAATGAGTACATAAGAGGAAGTCTGTACATAGGAGAAAGTGGCGCCGGTGACTGAAAAGTTGTGTGGTAAATCGATAGTCATGGTAGAGGAATGAAGTATATGTAATGAGGAAAGTTTTGAGTATGATTGTGGAAGGCTTTAAGAAATGAGGAAGACCAAAGAAAAGATGGATGGACTGCGTGAAGGACGATATGGCTAGAAAGGAGGTAACTGCTGAGATGACGAATCATAAAGAAGTATGGAAGAAAAAGACATGCTGCGTCGACCCCAAATAAATTTGGATAAGGGCAGGAGAATGGTGATGATCTGTCGGTCTTTCATCTTTTACGAAGCTTTTTGGTACAGGGATAGACCATGACCAGCGGGTTTGGTGATAGGATACTTTTTTCCCGATAGTGACTTCCCGTTGGATAAATCCCGACCTCAAGCGGGAGAAACCACAGGCAGACGCTAGTACCTACCACTTAATTTAATATAACGCCCTCTGAGTTTACCTTTAAACAATAAACATCAAACCCTATAAGCAATAATCTTGTTAGAAGACTACACAAAGATTCTTAGTATTTAATATTAACATAAAACAATTTAAAAAACTCTTTGATATCAAAAGGCCTTCAGTTGTCTAATGTTCTTGTCAAGCTTCATTAAAAAGGGCTTTATGAACAAAGTAAGACAATATTTAAACAAGGACTTATCCTTTCTGAAGTAATGGTGTTTTACTTGGGGCTTGTATTGAATTAAAGTATGTAATATAAGTATAAAATAATAACAATTTACTAACACTTGCCGAGGCTGGGCCGTGGATGGGTGACCCACCATTACATACTGAGACCCCTCCGTGCTCCGGAAAACACGTAAATCCGTTGGTCGCGGCTGTTATTTGTAGATCGATGTAGGGCAAATTTTATCGTCAAAAAAAAAACTTTCATTTTGATTTGGTTTATAAAAAAAATATTAAGACATTTTAGAGAGGTCTTATAATTTACTGATAACGTTAAGATATAATCCGCTGCTATTTTTAGATAACTGGGGTTTATGTTGATTTAAATCTTTAATCTTATTTTCGTTATTTAGTCATATTTCGCATTTCAAATCGCAAAACAAATTTAAAAAAGATTTGAACAAAAAATCACAAACTTATCGTTTATTTCTCTTCCAATAAGAAATAGATTTACTATAATCAGAAAAAATGTCATAGAAATAATGTGATTTCATATGTCAGTGACACTTTTAAGCAAACTTGCCAACTTTAACATGTGGCAACCGAGAGCACACAGTTGGCTCTTGAAAGTCACCATCATCTGCCCAGCCTTTTGCCAAACATGTTAGGGTCGGCTTCCATTCGAACCGGATGCAGCTGAATACCAGTATTTTACATTAAGCGAACCACGATCTCCACAACCCAGCTACCGGGCAATAGAATACATTCCGTGCATCAAAAAAAAAAAAAATGTTGTTGCCCGGTCTATCATAAGCACATTAAATCACTTTGTTTGTATCCCATTCTTTAATATACAAGAGAAACAGCCAAAAAATGAGAAAACAAACATTTTAGAGCTGTCATCAAAAGTATATATTATCTTATCCGAATGGTTTCCATTACTGGGGAGCACACTTTAGTATAATGAAGGGAATCAAAGGGAATAGAGTCGTTCAGCCGCGAAATGAGACGGCATCCAGAAATGACAGACGTTTTAGATGATGCCTTTCGACATTTTTGTTGTGAATACAGAGGGCTGGGTTGAGAGTCAAGCCTGTTGGGCTATTTGTTGGGCGTTACGTGCTAAAACACACAGGCAAACTCAAAGCATTTATTTTAAATAGACCCGTGACAGGCATTTTGCATAGTCAAAAATAAGCAGCCTACAGTCCTGCTGAATAACTGTGAATGGACTGTAGTTACCCATTCCAAAATCGTAGATCTCATGGAGAAGAATGGGCAAGAAACTCCATGGACACTCTTCTCAAATCAAGTTTGATATTACATAGTCCTGGGTACAATATTGTTGCTTACAGTTGCAACCCAAAGTTTGGAAGTGTGTTTGATTCATAGCAATAGACTCACCCCGCTTAATTAAACGTATCAGGTACGGAAAAAGCATGACCCGGACTATGCCCACGGTCATGGTAAGGTACGGTGTAGTGGGCAGACTCCTTTAAGATAACTGACGAAATGTGGATGTACTAATAGAAACACCTCTGTCAAACCCTTCACAGATTACAGGCGAGATATTATGTATGTTATAATCCCCTTCACTTAGTCATGCTCTGTGACCAGGCCAGATTACTGTCGATTAAAATTATTTTCATCGTTCGACTCCATTCAATTCTGGTGTAATATTTTATACCAGATTGGCGTCCCAAGCGTCGCCACGTCTTCTGGCCGTGTGCCACTCTCATCCAGTGACGTCATGAGGCCTTTATCAGGTCATCGGAATCAAAATTATACTGTCCATTTTTTTTCAATTACTTCTTAATACATAATCCTTTCTGTATCCACCTAACCGCTACCTACACAGATTCAAGCTTAGTAGCCCGTTCAGACAACAATTAAATTGCCCCAATATGCTAGCATTTCAAAATTTAAATTCATATAAAAACCAACAAAAAAAAAAGGTTTTAATAAATATTTGAAGTCTATAAAAGGGCCCTGTCTAAGTCAGGGGGATACTGGCAGAGCAGGAGTGTGGTTTTAGCCTTTTCGAGTCCGGCACTACATCGACTGTCTCACAGCCTGTGAGGTAGTCGAGGGGTCCGTGGGGAGTTCCAACTCCTGCCAAAACAAAAAAAAAAAATGCTAGCACAATTTCCCGTCCCTATTCCAAGCCCGTCAATACGACACGTAATTCGTGATGAGCTTAGCTAGGGTCGCTTTACACAGCACGATCTTTTATTCATAATGTATTACGTCACGGGATCGCGACGACGTCCCTGAGGGTTTGTCGATTGTCTAGTTAGATCAGTTATCCGTTAGATTGGAGAATGGAGAAGTTTGCTCTGCTTTGGAGTTGGGAGATGTATTAGCGATCGATCGTTTCAACCAGTCTAGTATTATTCTTTAAATGTTGTTAACTAAAAGTCAGTGTGAGGGGACGACATATTATATGCTTCCCCCTTTTATACGAGACTTAAATAATATAAGTACCGAAATGTGGGTGTGGTGTTGGGCACTCTGCCCAACCCTTCGGTTATTACAAGCGTGATGCTAAGCTATGTTATGTTCTATAAAAACTACGAGTAAATGTTCACAAAAAACATTTAAACCAAAATAAATATAAAGCTTCGTCTTATATTCCCGATAATTTCCGCTATTTTCTAGCTGTTTACCGGTCCTATCCGGTATGAAGCGGTTTGAACTGGTTTAGCGACGGCGTGGATATCAGGATAAATCCGGTTCTGCGGCGTATTCAACGGTCGAGAGGCAATAAACGTTAACCCTTTGTTGAATAGTAAATACGAATACGGTGTTTTATCCAGTTTATGTATGTGAGGGTTTTTGCAAGGTTTATTTTCTGTGTTATTGCGAGGATTGCGTGCGTAGTCGGAGATTAATTATTTATGCTTAAGAAAAGTAAAGCGAGGAAAAAATAAACACTGTAGAGGTTTGTTTGAGTCTATATACTCGGACTTGCAGAGAGAGAAAGATTTGTGAATGAAACCAAAATGAGTATAAAATAAGGATTTACTTGCAGTATTTAAACATTTGAAGGTAAACGAAAATAAATTACCTTGTATTTAAATAGTTAAACAGAAAGTATAACTTTAATAAACGGAAAGACGTAATTTACGATTGCATTTTCTAGGCAGTGGACAAAAAATAAGTAAAAGAACGGAAATGAAATTTAACAAAGATTCTTGCGGTCTTCCTTAATGAAATCAGAAACTTTTTCACCGATCATTACCACAGGACCGTTGGTGTTCCCTCTTGTGATAACAGGCATGACACTGGCATCGGCCACTCTTAGCCGCTGTACTCCGATCACTCTCAGTCTGCTATCAACCACACTGCCCATTGCACAAGTCCCAACGTAATTACTTATACCAGAAAACATGCATGACGCATAGCATTTCCAATACTCATCGCTGCCTTTTTCAAATTCATTGCAGCTTCCCGATGGGTCAACCATTTCTGCATCAATACTTTTGAAATATGTTGTGTTGACAACGGGTATAAAGTCTTTGATATATTTTACCAGGTTGTCAAGATCAGCCTCGTCGGACAAATATCCAGATTTAATCACTGGGGCATCCATTGGGTTCGAACTCCTTAGTGTAACCTCACCTCTAGATTGTGGCCGTAAATTGACAATTTCGTTGAACAAACCCATTCTTCCGGTCATTGATACGAATGCACTGTCACATATTTCATAACTCAGTCTATAACCGAAGGAACAAAAAAATAAAATCAATCTTGAATGTGCTGAAAACGATATCGTTTCATAGTCTGGATGGTTCTGACTTTTGTCTAGTGCCGTGAATCCCGTAGTAGGAGCACCTGGGAGCATGTTAGGATTTATAGGTACTGGTTCACTTTTTTCCATGGCATGAAGAATAACCACTCCAGTGTGGTCTTGCAAATTCTTCCCTACTGGTAGATCTGATATAACATCAATGTTTTTGCATTCCAATTCTTCTTTAGGCCCGATTCCTGACAGCAGAAGTAGTTTAGCAGAGTTAAATGTACCAGCAGAAACTATGACTTCTTTAGATGCTTTAATATTCATAGTTTCGCCATTTTCTAAGATTGCTTGTACTCCTATGGCATTTTTATTTTTATCAAAATTTATTTTTGCTACTAGAGTATTTTTCAGCACATGAAGGTTTTTACGATCTTTAGCTGATCTTAGAAAGGTAAAGGCACTGCTCTGTCGACCACCTGTCGTTAAGTACAAAAATGGTTTGGAATAACCCAGTGCAGTACCTGGATCATTAAGGATATCATTACCAAGCTCCTCGAAGCTTCGTAAAATATCATTTAGTTGTCCCCGTGTATCTTTTGTCAGTCCTACTAATCCATTGATGCCATGATTACTCAAATCTTCTGACAAAAGGAAGTCTGTGTCTTCGATTCTCTCACTTTTCTTAAAGTACGGAAGCACGTTCTCCCATTTCCAAGTAGGATCTTTAGTTATGTCTGCCCAACTGTCGTAATCCGTGGGATGCCCTCTTGAGTAGAGCATATAGTTGAGATTGCTGGTACCTCCCAACATCTTGCCTAAGCTTGGTTCAAAGTACGGCTTTTGATGACATTTTTTTGTAAACTCATCGTTTTCTGTTGTGTAGTTCCAGTCATAACGAGATCTTTTTAGAAATAAAGTACACCCTGGTACCTGTAAAATAAATGTAGACATATATTAGAGATCAACGTAGATTAAAAGGTTAGTTATTTCTTAGAAAACTACTATTGGAATGCCTATAACCTATTGATTCTTCACTGTAGCCTAGTGACGTTTATCTATTAGTTAACTCATGTTTTATGACTGCGAGGCAATCTTATTAGTCTGCAGTAGCTAGAACGTTTTGTTCTTACAATTCTATACAAGGTGTAAACGGACCCTTCGCAAAGCCGTCAACCAAGCATTCTGTACATCAAACTAAGTAATTCTACGCAAAAATTATGGGAAACAACTTTTTTAGGGTGTAAAATTACAATGTTACGTACTCAAAAAATTTTTCTGACGCTTTGAATAATATATGGGGCATGGAGGTATTTAAAGTTAAGTGATAACATTAAAAACTAGTGTTTAAAAAAAAGTGCTTAGAAAAAGAAGATGTTGGAAATTTGACCTTCAATATCTCCGTAACTAGAAGGATCCTAGGTATGGTCCAGAACAAAAAAACAATTGCAATGACAAGGAAAACAATAGTGCCCTTCGGCTTCGTTAAGAGCCTTTATACACCCATTATACATCTACAACATATTGATATTCTGAAAACTTACAACGCCTTCCACGGGAGCATCTCCACCAGCTTCAATAAGGAGAACATTGACATTATCATCTTCTGTCAGTCGATTTGCTATAACGCTGCCAGCTGTTCCTCCACCCACCACTATGTAGTCGAAACTGGCTCCGTCTGAAACATTGGACATGTAATTGTTGATGTTTCATTCGGTTTGTTCACAAATATGTCCAGTATCACAACTTCAAACTAACCTTGAATGATTGCTTGTTGGGGCATCATCCAGGCTGTGAACTGCACCAGAGCCAGGTACCTTAAGCCTGTCTGAACAGTCTTGATTATGTCTACGACACTTGCAGAATACATGGCTTCAGTCAGACCTTTAAAAGAGAGAAAAAATGGCATAATCAGTCTATAATGTAAGTCCTCGTAACTACGCCGTATCCACCACGCGGGACCAGTGCGGGTCGACAGATGTCACGTGACATCGAATTTGTGGATCACAGATATCACGGTTTCGTCACGATATTTTGAGAGCACGGGGCCTAAAATGGCCGTTGTAGCAGAATCATAATAGGATAATATATAATTTTTTATACTTGTACATATAGTTAAAAAAATATATATTTTACGAATTGTAACTTCATCCATATTATTATCGTTTAATTATTCTGCTAAAGCGGCCAATTTAGGCCCCTAAAACAAACTATCTGAATTCGAATCAACGGCTACTGGGCCACCACTAGTCAATAAAGTTGCACATTTTATAAAAATAAATTTAAAAATTACCTTTTCATGTAAGTAAGTGAATTTATCAGTACCAATCAAATAGCCAAAAGTTTTTGAATGGCTCTGAATTCACATTTTCAATGTATTTAAATGTGGTAAATATTATTTTTTGTCTATTGTCTAGAATACCTATACCACAAGTATAGGATGATGTTTTTAAGAGTAGTATGAAATGTTCGAAAAAGTAGTTCATAGGTTCAAACGCAGGCAGGCAATAACTGCGTAATTTATTTCACCATTGCTATTATAAAGGAGAAGGAAAACATCATGAGGAAATTACCGTGTTCTAGAATAAAAAATTGAAGATATGTGACGTCCATCAACCCACACCGGGCCCGCATCATGGTGGAAAAAGAAAAATTTGCCTTCCAGCGGTGAGAAAGGTCATAATCCAGCATTACATTTCACCATCAAGGTCATAAATTGGGGTGTATTCCCGAGATTATCTTGGTATAATATCTCCTTCATGATATAGTAGCGGCACGACAACAATATAGTACAAAAAAAAGTAATAAAAAAAAAACGAAAAATCCCGACTTCGGTAAAAAACGAAAGTTAAATAAAAACGTTTTTGAAAAAAAAAATAACCGACTTTCAACAAAAAACCAAAAAAAAAGTGGAAAATAACTTTACTTTCGGAAGTCGGTGCCAAAAAAGTCAATGAAACAAACCATAGTTTTTATTTTACCCTTTTTAGTTATCGCATCACACACAAATCCTTGTCAAGTCGCAATTTCGCAAATTCTTTTATTTGGATGACATATTTTTTCTAGCTATTTTGATTTAAAAACCAAACTGCTGAACCGATTTTGATAAAATTTCTATGGGACCAATTGGGAAGTAGATCCATTCAGATAAAAGAAGAATTTTTCAAATCGGTTCATAAATGACGAAGATATGAGGTAACAAACACAAAAAAAAATACAATCGAATTAAGAACCTCCTCCTTTTTTTGAAGTCGGTTAAAAAAACGCTGAAAAGTTAAGAACAAGCACATTTTATAAAAAGTTGGAAGCAGGCGGGAGCCATTCCATTTTTATATTTTCAAACTCAAATTAGTCCCGCCTGCTTCAAACTTTTTGGGTCCCTCCTTCTGGCGCAGTCGGGTAAAAAGTACTACAGCGCAAAGAACTATTTAGGTACCTAGGATAGAAGTGTAAAATGTCGCCTTATTTAACTTAGTTACACAAATCAATCATGCTGTATAATTTTTGACGTACATATGTATATAAAAAAAAGAAATATCAGAAAAAAATGAAAAAATATAACAGAAATGTTTTCTCATGCAATTGTTTTACAATGGCACATTATAATCAATTTTAATTTTCATTTAATAATATGATCTAACGCAAAACAAAATGACGACTTTACTTTGCAAAACATAATAACGCTTCTTATAAATTATATTAACATAATGTTTATTTGTACAACCACACTTCAAATCTTTCTTTGCAATTGATGTTATTTCCATTTAATTATTTACTTTATCCCATTGTAAATTAGGTTGGTATCAGAACGACAAGTACTAATGAAATAATGTTAAAAATATTTGATGTTGCAGCGCAAACTGAACTTTACACGTTGGTGTTAACGTTACTTATCACAGATTTGTTTCGGGGTTGGAAACGAAATCGTGAATATTACATTTTCTTTGTTTCATGTTGTCTAAATGCGTACCTATTTTGATGAAAACATGTTAAAAAGACAACTGTTGTAGAATTGCCCATTACGTCATGTTCAGCGCTCATAAATATATGTATATTCTTGCTTTTTTTTCTTCCAACTCTATAAATTACTAGCTGATTTATTTCAATTAGTGTTATTTACATTAAGTATACTGGCGTCACGTTTCAGCTTCGCACGGATTTAACGATAAAACAAAACATTGAAATTTCTTTATTATAATATGCAACTTCAATATTAAAATAATTAAAAAGTATAGTGAAACTGCGTATGTTGTTATGTTGTTTAGAAGGACAAATAAAAAAATACATAAGTGCAAACCTATTTTAGAAATATAACTATCATGATAAGTTATCACTATTACTATATATGTGTTTATGTGTACATATGTATTTATGTATGATTCATGACTTTATGAGTCATCAGTCCGCAATCGCATTAATTAATTAAGGTCGCTCATATTAGTAATGATACGTACAGAAACAGTAGCTTAAGGCGCTCGGCGTACGGAGCAACTTTGATCTCCGAGTTGCGACAACAGGCAATTTGGCATTAGCAGTTCTTGACAATTTTCGAACAATTTTGAGAAAGCGTAAACATAGCAACCCATCATTACGACTTTCGGTGATCGACAACAGTTTTAGAAGGAAAGAAAGAACAATCTTAACTTGCACTAAACAAGATAGCTTACTGCATTCGATGACATAGTCAGTTTCAAATTGCTGCAAGGCAACTGACAAAGAACCAGTTGTATCAAGTTGCAGATAATAACCGAAAACTGCAATGCGTCGAACGACTTCTTTTCCTCACCCAGCGTTAGACTTGCTCTGCGTATCGTCATGGTTTAATTAAAATCACGGCAAACATGGGTTCATTAGTTGCTGCAATACTGTCAACCGTTACCAATAACTTAAAAATAAAATTCAGTCGCGTCGATTGTACGGTGCTGTTGATCTTTTGGCGCTTGAATGATATTGTTAGGGGGGGCGTTGTTGGTGAAAAATTGTGAACGTAAGTTCACAACCTTGTGTTATATACATAACATAAGATAAACAACACAGAACAGAAGCAACGAAAAATCGAATTTAATTAATCTTTTAATTTAACAGTTAATCGGGGTTTTTGGAGCCTAAAATTGTGAACCATCATACATTATAGCGGCATTACTTCTGTCTCCGTCTTTATAGTGTGGTTAGTGCCTAACCTCGTGTCAGAGTTTTTATGCCACCCATGGGCCTCTGACTTAGCTTTACATGCCGTCGAGAAATATCTTTCAGGCATGCTGGTTTCATTCACCGAAACAAGTAATAATTATACAATACGCACATGATTCCGAAAATCAGAGATGCGCGTCTTGGGTTCGAATTCGAGAACTATGTCTTGCTAACGACGGTCACACCTCTAGAACATCACTGCTTTACTACTGCGTTACTTACGTTTATGGCACAGATCCAAATACCTACAACTATAGTTGCTACGTCTGCGGTGCGCTTAAATAAACACGGTCTGAATGAGTGCGTATCCGGTACAGGGTAGTGAATGAGTGAGTGAGTGTGTGTGTGCAAATGAGTTGTTGACACAAGTAGTTTGTCTACGCAAGTTGAGCAAATTACTGTTCTAGTTTACAGTTGGTAGTATTTGCTTATCTTTGAGCTCAATTTCCTTAGGCCGGGGGATAACATAACGGTAAGTAATTTGGATTCAGTTGACTTTGTCTTCATAGAGTGTGGCCCTGTGGTAATGGCGTGCATTCTAACTCAGGCAAGTTTATTTTATCAGCACTGCTCTCGAAACGTTCTAGAACCATACATGCGGAAACATTTGATGAAACGGTGGATGGACTGTGTGAAGGATGATATGGCTAGAAACGAAGTCACTGCTGAGATGAAGTATGGAAGAAGAAGACATGCTGCGCCGACCCCAAATAAATTGGAATAAGGGCGGGAGTATGATAATTATGATGATGTTGAGTACGGCCCGGTTCCATGACGGAGAGGAGGCCTGTTCTCGAACAGTGGGAGCGCCTCTACCTCAGCAGTAATTAGCAGTGGTTTCCTCTTTTAACATCTACTTAGGGTCTACAGCAGAGGTTCTCAAACTTGTTTCAACTACCGCCCACTTTGAAAATCTATTATTTTTCAGCGCCCCCCAATATTTTGTTTTCATTACTTTAATTAATTTAACTAAAGTATAATATAGTAATATTGGTCTGGTCTGGAGTTTAAACTTCCATTCTAAACGAGACTTTTTTACCAGTGAGAGCAATTAAAACAGACATAATAAATTTTAATTTTAAAACTGATCTGATGTGAAGGATGAATCTGATGATTTTAACCAGTTTGTTAAGCGACTTCAAAAAAGTAGTTTCTCAATTCGGTTGTATTTTTGATATCAAGTTTGGGTTTTGGTGTTGAGCTTAAGTACTTGCTTAACGAATTCGCACGAAATTTAGAATGAAAATAAAATAAATATTACGTGCTTTTATTAGGATTGAAATACAGCACGCCCCGACAGGAATAAGGCAAACATGCACAAACTCGTTAATCTCATTCGACGCTCAATCGTACTAAGCTAGTAAAAACAAGTATCGATGTACCAGCCGATATTGATCCATGTTAAATATTTTTAGTTTTTATACAATCAAAGAGTGCAGAAATATGAACTAAATTATCGATGTTGTGTAGTAGGTAGATTTTAATTTCAGTGAAATTAATATGAAATAGGTGAAATTACAAATCAGCCATCGCTCCGCTAAACCAGAGACAGTCTCCTTCCTGGTTTCATAGTTACGAAAACATTATCCGGTTAGCAATTAAAATATAGAACGGACATTAATATTCTACATATGAGCTCCCAATTAAGTGCAATGGGGTTACAAGTCTCTTAGGAGAGATCCCATTAAAATCACTGTTTTCAGCACCTAATGATATGTATAATTAAGGTTGGGTTCTGTATAACAGTCGGTTTTCGTATTTTACGTCGGTTATTTGAATGTAACGTTTGATCTTGTATGTTATGTTTGCTTTAGTTAACTGATAGGGAAGTTGTAGGTATATGTATACGTTTTAGGGTTCTGTAGTCAATTAGCAATAATAAAAGTCTTATAATTTTTTATGACAGTCTACCGGGTTGTCACATGCTATTTTATTAGGAAATTAATTCCACATTATGAATGAAAATTGGAAAGAAAGTGTATTCTAGATGCACCACTAATCACTGGCGTAATAAAACAACGGAAAAGTAATTCGGTGAAACTGCAATGGGGTATTGTCGAATCCCATATTTAAAAACACTTTAATGTTTCGAAGTGCCTTTGCTATTTAAATGAATAGTTTTATTTGTAATATTTTCAGCTGCCACCGCTGAAATAACGTTATCTTTTACAGTTTTTTTTTAGAGAAGTATAACACTCAAACTTACTTTTGCAGTCGATAAAATCAATATTTTCCATGCGTAAATACTACGGAGCCCTTCATTGATCATGGTCTAATACATCCTTGGCCGGTTTTTTAATGTAATTTGTTGGCAAATAGAACAGTACATATGATGAGAAATCATAATGGCTACTGCCAAAGCCCCGAGGGACTTGCCGATGTGCGGAAATGCCTCGTATGTCTGTTATTTTACTCAATATTCATGTCTTCCATACCTGTACAGTGTTTCATGTATAAGGTATGGTCGAAGTTTAAAACTATTAAAAATTCATTCATTCATTCATTTTTCATTCACTGGCAACGTCTGTTACATAAAATTATGCAACTTAACCTAGAAGGGACAAGCAAGGGAAGTTAGATACTTGACAATATCGAGTTTTCTTTTCCCTAAGGTCTGGCTGAAGTATATGTACTTTTCTGTGACCTTTTAGTCACATGTAACAAGAGGAGTCCTACCGTGGTCCTACTGGCATTAAATGACACAAATTCAGATTTCCAGCCGCTTTGAGAAGTCCTATTAAAAAAAACTGAATACACACTCTGTCTAACCCGGGAACTGAACCCAGGACCCTCGTGCTCAGCAGTAGCGACCACCAGACAGGCAGTAATGAAGTCTCATTTCCATATACGAAAGTAATGAAATAAAAACTTTTAGGACTTGACAACAAAAACAGCACAATATTTACTACACCGTATATCTTCCAAAAAATAACGTAAGAAAGGCTGAATTTCCCCTTTAGAACTGGTAGCCGCTTTGTACAATTCATTAAACTCGAGAAATATTACCATATATTATACTCGACGCGGCTAAAATTCAAACGTTATTCATAAAAAAAAATGAACCTAACGTGGGTTTTAGTCGGAAATTTGCATGCCTGCTTTGGTGTTTAGTCCAAAGTTGGCAGCGAAGCGAATTCAAAGTTCTGCTAAAACAGGAACATTTTTGCAGTTAAAATTCTTTGAGTATAAATTCTTCAAAACGAAACAGGTCAAAAAATATTGATGTCGTCTTTGAGATCGTCAACCTGATATTTGGACTGCCTCTCTGTAAGAGACATCTTTTAAAAGTAATTTTCTCTGTATTGATTGTAACTACATGTAGTTGCGAACAATAAAAAATAGGTCTTATCTCAAAGTTTCAATCGTTTTTCCACGAGAAATTGGCTTCTGAAACAAGGTAAGGTTAGTTATAATAATTGGTATAATAATATAGTGGTGGTGAATCGATTAAAGCGGCGCGCAATGATTGTTGACATAACGGTCCCGCGTGACGGGAACCTCGTGAAAGCCGAGAAAGATAAGCAAATCAAGTATCTTGACTTGGCTCGCAAGGTTGTCGACATGTAGGATGTGAAGTCAGCGATCATTGTGCTGATTGTCGTTTCAGCCAAATGGCTTGATTGCCAAGAGCCTCGAAAATACCTGAGGGGCTCTCGTTAGGCAGCTGGATTCAGAAAGCGGAACTCCTTAACAGGGCTCGTATTATTAGGAGGTTCCTTTCTCTGGAGCCCTGACCGCGATAACTTGGTAACTGTTCCCTACTCCCCCTGTTTTTATTTAGATATTGCCGTAGGAATTCGTATGAAAACCGTGGATGTATTATCGATGATATTATAGATGTTATACGTATATGCATGTGCAATTCAACCTATTTAAACAGAGTAAAGTCCCGTTTTGTCATCACCATAAATAGGAATGAGAAGAGTCATGCTAGGAAATGGACTGACTTGGTTTTTTTTGTTTTTGCAAGCCCGAATCCTTAGCCTGAGGCCTTGGGTTCGATTATCGGGCCTGGAAAAAGTGGCAAAGCGTTATTGACAGAACATAATTTTGTTAGTAAACCCCCAAATAAATTGGAATAATGGCTAATGATGATAGTCTAGATTTCCTTCCTCTCCTTCCTCGGTCTGTGAAAATGTACAAGGGATTACAACTGACGAAATTTGCGTCTACTGAACACTTATCCAATTTTGGCATTCATACATATTTCCACACCCAATTCCGCTTTTATCTTCTAACTTGCACTGTTTTCCCCGCACACAGTCTGTTGGTCTAAGTTATTATTCGTAATTTACCGTGACAATTCTGCATGTGACCCGCAACTGTGAGCCTTTAAATAATGTCAAAAACATAGAATTTATATTAAGTTTAATAACTTTTGAAAACTACGAGTTGAATTGAAGTAGTAAGCTATTTTGGGAAGGAATTGTACAGGTTGAAATAGTGTTGCCATTGCCAACATTTCGGTGCCTAAAAAAAAAAAAAAATTTTTGTGCGATTGCCGGGTATAAAAGGTTGGTTGAACACGTTTGTCGTGCCTTTGAAGCGAATTTGCATTTGAATAGGTGGGTTGAAGTTTTTTATCGAAGTGGTAACACTTGAGATATTTATGAATACCAAAATAAAACATGCCTGTTTCAAAATATTCCTATTTTGAGGTACGCCCAGGTTGTTTGTACGCCAAAAGTCGTTGTATGACCTCCCATCAAAATGAGATTATGTTGTAAGATCATCCATAAGCACACACCGTTTTCCCATCGCGGTAAATAGAACCTACAGAGCTGTCTGTTACGATCCTTAATAACTCCTGTTTTTTCGTCTACCGATGATTATTAACAAGGTCAGTGCATTCTAAGGCATTGTCTCCCGGCGTTTACACTCACATCTACTTTGTTCATTAAAGGAGAAAGCCCATTTTCCCTACATCTTTGGGCCTACCTGTTACAGTCATGAAATTGGAGTCATTTTGTAGAGAAATACACCAGATATAATCTGACTTAATTTCAATTAAATTCTGAGCATTTCTGAGATTTTTTAATTTGAATTTATAGCTAAATTAGGTGAGAAAATGCATTAAGTGACAAGCAACGATACGATTAAATGAAAGATAATTCTTATTTAGTTGGTTTGTAATGAAAAACTAGTTACAGGCATTTCGTTTTACTTATGATTATACCGAAACCTCATATTGTTTGTAGTATCTACCTAGATCATGCTATCAATAATATAACAGGGACTATCCAACAATGTCAAATATTAATTGCCTGTAAATATATTTTATTAATTCATGACACTGTGTTTGTAATATCTGGCTAAGAGTTTAATAAGTCTATACTTTGACTGAAAATATAAAAGGAACTCATTTTTATTTATTTCATTTATTTTGTCATTCATCTTCATAAACAGTTACCAAGAAAGTGAGCAGGAGGTGAAATATTGTTTTGATACCTATATAACTTAAATACCAGATTATAGACATAGTGTGTGCACAACACCCTACCTACTGTACGTCTGTCAACAATGCAGACACAATAATATTGCAAGATTGCTTGCCTTCCAGTTAGAGAGCTGTCTACTAAAATATAAATAAAATAAATATTTTTGCTTATATGCCTTGATTGTATTTTTCCCCTAAGTAACCATGTAGTATTAGAAGATGACAAATCTCTTATTAGGTTATTATCTACCTCTCTGCACATTTCTATTACATAGGAGCCATCTGCCCTTACATGTTCCCCGTAATAGGAACGTGCCTGTTTTATTTGGTACGTTCCTAGAAATTACGAATATCGCAAGAGATCATATTCACGGGCGCAAGCACAACTAAGCGAATAACTAGACGTTTGAGGTCATGTTTGACAAAAGATGACATATGATATTTTAAAACCTGACACAATGTCTTTTTATCCATACTAAACTAGTGAGAGTTATAAATAAATGCATTTTTCTCAGTTTTGCAATAAAATTGTGAATTCGTTTTTTTGTGTTTTTGTTTTATGACAAAATGACAATAATTTTGCAATAAAACAGTTGTCTGTAACGCGTAGGCCCAAAAATGGGCATACTTCTTTGCCTTTTACAATTACACGTTTAGCGTCAGATAATACTACTCCTATATTTTTTCAAGGTGCTTTTAGGTTGGGGCAAAGGCCAATAGAGTTATTCCTTCATTTCCAATGTACATAAGTCGTAGGCGGTAGTCATGTGGGCGATATTCAGGCACGTGTAGGTATTTTTACATATTTTCCATTCGTTTTAAAACGTAACAGTTTTTTTTACAGTTGTTGTTATGTTTTCATTTGCCGGTTATGCGGGAGGCAGCCCATGTTTTGCTAGCTGAGTAAGTAATTGTTTAGGTGCGTTGCTATGGGAAATTTGAACACCATATTTGTTCACTCCCTGGCATAACATAGCGCTCTATTTCATCTATGCTAAGATAAACGCAAATGTTAACAATAAATAAATGATTTTGATTTCAACCAGTTATTCGAGAAAGTTTTCGAAACTTTTTCGAGTAAAACGAGATTATGTTACGTCGGAAATACTTATAGAAATATGGTTTTGAAAATGGTTCTCGGCAAGAAACGGATTTATAGATTGAAAACCGATTTTGTTGAGAGATAGAAACTGAAGGCCTAAAAAAGTTGTAATCGCTTTCAAAATGTTTTGAATTTCTGCAATGGTTTTCAACAGGATTACCATCATCGTCATCGGCCTAGCCTTTTTCCAACTATGTTTGGGTAGGCTTCCAGTCAAACTGGATGCAGCAGAAACCAGAAATTTACATGGAGTCCTGTCTGACCTCTAAAACCCAGTCAGTAGTGGGTAATACGATACCTTGGTACGACTGGTTATCAGACTTTCGGGCCACTGACTACCTGTAACGACTGTCAAAGATCTAAAAATGATAGCCGGAACCAACAGGCCAGTCACGGAGGAAACTCGGTATGTAATGGGTGGTCACCCACTCACAGAGACCGACCTAGGCAGAGCGGATTAAGCGGCGTCGTTATTTTTTAGCCACGAGCTCCTCAACGGGATTGACATAATCAGTTCAGAACGGTCCGACTGCTGGGATCCTGACCACCTCTCTTTGGCAGATGCGACATGTGGCATGTCCTTGATTTTTTGGTTTGAATATATGCTGGTTTCATTGAAACGTTTTCTTTCATCTTTTATGGAGCATTGGTGATGAAATACACTACACAAAGTAAACCTCTTGCGTGGGTTTGAGCCACAACCATAACCACTCGGTGAGGAGCAATTACCACTGGGCCAGCCACTCTCATGAAATAACTAACCTTGATCTGTTCACCAAATAGATATAATAACATTTTCTTGTTTTTTTTTATCCTTTAAAAGAGGTTTTATTAAATGTATTATGTCTTCGGGCCAGTCAGTAACCAAATTATAATTTCTAACATGTGCGATTTTTATAACAAAGGGCCAAAAATACTTCAAAGGGCTGCTCAGAAAGAATCAGAGATTTTTTATCAATTTTACGTTAGCTGTTCAAAAGGTCTGGTTTCAAAGACTTAGTTATGTTTAATAAAAAAAAGGATTAGAGAAAACATAAATCCTTTTTGCTTTAAAATATTATTTAAGACCAACTTCTTAATAGTACTAAAAATCTGCCCCGTTGATCTGCTAAGAATTAGGTCATGGGTTCTATGCCCAGATAGGGCAAAGTGGGATATTTCCTTCCAAAAAATCTAAGTAGTAAGTAGTAACCCAGGGTCTGGATCTGTGCCCGGTTGCTGGTAATAGGTTCGCCCCTTTTTAAATGTATGCCGACATAAACATAGTTTTCGTTTTCACTCATTCATCCATGAATGACCAAAATTTAAAAATGTTGTCACTCCATCTTCTTTTGAACTGCAACGTCAACTTATCATATCATTTCTCACTTTGTCATTCAAAGTTATTATAAAGCTGGTGCCAATAAAAAATACCTTTTTAAAAAGGCCAGTCTCTCAGTATATGAACAAATGTAATATAGTGGCTCACAGGCTGGACTCCAAGCAGCGGATACAGAAGCCATTGTTTCCGTTTGTTGCGTGATATTAATATTGTAAGTATGTGAAACAATGCATCGATTGCCACGGGGTAAGCAGTGAATGGAGTGTCAGGGATTGACGGTGAGCGAGATTGCGTAGACAGTACAGTTTGGTATCTTTAAGTAGACTTGGGTTACGTACTTTTAAATCAATGACAGATTTTGAATGTGATCGAAAGGTACTCCTATTTTGAAGAGACCATCAGTGGATTATTCCCAAGGGAAAGGGAAAGAGTTGGAGGGCAATTTATTCTTGTAAATAAACATTTATGAATCAATAAATAAAATAGTATTTTTAAGTATGCTTAGTTGGTTTGGTCATTTTCCGAGGATAAGTAAAAGGTGATTTACAAAAGGTAGATGGGACGCCCTAGAAATACATGCCCTAGAAAGACATGACCTTATTGGGATATTATTCAGGAAGGTCATATTTGTAGTTACTCGCAACTGGCGAGCGTATACAGCGGACCAGGCCAGATGTATGAACTTGTTCGAAGCGAATGAAACATTTAAGGATCGTAACAGATGGCATTCTGTAGTTACTACCAACCTCCAAAAAAAAGCGAGAAACGCACGTACGTACGTTCGTTTTTGTTTTGGAGAAAAATGCGTGAGTTACGTACATATGTAAATAACAAGCTACTAAAAATATCTATACGTATGGCACCATGACAGTTGTCAACCGTCCAAAGACAAACATTAATTAACACCACATTGAAAATGTAGGTATTAATATCAAAACTCGCAAAACATTCCATTCCCTCCCTACTCAATGTCCGGCATTGTAATTTAGGAAATAATGGAAACCGCAGTATGTGGCCGCCTAACTAAAAGAGTAATTAACGCTAAAATTCGCCGTCCTAAATAAATTGATAGTGTTTTGGTATCCGGTGTAATTAGGAAGAATCAATTTACATGGAATTGGGTCGCTGTGCTATTTGTTGTTAGTCCCTGGGGCGAAATATGTTATCATATTCTTGTTTTACCAGGATCGGGCATAGATGATAATATTTATATTATTAGGCGGAGATACTTCGTGAAAAAGGGGCTTGTGGCTTACAGCCGCGCGGGTCAATTGAAGCTTCCCATCCCTTGGTCTGCGGATGGGTGCCTATCTACCTTATATCGATACCTCTCCGCGCCTTGCAAGGAAGTTAGCCGTTGGTCCCAGCTGTCATTTGTAGATCTTTGACAATCGTTACGGGTAGTCAGTAGCCTGAAAGTCCGACAGTCTTACCAAGAGGTATAACATATTACACACTAACTTAGCCGCTCCTTGCAAAATACTAGTATCTAGCTGCATCTGTTTAAACCACGGCATAATTGGGAAAAGGCTAGGCAGAACAAAGTCACTGTTAGGGCACGCGGAACCGGTTTCGGTTCCTTAGTAAAACCCGAAACGGGTTTCGCATACCCTAGTCACTAAGTAGCTGGAAGGCGGTGCTCATTCGTATACTCCTAAATATTGGCGTGTCAGTTGTCCAAAGAAATATGTAATTAATCGGAGATTCCGACTTACATTATGACAAAACATTTTGTATGAGAAGACGTTTAGGAGAACAAGTTTCCGAAATATCTTATGTCATTAAGTACGCGATAACCAAATACGATCATTTTCTTCAGATTGTTTGTCATAATGACACTTTACAATTAGTTAGAAGAATATCAAAATATCCAAATCTACAATTACTACGTCACTTACCAGGCATTCATTTACAACTCCCTTTCTTTTCAACCGTATAAGTAATAGGAATCGGTCCTAAAACACCCAATTCGTCCCAATCCATCAACTCGGTACCACTCATCTCTTAAGCTGCCAAACCCAAGACGGCCATCGACAAAATGGCCGTTAACCCAGTTATGGCGCCGTTCGTACGAGGCTTTTATTTCTATTCCTTTGACTGATTAACTAAGCCAACTGTTACACGGACTTTCAATTAAGTGATCGATTAGTTTAAACGTATAAAACTGAAGGCCGGTTTTATACGTTTTTGTTAAAGTGTGGCTCTGATTAAAAGTTCTAGTAGGACTGTGACTTTTTTAGTACCCGTTAATGTCTCACTGCTGGCCAAAGACCTCCCCCATCTCCATCCGGATACTCTTTACGTGCGCCACCTCGACTTTCATTTATAGAAATAACGTATCACTGTTCTGGTCGACACATTTCGCTGCTCCGACGAATATAAGACGAACATATCGCTATTCGCTATCACTATTATATTCCAGGTGGGTGTACATTAACCACTGCTGTGTATTCAGTGCCGCACGGTTCTTTCAGTGCTTTAGTGGTAGGAGAGTGCTATTAGTAAAGATTTGATTTGTTATTGAAGATTTTTTTGTTCTGACTATGTTTACGCTTCAAAGGATCCAACTTCATGTAAAATACTGGTATTCAGCTGCATCCAGTTAGACTGGAAGCCGACCCCAACATAGTTGATGAAATGATAAATTATGTTTATTTTGCAAATAGGTTTTTACAAACACTTTTACACGTCTTCTTTTTTAAAACTAGACGAGGCCGGCGTTGCGTACCTGACTACTCTGAGAAGAAACAGCCGAGACTATTTCATGAAAAACTCATTCAATGGGATTAAATAAATTAAGAGGGTTTGATGATTATTACTGTGTAAAGCCTTACTTGTTACGGTCGCGAAACATATTTTTAATCAACGTACAACCTGGCACTCACCTGCAACATGCAAAAATAGTAAGAAATTTCGCGGGCTACCCTGGCGCCTCCACCTTAACCCAATTCGTTTTTCAAGTACCTCTTTCTCCTTGTCATGTGTAGTTTGAATCACACAGGGCCTGCCATAGAGAGGTCTGTCCCCCGGCAAAGTCATAAGCTGTCTATGCTTATGCATTCTCTACCTACAAAAAACTTCTTTGCAAAAAAGAAAAATGACTTCGAAACACAAAAAAGTCAATAATAACTTTTATTTTTCACTTTTTTGTGTTTTGAAGTCGGTTTTCTTTTTTGCAAAAATGTTTTTTATCTTTCCGTTTTTTAGTTGTAATATCCTATATAATTTTTGATATGCATTCATTTTACAATGTTAACAATACATGTTATGATAATAGGCTTATCCCCAATAGAACGGAACTTAACATACCTAATTGTCGAATTTTGTGTGTACTGTACATATCTGCATACCCCCTCAGAGCAAACAGGCGTGTTGTTATGTTATGATATTTTGTAAACAATAAACATCCGAGCGATTGCAGCAATCACGACGGATTTCCTGTCCATTTTTAAAGAGTTCCGTTGTCTGTCTCCGAAACTCGTCATCAGATCTACATGAAATTTAAATGGGACCATTTCGAAATAAACCCCTTTCGAACAAAGAATTTTGCAAATCCGTCTATGTATGACGGAGTTATGCCCGAAGTTACATTAAAAAAAATATAAACATCCGAATTGATAACGTCCTCCTTTTGGAAGTCGGTTAAAAAACACAAGTTCCTCGGTTCACCTAACAATTAAGAAGGTGACAGTACAATTTGCAATGATACCAGTAAGGGTGGATCCACACAGCCGGCGGCATTTTGCCGGCGACGCCCTGCGGCCTGCCGCCGGTTTGGCAGCGGCGGCCACAGTTAGATCACGGCTTTCGATGAGAGTGGTGTCGTTTAGTATTCTTTGATAGGGTATACGTCATCACCGATGAAATAAAGAGGCACTGGCGTATTTCTTCCTTCTAATTTTTGTAGTTGTGGAAAGTGTGCAGATTCATCTTGTATCATTTGAAACAAACTAGTGTTACGTAGAACTCCACCATCAGATATGAGCCCTTGGCAACCGATATCTACGTATAAAAAGTTACAATTCGCATCAACCACGGCAAACAAAACAATACTGAAATATGACTTGTACGCAGAACTGCAGAAGATTGTAAACATATCTTTGCATTGTATAGATTCAGTCTCTTAGTATTATATAATTGCATAGCACATGTGTGAGTTCTATGTACGATAAAGCTACCATTTACATCTTTTACTGACTCGAATTTGCCCTGGCGGTTGAGAAATGTCATGCTCACTCAAATGTCTCGCTGATGGTGGCGCGTGTGTCGGGTCGTTTAGTTTCCTCCAAAATGGTTGAGTTGAATGATGGCTGATCCATGCGTCATGTTCGTGAACGGGCGCTGTCAGTTGTGACTGGTCATCTCGCAGCTGCCTTGGATTATTGTATTTTTGAATTGTTAATTTTATCTTTTTTATTCTGGACGCTCTTACTCGCACGTCTTTCTACATCGTTCTCACATGTATGTTTAATCTCGACATGAATGATGTAACCGAGACTTTGTAATAACAATGATTTAAAAGAGTGTCCATGGAGTTTCTTGCCCATTCTTCTCCATAGAGATCTACGCTTTCGAATGGGCAACTACAGTACTTTCACAAGTTATTATGCCCTGTGACTGGGACTGTAGCTAAGTTTATTTTTTGGTGTTTTGACATTCAAAAGTGCCTGTAATGGTCTAATTGAAATAAATGCTTTGAGTTTGAGTTTACGATCCACAGCTGCGCTTGCCGCGACTGCCGGCGGCACTTGCCTATTTGGCGGCTTTGCTTGCGGTCAAGCCGCCGGCAATGCCGTCGGCAGTGCCGCCGGGCTGTGTAGATCCACCATTAGGAAAACAGTTTAGCAAGTAATTAAAAGTTACAATAGTATCCCTCGACTCGATGTGTTGCGGAATTGCAGTTTGGCTTGGAGAATGGCGGCAAACTATTGAAGCGAGGGATCAAGTATAATAATTCATGTGATTGGGGTTAACTTGGTAATGGTTATCGTTTTTGGTTTTGCCTTCTTTTTTCGTCTTGCTATTAATTATTACGCCCGCTTGGTGGATAATGGCCCGCTCTCCCATACAGAACGGAGTTACATTATAGTTCATTATGATTTTATTTTCATACCCTTTTTATCCCCCTCCAGGGCAAAGGTACCCCTCCACTTCTTACATCGGAAGATCTCCTTCCAGTTTGGATGGATTAGATTCCGCATAAGCAGAATGATTCCAAACAATACCTCAAAACTACCATCAAGAAACGCTTCAAGTAAAGAAGTTACGTGACGAAGTTTTTTATCTAAAGAAAAACATCTGTAACGGCAAAAGATCCACTTGAGATAAATTCTAGAACGCTCCACAACCATGCTTGAGGTCTTTTTTAACCAAAGTGGCTTGGAACTAAAGAATATATTTAAAACAATTGCAAACACAAGAATAGGTACACTTTTATTCTATGTTGAAATCCGTTTCCAACATAGAGTACTTCAATTAATTAAATAACAAGTTCATGGTTGTGTATATTAAGAATATGGAACGGATTTGAGACTGACTAGAACGATTGTAAAAGTCTCAAGACTGTTTAAAGTCGTAGTATAAACTGAACTTTACACACAGGGGTATTAAAGTTATTTTCTAAAAACGCATGTTTACAGGTACCGCAACCCTGCCGCAATGCAATTACGATCAGAAACTTGCGATATTGCAACCGATCTTATTGAACAAGCGCGGTATAAGATATGAGCTCGCACATATTTTATATCAAGGAAATCTTATAAAATCTTTTATAGAAGTAACAAGCTAGCCTGTTAATTTTATAAAAGTAACAAGAACATAGTCTGTATGTGCGTGACAGGACAGGTAACCCTTTAAGACGTGATGTTTTGTGTGTCAACACTGGACAGTATACTCGTAGAGTTGGATTTGGATGAATTTGAAAGTGTATTTGTGCGTAGTTTGGATACTAAATTGAAATTAACAAAGTGGATGATCTAAAAGAAATATTTTGATACTAGGCTGTGACGTTATTTCACTTTTGTTAGTTTCTGTGTAACTACGATGAGAAATGAACTAAAGCTAGTCAGCGAGAGTAATTTCGATTTTTCCAAATGTTGCTGTAATTTTAGTGTTGATTACAATGGTACTTACTTCCCGTTCCCAAACTTATCTTTCGTGTTTCTGGATTTGAGGAAAATATGTAGGCTAATTTAATAAAATATTACTATCTACTAGCTAGCTTCACTGAAAAAGCTTCCTTAAAAACACTACCCAATTTCAAACACGCAAGCTTAAAAAAATAGCGTAGTAACTCCAACCCCGTTACAAAACAATAATTTTGCATGAACATGTTTTACCCAAGACTCAATTTTGCCTGAAAATGAGAACCGTTATTAGTTCTAACACATTTTTGGGCGAGTAAACTACTTTGATTTCATTAGGCTCTGTTGGGCGCCAGTAACGGTCTACTGACGCCCAACATGGGACAGAAGCTAGAGAGTTTTAAATTCAATTTGTGACCCCGAATAATAATATAAGTAGACCTTTAAAATGTTGATGTAAATCTATAGCTAGTATATCAAAGATGGTTAATTTGTGTGTAACATACACACAAATAAAGGGGTTGAATGTACTCGTATAATGATGATAGTGTATTAAAATGTAGTGTCCATTTCATCGTAGCAGTAATGATGTAAATTATATGAAGTACTTTCCTAGAGATACTTGTGATATGATGAGTGAGTGTGTGAAAAACATTTATATTCTACTTACTCTTCCATTTCAGATATTGTTTTTCTTTTTTCAAAAAAATATCAATTACAAAAAATACCATACTTTTCTGCGTATTTTTAAAACCCACAAAAAAGAGTTCAAAGCCAAACAAACAATTAAACGATCCATTTCATTTGTTAAAATACCAATAAATTGTAACAGGCCAAAAACCAGTTAATCCGCTGAACTGTCGAGCGGTTCATTCGGAGGGTAGTCGCAATTTTAAACGGATCGACGGCCTAGAAAATTAATATCAAGTTGGCAGTAAAAACATCCGGTTGTCAAGTGATCCTTCTTAGCATTCATGAGAAATGCTTTGTATAATGTTTCCGGAACAACTGAAGGGAGGAATAGAAACTAAATGTGGTTGGGGGGTAGTTTCTAGTTATAGACAAAGCGATTGTACGTAATTGTCTGCTGAAAGTTATGATTCAGGAGTCGAGTTTGGCTCTGACTGCAGCTGGAGAGCATTTGTTTTGTGGAACTGTTTCTGCACCTTTGCTGGACCTGTTAAGTGTTTAGAACTTCAAAGTATGAAGAATGTTTTGTAATAAGTATCGAGGTGTTGAGTAGATAAACAAGGGGTTACCATTTTAACAAGTTTCTGAATTCTATCATACTTTTCACGTAACAGAAAAGCGATTTTTGATCTTCTCAGTGAATATTATGGTAACCGTACTCTTTGTCTCTTAAAATGCTTACAATATGCAAAGCAATTTCAGTAATAATATCATTTACGTATTTTTCTCCTGTTTGCCAAAATCTTGTCCCGCGAAAATAATTTAAAAACATTCTTGCCTATTATCGTATTTATTTGAGCATGTTTCTTGGTACTTTGTATCCAAAAGCGACTGTTATTAGGGCTTTTGTCGCCCAATAACGATCTCATGTGGGATCGTATCTATTTGCTAACCGTATTGAATCTGTTTCGCGTTCAACAAGAAATTGTTGAATGATTTTCTAGATATTGTCAGATCTAAATATTGTATGTAGATCAAATTTGCTTTGCTTGCGAAAGGATAAGTTTAAAGACGAAGAATCAGCGTCAAAACCCACGCTTTATTGTATTGTTTCAGTAAACAATAAGAATTTGAAAGGATTTATCTGTGGACTATTGTAGCATTTGGCGTTTTGTAGTTTTGGCGACTAAACTAATAATATAATCTTACACCTTTTCCTCATGGGTACTCCCATATATTATGTGTAAATACATGCTTCGTGATCTCAGCATTATCGTTATTGCAAATAAATAAAAATGAAATGTTATACCAGACACTTTACGTATTCATATTAAATGGAACAGAAAATATATAACAGATAGTATTCCATAGATTGTTATAAAGGAATTGAGAGGATTCTTTCTTCGTATCACATTGAACACGACGCAATTTTCTGTTACTACAGAGATGAGGATTCTGTTATCACGGAAGAGGATATTGTGCTCACACTGCTCACGTTCATCATCTTCCTGCCCTTGTCCCATTCTACTTGGGGTCGGCGCAACACGTTTTCTTCTTCCATTCTCCTCTGTCAACCGTCACTGCATCATTTACTCCTTTCTCTTTCATATCATTTCTCACACAATCTATCCATCTTTTCTTTGGCCTTCCTCTCCCTCTCCATCCATCAACATTTATCTCCTCATATGTATAAATAATGTATAAATTACCTACAATAATAAACCTAAATGTTTACGTGAAGTAAAAAACTTTAATTTTGAGTTGTTTTATAAGGCCAGACATATTTCGATGAGATAGTTTATGATCTGCATAAGTAACAGAATATATTTTTTATCCGGAAAAGTCAAGTTTCTATGGAGTAAACGACGGAAGCAAAGCCACGGGTAAACGCTACACGTAATATACGAAAGTAATTAATACAAAACTAAACTTGAAAGGAAGTCGCCTGTCTTGGTATGGTCGAGTAATGAGGAGGGATGAAACGTAAGTTACTAATAGAGTGATGGATGTAAATGTTGATGGATGGAAAGGGAGAGGAAGGCCAAAGAGAAGATGGATGGATTGTGTGGGGAATGATATGAAAGAGGAAAGAGTAAATGATGCAGTGACGGTTGACAGAGGAGAATGGGAGAAGAAAACGTGTTGCGCCGACCCCAAGTAGAATGGGACAAGGGCAGGAAGATGATGATACATCAGCATATTGCTCGTTTCCTATAACTAAAGATTTTTAAAGAGTAACAATGACAATAACAACAGAGCGAGTGCAGAGAGTGAGAGAGAGAGAATGTGTACAACTTGTGGTACTCTTCCAAAATCTTTGGTTATGTCAATATTGTTTTTATGTTACAGTGCTCATACATAAGTATGACAGAACAGCGTAGGGCTGAGAACAAGTGGGTACTCAACATAAACGTAGAAGAAGATGGTTGCTCTTAACCGGGTGCAACTGAATACCAATATTTTACTTAGAGCGACTCATAAACTATCTCTATGCAAAAATTGACGTCAATCCCTTATTCCGTTATTGCATGAAAGAAGTAAAACAAACACACTTTATTATTTTTGTGTAGACAGTACTAAAATTTCTTTGAAGAAAATATACTTCGAAAGTATTGGCAGCCGATTAAGCGGTATCGTTGAAGCATGTTCGAAGAACATTATAATAAATATCTTGTATCTGATACGAATAGGTACACGTAATATGGTTTCTATTATTCATATGAAAAATAGCTTTGAAAAGAAATACAAGATGACATAGGATGAAGTGGAAACTTGATTTGTTTTATCGTGTAGGTAAAATGGAGGAAAGTTAATTGTTTATCAAATTGTCACACTACAAAGTTTTTACATCTTATTGCTTTTTTAACCGACTTCAAAGAAAGGAGGAGGTTCTTAATTCGGTTGTATTTTTTTTTGGGTTTGTTACCTCATATCTTCGTCATTTATGAATCGGTTTGAAAAATTCTTCTTTTAACTGAAAGAATACACTTTCCGATTGGTCCCATAGAAAATGCATCAAAATTGGTTCAGTAGTTTGGTTTTTAAATCAAAATAGCTGGAAAAAATATGTCATCCAAGTAAAAGAAATTGCGAAATTGATACTTTACAAGGATTTGTGTGTGATACGATAACTAAAAAGGTTAAAATAAAAACTTTTTTAAAAAAAAAATAAACGACTTTAAAAAAAAACGCAAGAAAAGTGTAACTTTACTTTCGGAAGTCGGTGCCAAAAAATTCAATGAAACAAACAATAGTCACCAACTTCCGAAAGTAAAGTTATTTTCCACTCTTGTAATGTTTATTTTCCAGTCTTGTAGCGCTTATTTTTCTTACAACTAAATATCAAAGAATGACAGGAAGGCCTTGCCTCGAAACGTGTGAAAAGTAGTGATAATTGGATAACGGTAATCCTTTGACACTTTCTCAGCTACCATCCTCGATGACTGTATAAATTCGTTGGTTTTATCGACACAAAATTTGTTGGACATTGATAAATCAATACCAGCTTTTGAAAGACATGAGTTTATTAAACTATGTACTTATCACACACAAAAAGCCCTACCTAAAACTTTCCTTAGGTGGAAAAGACAGAACGCCACCTCCTACGATCCTTACATTTATTCCTTTCGCCTCGTTCACGTTCATACATCTTGTCATAAACGCACGCCGGTTGCCAGTATTACGCACCTGACCTTTCTGAAGAACCTCACCAATAAGGTCAGTGTATGTCTTTCTAGGGCTTCACTCCCGGTGCTGCCACTCACATCTGCCTTATAAATATCTTTAGACACACCAGCTAAGCATAGATCTCTTTTTAATTTTTGTCACTACATCTTCTTTTAAATCGCAACGTCATCGAATACTGTGATCTATCCCTACTTAAAACATTCCCTTCTACCTACCCTTACACCAACCCAAAGATAACCTCCACAATTTATCACACCGCGATATCCAGACAGAATCGCCGCTCTAAGATTAATACCCCAAATTTGCTCTAATTAAAACTGAGTTCCTACCAACAAAAGCTAGGGTAGCCACAATTTATGCCGGCCGAGTGGACCGAGAAATTAATCTGGTTGGTTGTAAACAACCGCAGATGCGTCTGCTCCACTGGCTGCAAGCGTTTGGCAAAAAGTGCAGTGAAAGGATTTTGGACAGCGTTTGCGAGTTAGAATTTAGGGAAATCCATATTTTATAAAGCTGTTGAATTGATTGGCTGATTCCGACGATAACTATGTGTGATTCATGTTATTGTTCTATGCTTCTATAAAATCAAATCATTCGAAACAATTTTTTCGTATAAGCTTCACATCCAAAAAACAAATATCAAAAGTATATTTGCTTGTTTAACTTGATCCATAACGGTCTCTAAAGTTACAAAAAAAAAACGTTTTTGCAAAAAAAATAACCGACTTCCAAAACAAAAACACTAAAAAAAGTGGAAAACCACTTTACTTTCGGAAGTCGGTGACTATGGTTTGTTTCATTTACTTTTTGGCCACCGACTTCCGAAAGTAATGTTATTTTCCACTTTTTTAGTGTTTTTTTTGGAAGTCGGTTTTTTTTTGTTAGTTATCGCATCACACACAAATCCTTGTCAAGTATCAAATTCGAAATTTCTTTTACTTGGATGACATATTTTTTCCAGCTATTTTGATTTAAAAACCAACCTGCTGAACCGATTTTAATGAAATTTCTATGGGACCAATCGGGAAGCAGATCCATTCAGATAAAAGAAGAATTTTTCAAATCGGTTCATAAATGACGACGATATGAGGTAACAAACACAAAAAAAACATACTACCGAATTGAGAACCTCCTCCTTTTTTTGAAGTCGGTTAAAAATGGAGTTGAATCCATCGTGTTTTTTAAAAGCAAAAAACAAAAAAAAGGAGCAAATCAGACTAAAATATTTGAATGAATGAATGAAAAAGAGATAAAAAGTGCGAATAATGTAATTCAAATGAATTGTGAATGAACAACAACAAGTGAACTACTGAATGATTTTAAAACGCCTAATTTGAATTCTTAATATTGTATCTCCACATACGTTTATCACTATCCTAATTTATTTTTAACCCCACAGCGAAACTCGCTTTCTATGTATACAGAAATAAATTAGTGACTGTCAGCGTTGGTAATTAAACACCGAACGTATCCACGCCACAACTGAGACGTGCCACGGCGCCGTAACACGCCACCGTGACACCGCCGTATCGTGTTTCTAATGGCGTACAAGGTTGACGAACACTAACAAATTATAGTAGAATAAACATTTGTTATTCATTTTAAGGTTAAGGTTAAAGGTGAATTTGTTGATTAAAAACATGGATGGATAAGATTATACATATAGTTATAATAGAATGTCACGCCGGTATTTCATCTAAGGATTAGGTAGACGTGTATAGTAAAGCCGTTGTTGTGTTGATGTCCCATATAATATGGGCCGACTTTATTGAAGTCCTCAAGCTGGCACAAATTGACGGCACGTTTGGCGTAGTGGCTGAGCGATTGGCTGCTGCGCTGCGCGTCGAGGGTTTGATTGCCGCACAGAATAAATATTTGTATGGCCTACAAGTACTGGTTCCGAGTCTGGCAGTGTGTGCTAGTGAGTTTATATGTTTGTAAACGCACCCAGGATACCAAAGATATTCCAAGTCTGGGGCAACGTATACCAAACAGGGAATTGAACTCACGATTATCAGTCGCCCTTGTAAACACTTGACTAACGACAGGACCTAGACAAGTCACAACCACTTTGAAAGCGTTTCATAATTATACAACGTCTTTCAACAGGATTGACATTAAACATTAGTCAATCCCATACATTCTTGACTTTTCATATTTCATATTCGTAATCACTGATTGACTGTCATACTATCAAAGCCCTAAGACACTCATGTCTCCATGTTTGTCATGCCTGATTATATGCACGGAAAAATTCAAAAATTCCGCTGTATCCAATAATAATTACAACCGAAGCAATAATAAAACCGCAATCGCAATGAACGATGAGTTACAAGGAGATAAAACCACAATATCCAATGTCCCAGTGACACTGTCAGAGGCAATGCCCCTGTAATTGCATTGCCCGTTCTGCGGGTAAGTGATAAATATTCAACTACCCTACATTTCGCATTTTAACACAGTTGTGCGTGAGCCAAGGCTTGTACATGGATATGTTTTATGCATACATCGTTCTTCGTCTACTTAATTCTTTGCCGTTTCTAAGACACTTTTTGATGTCTGAGAAGACACACTTACGGTGCGATATTTTCCCTTTTACGCTTGCACTATTAGCCTTTTCCTAATTATATTGGTGCCAGTTTTCAGTCTAACCGGATGCAGCTCAATATCAGTATTTTACATGGAGCTACTGCCTATCTGACCTCCACAACCCAGTTAGTACTGTGTAATGCGATACCTCTTGATAAGACTGGTTGTCAGACTTTCGGGCCACTGACTACCTGTAACGACTGTCAAAGATCTACAAATGACAGCCGAGACCAACGGCTTAACGTGCTTTCCAAGGCACGGAGGAAACACGGTTTACGAGTTTTCACTTACGAAGTTAGTGAGAAAAGTCGGTGAGATATGGTCGTAAGTTGTGCGATTTGAAGAGAAAACAATTGAGCACCGCCTGCACTTGTCACGATTTAAGCCGCGTTTTCACACTCGGTATTTACACATTATTTTACCTCTGACAGTTCCAACCCAATACCAACCTTATTGCATTAGAAATGAAGGTTTCTGTGATTTTGACAAAATTCAGGGAATAAATAACTGAATTATAAACGTGTACCACCGTAAGATCGGAAAAACTGGTTCTTACGAATACATTGCGAACTGGCTGCGTATACCGGACAATGATACTTCAGTAGCATTTGTATGGTGAGGAGTCCATATCCATCGCCGTGTCCGGAATTCGTCTGTACCGGTATGTTCAAACCTTGAATCAGTCGACGATCGTTCTTTTCCATACATTTTAAACTCAAACACAGATGTCTAATCCAATAATTGATAAAGCTTAGCCTACACTACACACTCACAGTGAACGAGGGCTCAAACCCAAATTGCACGCGGGTAATCGGAATGGAAAATAAATACCGACTGCTTCGTTGGTGTATTGGTCGCAAGCACGACCTGCTGAGCAGGAGGTCCTGAGTGCAATTCCCAGGTCGGGCAAAGTGTTCTTGGGTTTTTTCATCAGCATTTTCTCAGTAACAGCAACGGAGTCTGGATTTGTGCCCGGTTGATGGCAATAGGCTGGCAATATAACTGGCGAAATGGGGGTGAACTGTTAGGTACACCTCTGTCTAACCCTACGGTGATTACAGGCTTGATGTTATGATGTAAATACCAAAATGCTATCATTGTCGACGGCTGCTGCCGTTTTGTAACCGCACGCTGAATTGCGGACACATCATAATTTTGCCAACATAAACTTATGATTGGTACCAAAACAGTATTCAAAACTCCATCTGGCATGCGTACATTGAGTTAAAAGTTATAAAACTACATACATTATACAGTGGCATGTTGTTATCCTGTCTAGTTGTGCTACAGGGACCTAATTCGTTCCGTTTTTATGACTCCACGTCGAAAGTGCGAAGCCGCTTTTTAAAGGCTTGAGAGAGCAGATTCTTTTATTTAATTTTTAACGGGCGACGTGACGTCTTTCTAAATCGAACAAGGCGGATTCCCAAATTTGGTGGACTAGTTATTTTTCATTCATTAACATTATATAGGTATCAAATGAAAGGGTTTGCTGAGTAGAATACGAGAAATAAAATGACGTCACTCTACAGTGTTTTTCAGTTTTTTTTTTAAACTATGCTATTATTTGTCTCTTATACAACTGAGCCAAAAGCTGATATCTACACCTTAGTTATAAATGTGAAAGTAACTCTGTCTGTTTTTTTGATTGTTGGTCTGTCTGCGTTTTACCTTTTTAAACGACTTCCAAAAAAAGAGGAGGTTCTCAATTCGGTTGTATGTTTTTTTCTTTCTTTTTTTTTGTGTTTGTTACCTCATATCTTCGTCATTTATGAACCGATTTGAAAAATTCTTCTTTTATCTGAATGGATCTACTTCCCGATTGGTCCCATAGAAATTTCATCGAAATCGGTTCAGCGCTTTGGTTTTGAAATCAAAATAGCTGGAAAAAATTTGTCATCCAAGTAAAAGAAATTGCGAAATTGATACTTGACAAGGATTTGTGTGTAATGCGATAACTAAAAAGGGTAAAATAAAAACTTTTTTGCAAAAAAATACCGACTTCCAAAAAAACACTAAAATAGTGGAAAATAACTTTACTTTCGGAAGTCGGTGGCAAAAAAGCTAATGAAACAAACAATAGTCACCGACTTCCGAAAGTAAAGTTATTTTCCACTTTTTTAGTGTTTTTTTGGAAGTCGTTTTTTTTTACTCTGTAACGACAACGAATTTCAATGGATACTCACAGTTGGACCGTGGTCCAACTGTGTGTATCCATTGAAATTCGTCGATATCTCTTTTCCTCTTCGTACGTTCCCTCGCGATAATTTCCTACATCCACGCAGACGAAATCTGGAACATAATAAAACTTATCGAAATAGGTACTTAAACTTCAGCAACAAAGCCTCTTCAGCATTGAATTCAGTATTATCGGAGCACTTAACAACACACTATCTAATACCTACAGCTATTACCAAGCTATTACCAGCAGGTGTATAAGCAGATATGTAGTCTATGAATCTGCCGTAATCTCCGCACAAGTTAGCGTACACAAGGTAGTTATAATCCCTTGTAAGATAGCCTGTGAGTGCCTGATAGTGTTGCCATACGGAATATTGCAGCACTAACGTCCCTATGGAGATCCGTTTCTGTACTATTATTACTTACAAGTTTGTGCACGTGGCTTCGCCCGCATAGTTTTCGGTTCCACGGGACTGTACTATCGGGATAAAAAATATCATGTGTGTTAATGCAGGTTATAAACTATGTGCGGAGCAAATTGCATCCAAAACCAAACAGTAATTTTTATGTCAAAGAGTAACAAACCATCCGTACACAAACTTTCGTAGTTTTAATAGAAGTAAGATAAGATATTTGTTACTGAAGGCTTTTTTAGACAATTTAATAGCAATAACGATTATGGAAGCTCGCTAAATAAAACAGCTGCACGGGTCGAAAAACAAAATAACACTGCCTGACCTGGAAATCGAACCCACGACGTAATGCTCAGCAAGCAAAAATACTGCCAAGTCATAGGTCTCGATTTCGAACCTTAGACACGCACCTCAGATTTTTCTCAGAGAATCATGTGCGTATTGCATAATTATCACTTGCTTCGGTGAAGGAAAACATTGTGAGGAAACCAGCATGCTGAGAGATCCTTTCTCGACGGCATGTAAAGCCAAGTCAGAGGCTCATGGGTGGCATAAAAAACCATGACACCAGGTTAGGCACTAAAAACTCGATAAAGAAGAAGAATGCTCAGCAGTCGCGCTTGCGATCACATGGCCAACAAGGAGGTTGTAAATGTTATAAAGAGTTCATCTGTCAATATACCATTTAAGCACAATATTATATCCAGGCATCCACACCTCCTTTGTAAGCACGATTCCCTTTCACTAAGTTCTGACACTTCTAGTGCTTCGCAAAGGCTCATACGCATGAATTAGTGATTTACTAGCACAAAGTAAAAAGAGATTTATTAAAGGAGTATGTGCATTTGTTTTCACACTTCTTTGGTAGACTTGTCTTTATTCTATACTATATTAATATTATATAGCTAAAGAGTTTGTTTGTTTGGTTGAACGCGCTAATCTAAAAAAATCTTTTAGTGTTGGATAGCCCATTTATCGAGGAAGGCTATAGGTTATATAACATCACGCCGCAACCAATAGGCGCGGAACATCAATCAAAAATTTAACACAGACGAAGTTTCGCCGGTCAGCTAGTATAAAATCACAGATATAATAAATACAGGAGATATGATTTGTAAACAAATGTATTCGTGTTCAGATGTCGCCGTGTTCTCCCCACTTAATTCACTAACACAAAAACAAAAACTATAAGAACGGCACACGAGCTCATATTTCTCCCGCACACACAGAAACTTACAGCAACACTAATAAACTCACTAATAGAACACAGGCATACATGGGGCGGGGCTTCTACCTGTAGCTACGGACTCAGAATAAACACACATCGCAACTAGTGATGTGAAGAGGTAATCGTAGAAAAAATAGTATCGATGAAATTCAGTTACCTTTAATCTGCCCTTTTTATATAAATAAAAATACAGTACTATTTTTGTATCTGAATTCGAGGTGTTGGTATGTAGTCTTTCTTCAATGGTTGAAAGCATTTAGGCTCAAAGTGAGACGAACATATCGTGTTATTTTTTGTGGGAAACCAGTTTGGAACTTTTCCTGTCGCATTTATCCACTTTTCTTTTATTTTTGGATACTTCGGATAGCTAAAATGTTAAAATAAAACCAAGGTGTGAATTGTGATGATGATATAAATGATACATGTGTAAGAGTACCGCAATAAATTAAAAACCCATACTTGATTCAATAAAAGATAAGTCCAGTAATCAAGAAATAGTAATGAATTGTATTTTTCAGTAAGTAATTATATAAATTTTATCATTAAGTACCTCACATTAGTAAACAACAGCTATAAAGTTCCATGTAACAAAAATAGTCTAATTTTTTACCCTTGTGTAATCATTCGTACTAAGGGATCGTATAAAATATCGACAACCACAAAAGTGACATCACCTCTCTAATTATCTACCTAAAACACACCCGCTTCACGAAACTATCGTGTGAGTGAGAGTATCAGTAAAACACTTATCCATTGCACTATTAGACCAGCCGATTCATTGATCGATGTGTATTAAGCAAACAATGGTTGTTGTTCCTAATGAAAATAATTGCTTTTGGTACTTTATCGTGTTTCTAGTATCCCGAAGTAATGTTTTAATGAATTTAATAAGAAAAACAATCATATTTTAGTACTAACGTGTGAAATGAGATGCCATCTTTCGTATAATTCACAATAGAGGTGTTATTTTTGCAAACAACCACTGTACAAAGCGGCATTTTGTAAAAAATCACAAGCAGTGAAGACGTCGCAAGTTGACATTCGACTAATGGCCGAAACTGGCAACAAGCCTCTTTGCGGCTAGATGCGTTCGCAAGCGCCACGCCTCCTTGCCATATCTCCTGTATTTATTATATCTGTGTATAAAATAAAATAAAAATGCCATTTATTTCCTGCAGACTATTATCCTAATAATTTCAGTATTAGTTTAAATTTTAGTGTTTTTTCTTTTTTTTTAATAATTAATAGTTCGTTAGTATTTATATTCTAGTTTTTGTTATTAAGTAACACCCCAGTAACAGCCCTCATTAAATATTTCTTTGTAGGCTAAAAAGAACCCACTTCCCAAGCCCCAAGTTTTACTCTTAATCAAAATTCATAACCGCTTTCTATTGGAGGTGCTCTAGAGTTCTGCTGACACCGCGAAAAACTGCAAGAAAGACTTTTGAGAATGTTTTTTAAATGTTAAAACCTTTTGAGATTCGAATCGCCGTTATGATCCGGAGGTTTCTTTTTTTAAAAAGCAAGCTCTTGACAGCTCTATTGAAGATGGTTCCTTGATGTAACCATCACGCTGTTTTCTCAGGCGATCAGAAAATTCTTGAAATACTTTTTCTTTTTCAAACTAAAGTTTAGAAATTGTAAGATTTTATTTCATTGTTCTTAGTAGGTCGTCATCATCTGCCTAGCCTTTTCGCAACTACGTTGGGGTCGGCTTCCAGTCTATCCGGATGCAGCTGAGTACCAGTACTTTATATGGAGCGACAGCCTATCTGACCTCCACAACCCAGATAATACTGGGTAATACGATACCCTTTAGTAAGACTGGTTGTCAGACTTTCGGGCCACTGACTACCTGTAACGACTGTCAAAGATCTACAAATGATAGCCGGGACCAACGGCTCAACGTGCTTTCTAAGACACGGAGGAAACTCGGTATGTATGGGCGGTCACCCATCCACGGACCAACCTAGGAAAGCACGGCTTAACCTAAAGATCGACCCGAGCGGCTGTTATTATTTAGCCACGAGCTCCTCCCGTAGTGCCTCAGTAGGTATACATACTTAATTATCAGTCGTTGAGACATTTTATAGCCAACTGCTACAATCATTACATACTCTTTTTACCTCGTCCACGTTAATACATGCATACATTTTAAATGCATCAGAAAGTAAGGATCGAAATTAGTAAGATTTTGTTCCCGTGAAGGTGCCAGCCCTTATCTCAATTTGTTTGGTGTCAGCGCAGCATGTCTTCTTCTTCCATACTTTTTCTTTTCTAAAGCAGTTTCAACCTTAATGAAGTTTAGAATAGGATTTTTTCGACCAAACTGGTAAAATGATTTCAAGGTAGACTGTAAAACACCTTATTGAATTGCAAATAGGGTTTATTTGCACATTAAACATATCCCGAGAGAAACTTTATCAAGAATCAGTTATTTCTCGTTTCGCCTCGCGTTGTTAGTTTTCGTCGAGTAGAACGTGTTACTTTGTCTTAGTTACAAGTTACTTGTATTAACTTTGAGAACATAACTATTAAGTTTTCATGTATGTGTACCGCCATCAGCGGAATGGGCCAAGAACTTCAGTATTCGAGCTAATGGCCAAATAATAACAGCCGCACCACTATAATTAAAGTGCATATTTATCATCATCTGCCTAGCCTTTTCCGAACTATATTTGGGTCGGCTTCCGACTGGAAGCCGACCCAAATATAGTTCGGTTAAATACTGGTTTTCAGATGCACCCGGTGAGACTTCACCGGGTGCATCTGAAAACCAGTATTTTATATGGATCGACTGCCTATCTGACCTCCACAACCCAGTTGATACTGTTCAATAATATACTTCTGGGTAAGACTGGTTGTCATACATTTGGGCCACTGACTGCCTGTAACGACTGTCAAAGATCTACAAATCATAGCCGGGACCAACGGCTTAACGCGCTTTCCGAAGCACGGAGGAAACTAGGTATGTAATGGGTGGTCACCCATCCACAGACCGTCCTAGGCAAGCGCGGCTTAACCCTAAAGAACGACCCGAGCGGCTGTTACTATTCAGCAACGAGCTCCTACATTATTAATGCATATTTTTTTTGAGGATTTTTTTTTGCGTATGCTAGGCTACCCTTCTGTCTACCCCTATTAATATAACAGTATTATAAACCTTGAAATAAAACTATAAACATTCATCATAACCGTTCCAATTTCTTGCCACCACAGATAAAGTAGCGTTAGCTGGTAATGGACCGGATTTCTCAATATGGCGACCGGAAATTGGCTTTGCAGCGGTTATTAGGACAAACAGGAAGTGACAATTTCGGTAGGACTGGGCCGTAAACGATTATTTCGTTCGTGTAATAGTTCTGTTATGATATTTACTTGTTTAGTTGTACAAATAGATGAAATTGAGTTATTATAAAAATAATATAAACCGAAATATCTGTTTGTAATTTCAAAATTCATTCAAATTTCTAAATGTTTTTACGACACTTATAACAAAAAAAATTTTTGTATGTCTGTTTGTTCCAGCTAATCTCCGAAACGGCTAGACCGATTTCGACGGGACTTTTACTGGTAGATAGATGTTATAAGGAGTAACTTGGGCTACTTTTATTTTAGAAAAAAAATAACGGGTAACGTGCAAATAAATAAAAAACTCATGAAATTGTTAACATAGTCCGATTCAATCAGGGAAGTAATATTTTTACAATAATTACACGCGGACGTAGCTTGCGGGCAACAGCTAGTTGTGTTATATGTTTCTTGGTGATTCGATTATACAAACTTATTAACTTACTGTTCAAAAGTACAGTAATTTACTAATTTTTTTCACAGCAATATGTTATTAAGAGTAAGGTCATTGAACAGTATTTTTGTCATTATAAAACAATGCGTTTATTGACGTCATAACAATTAAGTTTTTCTTCATATTTTTTCAAAACGACCATTAAGATGAATGGCGCTTCATTACATTATTATAAATTTTTGGTGGAGTCTTTATAAATAATAGAAATTAACATTATAAATTTAATTAAAACTTTTGTAAATAAAAATGGTAGTTACAATTCATTATGAATAAATAACCTATTACTACACTGACAATGTGAATTTATACGCGCACAGCATTATTTGATACCTAGATTATTTTGCTACATAGTGGGAAAATCTGCTATTCAATGTTAAAAAAAAACCTTGCAAATTTATGAAGAACCCTTAGACCAGTTTATGTGACGTCACTCTACCGAATGTCATTTAAAAACTTAGTCTAGTGGTTCCTTGAATGTCTGAAAAGTGTACTCACAAACTCATGCTTGCAGCCTATAGAGGTTGGCAAAAAACATAGAAGGGTGCCTTCTTGTAGTTTTTAAAATGCAAATACTTCTTTTGTTTCGTCTACGTCAATACATCTAGTTATAAATGCAATATGTCTGGTTGCGAATACTACGCATCTGTCCTTTCAGAATTAAATCGACAATATAGACAGTGTATGCCTATTATTTAATTATAAAAAAAACGATTAAAAAGATTATTCATCTATTATTATAATGATTACAATCCTCTTCTCAAAATTAATGAACAACGCGAAGATTAACGCGATTTATTAAATTTACACATTCGTTAAACTCGAAGTTGGCAAAACAAATTATTTACCAGAGCAGCATTAATTAATTGGTATTCGATTTATCAACCGTAATAAAGTATTGGATATACGTTAAATTAACCGATGCGCTTTGTTTATTGTTTAATTTTTGTTAAAGCATTGTTGGATCGATGCATCACTGTTAGTTAGTTTTCTCAGTACTATGGTGTTTTAAAAACTCGTTAACTGACATACCACGCCTAGAAATCCCGTAAGGTTAGGCAGAGGTGTACCTACAAGTAAATGAGGTTTTTACAAACACTTTTACACGTCTTCTTTTTAAAACTAGACGAGGCCGGTGTTTCGTGACTACTCTGAGAAGAAACAGCCGAAACAAACTCAGAGGTTACATAGTCTCTTTTACGTTCCAGACATAATCTTGATAAACTCACATGAGGACTATGCAGATGAGTGTCTGAGATGGTCTATTGAAGAAAGAACCACACAGATTTGAGTGGACCTGTCCAGCCAGTGCAAGCATTTGTCAGTTATCGTGTAGCTCGACTCATAACTTAAGGAGCTCAATGAAATGCGAACATTACCAAAGAATATGTTTCAGGCCCATGTAATAGGGGGCGAGCCGACTGCCATCATCCAGACACGATTCCAGACTCCGTGGCTGATACTGAGAAATTCCTGATGGAAAAACCCAATAACGTCTGTTCTGGAAACCGAACCTGGGCTTTCAGCAATCTCGCTTGCGACAGATAGACTTCGAGGCAGTTGGAATTAATGATTGAATTTACGTTAAAATAACCGGTGCGTTTTGTAAATTGGTAAATTTTTAATACTTTGTGTCGCAAGTTAGTTTGGTCGGCGATGCATCATACTTGGTGAGTTTTCTCTATACGATGGGATAGTTTTTTTAGTTTTTCGTTCACTACGTGAGAGGAAAGTGTTCTTTAGAATTGAATTGTTTTAGCGAAGAGTACTTAAATGATTGAAAAAAAAGTTAGGCAACGACTATGCATGTTATACGTAAATATTCGCACGTTTTTACTTGGAATTTATTAAAATGTCTTGGTGTATGAATTTTAAATGTTCAGTTTGATTTTCACGTAATGTTGCCTAGTCAAACATTGAGACTTCGTTTACGAATATTATTTATTTGTCTTTATTACGTTCTTTGTACAAACTTATTAATAATACATAAATGTCTTATGTTAATTGCAATTAACCTACTAATTACATTTGTCTCATTTCAGGTGACTCCTGAAGCAGAAATATACCGAAGTAAGTGGGAATCCAATTAGTATGAATTTATCTTAAGTAGATTTTATCAATAGCTTGCCAATAACGTTTAATCGCCAATTTACTTTATTGGCGCCCAAATGGGACTCACTGAAAACGCGTTACTATAAGTATTTTATGTTTCATTTTGTGACCGCAGAGTTTTCGGTTGTTCATGAATATTGAATAAATGGCGGATTTTCTTTAATTTATCTTACTGGTATTAATATTGGAGCTGAAAGAAATAAAAAAAACAGGACTTGATTAATTAGGACTACAAACAAGTCTTTTTTTTTTTACAGTCACAGATAGCTTATTTTACGCCTTTGAAGGAAAAATTTGTCGTACTGACGTATGCAAAAAGTAAAAAAATACCATTCAATATTTATTAAAAGGCCACGCGTGCTTGCATCGAAATAGAACGTGTGTTGTAAAACATACCGGCCAGAAACTAAAACCATCAATCCCGTACTAACAGGAAAATCTCCACGCAAATCCATGCACGGAACGGAAAAAAAAAAACTAGAAAAAATGTCACACGAAATATCAGGGAAAAATCAGGCGCTGTCGCATGAATAGTTCTTCAGCCTGCCAAAGTGTCATTGAAAACGACTGAGGGTAGTTGAACGGGAAAGTGAACTGTGGGTGGTTTAGGATAGGGTTGGTTTTCGTTTGGTGAAGGCAACTAATTATCGCAGGCGTCTGGCTTGAAAGAAAGAAGGGTAAGAAGCCAGTGAAATCATGTGCGACGATAACCTATAATTGTAAGGAGACGATTAACGGAGGGCTTCTTTAGTGATGTGACACTGATTTTATCGATTTTATTTAACTAACGTACGACTTTTTTGACGGAAAAGATTTGAAAATAATTAGGGTTTTTCTGCGAGATTTTTAAAGGTCGGGATATCATGACTCACACTTGTCAAAACTAATTGGAATGTTTTTGAGTTCTCCATGCTTAAGATAATAAAGCTGCAAGCCAATAACTATTTAATTAGAACAATTAATAACTATTTGATGAAGACAGTAATTCAATTCGATAATCATTTAAATCTTCAAGACAATGTCTGAGCTCAATTGATAATAATCTTTTACTCCGAACATTTTAAAGATTTCTTAGAATCACAAGCAATACTATCGATACTAATCTAGACTAACCAAATCTATCGATACTATAATCTAGACTTACGTTAGCTCTATCGTTGCTCCACAATCCACGCCGACCACTGACGAAGGCTTGTTACGTTCACGAATACCACTCGTACTTGGAAGCGTTGCGGCCCCAGCTAATTGATGATTTGTATGATCTGAAAAGACAATAAAATTTTGGTGGTAATTATGTTTACCATAGGGGTCTATACAAGGTGTAGTTTTGCATCCTCGTCAAAATTCAGGAGGTTGCCATAGAAGACGTAAATAATCAATATAAATTACGGTACCTGATCAATAATAATGATCGTTGCCTTTTTTAGGTTTTAATTTGACACTATTTCAGAATGAAGCCCTTCTCAAAAGAGAAGAATCACCCGTTTATCGAATAAACGTCTGCGTTTGTCTGTGTGTGAGAAAGCGCGGTTATAGGGCTAGTATTAGATGGGCGGCGTTTTAATACGGGTGGTGTACACTTACCGATTTCAGATATTAAGAAAAAAAATAACCACCCATTTTAGTATTGATTCGGATCGACAATCATTAGCATAGTTACCTCCTTGAATTTGACGAGGATGCAAAACTACACCTTGTATTTATTAGTATGACGGCGTAAGCGATGGCTGAGCGATAGCGCCGTTGTCATTAGGGTTCGGTGGTACCGGGTTCATGATGAAATGTTAAAATAATAGTTTCGGTTTCGGTACACAAAAATCACAGTTTATTATTTAACACAAATTTACATTAAATAACACTAACAAATAATCTCCACAAAATGGGCAAACCGACAGTTTCGTTCTGAAGGAGTGACTTGGTTGGAGTTCCGAGCAAAAGTGATCTCGGCACAATCCCCACTCTACAAAACGACTCTGTCCACGTGCCGCCATTAAAACAACATCTGACGTCACGGCGTTTACCCCTACTACAATGGTCAAATCAGCAACTTGATGTTTAAAAGTCATCGCTCTCTCCGACACGGCCAGCCTGACAAGTTACACGTCCTCGTGAGTACCTGTAACCAAACAGTCAAATTTGGAGCAACAGTACAGGCTCGGTCAACCTGACCACATCTTTATGGAATAGCATAACTTGAAAATAACAGTTATCAAACAAAAGGTTCCTCTAAGTCTCAATCATATTTACTCAGCAACTAAATCAACTTCGATCACATACAACGCTCATGGCCCAGCTGCCGCAGCAGCTAGTGACACTTATGCCACCCATATCGTCATCACCTCATGTGATACGACCACACACATCACATAGAGTCTGCGACTCCCAGGTCAGTACAAGACCAAAACAACAATAGTCTCCATTGAGACCCAGGTCCCCGCCGTACCACCAGCTGCCCATCGCCCCCTGAACAGCTCACAAGTGAGTTGCAGTTACGACTACAGACTAGTGCGTACGGTGCGACCAAATAGCCATGGTATGTGTCTACTACTCGGTGGAGGTACTTTCATCACCGTCCTCTACGTTTAACTCATTAGGAACACTACTTAGAGGCATCTTTCGTATACGATCGTGAGCGTACTTGTAGGTTCTATTACCAATCAAAGATTTTAAAAGATAACGATCACCGTCAAGTACTTCTACAACTTTAAACGGTCCCTTATATTTGGGGTCTAATTTAGTCTGATTCCGTTCTTTATTTTGAATTAAAACCAAATCACCAACACTGAAATTAACTACTTTGGCCTTATTTTTGTCAAAACGGGCTTTTTCATAAGCCGCACTCTTCTTAATACCGTCCACCGCGTGTTCTCTCGCCTCTGTTAGGTCAATTCCGGTTTCATCATCGTCGTTATAAGCCATTGATAAAAGCATTCGAATACTCATTCAAAAGGGACGTCAACCGGTCCTTGTTTTCGTTTGAAATATCAGAATCAACATTGTAAAGATCAATTACGGGAGTTAAATCGCAACAACCTACATTTGTGACTTTCGAAATACATAGGGTAGATTCAGTTAAATGTACCGTATAGCCAAGTGTCAAAATATCGCGTCCGATCATAACATCGTATTTCATACAATCGTCGGGTAGTACGTAAAATAAAATTGACAGTTCGTTATTGTCGACCACAACATCGCTAAGAATTTGTTCAGTGCTAAAAACATTCGAATTATTACCGATACCAATTACTTGCACGGTTGAAAGTGAACGTTTGCCCGAGAATTTATAAGCTACACTTTGTTTAACGAGAGAACACTCGGCGCCGGAATCAAAACAAAATGAAAACGACTCACCGGATTGTTCCAATTGCCCGCAAACACCTGCTATTTCGCAGCTATCGACGCGTCGCTCCGCCGTTGCGTTGGCAGCGCTGCCCGCCGACGATGACGCGCCACCCGCACCGCCGCGTTGGCAGTTCGTAGAGATGTGTCCGGCTTCTCCACAACGGAAACACGTTATTCTTTTGCTGGAACCCGATGAAGTCGCCGCCGGTGTAGTTTTTTGGGCGTTAGCTCCAGCAGGCTGCGTAAACTTCGAACGACAGTTCACCGCTTTGTGTCCCGGTTTTCCGCACTTATGGCACGTGAACATAGTGGAAGTTTGTGGCTTTAAACGCTTTGCATCAGTGGCGCCATCACCAGTACTGCGATCGAACTTCCGCTTCAGACTTGCACTCGCCAGAGCTATAATAAGCGATGCACCCTCCAGTGGACGTTCGTCGAGGCAAATATCGATAGAATCGCACCAAGCACGTGGATCGGTATCTGGTAGCTCCGGATTAATTTCTGGCAGCATGATCTGAGGTGCCACTGTTGGTGTCCTGATGGCTTCGATCAGCTGCATCATGTTCTTCTGCTGCATCTCGAACATAGCAGTGAACACGCCAGTGGGTCAGAACACGCCAGTGGGAATCGAGTCCAGATCCCACTTCTGATGACGGCGTAAGCGATGGCTGAGCGATAGCGCCGTTGTCATTAGGGTTCGGTGGTACCGGGTTCATGATGAAATGTTAAAATAATAGTTTCGGTTTCGGTACACAAAAATCACAGTTTATTATTTAACACAAATTTACATTAAATAACACTAACAAATAATCTCCACAAAATGGGCAAACCGACAGTTTCGTTCTGAAGGAGTGACTTGGTTGGAGTTCCGAGCAAAAGTGATCTCGGCACAATCCCCACTCTACAAAACGACTCTGTCCACGTGCCGCCATTAAAACAACATCTGACGTCACGGCGTTTACCCCTACTACAATGGTCAAATCAGCAACTTGATGTTTAAAAGTCATCGCTCTCTCCGACAAGTATATACTGGGCTTTTGGGCCTCGTGCAGGATCAATTTAGTTAGTCTAATTTTATTTTTTTCTTGTTTGTACTTTTTAACATAATTTTGTTTTATTGTTATTTTACCCATTTTGTTTTGTCCTGCGCGAGACGAATACTTCTTATTTCTCTGTTTCTATATAGAATGGAATAATTTCTGGAAATAAGCTGTGTATTTGTTCAGGTGTGTTTATACGTCAAACAAATCGAGAATAGAACCAGAAATGAATGCTCTTGGCATTCACTTCTTGAAAATTTTCATTCATTTAAGCTTGAATAGACCGTTTAGAGAATGCTTTACGCCTGTCCAAACAATCAGAATTAGGTGGAGCACGGATAGACTTTGCAGTCGCTCATTTCATCAGAACATATCTAAACCAACCCTAACGTGCTTATTTTAAAAGCCATCGTTGTATGTAGAATGAACAACGGTGAACGGTTCACGTTTTGTTTTGAAGGACGTTGAATCATCACCTGCCTAGCCTTTTTCCAACTATGTTGGGGTCGGCTTCCAGTCTAACTGGATGCAGCTGAATACCAGTATTTTACATGGAGCGACTGCCTATCTGACCTCCACAACCCAGTCAGTACTGGGTAATACGATACCCCTTGGTAAGACTGGTTGTCAGACTTTCGGGTCACTGACTGCCTGTAACAAATATCTAAGATCTACAATTGACAGCCGGCCCCAACGGCATACCGTGCTTTCCGAGGCACGGAGGAAACTCGGTAAGTATGGGTGGTCACCCATCCACGGACCAACCCAGGCAAGCGCGGCTTAACCTGACGATCGACCCGAGCGGCTGTTATTATTTATTATTATTTTGAAGGACGTTGAATATTCGTCAAAAATTATTACGAATATTCTTTTTGACGTCAGAAACACTAACCTAAACATATCCGAGCTCAAACCAATAGTTCCAAACAATTAATCTTCAAACAACGAAATTGGATATCGTATTTCAAAACAACAAATGTCGGAACAACGTTAGACTCTGAGAAAAAACAAATTAATTTCAACTGGCAAGTCCGTAGATATTCGGGAAGCCGCTGGCAGAGGCGAATAAAGCACGTATGCAAGACAGACAAACAGGTCGGGGTGAAGTTCGGAAGTCGATAGGCACGACTGTTAGAAATTCTAAGAAGGAGGTTAGTCTGTATCGTAAAAGTTATGAGTAGGAGATGGCAATAGATTGTGGCTATTGTGGGTAGATTAGATTTCTTGTTTGTTTGGTTATTTGGTGGAGAGAGGTGCTCCTGGCTAAATAATATCAGCCGTCTGGGTTGATTTTCAGGTTAAGCCGCGCTTGCTTGGGTTGGTCCGTGGCTGTGTGACCACCCATAACGCACGTTAACACTTTCGCTGCTAAGTTCTAATAGTTCATTTTTACTAGTATGCGCGTCATCTATAGCTACGTATAAAGACGACTCGGGAGGCGGGTTGTGCGCACGAACACGAACGAATTATTGTTCGACCCATATCCTGGATGCTTAGCACCGAAAGTGTTAAGCATCCAGGATATGGGTCTTTTTTTTAGATCGCCATTGTTCCGAAAGTCTGACAACCAGTCTTACCAAAGGTATCGTGTTACCCAGTTCTAACTGGGTTGTGGCGGTCAGACAGGCAACCGTGCCATGTTAAGTACTGATATTGAAGTCATCATCTGTTTAAACTTTTCCCAATTATGATGGTGTCGGCTTCCAGTCTAACCGTATGCAGCTGAATACCAGTATTCTACATACAAAGATAGACAAATGACAGCTGGCATTAACTGGTTAACGCGATTACCGAAGCACGCAGGAAACTCGGTATGTAATGGATGATAATGAAGTTACAAATAATTATGTAAACTTCAGCCTGAACCACATAAGTTTCAGCTTAATTATAATTAAATGATGAATACGTGTGAGTGCTTGATTTGCAGTTAATATTATTTGGTTCATCATATTATTCTAGCCATAATTTTCAGTGTTCATTTATTTTATTTATCCGGGAAAACCAACAATTACACATTAAGAATTACAAAAAGATGGGATACAGAAATTATACAAATGTCAAATCAACCACGTTCTCCACAGATACACGATGAGACAATTTGGTTTTTAAGATTAGCGTTGCAAACAATAAAAAAAAAATGGTCATAATTAGTAAAGTATCAACAAAAATTAAACCCGCCAAAAGTGCCGCAAAAGTGGAACAACAATAGTGACACATTACACACAGTGTTTTCAATTAATTAAGGATCAACATTACAATCACAATAATTTACTCTTAATAAATATAATTGTAATACGCAAATTGAACCAATCGTTATTATTTGTGTGCATTGAATTATAAACTGTTTATTAAAAATGCCTTTATACTACTACGATATAATCATAAATAATTATAAAGTTCAGTTACAGAAATCATTAAACATAGCACACCACGCCAATTTGCCATGTTGCAGGACCACTTCATTTAACTATCAAAGAATGACAGTTGAATTACAAATGTGATTTGAATATACGGCCCAGTAAAATTCTAGTGAATTTACTTAACAAATATTTCCCCTGAGTTTACGTTCACTCTCCTAATTTAATATCACTTACCCATTGATATTTACTTCTATACTGACAAACTGGCTTACAATGTAGTTGGTAATTAATTATAGTTACCTTTAAATGAAGGGTTGAACTGGGGCATAAATTGTTAGCGGCCCCAGCATGGGCGCCAGTAAACCTTATTGCCGCCCAACTAGGACTTGCGTTACAAGTGAAATCATTAATCATAGTATAACATTACATTTGAATTACTTGAGGCAACAAACCTTGACAATGGTTGGCCTGGTTGTGGTTCTTTTATATGTCGTTTTGGCATTATACATTAAAGAAATACATTCTGTTGTACATATTTTTGCTGTAGATACGCCTAGCAGGTTAAAACTATTTGCTTAATTAATGATCGTTGATATTTTATTATCGACTTGAATTAAAATGTAAAAAAACATATTTAAGCTATAAATGGTTTCTGTTTCAAAAGTAAGTTAACGTTTCCAAACAACATTTACCCACTTTTACTGGTGATACAGCAACAAATGTGGGTAGGTAAAAATAATACGTTTTTATAAAAGCCGTAATTCATGCTGACTATACTAATATAATTATAGTAATAATCACATTTGTCTTGTTCATTCATCCAACAAAATATAATCAAAATAAAAGCTTAGTTTACTCACGTCCACAATGTCAAACAAGGCCCCTCTCCAGTTAAAACCAATATATCAAACTACAGACATGTTCAATCACACGTTAATGTAATTTGGTAACTGATAACATTATACAACATCAATTATGACTATTATATTGAGGATATACGATAACATACTTACCTCATGTTATCTCTCGAGGTATTACATCAATCTGTCTATATACTACCTGCTTATTTCATGAGGGAAAAGCAAACAGCATTAGTTAGGAAATTCGGGGCAAGACAGATCCAAAGGTAATCTTCTAGAGTGTTTTTAAAAAACAAAGTAAGGTTTTTGGAACAGAAAGGGTATAAAAGGTAATGGTATCTTGCGATTTGTGTTAGTAGTATGCAGGTGCAAATTGTGGCAATTTTCTCTTGGAAGCCATTATTTTTAAGGGCTATTATTTATTCTCAGTAGTGTATAGTTACAGGTATGGCCTTTAGGTGAAGAACTAAAAGTCCAAAATACAACTGTTGCTTTTTTATCTTTGTTGTTTGTTGTACAAAATATTAAGAATTAGATCGTTCTAAAATCCAGTCGTGACAAGGGCGAATCATGTGACCCAGTAACTGGGTTGTGGAGCCAAGTAGCTCCATGTAACATACTCTTATTCAGCGGCATCTGAATAAGCTGGAAGCTGATCCCAGCATATTATTGTGGAAAAGCTTGGCAGACGATGGTGTTGGATCGCGCTGAAATTGCGTTTTATATTAGTTGGTACAAAACTTTATAGCTGTTTTCTAAAAAACAGTCTAAAAAACAAAAAACTTTTTTGCAAAAAAAACCGACTTCCAAAAAAACACTAAAAGTGGAAAATAACTTTACTTTCGGAAGTCGGTGACTATTGTTTATTTCATTGACTTTTTTGCCACCGACTTCCGACAATAAAGTTATTTTCCACTTTTAGTGTTTTTTTTGGAAGTCGGTTTTTTTTTTGCAAAAAAGTTTTTATTTGGTAAAATTTACTTTTTAGTTATCGTATCACACACAAATCCTTGTCAAGTATCGATTTCGCATTTGATTTCAAAACCAAACTGCTGAACCGATTTTGATGAAATTTCTATGGGACCAAATGGGGAAGTAGATCCAATCAGATAAAAGAAAAAAATTCAAATCGGTCCATAAATGACGGAGATAAGAGGTAACAAACACAAAAAAAAAAAAACATAAAACCGAATTGAGAACCTCCTCTTTTTTTGAAGTCGGTTAAAAATCGAGAACTCCCCAAAGACATTGTAATTAAGAACGAACCAATGCATCTAACAGCGAGAACTGTCGCATTCGCTGTTCGACTGACATCGCCCGAGTTTCACTAACTAAGCTAATTTCGATATCATTCCTATCCAGTGGGTTTGTTATTTGTACAAGAGTTCTGTTTTTACAAAACGAATTCGGGCTTTCTCTTTATTTTGTATCGTTGCATTCATTATGGGTTTGTTACTTGTGTAATTACATATTAATATTTGTAGTACCCGCGTGAAAATATTTTATTCCTATTTGAATCTGATTCGGTTAAAAATTCCGAGGACTTTATTTCTTTTGCACGAAACCCTAATCTTTTTTCTAAAATAAAAAGAGTCTAAGTTATTCCTTATAATATTAGCTGTCTGTCAGTAAAAGTCACATCAAAATCGGTTTAGCTGTTTCGGAGATTTGCCAAAACAAACACACAGACAAATATACAAAAAAAAACTTTTTTGCAAAAAGAACCGACTTCCAAAAAAAACACAAAAAAAGTGGAAAATAACTTTACTTTCGGAAGTCGGTGACTACTGTTTGTTTCATTGACTTTTTTTGCCACCGACTTCCGAAAGTAAAGTTATTTTCCACTTTTTTTAGTGTTTTTTTGGAAGTCTGTTTTTTTTGCAAAAAAGTTTTATTTTACCCTTTTTAACCGACTTCAAAAAAAGCAGGAGGTTCTCAATTCGGTTGTATGTTTTTTTTTTTTTTTCAAGTATCAATTTCGCTATTACTTTTACTTGGATGGCATTTTTTCCAGCTATTTTGATATCAAAACCAAACTGCTGAACCGATTTTGATGAAATTTCTATGGGACCAATCGGGAAGTAAATCCATTCAGATAAAAGAAGAATTTTTCAAATCGGTTCATAAATGACGGAGATATGAGGAAACAAACACAAAAAAAAAACATACAACCGAATTTAGAAGCTATTATTTTGAAATTACAAACAGACAATTTGAATTTAATTTCAATTTTATTTATTTGTATAGATGATAGATAATCAGTTTAGGTACATGATAGCTAAATGAATATTTGTTTAGTATGTTATCAACACTTGCCTAGCGTCTCCAGAAGCCTTCTGGAATCATTGTTCGGTCAGAATTATTGTATGCTAACATTTAAAACTAGTTTGGAATTCCGAGCACGAACACTGAATCTAGTTGGCCTAGAATCTGAATGATCTTTACCGGGAACTATCTCAAATTCTGAATAAATTACCCTGACCTATCTAAATATAGGTCATATATGTGTGGTCGCAAGCGCGACTACTGAGCAAGAGGTCCTGGATTTGATTCCCAGATCGAGCGAAGGGTTATTGGGTTTTCCATCAGGAATTTCTCAGTACCAGTCACGGAGTCTGTATCCATGCCCGGTTTATGGCAATAGGCTCGCCCCCTTTTACATGGGGCTTAAACATAACTGGCGAAATGTGGGTTGTACTATTAGGTACACCTCTGCCAAACCCTTAGGGGATTACAGGTGTGATGTTATGTTACGTTTTATAATCGTAGCAATATACAAAAAAGCCTATTCAATTATTTTCTCCAAAAACATTGACCTGTAGAATCTAATTGGCTAACGGAGTACTAACCTAAATAGAAAATTCACGTAAGTATACCAATACCAAGGTTAACACGGGGTACGCATTAGGACGAAGTTTAGTGAGGGTGTAAAAACGTTTTTGTATGTAGTGCATAGTTAATTAATTAGCTAGCTATCCGGCTCGAAGGACCAATGTGAAATCTGGATGGAATAAATAAATAAATTCTTTATTGTTGCCAGTTAATACATATGTACATCTCTGCTTAGAGTAATCTAACATGTGCATCATATTAATGTATTATACAAAATGGTACTGCTACTGCTTCCAAACTAAGCTTGAGCTTGTATTTTGGGAAACAGTGTTCAGCCGCAGGAAGTATCACATGATTAAATACGAATATATTTAGGTTGAATGTCGCTGCTTTTGAATTTTGCTGGAATAAAAGAATGGACTTTCTAAACAAGTCTTGGTATATTGCCGTCTAATATTACAAAATTATTAATTACCTCATAAGGCAAAAATTGTTATTGGTGGTAACGAGTACCAACAATTGTTTCGCCTTTGAAATAATAATCTAATTAGAGCGGAATGTAGTCCGTTGTCTGTGAAAAGCATTATTACCTTTTCGGGGAAAATATGGCGGGAGCGATTTTTTTTTCCTTATTTTAATACTGATGTTCGCGATTGGCGCATTGATGATGATAGATACGAAAATCTAAGTCTGCCTGTTATATTTTTGAATAATAACGGCTTAACGGATTTGGATGAAATTTGTCACACAATTCGTAAACCACGACCTGGGTAAGGACATACGGTACTATTTACCCCGGTAGATGATGCCGTGAGGTAATTTCTGAACTCAACGCGGGCGAAGCCGCACGAAAAATTAATTCAGTCATATAATAAGTCGATCGAAGACATTTGGGGTATGATTAGAGATGTGCCGTTGCCGGCAATATTGCTCAAAGTGGGAATATTGGTGGCAATATTGCCAGCAATATTGCCGGGAGTGGAAATATTTGGGAATATTGCTTAATTATAAGTCAAATTAAGTACGGAAACTATGAACAATACTCAAAATTAGCATTTACAGGCCCTAATCTACATTATATACAATAAAATATTGTTTTGGGTAAAATTGCCAATATTGCCAGCATTTTTGGCAATTTTCCCGGTATTTTACCGGCAATATTGCCCATGTTGCCGCACACGATAGTGAATATAAGAAATAACACATGAATATTAAGATAAGAATTGACGATCGTTGTGTATTGAATAAAAGGCATAAATTGGAATAATTTTCTTTACATGTTGTACTTGTTTTTCATGCAAAATCACATAACAAAAACAACGAGTATAAGTATACAATATGGAAATAACAAAGTGTAAATCTTTACAAATCTTTATCAAAACTACAAATAATCAACAAAAATAACATTATTTTAATATTTTAATGCACTTGTTTCGGTAATCCTTACATAATCAGTAAATCACCGTTTAGAGTAACAACTTAGTAGTTTTTATAATCATTTTAAAATCACAGCTCTTGTTGTATTTTTTTAATCTTCGTCATTTATGAACCGATTTGAATTTTTTTTCTTTTATCTGAATGGATCTACTTCCCGATTGGTCCCATAGAAATTTCATCAAAATCGGTTCAGCAGTTTGGTTTTGAAATCAAAATAGCTGGAAAAAAATATTTCATCCAAGTAAAAGAAATTGCGAAATTGATATTTGACAAGGATTTGTGACACACTTATGTTAAAAAAAAAACACTAAAAAAGCGGGAAATAACTTTACTTTCGGAAGTGTTTTTTTTGGAAGTCGGTTTTTTTTTGCAAAAAAAGTTTTTATTTTACCCTTTTTAGTTATCGTATCACACACAAATCCTTGTCAAATATCAATTTCACAATTTCTTTTACTTGGATGACATATTTTTTCCAGTTATTTTGATTTTAAAACCAAACTGCTGAACCGATTTTGATGAAATTTCTATGGGACCAATCGGGAAGTAGATCTATTCAGATAAAAGAAGAATTTTTCAAATCGGTTCATAAATGACGAAGATTAAAAAAATACAACCGAATTGAGAACCTCCTCCTTTTTTTGAAGTCGGTTAAAAATGTAGAAAAACTCCTTTCCACAGAAGCAGAAGTCGAAGGAATAGATAAAACTTTTCACCGCAGTTTTCCCTAAACTCGTGTTAGGAAAAAATAGCTGCCACCAATTATGATACCAATACAATTTGACAGGCAACATTGGCAATATTGCCAATGCTGCTGGGAATATTGGTATTTTACCGGCAGTGGCAACATTGGGAATATTGCCGGTAGTGGCAATATTGCCACCAGGCACATCACTAGGTATGATCCCTTTTACTAGCTAACTTAAAAGGAAGGAGGTTAGACCATCAATCGGGAAATGTTGTTCTCATTAGTTAGCCACTATTTAAATCAGTTTTATCGTGTATATTAGTATTAGTTTAAAAGTATCATCAGCATCCTAATATCATCCCTTACTTTAATATTGTGCACAGCTTTTCTTCTTCAGTAGTCACCCCCTTTGCAGCCATATCATATACCACATAGTCCATCCATTCTCTGTTTGGTCATTCTTGTTTATATAACCAGTCGCTCTTCGAAATCTTCTTATTTATCGGATGGTTAGTGCCTCACCTGGTGTCAGCTTTTGCCGCCCATAGGCCTCTGACTTGGCTTTACATGCCGTCGAGAAATATCTCGAAATCTACCAGTATCTTCGAAATTATATCGAGGAACTGTAAGTGAACGATAGTAGCTTCATCCAGATCCAACAATTGTTCAATTCGATATTCAGAGCATGGTCCACTGGGCTCGGTCCAAGTTATTAGTTCAGCAACTTTAACGTCATTGGTTGCAACTGGAACTTTGGTTAAGACATATTGCTTTTACAGTTCAACAAGGAGTTTCGCTTTGGAACGTAACGAGGTTGGAAAACGGATAGTTATATTAAGCTTATTAACCGTAGCTTATTGGAATTCTTTTGAAACGATTCTTGTTGTAGTTATACTTTTAAATTGTAGGAGAGTTGTGAGGAAAGTAAACTCTGAAGTTAATGAAGATTTATTAGTTGTGCTCGTGGCAAAATAATTATAGCCGCTCGGGTCGATCTTCAGGTTAAGCCGCGCTTACCTAAGTTGATCCGTAGATGAGTGACCATCCATTACAAGCACGTTAAGCCGTTGGTCCCGGCTGTCATTTGTAGATCTTTGACAGTCGTTACAGGTAGTCAGTGGCCCGAAAGTCTGACAACCAATCTTACTAAGGAGTATCGTATTATCCAGAAACTAACTGGGTTGTAGAGGCCGGATAGGCATTCGCTCTATCATAATCATTCTCCTGCCCTTATCCCAAGTTATTTGGGGTCGGCGCAGCATGTTTTCTTCTTCCATACTTCTCTATTACTCGTCATCTCAGCAGTTACCTCCTTTCTAGCCATATCGTCCTTCACACTGTCCATCTATCGTTTTTTTGGTCTTCCTCTACCTTTATATCCATCCACATTCATACTCAAAACTTTCCTCACAACATTTACCTCATTCCTCCACATCACTTGCCCAATCCACGACAATCACTTACCACACAACTTTTCAGTCACCGCCACTTTAACACTTTCTGTTATGTACTCACTTCTTATTTTATCTATCCGCGTTACACTACACATCCCCTTAGCATTCTCATCTCAGCCACATGCAAATGCCTTTCATTCATCCCTTTTGTGGCCCAACATTCTGATCCATACAAGACAGCAGCATAAATCTTTCCCCGCTAGAGCGCCGCTGGCACAAAAATGTGCCACCAAACCCCGACCGAATTAAAACTCTATTTGTAGTAAAATAAGTCTTAAAATCGTTTAAGACGAAGCTCTACGACGGTGCTCTAGTCATTAAGCTTAAAGGAAATTCGGGAGTCGCATATTGTTCTCGTGAACTGCCGCCATTTCATTCATCTAGCCTTAATTCTGTGCTTAACACTACGATCTATTTCGCCATCGCTTTGCACGATACCGAAAGTCGGTGCAGACAGGAAGAAACGCGCCATCTAGCGATATGACTCTAGACTCCAGTTTTAGTTCTGCTGATTTTCAAGCCAACATTCTCCAGCTCCTGTTGCCATTTCTCCAATCTGCTCTGGATCTCAGGTCCATCTTCACCGACAAGAACAATGTCGTCGAAACAGCAAGCACCAGGGTGCCTCTTCTTGTATGTCCAACGTCAGAGCGTCCATAATCAACAAGAAGAGGTAAGGACTTAAAGCCGACCCTTGTACAGGCATTCGCTCTATGAGATATTATTCCACTGCATCCGGTTAGACTGGAAACCAACCCCAATGAACTTGTGAAAAGGCTAGGCAGATGATGAGAACACTTAATTTGTATTAATTATACAGTTAATAGGGTACTATAAGTCTGGCGCTTTAAATTAAACGCAATCATCTACCGTACGCTAAGGATCTTTTGGCTCCTGAATGATAGGGCGGGGGGCGATTTTTTTTTGAGAAATTACTTTTTTGACGGCGTTGGTTCATTGGTAAAATTTATAGATCACACTTGCCCTTTGCAAAAATCACGCTTATTTTACCTAGACAAAACTTTATATTAACCGAGAGCCGTCAGTGAACTATTTTAATAACTTCACATCAAAAGGGTGGCTAGCAAATGTTTACAATTCATTGCGACGCGATCAGATAGAGGGACTGGCAGACGACAAAAGGGTCTTCTGAGGGAACCTTTTTTTTCTTTGAGGAATTAAAAAATACTGTAAAATATACGTATATCAGTCATGGTACTACATGACTGATTATACTCATAAAACAACTGAATATCATCTGTCAGCAAAGAGTCCACTACCAACCTAACTGAATACCAATATTTAACACTAGGTTAAGCCCACGGCTTCGCCCGCGTAGAGGTCAGGTCTTGCCTACGGGATCGTACTTCCGGGATAAAAAGTAGCCTATGTATTATTCCAAACTTTACAGATTATTTATAGTGTGCCAAATTTTATCCTTCTTTTCTTTTTCGCCTGGTTAGTGTCTAACCTGGTGTCAGAGTTTTTATGCCGCCCATGGGCCTCTGACTATTTTTTTTTATTTCACGATGTGGAAATCCGCAATGGATGTCCTTCGCCCTGGCGAGGGCGGAGGGGTCTGTTAGACTCGTACTGACTAAAACCACACCGGTGTTTCCTCGCACACTTGCATCGGGGGGCATCGGGAAACGACTTCCGCTGCGGGCCTCGTCCCGGGGGGGATTGAGGTGTACAAAACTCACCCCGTTACGTCATAGAGAGGCGCTCGTGGATCACTACGCGCCACGGTCTCGGGTCCAGTGTGATGGGGGGACCAATTTAGGGGGGTCGAAAGAGGGCGTCATCCACCCTCTGCCGATGCCCGGTGCGTCTGCTGCGGGATGGGCGGGAGTTCGTCATTTCCCTCTCCCTTTCAGCAGCTTCCTTCTGCGACATGAAGGTTTCGTAGAAGGACATCACCGCATCCCAGGACTCTGCGCTGCCAACCATCGAGCGAACAAAGGTCGGCAGCGACAGGTCTCCTCCCACCTCTGTAACGAGGGCACGACGCGGCTCATCCCACGCGGCAAATTCGGCCAGCGTATGCCGCGCCGTGTCCTCCAGACAGTTGACGCAGTGATGGCACCGTGCATCCGGATCCCTGCTTATGTGACACGGGTGCCCCGAGAGCACCTGCGTCGCCCGAAACGTCAGGGAGCCGTGCTTCCTGCCGAGCCAGTCGTCGAGTACTGGCGGATCGCCTCGATTTTGTCGAGGCCGGCGGTAGGGATCTCTGTGGGCCTCTGACTTGGCTTAACATGCCGTAGAAAAATATCTCTCACCATGTTTGGTTTCCTCTCGATGTGTTCCTTCACCGAATCAAGTTATAATTATACAATACGTACATGAATCCGAAAAATCAGAGGTGCCTGCCTTGGGTTTCAGAATTTCATCCTGATCCGTTCAGTAATTGAGTAACCAACATCCACTCATCTAAACTTTCATATTTATAATTAAATCTTCTTCTTCGTTCTTCGTGTCGATGACAAATCAAATAATAAATAGTATTATAGTAAGATGGAGGTCTGTGTCTCTGTCTTTTATCAAGCCTTTGGAAGAACTGGTTGTCAGACTTTTGGGCTTCTGACAAACCGACTAAAACATACGTGTTACAGGAACTGATGGCCGCTAGTGAAGGCGCCTAACTGGTTGCCAAGTTAATGGCCGACTTATTTATTTTTAACACTCGCTCGCGTTTGCAACTGCTGAGCATAAGCTCCTGGGTTCGGGTCGGGAAGTGTTATTGGGTTATTCCATCAGGAATTTCTCAGTAGAAGCCATGGAGTCTGGAATTATGCCTGGTTGATGGCTCGCTCCCTATTAATTACATGGGATTTAAACATTCTCTACTAGCGAAATAAGGGTGTACTATTAGGTACACCTCTGCTTAACCCTTCGGGGATAACAGGGCGTGGTGTTTATATGTTGTGGAGACTGTAACTAACGCTATGAAGAAGCAGAATATTTTTTTTTTTTTTTGAAAAATCTCTTATCCAAAATCAAGTGTAAATTGTAATTCACAAACGGTTTCAACAGTAACAGTTGTTCCACAAGTACAGTGTCGTCACTTCCATTCATTCCCTCCAACCACCCGTACATATACGATACGATGTCTGTTAATATTTACGCAGAGTCCACAGAGGGGAACTTAGAACAACAGGAGAGACGACTCGTTTATTTTGCAAACACGTCATCTCTGTCAGCCGCATCTTCACGGCTGTACGCTCTGGGGTATACAGATATGTTAGGTGTAGTTAATTGGCATGCCTCGACGATCATACTTGAAGACATGAGTTTTGGAGCATGAATGTTATATTACTATTATGGAAGTAACAATCTTTGTTTACAGTGTGAACTATTTACTAGTAGCTCATGATGTTCCACTATCATGAAAATCCAAGATGGTGGATATGAAAATTCAGTATTCAAATTAATATAATTTGGCCTCTTGTGTATAAGTTCCACTGAATAGGGGGGCTGCCTATTGCTATCAATCGGGAACAAATCTAAAACCCGGGCTTCTACTGAGAAAATCTTAATGGAAAAATCAATAAAACTTTGCCCGACCCGGAAATCGAACCCAGAACCTCATGTTCAGCAGTATTTTGAAACCAATAGACCATCGACGCAGTTAGATTCAAATTATTCATCTATCTACTAACAATGTATTTTGCTTACGTAGTGCAAATATTATGTTGATTCAAACTCAAACTCAAAGCATTTATTCCAATTAGACCATTACAGGCACTTTTGAATGTCAATACACAAAAAATAAACTAAGCTACAGTCCCAGTCACAGGGCATAATAACTTGTGAAAGTACTGTAGTTGCCCATTCGAAAGCGTAGATCTCTATGGAGAAGAATGGGCTAGAAACTGCATGGACACTCTTTTAAATCATTATGTTGTTACAAAGTCTCGATTTCTTGTCTAGTTAGGGTTCATTCACACGGCTACCGTTATTGACGATTCGTCATAAAACACGATTCGTCATGACAGATGGACGTTCACGTTGCATACGGAATTGTGTTTTATCACGATTCGGCAAAAAAAAAAAACGAATTGATGTTCGCATTGGTTTCGTGATTTTTCGGTAGCGAGCGCATCAGCAAATTCGACACAAAAAAACACGATTCGTGATTTTTTGACGAACGTTATTTTTAAAAGACAATGTGTGAATTAAGATGTTTCCGTCAATTTTCACGATTCGTGATGAGTGTGAACATGTGCATTTCAAAAGCCGCATTGCCGCCGTCATAAAAATGACGAATGTGGAAAAAGACGATTCATGAAAAAATAAAATCGTCCTCGTGTGAATGAGCCGTTACTTGTTTATTACTTTTGTCTGTATACGTGAAGAATATAACGATTTCTATAGCATTGTAGCAGTTTCAATATTGCTAAAGTTTCAGTAACTCAATTGTATACATATAGGTTTGTTTGACATGAATATGTGAATGTGGAATTAATGAGTTTGTATATGTATAGTATTCCTATTCTCTAGTTTTGGTCCATACTGTGTCAGTATAGCTCATGCCTTAGAAAAAATGTGAGCCTATCAGCGAGGTGGTAGTTGGGCTGCCAATCTTGAGGGTACGGCCAAGTGACAATAGATTCGCCTTCCTTCGACAAGTTTCACAGGACTCACGTAATGACATGTTATAATTTTCTATCATCATTATCGTTGATAGAATATCGCTTTGTCTAGGCGCCTAGGGTGCGCCAGCTTCATAATCAACTCATCATCACCTTCCTGCCCTTGTCTCATTCTACTTGGGGTCAGCGCAACACGTTTTTTTCTTCCATTCTCCCCTATCAGAAGTCACGGCATCATTTACCTCTTTCTCTTTCATATCATTCCGCACACAATTCATCCATCTTTTCTTTGGCCTTCCTCTCCCTCTCTATCCATCAACATACATATCCATTACTCTTTTAGTCACATGCGTTTCATCCCTCTTCATAACATGACCATAAAAATTACTTTTTTTCATTTTTTCTGCAACAGGCGCCACTTTCAAACTTCCTCTATTATAAGCATTCCTTACTAGAGCGCGCTAGCTTATTAGGGCGCCGAGGGTGCGCCAGCTTCATCATCTGCCTAGCCTTTTCCCAACTATGTTGGGGTCGGCTTCTGGTCTAACCGGTTGCAGCTGAATACCAGTACTTTACATGGAGCGATTGCCTATCTGACCTCCACAACCCAGTTAGTACTGGGTAATACAATACCCCTTGGTAAGACTGGTTGTCAGACTTTCTGGCCACTGACTACCTGTAACAACTTCCAAAGATCTATAAATGACAGTCGGGACCAACGGCTTAACGTGCTTTCCGAGGCACGGAGGAAACTCGGTATGTAATGGGTGGTCACCTATCCATAGACCAACCTAGGCAAGCGCGGCTTAACCTGAAGATTGATCCGAGCGGCAGTTATTACTTAGCCACGAGCTCCTCCGAGCTCCGAGGGTGCGCTAACTTCGAAGATAAATTATTGAAAATTGGTTGTTACTCACAGGCATTCATAAAATTTCTACAATTTTATCAGTTTACTAAAGTATCGAACATACACACAAAAAATATTTCGAAAACAACGCGATGCGCAAAACAGGGAGTTTTTAATTAAAAATAAAGAAAACGACGCGACTCCATTTTTCACAGAACAACGAGACAGAACTGGTGTTTGGGGGGTATCCATTAAAAGTAGCGGGTCAGGTCAGAACTGGGCGCACAAATACCGCCCATAAAAACTACTGCCGAAAGCATAAACTGGAATTTTGTGGAGCAAGTTCCAGCTGGATGTGATAAAATTTTATCACTTTATATTTTGCGCACTTTTTTGGCGAAATTTTGCCGTCTAGTTATGGATAGGTACACTGTTCTAACCCACAGATATACCTTCCAGGGAAAACCGACGTAACGTTGTGCTGTGGTACTAAAACATAACATAACCTTACGCTCGTAATCCCCGAAGGGTTAGGCAGAGGTGTACCTATTAGTACACCCACATTTCGCCAGTTATGTTTTAAGTCCCATGTAATAGGGGGCGAGCCTATTGCCATCAACCGGGCACACATCCAGACTCCGTGGCTGATACTAAAAGACTTCTTATGGAAAAACCCAGTAACACGTCGCGCTTGCGACTTATGTTGGCTTACTAGTTGTGTATTTTTCTGATGGAATTCGTCTGGGGAATTAGGTCCAATCATACACACGACCCATTTTTTACTGATAAGCAGTACCATTGTGTTCCATTTCCAAGGGCTGGTCCTGGTGCTGGACTTCTAAACTTTCTTTAAGGATATTCAAGATACTTTGAGGTGGCAATGAGCTAACAGGTTTCAGTTTAACCTTATCAAGGGTTAACCTCCTTATTTCTTCTTCAAGTCGCTGTCACGACAGTATTCTAGATTTGGTTTGCCCAAAATTTCGCCACATCACACAGCGTCATCAGTAGCCAGTACTTTGAAGGCATATTTTAAGAAAAAGCTCCTCACTAAAATTAACAACAATAAAGAGTATCTGTCCTCTATATCACTAAAACCTTTTGTCCTACGGCGAGACAACGCATATATTTTGAAAACAATCCCAGTCACAACTATTACATAGACTAAAAGAAGTATATTTCACGAAACAAACGGCCCGTAGTACCGCCGTCCATCCGCACTAACCAGCAAATATTTCAGAGGACCTAGTACAAACGCGCGACGGTAACGTCAAACGTAAACGTAAAGAAGAACGATTTTTGAATCGAAAATACAACTATCATGCGGTCTTGTTGCCCCAGTCCCATGTTACTTGGTGTTGGTGCACCACGTTTTTTGCCACTCAGTTTTAAATTCAACAAAGTTATTCTGCTATCAATTTCACTCAATAACCTACATCCTCCGTGTGAGCAGCAATGACAGCAAACAGACTGACCCCAGTACCAAACTTTGACAAAACTCGTTCGAAATCATTCAACATTTCCAAAAATTCTCCCATTTTTGTGACTGATCAGTATTACTCATAGTAGCCCTGGGAGTTTGATTCCTCAGCAAAGTGTTATTGAGTTTGTTCGATCAGGGCCACGTACCCAGGACTTGTGTCCGCTTGGTGGTAATAGGCTTCTCTATGTCATGGGACTTGAGCATAACTGGTAAAATGCAAATGATGAAAGTGATTATGCATAGGTACACCTGTGCCTCCTTTGGGGGATAAGAGGCGTAATGTTATGTATGCTGTTATATTACTCCTGGCGGTCAAATTCCAACTCAAAGTATTAATTTCAAATAGACCAGTCACAAGCACTTTAGAATGACCAAAAATAAAAAGATGAAGCTACCAGTCCAGTCAAAAGGCTGATAAAGGACTGTAGTTGTCCATTCCAATACGTAGATCTCTATAGAGAAAAATGGCCAAGAGACTCCACAAACACTCTTTGAAAAAAAAAATACTGTTACAAAACCTCAGTAGTGTACGTACTAGGCTTATTGTACCGAATCCTGCTTGTGTATATCCTTGGTCTAAAACCCAGCGCATATATTCTGTAGAAAAGCCTTGTTGGCCGGCTGCAGGCCATAACTTATGTTTATCTGAACCAACTGTTGGTCTGGTGGTGCCTTTTCAATTGTAAACTGTTTCTGTTTCAAGTTGCAAGGTAATTATGAGGTGGGAATGTTTTCTTTCTAGCTTTATCTGGCCGTGGCCTGTTATCAAACTTAACGAAAAGCTAGCTTTAGAACGATTTCATCTTTGTTTATATTTTGCAGAAACTATTTCTTTTGCATTTTATAGTGCGTGCGTATGAGGGTAGATAACTAAACGTCCATCTGTTTCATAGTATTTGGATGTTAATGAATACAGTCTGCTCTACTGGCTGTCGGTTGACAAACATGGCCTCTGCATTGCCACTTCAGCTTCCTAGAGTGCAGACCGGGTTTCGGTTAGTGTAGTGTGGGGGGGTTACTAGATGGACCGACAATCCTTAAGAAGGTGGCTGGGTCATACTGTATGCGGTAGGCGGAGAGAAGGTTGTTGCGGTGTACCATCGAAGATGCCTATGTCCAATGTATAAGGTGAGATGATTGATTGTCTAGGCCGATATAGTATGGAAGGTGAAAGAAATAAAACACTTAATGGGCACTTTACGGTTCTCTTGGATATAAACAATTTTCACAGTGGAACTCAATGTGAAATAACAGCTATTTTTTTTTACATCAAATAGGATAGCGTTTGGCCGCAACTCGCCTGATGTGAAGCGATGATGCGGCCTAGGGTGGAGCACGCTTGCCTAGAAGAAACCGATCCACTCGAACTTTTAAGAGATCTAGATTAAAATGATCGGAAAACAGAGAAGCCGGTAGTGAATTCCACAGACTGGCGTTTCGCACAATAAATGTGGAAGCATAGTGCTTTGTTCGGGTTTGTCGAATTTCAACCATATAACAGTGACGCTTCGCCGTATCTCTTTTCGTCCGACGATAGAATGGGGTAGTTAGGTTGTGTAAATCCAAAGCACACCCACCGAGATGTACATAACCGATAAAAAACCGATAGGCTGGCAACTTAGCGGTGATGTACATATATAATAAGGAAGGTGAAATAAAACACTTAAAGGGTATTGGACAGTTCTCGTGAAATTAAACAATTTTGACCGTGGAACTCGATCTGAAATATGAAAATATTAACAGTTATTCCATACCATGTTAATCGTATCAATATTAACAGCCATGTTTATTTTGTCATCTGCCCGATTGGTCAAGTGGTCGCAAGCGCGACTGATGAGCATGAGGTCCTGTGTTCAATACCCGTGTCGGGTGTGATTGGGTTTTATCAGGATTTTCTCAGTAGCAGCCACGGGGTCTGGATTTGTGCCCGGTCGATGGCAATAGGCTCGCCCCCTATTACGTGTGATTTAAACATAACGTGCGAAATGTGGGTGTACTTGTTAGGTACTGCCTAACCCTTCGAGAATTACTGTTGATATGTTTTGTTATGTTATGTTAATCGTGTCAGTGTTGCACTGTTGTACCTAAGGAGCAGTGTTTTTTGCAAATATGCCCCTTCTTCTACGTGTCAAACTGTTTATGTATCCGAACCATACTACAATTATTTATGTAAATATACTCAAAACTATACTAAACTATAAAACGAACAACAGAATGGCCCAATTACGTACATATATTATGGTTCTGTTGTTATAGGAACAGTGGCAATTACTGGTAAAATAGTAATTAATTAGTGGTTTATAAGCCAAGCCATAAACAGTTAATACTGTAGTCGGTTAGTAACTGCACTGCAGGTTATTTTTGTGGTATTAAACCATGTTAAATAGTTTGGGAAGTCTTTCAAAAACAATTATTTGTGTTGTATGGCGATTTTTGCTCTTTTATTGACTAGATACTTATGTAGTTAAAATCGCAAAGGAGCTCATGGTTAATTAAGAACAGCAGCTACACGGGTCGATCGAAGTATTAAGCTAAGTATCTAAGGCCCTTCTGAGTCTCGGAAAGCACGTTAAGCCGTTGGTCTCGACTGTCATTTTTAACCGACTTCAAAAAAAGGAGGAGGTTCTCAATTCGGTTGTATGTTTTTTTTTTTTTGTATTTGTTACCTCATATTTTTCTTGACAGTCGCTAAGGTTAATCGGAGGCCCGTAAGTTTGACGACCTGTCTTAAAATGAGTGTGGTGTTATGTTTTGTGGAGATCAGATACACATCTCTGCTACCATAAGTACAATGACAGAGAACAGGGATAGCTGTTCTTCCGTAATACAATCTATACTAGTACTGGGATCAGAGTGTGAAGTGTATGTAGTAAGCGGTGAATTAAACAACGTCCGGTTTAATATTTCTATATTATGAAAGTTTCTACACTTCCTTTTATTACAATAACTTAAGACGACGGAGGACAATTTACTTGACATGTATAAAATAGGTCTAGGTCTATGAAGTAAGTCTAGATTTAGTAGCGAGTTCGAGTGCGTACTGATCAAGAGGCCCGAACGAGTACTGGCTAAGATGACAATGCTAAATTGCTTTATAGCAAGTCATATGCTCCGACGGAGGCCGAGTCTAGCCGAGCGCACCCGAAGTTGCGTTCGGAAAGGTGGCGACCAGCATATTACAATGTTTGATTATATTTTGTACAGTGTAAATATTTATTAGTATTGGTAGATTTGTAAATAGGTTTTTTATGTGATATAAGTATAGCGATTAAATAAATGTGTAGATATATTTCTGTCAATAAATGTAAGTTTTTATCCAAAGACAATGATCGTGTTTTGAGTTTGATGTCTATGGTAATTTGACATTAGTTCGTATTTGACAGGTCTGTGTAACGGGTGAATAACATGTACTGTGAAGTGTTTACAATTATTATGATTTTAAGTTTAAAATTAACATTTAAATGCCGGTGTAGCAATGACCGCTACACTACTCCCCCCTTGAGACCGTAGCTACGGGCGATAGTAGTCCGGGAAACGAACAGTGCGGCCGGAGCGTGTTTTTTTTTCAACGGCGACGGTGGGTAGCGGAGCTGTGTTTGCGACCGTTGTTGCACCGGGGGGACTGCAGTCTGCGTTGTTGAGGTAAGCGGGTTTCAACCGATCTATGGTTACTGTGGTTTCCCTTCCGTTTACCTCAATACGGTACGTTTTGTCGCCTCTTTGCAGGACTCTGTAGGGCCCGGTGTACGGCGGGTCTAGTGGCCGGCGCACGGCGTCATGTCGCAAGAATACGTGACACGCAGTTGCCAAGCTGTCGGGAATGTAGAACGGCTTATTGCCGTGTCGACTCGCCGGTTCTGGAGATAGCTTCGTCATGTGATGCCGGAGCCTTGACGCGAAGTCGGTGTAGTCGACTGAGCTGGTGAGTGTGGGGGCGATGAACTCGCCTGGGAGCCTTAGGGGCTCGCCGTAGACGAGCTCTGCTGACGATGCTTTGATGTCTTCCTTCCAGGCGCTGCGGATGCCGAGAAGCACCAGGGGTAGTGCCTCGGACCAGTTGGTATTGGTATGGCACCGGATGGCCGCCTTCAGCTGGCGGTGTAGGCGTTCCACCATGCCGTTGCAGGCAGGGTGGTACGCCGTGGTTGGCCGGTGCTGGCTACCGAGGGTAGCTGCGATGGTGTGGAACAGCTTGCTCTCAAACTGTTTGCCCCTGTCGGTAGTGATGCGATGGGGGCAGCCGAAGCGGGACACCCAGCCAGTGATGAAGGCGCGGGTGCATGTCTCCGCTGTGATGTCTTCGATGGGGTATGCCTCTGGCCAGCGTGTAAAACGGTCAATCACTGTAAGTATGTACCTGTAATTAGATGAGACGGTCAGTGGCCCTACTATGTCCATGTGGACATGGGAAAAACGTTGTGATGGGACAGGGAAGGCAGAGGTGGGACTGGATGTGTGCCGCGTGATTTTGTTCTTCTGGCACTCAACGCACTCTCTGGTCCAGGCCTTGCAGTCCTTCTTCAGACCAGGCCAAACAAAACGCGTGGAAATTAGTTTGACCGTGGCCTGTCTGCCGGGGTGACTCAGCTGGTGAAGTTTCCGGAACACCTGCCTCCTAAAAGGTTCTGTAACATAAGGACGGGTGTTACCGGTGGAGACATCGCAGTAAAGTTCTGTGCCTGTGTCTGCGAAGTGCACTTTATGCAGATTGAGTGACGTGCTGTTGTTGTTTAACAGCCCCTGCAGCTCGAGGTCTTTATTTTGTGAGTGTGCAAGTGCTGCGTAATTACACGCCGGTACTGCCACTGACTCCACACGTGACAGCGCGCCTGCTACAACATTGTCCCTGCCTGCTACAAACCGGATATCTGTGGTGAATTGAGCAATGTAATCTAAGTACCGGTATTGCCTCGGTGAACAATTGTCACGGTTGTGTGCAAACGCATATGACAGGGGTTTGTGATCCGTGTAAATGGTGAAGTGCCTTCCTTCAACCATGTGCCGAAAGTACCTTACTGCGTCGTAGATGGCTAAGAGCTCCCTGTCATACGGGCTGTACTTCTTCTGTGACGCTGACAGACGCCTGGAGAAGAATGCTAGTGGGTTCCATGTGACACCTGCCTTCTGCTGTAATACTGCGCCCATTGAGGTGTCTGAAGCGTCTGTGAATATTGCTAGCTCGGCGTTGGTCTCTGGGTGAGCAAGCAGAGCTGCCCTAGACAAGCTACCCTTACAAGTGTTAAAAGCGTCTAGCATTTCTTGCGAGAGAGTAATAGCTTGTGTTCCCTTTGTTTTAGGCCCTGCCAGAACGACGTTGAGAGGCGATTGCAAGCGAGCGGCATCCGGAACAAAACGGCGGTAAAAGTTAAACATACCCAGGAAGCGACGCATCTCCTTGACGGTCTTGGGAGCTGGGAAGTCCTGAATTGCCTGCACCTTCTCTGGCAACGGGCGAACACCTTCTGCAGATACTTCGTGTCCTAGGAAAGTGATGGTAGTACAGCCGAACTCACACTTTGCCGAGTTAATAATAATCCCATACTGGGATAGCCGCTTCAGGAGCTGGTGTAGGTGTTCGGTGTGCTGGGCTGCTGTCTCTGAGAACAGAAGAATGTCATCTAAGTAGCAGTAGCAGAATGGCAGACCACGTAGCACCTCATCCATGAACCGTTGGAACGTTTGCGCGGCATTCCTGAGGCCAAAGGTCATGAATGGAAATTCGAAGAGTCCGAATGGTGTGGTGATTGCTGTCTTGTGGATGTCAGCTGACTGGACTGGTATTTGATTGTATGCCTTAATGAGGTCAATTTTGCTGTATATTCTACTGCCAGCCAGCTGATGTGAGAAGTCCTGTATGTGCGGGATAGGGTATCTATCTGGGACAGTGCGGGCATTGAGTGCCCTGTAGTCACCGCATGGCCGCCAGCTGTTGTCCTTCTTAGGAGCGAGGTGGAGAGGGGACGACCACGAACTCTCTGACGGCCGTGCCGTGCCATTAGCCAGCATGGCCTCAAACTCCTTCTGCGCAACCTTTAGCCTGTCTGGGGCGAGACGGCGAGGTCGGCCGGTGATGGGCGGACCAGGTGTGGTGCGAATGTGATGCACGGTACCGTGACTAACCTGTCTCTGTGTTCCCGCAGGCCGCGTGACTTCCGGGTACTGGCGAAGTACCTCGTGGTATTCCGTGTTGCCTCCTACGGACTTCACTGAGGCGATTACTGCTGCTGATCCGGCCGCAGACGACGCTGGCGAAGACAGCTGGGTCAGCCCATCAATAAGTTGGTAATTTTTAAGGTCGATAAGGATGTTGTAGTGTGCCAAGAAGTCGGCGCCTATGATTGCCTTGGTGACGTCAGCGACCACGAATTTCCACGTGTACACGCGGCGAAGCCCTAAATTCAAGTGGAGCTCCACCCAACCGTACGTGTCGATGGCAGTCCCGTTTGCCGCGTACAACTGGTAGGTCGTCCTGCTGCGCCGCTGTCGTAGTGCTGCACGTGGGAACACGCAGAGATCGGACCCTGTGTCGACTAAAAACGTGGTTTTAGAGTCGCGATCTGTCACGAATAGGCGGCGTGGTTTGCTAGGGCAGCCATTTGCCGCTATTTCCGGCTGCCGGCGGCGTTTCCCGCGTACGTACATGGCGACTTGCACCGCGTGGCCCTGTCACCGAAATTGTTGTGGTACCAGCAGTGAGCCTCGTTCCACGTGCTGCTGGAGCGCGAGCGACTGCGGCGTCGGCCTGGGGTCGGCTCTCTGCCACCATGCCGGTACCTTTCTGTTGGGCGCGAGCGATGGTGTACCTGACCTTGTCTCTGTAGAGCCGCTACTTGAAGAATTAACTCTGCTATGCGCTGTTTCAGCTCCGTCATGTCACTGCTGGTGCTCGTGCTCGCCACGGCGAGAGGTGTCGTGAGCGCTGGGGCGGGCGTTGACGCGATCTCGTGCACGCGGTCGGCCAAATCTTCTGTTTGGGCAAACCAAAGTGTCGGCTCCTCAGGCCAGAATGGCGGCAACTTCACGCCGACTCTGCACACGTCTTGCTTGTCCTCTGCTGCGCCTGCCCCTGTTCCGGTAGACATCATGGATACACGTGGCCTCTGTGCTCCTTGTCGGGGTCACCAATGAAGTGTATGTAGTAAGCGGTGAATTAAACAACGTCCGGTTTAATATTTCTATATTATGAAAGTTTCTACACTTCCTTTTATTACAATAACTTAAGACGACGGAGGACAATTTACTTGACATGTATAAAATAGGTCTAGGTCTATGAAGTAAGTCTAGATTTAGTAGCGAGTTCGAGTGCGTACTGATCAAGAGGCCCGAACGAGTACTGGCTAAGATGACAATGCTAAATTGCTTTATAGCAAGTCATCTGCTCCGACGGAGGCCGAGTCTAGCCGAGCGCACCCGAAGTTGCGTTCGGAAAGGTGGCGACCAGCATATTACAATGTTTGATTATATTTTGTACAGTGTAAATATTTATTAGTATTGGTAGATTTGTAAATAGGTTTTTTATGTGATATAAGTATAGCGATTAAATAAATGTGTAGATATATTTCTGTCAATAAATGTAAGTTTTTATCCAAAGACAATGATCGTGTTTTGAGTTTGATGTCTATGGTAATTTGACATTAGTTCGTATTTGACAGGTCTGTGTAACGGGTGAATAACATGTACTGTGAAGTGTTTACAATTATTATGATTTTAAGTTTAAAATTAACATTTAAATGCCGGTGTAGCAATGACCGCTACAAGTGAATCAGTTTCGTGCCAACAACCTTATGTATCGAAACATAACAAACAAAAATGACTAACTACCTCTACTGCTTATTTTTAACCGACTTCAAAAAAAGGAGGAGGTTCTCAATTCGGTTGTTTTTTTTTTTTGTTACCTCATATCTTCGTCATTTATGAACCGATTTGAAAAATTCTTCTTTTATCTGAATGGATCTACTTTCCCATTGGTCCCATAGAAATTTCATCGAAATCGGTTCAGCAGTTTGGTTTTGAAATCTAAATAGCTGGAAAAAATATGTCACCCAAGCAAGTAAAAGAAATTGCGAAATTGATACTTGACAAGGATTTGTGTTTGATGCGATAACTAAAAAGGGTAAAATAAAAACTTTTTCGCAAAAAAGTTTTTTAACTTACTTGATTTGTGCATGGTTGTTATTTTGATTTGGCAAATAAAGGAGCTGTTTTTTGTTTAAAGTGTAAACGGACCCTTCACGAAGTCGTCAACCAAGCGTTCTGCACGTCAAACTATGTAAGTAAATCTACGAAAAAATATATGCTGGGAACGACTCTTTTTCGTGGGGTGACAAATTTAGTTTTACGGTAGGACTCAATGTAACGCACTCAAAATGTTGTGCTTATGGCTGTGTTGAATAGTACGGGGTTCGTGGAGATATTAAATTTAGTGTAAAGTTGTAACATTAAAAATTTGTATTAAAAAAAATATACATACTTGTGAAAAAGTTGGAACTTTGACCCCCAATATCATTCTAGTCACAGAGATGTTTCTCTGTGACTAGAAAGTCCCCGGAAATGGTCTGGAACATAAAAATGTTCGCAATGACGGCCAGATCAAGTGCCTTTCGGTTTTGTTAAAGTTATTTTTACACCCAATATAGGCAGTCGCACTATGTAGAATACTGGTATTAAGCTGTTTTTCGATAAAGTTGCTCTTGGAGTCAACCTTGTTTGCGATAAAGCTAGATATGTAGATGATGTTTCTGTAAATAAAAGCTGCAATGTTACTCTTTCATAAATGTTTTTTTATTAGTGTTGTACCAACAAGAAATGTTCAGTGAAAGATGCCAGTGTTGGGTCGCGTGACCGATTTCCGTACCGATCAAATATTTGTCTAGCAGATAGTTGTTCCGGGTCTCGATATGTGTGTCACATGTAACATTGTGTGTTTGTTGACAAAGCTACAGTACTAAAGAAAGTTTTAGTGATGGGAAGAGATGTTTTTAACCGACTTCTAAAAAAGGAGGAGGTTCTCAATTCGGTTGTATGTTTTTTTTTTTTTTTTTTTTTTTTTTGTGTTTGTTACCTCATATCTCCGTCATTTATGAACCGATTTGAAAAATTCTTCTTTTATCTGAATGGATCTACTTCCCGATTGGTCCCATAGAAATTTCATCAAAATCGGTTCAGCAGTTTGGTTTTGAAATCAAAATAGCTGGAAATTTCTGTTTGTTACCTCATATCTTCGTCAATTATGAACCGATTTGAAAAATTCTTCTTTTATCTGAATGGATCTACTTCCCGATTGGTCCCATAGAAATTTCATCGAAATCGGTTCAGTGGTTTGGTTTTGAAATCAAAATAGCTGGAAACAATATGTCATCCAAGTAAAAGAAATTGTGAAATTGATACTTGACAAGGATTTGTGTGTGATGCGATAACTAAAAAGGGTAAAATAAAAACTTTTTTGCAAAAAAAAACCGACTTCCAAAAAAAACACTAAAAAAGTGGGAAATAACTTTACTTTCGGAAGTCGGTGGCAAAAAAGTCAATGAAACAAACAATAGTCACCGACTTCCGAAAGTAAAGTTATTTCCCACTTTTTTAGTGTTTTTTTTGGAAGTCGGTTTTTTTTTTTAGGTAAAAAGATTCAAACTTTTTAAAACAAACTGTACATAATAGTTTTACAAAAAAAAAAGGACAAGTGTTAGTCGGACTCGCCCACCGAGGGTTCCGTACAAATTTACCTCCATGATTGATTACGTACTTTAAATAAAGACTAAATTTTTTATGATTTAATTGGAAATGTATAGTGTTCAGATTTTTCCTTATACTTGTAGTGGACGATATTACTTGCCACATAGTTCGAGGTCAACGGAACAAGTACCCTATAAATTTTGATTCCCTTGAGAGTGTCGTAATATATGTTTTTTGTGGCATAAACGGCCATATCTTTTGTTTACGTTAACTTAGAAGTTCGATTTTTTCACAGCTTCAAGGGACTGTAGACTTGAGTTTATGGTTTTAATTTCAAATCGATACTTCCAGGCGATCCCGAGATAAAGGGTCTTGACAGACAGACAGACGGACAACAAAGTGATCCTATAAGGGTTCCGTCTTTTTTCCTTTTGAGGTACGGAACCCTAAAAAGACTAACTCTTGACCTCAAAGTAGTTTACCTAATTATATTGTGTCTATACAGGTCAATTAACATTAAGTGCCGTATTAAATATAATAACCGTGTTTTTGTTTGTATCGTCGATGTAACTAATTTCAGGCCCACTTTTATAAATGTAAAGGTGTTTTAAAGAATACCTTTTAAACTTTATTCCACATAGGTACTTGCAAAATTTTATATTACTTGTCATCAAATAACTTAATAACTATAGCACTATCTTAGATTGACGACTTACGTTGAAATTCTCTTTGATACACTTTCCAAGAATCTCTTAATATTTTAAAGCATGAAAAATCTATCTAACGAAGCTGATTGAATTTAAACTAAGTTCTCTGATAAGCTTTTAAAAAAACATACTCTTTACTAACGCATACAATAATCAACCTTATTTTCTGAAATCTAAGGCAGAAAATATAAATTTAGGTGAAATATTTTCAATCCGCAAGTGAAGTGAAGATATCTTCAGCATTTAAATTGGCTTATCCAATTACTGGTTTCAAGGAATATTGTTTTAAAATTCTCGGTGATATCGTTTAGTTTTCAACCTTAAACAGTTTTCTTTAGGGTTTGTAATTTAATATTAAACCAAGTCGATTTTGTGGCTTCTTTCATCGTCACATTTCCCAGTGTGTACGTCATTAAAGCTAAGATTGACTCAATGTTGTAAAATAAATATCATGATAACAGGATGATATGTAGGAATAACACACTTGCAAAACAATACATAATTATTATAATTTTATAATCATAATCAGCTTATTAGGGTCCACTACTCGGACGGATAGACGACTCCTGATTTTGCAGGACAAGTATCCTATGGCCGAAAATGCTCGTTGTGCCTCTACACTCGCAGGAACCACAGACCATAGGCAGTTATGCACAAACTGCAGGACTTCGCCTTTAAGCGGTCCGGCTTCATACAAATACATTTCTTTTGCCATGACAACACAGATCATGATTTACAAATAATTCGTTGCAGAATTTGTTGAGCGATTTATTTCGCGATGATACACACGGATTATGCTGAACTGCTGAATCTCGCAATTGCGCGAGATCTCGTACAGAAATTGTACGAGACTCTTTCTCGTAAAATATGGACGAGATCTCGAAAAACTAAATTGCATTTAATACGACCTACAAGGCCTACACGACAGACAGAACTGTTCCCACTGGGCCAACATTGTTGCTCTAAAGCATTACTGGCTTAACAGCTTTAAAAAAATCTTTACACCAACATAATTATTTAACGAGACACATAACAACATTCAAGTAAATTAAACACTTTTATTAAAGCCGTCCATTATGAAGTAATTAACAGCCATGTCTACGAAACAGCGTCTGTTATTGAAATGTGCTCATCGGACGTAAATATCTTTTGGCAAAAACAAACGAAACGATTTCAATTAAAATATAAATTAATTGACGTGACCAGTATTAACAAGATAATTATGTTGTTTGGTTTGCTTTAAATTAACCTTTTTATATTTTTTTAAACGTGAGGAAATTAATACGTCTGTTGGTTTTGTACGTTTTTTGTCTATTGGTTTTGTACGTTTTTTGTCTATTGGTTTTGTACGTTTTTTGTCTAAACTATTAGGCGGTATTTGATTCCAGCTTGATCTAAAATCAAAAATCCATGTATTTGCCAGAACGTAGGTTTACAACGTATGATCTTAAAACTATAATGGCCCTTTACATTCTACCATTACATACGGTGTGCAAATATTTAATTTTAATCTGCACAAAGTTATTGTTTTAATTAGGTGTATTCAGAACAAAATAAAATAAGAATAATAAATAGTCAGCAACAACAAATTAAATCTCATGCATCCATTTATATGTAGAAATAAATATGTTATATAATTGTTGTCAAAGTTATACATACCTATGTCAGTTCAAGAGATAAAGTTTAATAAAATGTCAGATTAGGAATGTATGTATAAATAGTACATTGTAATTGATAATGTGCTTGATAACTAAATTAAGTTCAGTTCTATCATAATAAGCTATTTGGAGGGAGATCCCGTGACTGCCATTCCTACGTCGTATACGAGTATAAGCTGAAACTTTATCTATAGAAGAACCTTACTATATAAAGGGTGTAAATAGACCCTTAATGAACCTGAAAGGCAATTGTCCTCTCCGTCATTGCGATATTTTTTTTTGTTCTGGATCATACCTGGGAATCTTCTAGTTACGGAGATGTTAGGGGTCAAAGTTCCAACTTTTTCACAAGTTTTTTTTTTTTAATACTAGATTTTAAGGTTATAACTTTACTTTAAATACCTAAATGGCCCGTTTATTCACTGCATCCATCAGCACAATGTTTTGAGCGCGTTACGCTGAGTTTTACCGTAAAAGGTGATTTCTCACCGCAAAAAAAAGTCGTTTCCCAGCAATAATTTTTATACAGGGTTACTTAGTTTGATGTACAGAGTGCTCGTGAAGGGTCCGTTTACACCTTGTATAGGTAAGAACAATAAAATTGTATATTATGAAAAGTCGGTCGTAATGGCTTTGTTAGATATCAGGTAATAAAGGTGTGCTAAATAGCTGCTGAGTTAGGTACGACATACTATAAAGCGTGATTTTTTGATATTATGTAAGGGCTGGTATGGAAGCCTTTTCCCAACGTCGTTGGGAAAAAGCTAGGCAGATGATGACGTAAGGGCTGGTATGAAAATTCACCACATCCACTGTCAAACGCTTTGTATGGTGGAAAATCCCCGCCAGACACCTTTATAGTATGTTAAATTGCGCAATTGCAATGCTATCAAAGCTTGCGATCTGCCGTCGCCTTCGGAAGTGTTGTGTTGACTTAAAGTTTTGAAACTCATCATTATTTATTCCCTAATAACTTGAAATGAATACTATCTATCCCAAATTTTAATTCCATACCCAGATACTTATCGTGATTAAAAACTGAATTCCATATGAACATTCCGCTCACATTTAGACCAGAGCCATAATTGGACCAAAACATTTTCACTCGAAAAACATTTCAAATGAATATAAAACTGAAACTGTGTTATAGCACATTTGATAGACAGTAGAACAACTACAAACACATCGACACCCGCCTCTACAAAACCTTTAAGCTTTTTTTTAAAAAGTAGAAACGTTTTCAACACCATTATCATCAAAAGCCTTGTTGCACCGACTGTCCCAGCCATCTCTGGCGGTTAGGCTGCCAACGTTACTTCCACTATCACTTGGTAAACATTCCATTCCTCTGCTCCACCTGCCATTACTACAAATAGGCAAGTGTCCTGTTCACCTCCATTTAAGAAGCCGCTGCCAGAGGAACCTAAGGCCGTCGTCGGATCTCTGAGTTACAGACTTGGTCTTTCAATAATATGTCTAATATGTCACAAAGTTACCTGCTAGCGACCATGTTTCGGTCCTATAATATGTCATGAATGTTAAAGGAGTTGATGTTGGAGGAGTTCGTGGCTAAATCATAACTGCCGCTCGGGTCGATCTTTAGGTTAAGCCGTGCTTGCCTATGTTGGTCCGCGGATGGGTGACCACCCATTACATACCAAGTTTCCACCGTTCCTCGAAAAACACTTCATTTGTAGATCTTTGTTTGTGTGTCTGACTTTCGCCAAGTCAGACGCACACTTGACTGACACACATTTGACTTTTGTTTTTATTGGCGCGAAAGTCAGACACACAAACTACGGTTAAAGATTTACAAATGTCGTGTTTTTCGAGGCAAAGACAAGTACCTGTAGGTACTTAGTGGCGCGAAAGTCAGACAGCCAGTCTTACCAAGGGTATCGTATTCCCCAGCACTAACTGGGTTGCGGAGGTCAGATAGGCAGTCGCTCCATGTAAGTTACTGGTATTCAGCTGCATCGAGTTAAAAGTTGCTCAACTTTTCATTAATGTGATTCTGAAAGAAATAATCTCGTTGAATTACTGTTCCATACTTCCACAGTGGCAGTGTTAGTAATAATCACGAAACAGGTTTGAAACATTTGGCGTGTGGATCGCAGATAGCATCTAGATTAAAAGCACTTGTGGCGGTACGTAGGTACAAGTACCACTAGTGCGACTAGAGGTACTTTATAGGTACTCTGCTGCAGTTTTGTTCAGATAAAGATCTGTTTTCAACAGAACATGAAATATAGTGGTAGGTACGTGAGCTTTCAGGAATGATATTTCGTGATTTGGTAGTTTGATATTTTGTTTGGAATATATTTGTTGTTATGCTACTGAATATCTATTATTATGTTCTAATGTTTGAAATATACTTTTGTTTCATTGGCTAATTTTTCAGTAGATATGGTATAATTAGCTGACCGGCGCAACTTCGTCGGCGTAACATTTTTGATTAATGCTCCGCTCCTATTGGTCGCAGCGTAATGTTTTATAGCCTATAGCCTTCCTCGATAAATGGGCTATCCAACACTAAAAGAATTTTCAATTCGAACCAGTAGTTCCTGAGATTAGCGCGAAACCAAACAAACAAACTATTCAGCTTTATAATATTATTACAGATATATGTATAGATGAGTAAAATGCTAAATAAAATATGATCAGGCAAAATATAGATGGACGCCAACTGTGATCCTCTAATTCGAAAACTATGAAAATAACAAAGACTGAGTTAAGTGATTGCCTAGTTGGTCTAGTGATTGCAAGCGCAACTGCTGAGTGTGAGGTCCTGGGTTCCATTCTCGGGTCGGGCAAATTGTTATTGGGTTTCCCATCAGGTATTTCTCATTTCTTTGCAACAGCTGCGGAGTCCGGATTTGTGCCCGGTTGATGGCAATAGGCTCGCCCCCTATTACATGGGACGTAAACATAACTCGCGAAATGTGGGTTGTATTAGGAACACGTCTGCCTAACCCTTCGGGGATTGCAAGGTGTGATGTAATGTACGTGAGAGCCAAGGTCCAGTCCAGCCAGTATGGACGCATTGCGAACGTGAGTCTGGACACCGGACACATACAAATACTCTGAAGTATCTATCAGATTCCGTTGTCCACACCAGGCCCGCAATTTGTCAAAGCACTAGTATTTTGTACATGTTTGACTGATTTTTAACAATTGCAATTGACTAAATAAACTTTTACACAAAACTTGATTTGACTGAAAAAAATCCGTGGTCGGATAATTTTTGTTCAAAAAAAACCCGCCTATTCGCTTTGTTCATGCATGCATTTAGTGCCTTGTGGCTAAACCTAAAAAATAAATGCGGTGATGGAAAATGCATGAAATAAAATGTTGTGAAAAACCGCCGTATTTTTTTACATTCGTTCATAAATGATCATTTTGATGGTACAAAATAAAGATGGTTTTCGTGTCTTTCTCCGAGACATTGTTCTATTGAACAACGGATTTCGATGTGGTTTTAACCCTCACTTTGAAAATTCAATCCGGAAGTTTTTGTGTATGAGAAATAATATTAGACTTCTACTTAATGTACTCTGTGTTGTTAAGTTGTTAAAACGGTGAGAAACAGGGTTAGTTACAAACTTACATATTACAAGCTTAACATACTACCTTAATAAAAACAAACTTCAAATCAATAAACTTCCCGAAAACTCCAGAAAATCTGTAAACAAGATTCAAGGGCAAACTCTTACGTCATACTGATGACGTCACTACATAATTAACGTATTGGTTAGTTATTCTACCAACTTGTACTAACACGTACAAGTTTCTAACCGACGCATGTTTCAGGGCAAAATTATTATAAATTTGCTGCGGGAGTTCTACTTTATACGTAATGTTATAAGTTCTAAAGTATCTGTACACTGTTTCGCTAATGTAACTTCGGTATGTTCAATGTTCGATGTACTATGTTGCAAATACCATTTGTCGCTTAAGCGACAGGGAATGGGAGAGCATGTCGCAAGACATCGCGACGCGACTTGCTGAGTGCTGACGGAAGTAGATTAACCTTTGGTATGGCGAACCTGGATCCGCGAACTAAACTAAGTTATCTAAAAAATGCCCTAGAAGGACATTTACTGAACTTATCAGTGAGGTTCTTCATAAAGGTCAGATGCGTAATACTCACCGGTGTGCATGTATGACCAAAGGTGGCATTCTGAGCTTTCTGCCTACCCCCATAGGAAAAAGGTGTGAGTTGTATGCTTGTATGTATGCATGTATCGGTAATAGGCTCATATTGTTCCAACGCCGACAGTTGAAATCCCACCAGCGCAATAAATATTTAGGCACTCATTTGCGTGTTGCTTAATGTTAGTGAAAGCGGGCATCAATATTTGCAATGCTCAGCAGTGTAACATATACAGGGTGTTACGAACCGACTCACCTACAGCGCAATGCAGTATCTCTGCGGTTTGTCGTTTCGGTAATGCGCACCACCCCTTAACTTACAATTTCCGCTAATGCAGTAAAATATCGTTCATTTGCTATTTAATTTTCTTCGAAGGAAACTTGGGACTATTTCTGTACGTTCTTCTTGGTTGTTGCGAATATTATTAGGGTATGAATTTTGAGTTTGTAACATATCAGGGGTGTGTGTGGGATCAAGTGTTCCTTCATTACAGAAATAATGGACATGGCTAGTCGTCTTTCTTTGCCATTGTTTGATGCGGTTTTGATTAACATTATTAAACATAACATGTTACCTATTTACAGGTTGTCTTTAAAAAATACTGCAAAATACTGCTTGCAAAATCGAGTCTGAGCATCGTTGGTGGTAGGATAAGACTCGTGGTTTCGTTCGTGGCTAAATAATATCAGGTCGTTTATTGTGAATTAATGACATTACCAAGCCATTAACCACTTTATTGTTCGGGATATAAAAAACACACGTTTTAAATGACCTTATAAATCGGAAAGCTCTTGTCGTCTGTGTGCAAAGGATCTTTAATTTGAGAAAAATACAGACGAAATATTACTTGCAAAATGATGGGTTGCTCTATGGGTTGTGGATCTTGAAACTGGCCGCATGCTGGTAATTTCACTGCCATTTCTTTGAGACTGCAACATAAAAGTGCCATTAGTCAGCCACCATAGCTGCGGCTATAGTACTATCTGGGAAAAACTGTGTAATATATATTTTGGAAAAAAAGAAAAGTATTCATTTGACTCGCACTAGGCAAAACAATAAAACAAATATAAATAAAAAGAAAACCACCAACACAAAAATATTAAAAAAAAAACTAGCTTATGCCAGCGGCTTTCCCCGCGTGGAGTTCGATAATTGACCCACGGGATCATCCTACCGAAATAAAAAATAGCCTATGTGCTATTGCAAACTATAAACTATCTCTGTGCTAAATTTCATCCAAATCCGTTCAGCCATTCTGGCGTGATTGAGTAACAAACATCCATCAACAAACAACTTTCCTATTTATAATATTAGTATAGATAAGACAGATTAAACTATAATGGTCCTGTACGAGGCCAAAAAGCTCTATCTCAGCATGGTGCGGTAACATTTAAAACAAGGTAAAGTGTTACTTACTATTTTTACCTAATGAAAGAACCCAATAGCACTTTTCTTTTTATTTTCTCAGTGCACTTGTGCACTATAATAATATGTCCAGCGCTGATGGCTAATCTCCACTATGATTGGCCGTCGTGATCGAAAACGGTCAGGAGTACTATACAGGGTAGTGCCGACAATACGACAATAAATGAAAACAATGGTAATACTAGTTCATAGGAATATTTTTAAACTATCAAAAAAATGCTAGCATTGAAATTAAAAAAAAAAAAAAACAAACTAAATAGCATAAAACTGTTAACGAAAAACAACACCATTTATAAATATTGGTTTACTAACCTTAGGTATAATTTGTAGTAATTCGCGTCTGGAAATAGCATCTAAAGAACGAATATGGCAAAGGTTTTTGAAATAGCGAGTTGGCAACATGTGTTTAGTGTTTATACCGATGCGGGGGTCGTTAACTTGTCAGTTCTAGCCTATTAATCTACATCATGTGGAAAATTCCGAATATGAAAAAGAACGTCCTGTGACTAAACTACTGGATATATTCGAATGACTTTTTGTACGTAGACTGGGAACGTCATGAGGTATACGCAGTTTAATTTATTGTCGTATTGTCGGCGCTATCCTGTATATTTTTACCTAAAAGTATGTTTCTGCCAAGAAAATTCCACCAAAATCAACTCTTTTTGACACCCAAAAAGTTTAAAACTTCCGCCATGTAACCATTTCCTACTCTTAAAATATTATACCAACAAGCCAAAATCTTCTACCGCAGCTTTATAACTTAAATACCGCAACCCATTCACTTTATTAAGGGATCTTGAAAGCTAGCCATCGGTCCCACTGTCAGCGAGGAAGCGACTAGTGACAGACTATTTTCTCGCTCAAGAAACGTACAATGGATTTTAGATCTAGTGTCAAAGGGAATGGGAATTCAATTCACCACGCGAGACCAGAGCTGCTTGGTAGATACCACATGGCTTTTGAATTTTTGCTTCTAGAACATGCCAGTAACATTCGTCGCGATGTTTCTTTATTTAAACTTACAACTCGTAAGTTAATAGGCTTCTTTTGGGTTAGCTCGTTCCATCTTTGACTTTATCTCTGTTCTCAGGACAAGATTGAGACAAGGCCAATTTAATATAAAAAAAAAGTCAGGAACGTGACCACTGGCCCACCGCTACTGTACTACGAAATTAATATTTGATTGTTTTAGTTGCTAGTTTTATTCGCTTCTCACTTATCGCCAGCGGTGGGGCTGGGCCTTAGGGGAACTAATGGGAAGTAATAGTCAGTGATTGCACTGACAAGGGACTGATCCAATCAGCTTTGAGCAAAACTGCGGTATAAATACTGATTTATCGTGATAGGTAGTTTGTAAGAGGTTTTATGTAATAGTAGAAAGTACATAGAGGTGTGTCATGGGTTCAGCCTCAGGCAAGCTCTTTACTTTGAGTAATTTATATCGTAACCTCTGTTCTCAAACGCCAGTATGTATGAATTAAGGAAAAAAATTTTAAGACATGTCACATTTACATATAAATGTTACTAGGCAGTAACATTTTTATGGTTATTTTGCTGACCCACTTTAGACCTAATATCAAATCAAGGTGCACTAATTCCCTCCATAGTTCTCATGAAAAACAGGTTCAATTATATTGGGCTGCAGTGTTGCTACGACGTAGCCACACTACGGCGTAGGCGAGGTAATTGTGTCAAGGCTACGCTTGCTACGTTCGTAGTTGATAACCAAACCGCTACGAGCTACGTGATGTTTGGAACTTTTTTACATATTGAATGTGGTTGGAATTTTTTACTCTTTAATGAAATCATTGTATTACGAAGAGAAAATTACTAAAAATACTGTGCAATTAATCACATTCGCTGGATTAAAATTAATGTCACGCCTGAATTCCGGAAGCATTCAGCAGAGGTACAATACACCAACGTTTATTTCAATCCCATGTAACAGGGAGCGACCTTATTGCCGGTCAAAAATATTAGATTCAGAGCTGCTACTGAGAAATTCCTGATAGTAAAACCCAGCAACTCATGCTGTGTTTTTTATTTACCTAAATAACTTTTAGATAAAACCACAAAACACCCACGAAACATACGTACGAGTATACGCTCGTACATATAGCAGAAACTACAGCACGCCACCTGTCACGATCCTATATTCCTTTTACTTTGTCAATGTTCATACATCTGGTCATACACATGATCCATAAGCCCCGTACTACTTACTCAATGCATCATCATTACAATGTTTTGAGTGCGGTACATTGAGTGCTACCGTAAAAATTAATGCTGGGAAATGGCACTTTTTTGGTGTGAATCACTTACACCAAAAAAAGAGCCGTTTCTCAGCCATATTTTTTAAGTACAGTTACTTAGCTAGATGTGCAGAATGCTTGATTAACGGCTTCGTGAAGGGTCCCTTTACAGCTTGTATACAAGGTGTTGCTTTGCGTCCTCGTCAAATTCAAGGAGGTAACTATGCTAATGATTCTCGACCCGAATCAATAATAAAATGGTTAGGTATTTTTTTATATATTTTTCTTAATATCAGAAATCGATAAGTGTACACGTATTAAAACGCAGCCCGTCCCTATAACCGCGCTTTCACACACACAAACAAATGCGGATGTTTATTCGATAAACGGGTGATTCTCTTCTTTTGAAAAGGGCTTCATTCTGAAATAGTGTCAAATTAAAACAACTAAAAAAGCAGCGTTTATTATTATTAACCAGGTACCGTAATTTATATTGATTATTTACGTCTTCTATGATAACCTCCTGAATTTTGACGAGGATGCAAAACTACACCTCGTATTCTGCTAACCAACCTAACCAAATCCACGCAATGTTAAAGGCACCTAACACACACCGTTTTGCCTTCATTTAATATACAGGCCCACCGCACGGATCGCTCTTGACCAATCTCTATCTATTCCTGTCGAAACTACCGGATCACAGTGCATTATTGAGCATATTGTGTGCTTCTACAGTTTGAACAGGTATTTTTAGACGAATATCAATAAATAACTGGGCGTTGTGATTTTTATAAGGTATGGATAAACTAGCTTATGCCCACGACTTCGCTCGCGTGGAGTTCGGTTATTGTCCCACGGGATCGTACTACCGGGATAAAAAGTAGCCTATGTGTTAATCCAGGTTATGAACTATCGGTATGCCAAGTTTCATACAAATCCGTTCAGTAGTTTTTGCGTGAAAGAGTAACAAACATCCATACATCCGTACACACAAACTTTCGCGTTTATAATATTAGTAAGGATGTTGGAGAATATTTTTAGCAAGTTTAAAAAAATGTGTTTTTTTCTCAATATTTGCTCAACCACTGAAATCTTAAATCTTCAGTGGAGATTACCAGAATAGTGCCAAGGCACTTGAATGCCGCATTGACTTCTATCAGGCAAAAACGGCGGAGGAGCTTACTCTTCCGCCAAATTCCTCCATCAAACTTTCTCCATGGGACCAACCCCGTAATCGCGAAAAAATAATCAGCTATCCTATACAAAACGTCCTACCCAAACGTACCTACCTACGTACGTGAACCTAGTCGACCCAAATGTATGGAGAAGTTGATAATTTTTTCGCGATTAAGTTGTTTAGTTTGATGGTGATAGGTGATTTCATGGAGAAGGGTTTGGACCCTTCTCCATGAAATCACCTATCACCAATCTGTCACAAAGATCCATCTGGCAGAATGTGCTCCTCATGCGGGCAATAGAGAACGGTGGTAAAGGCTCGCGAAGGCAGCGACCGCAGTTGAGGGCGACATGACCACGACTACCTACAATCAAGAGTGAACGACTTAGAAGAATACCACACCCTTACATAATGACCACACGTTTCTAATACGCGGTGTATAATGCGAGCTTAGAGTAAAAGATTACTTCAAGATTTACAGCATACAAATGGTTTTACTTTCCACGAGATCACGTTATACGAGTATAATCCTACTTAAAGCAAAATAAGATGTCTTATCTTAGTATCTTATTTGCTCTAAACAGGATAATACAACGGAGTCTAACCGAAATCCCGAAAATACATCCAAACTTCGCGATCGTAGTCCTAGTAACAGTTACTTTTAGGCTAACAAAATATCACTGTTCCGAATACCAAATCTCGACTTTAACTTATCAGTTAAAATAGAGATTTAAAATGTACTCATAACCGCGTTTTTTTCTCAAAACCGCCATTTTGCAAGTAATGCGTTTACTGTTACGAGGGCAGAGTTATTCCAGTACAAATATACTCCTAGTTTTTTTAGCCTAACTATGGCAGTCAGGCAGTTTGCTAACCTAGACTCGAAGCTCAGTTTTTGAATAAAACGCTAGCTTGTTGTTTTAAGCTGTTATTTGGGGGTCGGAAATTGAGGTTTTACTCTACTACGGTTAAATTGGATGGTTGTGATTTTAGCAATTAAGACAGGCGTGTAGTTTTATTGATGAACCGACCAACACGCGTTTTTTGAAAGCCTGCTAAAATAGTTTGTAAAGTGCAGTGCAGTGCAGTGTAGTGTGTTTGTAACTGCTATATTGTTGACTATATTGATAATAGAGTCAACAATGTATGAACTCTCAAGCAAAATAGTAATCTCCTAGACTCAGCGATCTTGGCTCTGTGTTATCTGGAACTGAGAGGAAGAATTTTATGAAGTAAAATACATACACAAACGCAGAACCTCCTCCTTTTTGAGAGTCGGTTAAACACTAATGATTTATTCATAAAATGTGCATAATTTTATCAAAGCACTAATGGCCCGTTTAAAGTTATCATAACTGAACGATGCCTAATCATTTTAATTGACATCGTGAGATTCCAATTAATAAATTCTCATAATCGAAGCTCATTAGCGAAGTTTTAATCCAGTTAGAGTTTCTGTCTGTGATATTAATACAAACAATAACGTGTTTAGCTGACGATGCGATGTTATGTCTGTGCGGAAATTTATATACATACCCATTTAAATATGCATATATTATGCATATTTAAATGCATTTTTCTGATATATGAGATGAACAGAGTTCGATTTATCTTCCTCCTGTTGTCTCATTCTACTTGGGTTCTAGTTGGATTTGCATAAATTAATATTTTTTTAAATCTTGTCCACAACAAAACATAATTTTTGAGGAGATCGTCGGAAAGAAAGCAATAAGAGCGAATGGGTCGATCCCCAAGGTTGAGCAGTGCTTGCCTAAGTCGATCAGTGGCCATCATTACATACCGAGTTTCCTCCGTGGCTCGAAAAGCACGTTAAGCCGTTGGTCCCGGCTGTCATTGGTAGATCTTTGATAGTCGTGACGAGTAAGAAGCCCGAAAGTCTGACAACCAGTCTTACCAAGGAGTATCGTGTTACCTAGTTATTGGGTTGTAGAGGTCAGACAGGCAGTCGCTCCATGTAAAATACTGGTATTCAGCTGTATCCGGTTAGACTGGAAGCCGACCAACATAGGCTACGCCGATGATAAAAACAAAGCATCACTTATGTATTTTCCGAAGTATTAGGAAGAGGTTTGTAATGTTTCCACATCATGTAATGGCATGCCTATCATCATGAATGGTACAAGTCTTGGATCCGGGAAGTCAATTGGAAACCCCTAATGAAAAAACCCAATAGTATGTACCCGAGGATTGACACAAGACCCTGAAGATTTATGCCCAATTAGCGGCAATGGGCACTCCCACACTTCCTAGAAGATGGGACAAGATAACTAGCGAAATGTGGGTGAACTATATGTATTTTTCTGCCTAACCTTTCAAAGGTGTAAAGGTGTGATGTGGTGGTATGTTACCCACTCTAACAAAACATACGCCATTGTATGTTTTTGATCTGACATCCAAAAAAAAATGTTTGTGTCAGTTTACCTCTTACGTAAAAGCCCTAATCTGACAGTTATCAAAAGAAATCAACTTATCCATTACTTGTAAGTTGGCACTACCGGCTGTCAAATAAGATTGTGTCCGTAGAAGTTGTGCCGACTGCCAGTCATGCCAGCATTACAGAAAAATATAAGCGACGAAACATAATGTAAGTATTTAGGTTGACATTTTTATCCACTTTTGCGAGTGGCGGAAAGAATAACGTATTTATTTTATAAGTTTTACAGATCTTTTCAACATCCTATTTATTTTACGTTTTTCAGGTTTATGTCAGCATCAAGGTTCTCACCAGGAATGGCTGATAGGTCATCAGTTACCTCCTTTCTAGCCATATAATCCTTCACCCAGTCCATTCACCCATTCATCTAAAATATTACCTACACAATTTTAAGGAAGATTTTTAAGTACGCAATTTTGCGGGTTTTCGGTATATATTTTTAATAAGGTGTTAATGACCACTCAGATTTTTTTATGATAAAACGAGAAAAGATTGCAGAGCTTTTTATTTGAGAAACGCTATAGGTAAGTTTGTGCAAAATCCACACATAAATATAAACTCAAAGGGAATATGATTTATACAAAGGCTGGGTTATCTAAACTGAATACACACTGTAGATTAATATTGACCGAATTTGATTAAATTTTATGTTACACGAGCCATATATGTACCTTTATTTGCCAATTTTATTGGTTCCAGCATTGAACTATTATTTGATTTGCATATTTTTACCAATTTGTGCTTGGGTTACGTGGAACGAATATTACACGTGGAATTGCTAGAATAAACACCTATGTTTTATTGCAATACAGATGAGCGGCAAAAAAGACGTAGATTAGATTTTTACTTGGCCCACCATACCTTACAGGGCTGAAGGCCCGTTACATTACGTCCAGATAGACACAGTGCTAAACAAGACACCTAGAATTTGAGAAAAACCGAATTCAAAGTACTTATTGTTTTTTAATTGTCGGGTTATTTTTAGCACAAATAAAACATTTTTTAACCGCCTTCTAAAAAAGGAAGAGGTTATTTATTCGACCAGCATCTTTGTTTAATTTTATTTTTTTCATGTCTCTACACCGATTTTTCCGGTTTGATTTCAATTATTCTTTCTTCATTTACTGGAGGAAACTCGCGCGGTGGTCCCATTTAATTTTATTAACTTTACTTCGATACTTTCTGAGTCTTCTTCTTTATCGTGTGGTTAGTGCCTAACCTGGTGTCGAGAGTTTTTATGCCGCCCATGGGCCTCTGACTTGGCTTTTACATGCCGTTGAGAAATATCTCTCAGACATGCTGGTTTCCTCACGATGTTTTCCTTCACCGAAGCAAGTGATAATTATAGGTACAATACGCACATAATTCCGAAAAATCAGAGGTGCGTGTCTGGGGTTCGAACTCGAGACCCATGACTTGGCAGTCCAACGGTCACACCACTAGACTATCACTGCTCTTTCTGAGTTATTCTCTGCAATATGCATTTTTTCTTCTGCGTGAATGTGGGTGATGTGCTAATAAATACTAGTTACACTGTAAAATTGATACTTGACAAGGATTTGTGTGAGATACCACCAATAAAAAGGGAAAAACAATTGTTTTCAAAAAAATTACCGACTTCCAAAAAAACGACTAAACCATGGAAATTAACCTTACTTTCCGAAGCCGGTAGCGAAAAAGTCATTTAAACAAACAAAAGTCACCAGTGGGCTATTATTTTTTATTTGATTGCAAACACGGCAAAAGGATAATAATATCGGTCAGAACAGAAATTAACTGTGTGAAAGCAGTGATAGCCTAGTGGTGTGACCGTAGTACTGCCAAGTCATAGGTCTCGAGTTCGAACCCACGGCACGCATCTCTGATTTTTCGGAATCATGTGCGTATTGTGTAAATTATCACTTGCTTCGGTGAAGGAAAACATCGTGAGGAAACGAGCATGCCTGGGATATATTTCTCGACGGCATGTAAAGCCAAGTCAGAGGCCCATGGGCGGCATAAAAACTCTGACACCAGGTTAGGTACTAACCACACGATAAAGAAGAAAGAACTGTGTGAAGAAGGACAATCCTAGGAAGGAGTTGACTGCTGAGATTACGAGTTGTTACTCGTAATCTCAGCAGTCAACTGACACTGTCACTCCTCTCTCTGTCACTTCTCTATTGAGAAGTGTGGAGGAAGAAGATATGCTGCGCCCACCCTAAATGAACTGAGATAAGAGCACGAGAACGATGAAAATGATTACCTGCCTAAACAGTTAACTACCTAAATATAAAATCTCATTACATTACCAGTAATCAAGATCTCATATCAAAACAGATAAAATGAAAATGTAAAACAAACACTTTGTTTTCAAATAGGTATCATAATGTTCCCTCATTTGTATGGATTTGGGCGAAATTAATACATTTTACCATTACCAATATTAATATTTGGTCAATTAACGCCGTTGGAAAATAAATAGGGTTTCTGTTAAATCGTTTGACACGAATTACATATGATTTTGAGGACATTATGTTTGTTTTATATCAGCATAAAATTAATTATGGTGTTTGGCTTGAAATACAATCAAAGGCTGAATATTAGCGGTGGATTACTCACTGACTAGCGAGTACACATCTAGAAAAATTGATTTGAAAAGTAATATAACATAACATCACGCCTGTAATCCTCAAACGGTTAGGCAGAGATGTACCTAATAGTACACCCACATTTTGCCAGTTAAACAATAAAAAAAAATCGCGGATAAAAATGGATCGACACTTGGATGCGTAAAAAATATGTGATATGATAATTGAGCAACATGCAACCCAAACCTATAATTGACCCGTCTTCCACCCCATCACGGAAACGATTTTTGTAACTTTTATAATCATATCCACATTTCGCCAGATATGTTTAAGTCCCACGTAACAGGGGATGAACCTATTGCCATCTGGGCACAAATACAGAATCTGTGGCTAATGCTGAGAAATTCTTATTGCAAAAACCCAATAACATTTTACCCGACCTAGGAATCGAACCCAGGATGTCAGCAGTCGCGCTTGCAACCACTAGAGCAACGAAGATAATATTAAACTGTTTCATAAAAATAACATGGCTCAATCTTTAGCCTAATTAATTTAATATTTCCTTAATACATTTACATTTTAATGTATAATTCTGGCACAAAGATCAGAAATCGTTAGGCAAAGTAAGATATGTACATTAGGAGTAGACAACAACATAATTTAACGTAAAACATACAAATAACGAGGATTAAGGTCAAGGAAACAAATCTTGTTGTTTCATAAATTTTCAATTTCATACGCAGTGGTAGGTACTTGGCTTCGCCGAGTCTCTGAGCGGTATAAGTAAAAGGAGTAAGCGGTAAAAGACAAAATTAGACATTCGTAAATAAGTATTAACAATATTCTCACACCCGTATCTATAAACAAGTCGAACTGTTTACTTGAGTAAATGTTATTATTTAAGATACGATTTTTGTTATGTAGTTTAATAATTGCTTGAAGTTAGAACTTTAAAAAGTAAGAATTCTTAGCTTTGCTTTCTTTGACGGTTCTTACTTCGATAAAATTTTTGTCTATTGCATAAAATGTTTGCACTAATAATTACTTAAGCTCAAGTAATTACTTTAACTTGACTATAAATACGGGTGTATTAGTATGAAGTAAAGGCGATTACGCATGAACAACAGAACATCATCGTTTTTTGCCGTTACGATTACATACTGTAAACAACCAAGTTCAAGTAATTTTCCATCTATGTTGGCTTCGGCTCCCAATCACGCATACCAAAAATGTTGAGATTAAAATGTTTGATTGGATTGTTACTAACTTGACGAATTACGATCATGAATATAAAGTCAGACTTGCGTTTTCTTGCCTGATTTTTGGTGTGAAAATAAAAATGTTTACGCGATATTTCCCACACCACGTAAATAGTTAATTATTATTAGTTAGTTATTATTTTTCTCTATCCTATTAAAAACAATAAAAAAAACATTGTTAATAAACCGTCCTGGTAACTTTTTCAACATTATGTTAGTTTTCAATGGCCTTCTTCATAATATTTCCTATCTTTCTCAAGAACCTCGTATCTCATGACTTGCACCACAAATCCATCAGGAATAAAGTGGCCACAAAAGGCACGATACAACAATATAGGCGAGGTATTCCGCCAACATTCTCCCACCTGACATCAAGGCATAAATTCCAAAACTACCAATAACGTATTCCTTTAGAAATTCCATGAAACTTCGCCTGTATTCTTGAGATTCGATATTAATAGTAACTTGGTTGTATGCCCGATATTTGATTTGGCTTTGATTTTATTCCATATTTCTTGCAAATAATCAAACTTTAAACTGTTCGAAGGTAGGTATGTAGTATTGCTTTTCCAATTTTATCATATTATTATGTTTAATTAAGGTTTAAAGAGTATAACATGTGAGTTTTTTCGGCGTTTCATCTGGCTTACTCGCACATTTGTTTCCAATATAAGTATAGCATTTGCACAAATTGAAACAAAATTTGGCGTAATCACCCATGGGTAGCATATAGTCTTCAAAATCAATCAATATTAGGGGCGAAACGAAGATTTCCAATTGAAAAATATTTCCAGTTTACTTCGCGCGTTCACAGCTAACCGTAGAAAAATTTCATACATATGTCCAAATAGACGAATATATCCTCACGATGTGTTTTTCCGTCATAACAAACCACATACACCGGGACAAACATGATTTGAATTTACTACACGAAATCCATCTAACAACCCCTACAATATTCAAGCTCATAACCTGATAATTAGCAACAACGTAATCACCACTAACTAAGACATAAGAGTTCAGAAGTGAACGTATCCTAGCTGTTTCCACTACCAAGACTCATAAAATATAATCAGAGCGTGGCTCTTCATATCTTGGCCGGCTTAGAGGCGCCCAGCTCGCTCTGAGTCGCATAAAGTTGTATTAAATTAGGATAAAACACATCGGGTGCCCGCACCTAACATAGAAAAGAACGTTTTCTTTTGTCATTGGACAGGGATAGTTAAGTAGTATCAGTTTCAATGTCAAAACATTTTATTTTCACGAGACCGTTTACCAAGTAAAAGTGGTCGAGTGGTGACGGCCCTGGCTTACGGATTTGTAGGTCATGGGTTCGAAACCAGGCATGCTCAACTCTGTAAATTACTTCATCACCACAGCTCTAAAAACGGTGAAAAACAACATGGGGCAACCGGATTGTTCTAGAACCGAAAAATTGCTGAGCATGAGACAGTCACGGCTCACTGCCTCACACATACGAGTACAGTAGATTTTTGTCAAGTCAAATCAAATAATTTATTCGCATTAATCAAATCATTTATTTCTTTGCAAACATGGGTATTACACATAGATGTTCTTTTAAAATAAAGTTCTCCATATTTTACTGTAACATGACAATGCAAATAGTAGGTTTACAATTACATTGGAATTAAAATATCAACCTGATTTTTTATCACTTTTATCAATGGCAACATTATAAGCTGATTGTGTTAAATGATGAATGAAACGAAATATTAAGAATAGTTTGCAGTGCAAGTGAGACAGGATCAAAATTCTAGGTCACCTTCAACGATATTGGATGATTAATAGAGGCTTGAAAGTCTGTTAACACAGCTCAGATAACCATCCCGCAATTAAATATTCTGTTAACGGATTTTAATTACCGAAGTTAGTTATTAAATAAATTAGTTTATCTAAGTTTCGTATATATCTTAATTGATTGCTGTAGTATAATTTTAGAAATATTAATAACTATTTAAATTAATTTAAATCAGAATTTTATTGAACAGTTAGTTAAGAAAATTTGTGTTAGTTAAATCTTTATCTTGAATTGGATTTTGAGTACAACTTTGCAAAAAGTCATAAATCTTACTTTGACGTTTATTTTTGCAGGGAGTTGGTAGGTGTACACAGGTATAAGAAACAAAAAAATACGGCAAAACACACAAAACACAAGTCTTTACCACAGAATATCGCATCCGATATTTGGTTCCCCGTTGCCGCCGACTCGACAGCTGACAACGATTGACAGCGAGCCGATTTCTCAATTTACCGATTGAAGCAATCGTTCTACTGCTTTTTATTTCGTTGAAATATACCCCTGAGTTTTGATTTTGTAAAGATAAAAATAATGTAACAGAATTTCGGTACAGTGGCCTTGATTTCGTAAAACAATCTGTAAGCTGAACATTTTTAACAATAATTATTTATCCAAGATTTAACATTAATACCTAAATCTATACTAATATTATAAAGCTGAAGAGTTTGTTTGTTTGGTTTAACGCGCTAATCTCAGGAACTACTGGTTCGAAGTGAAATTTTTTTTTACAGTTTTACCGCCCTTTTATCGGGAAAGGCTATATAACATCACACTGCAAGCAATAGGAGCAGAGCATCAATCAAAAATATTGCGCAACTAAAAGGAGTGTCCGTTAAATTTCTTGTCCGTTCTTCTCCACAGTGATCTACGTTTTGAAACTTCAAGTTTCTGACTGAGTGACTCCTTGATAATTCCAAAGTTCCTTATTTATTACAATAATTAAACCAAATGCTTTGACTTTTTAGATTTAATGCAAAAAAATAAAGTTCCTATCTTTATCTCACGAATTTATCTAGGAAAAGTCAAAAGATAATTGAAGCTCATTAATTTGATTCGACTTAACTCTACGAACGACAGATTACACCTCAGAATATGTTAATTAAGTATTATGTGTGTAAGTTAAACACAAATTTGATGATTTATTAACAGAGATCGGAAAAAGGTAAGATAATTATATTTACCTAAAGTTTCAGGAAGTAAGTAACATAGAGTTGAAATACCTCGTCTAAAATCCCAAAATCACAAACATGACAATTAAAACCCGGGCTTATAAAAACATGAACTGGACTTTGAGTATAGTTACAAATTATTGATTTGAAGAATTCAATTTTTAGGGCTTCGTACTAAAATTGTGTAAGATCCAAATGTTATATTTTATATAGGCAAATTAAAACGAAATTTTACAGTTTCAGTACGGAACTCTAAAAACATAATAAGATTCTTCAATATAATAATTTAGTTCAGATACCTACAAAGACCTACAAAGCGCAATTATAAGTAATTTGCCATTTCTTAAATCCCGGGATTTAATCGTCATGTTTTAGCTTCCGGGATTTTAGACCAGGTATCATCAACTCTATGTTACTTACTCCCTTGAACTTTAGGTAAATATATTCTACCTATTCCGATCTCTGTTAATTAATAACTTTACATAGTTTGACAACTCTTAGTAACGTACGTACATAGTTGTGTCCCTTGTTTCTGAGAAGTTTGTTGAGTCGTTTCTTCATCCAAATTATACATTCTTTAGATTTTTTTTGAGCGAGGCTTCCGAAAAGGAATCATTGAAACAAGGGTTATCAATCGTTTCACTAGATTTCAAATCACTAGTCTTATACCGGAACTCTGAACAAAATAAGATCAAATTAAAAACTAATTTGTTTTTCTTTTTAAACCCCGACCGAAAAAGACCGGGTGGTATAAGTTTGAAGTGTGTATCTGTATATGAGTGTATCTGTGTGTCTGTCTGTGTGGCATCATAGCTCCTGAACGGATGAACCGATTTTGATAAAGTTTTTTTTTCTATGACTTCCTCGATGGTTTAGCGCTAATGCAGAGCGTGAGGTCTTGAATTCAATTCACAGGTCAGATCAGAAATATTTCAGTAGCAACCCGAAGTGTGAATTTGTACCCGGATTATGGGAATAGGCTCGCTCCTATTACATGGGACTTAAAAATAACTGGCGATATGTGGGTGTACTCTAAGTACACCTTTGCCTATCAAACAGGCGTGATGTTATGCAATGCCATATTCAGTCTTCTACAAACAAAAGCCTTGAACTTCTGCAAATCACCTGCCACCCACTATAAAGCGACAATTCAATTCAGGGCACGCGCAAGCAAGTTGATCTCGTTCCATTATCGGGTCTACGGGGAAATCGGTGGCAGGTACATAAACAACTCAATCGAGTATTGTTCGGCCGGTTGGGGGTCAATTTTTGGCTAGTGTTGTTACAGTGATCATTTGGAAGAATTGGTATAAGCTGTCCGAACTTTTCTTTGTGTATGTCGTAGTGAGATAGTTTTAGCCGTAATAGAAGGTGTACTTTTGCATCCTCGTCAAAATTCAGGAGGTTGTCATAGAAGACGTAAATAATCAATATAAATCTGGTCAATAATAATAAACGCTGCTTTTTTAGTTGTTTTAATTTGAAACTATTTCAGAATGAAGGCCTTTTCAAAAGAGGAGAATCACCCGTTTATCGGATAAACGTCTGCGTTTGTTTGTGTGTGCGAAACCGCGGTTATAGGGCTGGTATTAGACAAGCCGCGTTTTAGTACGGGTGATGTACACTTATCGATTTCCGATATTAAGAAAAAAAATACCTACCCATTTTATTATTGATTCGGGTCGAGAATCATTAGCAGTCATTATTCCGGCAAGAAAATGGTCTATAACCCACCTCATCACCTAAGCTCATAGCATGAAATACTCCAGAAAACAACCCCCATCTATGTCTATACTATGCGAGAAAAAGAAAGAAAGATGTATGGAAAGTGATCAACGGTATTACTATAGTAACCACCTGTGTCTCCGAACATCCTTCATCCCGCGAGAGATTTTATTTATGACCTGGAGCATTCGTCGCTTTGTTCTCCTTTAAAAATTGTAGCAATACATGAAAGAGGGAAAAACCTCTGTGACAGAAAGACAGAAAGCGTTCTTATATAAATAGAATAGAATCGAAATTTTATGCTTTATTGTACACCAAAATTGAAACACAATTGTTTTACGATATTGTTAATTTTATGGTTACAATGGCGGTCTTATCGCTGACAGCTAAATCTTCTGTTGTCCTCTTAAGTTCGAATCCTTAAATAAAAGGTTAAAAAAAACCGACTTCCAAAAAAACACAAAAAAAGTGGAAAATAACTTCACTTTCGGAAGTCGGTGACTATTGTTTGTTTCATTGACTTTTTTGCCACCGACTTCCCAAAGTGAAGTTATTTTCCACTTTTTTTAGTGTTTTTTTTGCAAAAAAATTTTTATTTTACCCTTTTTAGTTATCGTTTCACACACAAATCCTTGTCAAGTATCAATTTCGCTATTTCTTTTACTTGGATGACATTTTTTCCAGCTATTTTGATTTCAAAACCAAACTGCTGAACCGATTTTGATGAAATTTCTATGGGACCAATCGGGAAGTAGATCCATTCAGATAAAAGAAGAATTTTTCAAATCCGTTCATAAATGACGGAGATATGAGGTAATAAACACAAAAAAAAAAAAAACATACAACCGAATTGAGAACCTCCCCCTTTATTTGAAGTCGGTTAAAAAAAATAAACAACCTAAACTAAAACGAAACTTAATTGCTAAGCAAATCGACTACAAACTTAAAGAGTCTGTCAGTAGTAGTGTTAGTAGTAGTGTATGTAGTGTCACATTTCACAACACTGTCATATGGCACGGAAGAGAGCAGTCCTAAGCTCAGAAGTGAGTGGAACAAGCTAATGATGACAACTGTCATCTTTTGACAGATAAATGTAATTGCTAAAATATTATTTACATAACATGGTAAATTATTGTCGATTTGCTTCATTAATAATTTCCAAAACGATGCAAAATTGCCGTATATTTTATTTTGTTTTTTTTTTTTTTTTTTTTTTAAATTAGCTTATTCTGTCCCACTGCTGGGCAAAGGCCCCCCATTCCTTTCCAACTCTCCCGTTGTTTTGCCTTCTCTGGCCAATCAGACAGGAACGAGTCCAAATCGTCACACCAGCGTTTCTTGGGCCTGCCTCGGTAACGACGACCGTCTTCAGCCACCCACTGTGTGACAATTCTGGCCCATCTGTCCTGACCTAACCTGGAAATGTGAAATTGTATGTAATTTGTTATTATACATATTTAACTAAAACGAATTATAATATTTCGCTTGAATAAATATTATAAAATAGTTAGCTCCTTAGATGATATTAATTTCAACAAATCCACATTACATTATAATAAAGAATATAAATAAATGACGTTTCTCTAAGTTTAAATACATCTTGCCTTTGAAACAAAATTAAGTAATAACGAAAGAAAAAATAAATACTTCTTCCAGCATCGGTAAAATATAAAAACTCTTACTGTCTACCATATGACCTAAAGAGAATTAAGAGTTCTAACACACACACAAACACGAGGATACACCCACAGCCTTCGAAAATTAGTGGGCAAAAGAGCACTAGTGAATTCCCGTCGGCTCGGCTCTAATTAAATGGCAAAAATCGACTCGAGTCGGCTTGACCTAGTTGCGGGACAATTGAGTAGACGAGAAATGGTTGGGCCAACTGGCCGGAGTGGGGGATGTCTGTTGCGAGATGTAGCGGACTGTGAAAGCTTATTGTATACAAGGTGTAAACGGACCCTTCACGAAGCCGTCAACTAAGCGTTCTGTACATCAAACTAAGTAACTCTACGCAAAAATTATAGCTGGGAAAGGAATATTTTTTTTGGGTTTGGATAATCACGTTTTACGGTAGGGCTCAACGTGACGCACTCAAAACATCGTGCTGATTGATACTTTTAACAGTACGGGGTTGGTGGAGGTATTTAAAGTAAAGTTGATCGGAATGACGGGGTGAAAAAGTGCCCTTCGGCTTTTTTAAGAGGCGTATTACAAAAAAACGCGAAATTGCAAGGTTTCATTGAAATTGTATGTTATCCGTTCGTTGTTTGAAATAACAATTACTTGTTAAAAATAGTTTTTAACAAGTAATTGTTATTTAGTATAACGCATTACATCTGACCAAATAAGTCAACCACTAAAAAGTGATGAACCTTAATCGTGACGTTAACGTAACGTTTAATTTATAAAATAAATCCATTTAGCCAAGGCACGCTACAGTAACAGCTACTGCATAGGACTTAATGAGGCTACGAACCCATATTGTCCTCCGTTTGAAACTATCGTTGTGTTATAAATTCAAATAATTATTTCTATTCAAGGTTCGAGTGAATCGGTTTCTTCTAGGCAAGCGTGCCCCACCCTAAGCCGCATCATCGCTTCACATCAGTCGAGTTGCGGCCAAACGCAAGCCTATTCAGTATAGAAAAAAAAATCTACAAGTATGATTTACCGATGCTCTCTACATAATGTCCTAACATTGATCGACTACCTTAACAAGTATTCCATGGTGGTTTTGACTTACCAAGTTTCTATGACTCTTACTACACCAACAATCGCTAGACCCACTAGGGAAAAAAACATTTTTGCAAAAAAATTACTGACTTCCAAAAAAAACACAAAAAAAGTGGAAAATAACTTTACTTTCGGAAGTCGGTGACTATTGTTTGTTTCATAGACTTTTTTGGCACCGACTTCCGAAAGTAAAGTTATTTTCCACATTTTTTAGTATTTTTTTAGGAAGTCGGTTATTTTTTTGCAAAAAAGTTTTTATTTTACCCTTTTTAGTTATCGCATCACATAAAAATTCTTGTCAAGTATCAATTTCGCAATTTCTTTTACTTGGATGACATATTTTTTCCAGCTATTTTGATTTAAAAACCAAACTGCTGAGCCAATTTTGATGAAATTTCTATGGGACCAATCGGGAAGTAGATCCATTCAGATAAAAGAAGATTTTTTCAAATCGGTTCATAAATGACTAAGATATGGGGTAACAAAACACAAAAAAAATACAAACGAATTGAGAACCTCCTCCTTTTTTTGAAGTCGGTTAAAAATAGCCTATTCATCGTCTACTTTATTGGCCAAAATCCAACTGTAATTCCTAAACTGTTCTTCTATTTAACTTCCTTTTAAACAAATGTTATTACTCGACTGAAGATTTATGAATGAAATATTTACCAATTTTTTTAACATTAGGGCCTATAAATCATATATTATCTCCTCGACTTCATTGAATTTTGACTTATATAATTAATCTCTTTTACAACTATAGTTCAATTTATTTCAATTATTTGTAATTCTAATGATGAATCATTTAATTTTAATGAAATGATGACCCATAATGATGCAAACCATTTGTACGCTGGAAACGGCAGAATATTATATCGTAATACACAAAACAGCTTTGTACAATATTCTGGCAAATAAATGCATTTTGTTCTATTCTAAACAAACCCGCTCATCTCCTACACATAAGGCACACACTAAAGTGAAACGTGCAGTTGTAGGCAATCTGTAACACGTAGTAATTAGCCAGATTTTCATACCTTGTTGCAGCTGCTAAAATTATGCCCAACCGCCTTTAAATTTATAAGCCTTACTGCGTACAAATTTCATTTATGTTTAAATATTTGTACGTGTTCTACAAAATTATAATAATTAATTTAGTATTTAATTTTTGCTGTAGAAAACGTTGCGTGGGATGCCCTCTGGCTAAGAGCAATGATTTTTACGGTCGAGATTAGCTTAAAAATTAATTCCTTCTCGTGTAATTGGAGTCTTAGCTATATAGATGTTAGCAGTTGACCACAGGCTGATAAGTTCTTTATTTTAATATCATATTAGTGTCCGAGGAGCTTAATAATAACAGCCACTTGGGTCGATCTTCAGGTTTAACCGTGCTTGCTTGGGCTGGTCCGTGGATGTATGACTACCCATTACATAGGTACCGAGTTTCCGTGCCTCGGAAAACACGTTTAGCCGTTGGTACCGGCTCTCATTTGTAGATCTTTGACAGTCGTTACAGGTAGTCAGTGGCCCAAAACTTTGACAACCAGGGTTATCATATTACCCAGGACCAACTGGGTTGCGGAGGTTGGATAGGAAGTCGCTCCATATAGAATGCTGATATTCAGCTGCTTCCGGTTGGACTGGCAGCCGACTCCAACATAGTTGGGAAAAAGCTAGGCAGATGATGACGAGTAGTGTCCGATGTTCAACTGGTATCCCAGGATACTGTCAATCTTACACCGATCAGCCAACATAAAGTGAGTAAAAGTAGCCAAAATATTTTATATATTCAATTACACAAATAGTGGAGAGATTTCGTGAACTGCAATGATTTTCACGAAGCCGCTATTTGCTTATTTCGGTATCAGGCTGCTTCCTGTCTGATTAGAGTAAATTATTACCTTTTCTCAACTTTTATCGGATCGACTTCCAGTCTCATCGGATGCAACTGAATACCGCGAGAGGCTGGTGAGGTGCACAAGGAGGCACCGCTTATTGGGTCCCAACCGAGCCAATACATTGGTCCTTTGAGCCGGATCGATGAACAGACTCGTTTGGGATCTTATAGTGAAACTAGAGGATTATAAACATAGGTCTAATACCATAATTAACGTGTAAGTACGACGTGTGAAGACCGTACAAAGAAATGCCCAGAGTGAAGTGCCCCATGTCTATAAGCTGAGTGGTGGAAGGGCGCACAACGGCGCTCGCGCAGCCCGAATTCGTTACCCCGTGCCCCGCGCCCGTCTATGCATATATGAGGCGCCGACAACTGGGTAACCTTGAATACCGACCTCTGTAGTTGTTATTATGTAGCCACCAGCCCCTCAAACGTCATTATAAATAGTCACAATATACATTTCAAGTACAAGCGACGCCAGCTATCTGTAGAAAGGTAGGATTCTAACGTTATCTATTTCTCCCGACATTCTTGTTAGTTCAAAGCTCTGTAAGAGATGTCTTTGCGATATAACTGCCCCTTGCAGGTTCACTTGTATTATTATATCTTTTGATTAAAATATTGTAGAACATTACGCTTATTATTCCCGAAGGGTTAGGCAGAGTTGTACCTAAGGGTACACCCATATTTCGCCGCAGTTATGCTTTAAGTCCCAAGCATCTCAGCAGTCGCATGCGCTACTGCTGAGATGAGGTGGGTTTGATTCCCATGTCGGGCAAAATATTGTTGTGTTGTTGCATTAGGAATTTTCAGTAGCAGACAAGGAGTCAGGATTTATGCCCGGTTAATGGCAATAGACTCGCCTCCTATTACATAATACATGGGACTCAAACATAACTGGTGAAATGTGGGTGTACTATTAGGTACACTTCTGCCTAACCCTTCGACGCTTACAGGCGTGATGTCATGCTATTATGAGTAAAATTGGGCAAAAATGTGACTATACTATGCGTGTCTATCTACTCCTCTGTGGACCACAAGCGTGATGTTATTTTGCGAAGAAACAAAATCAAACGCATTTTTCTTTCTCCCTTTCTCATAAATAACAACCATTATTTTCGTGTTCAAAAACGGCAGTAAACCTGCCAAGTTCTATTAAAACTTAGCTCGCCAACAAACGAACTATTTACCTTAATCATTAAAATATAAATTCATGAAAACTTTGAAAACTGAAAGTTTACTCGCCTGAAAGATTTATAGTTAGTTAGGTGGTGTTTATATTTCAGGTTTACCTTTTAAAATGCTTTTAACCTTAAGCTTCACTTTCAAAGTTATTGGTTCTTTTTTTTAATATAAGATGCGAGGTCAGGGTATGATAGAAAATCTTCTTTAGAAAAAATTGCTAGTATAAAATGAACTAGTAGTACTAAAATTGCAGGAGCTTCATGAATGTAAATGGTCTCAGGTATTGCAACTTGGGTAATGGTACGGTCAAACGCCGGCCTACCAGGCTCCGGACTCCATGGAAGTTGTATTAGATCCCGATGCCCCCAGACGCAAGTGAGTGAAGGAACACCGGTGTAGTAGTTTTAGTCAGTACGAGTCTGACAGACCCCCCGGTCTCCCCAGGGCGGAAAACATCTATGTAGGACTTCCGCACCGAAAAAAAGGGCTCCAGACTCTGGGCCGAACTCCGAATGCATGTACTGAATAATTTGTCTCTCGTGGTGTGCTCTACACCAGCTATTTACCTTCTGAGGCTTCCGGCGACTGGGACCGCAATTAACTAGGACCGCGGTCCCAGTCGCCGGATCCATAAAAATTAAATATTTTTCTTCCGGCGACTGGGACCACTCATAAATGATAACTGAAATCAAAAAATGTACAGTCAAACGAAAAATTTTTAGATGTAATAATTGAAGAAAAATCCTTTTTGATTTAAAAACATCATTTATTGATATAAAAAAAAACAGCCTTTGACTACAGTTCTGTTATTTAAAACTTTCGTAATAAAAACATACACATAAATCATGCTAATAAAATTAAAAAAATAACATAAATCGTGCTTATAATAATAGTCAACAATTTTTAAACAACAATCAGAAAGTAATTATTTATAAAATGGCCGTTATGGCTTTACATAAAATCAGTCAAGTAAATAATAATTATCACAAAATCAGCCTTAACTCTGTTAAAATATAAAAATAATGTTATAAATTTAAAACACCCTTTGACCACTGTTCTGTTATTTAAAATATACTTAACAAAATGATTCACATAAATCGTGCTTATAATAATAATCAACAATTTTTTTAACAATTAACAATCAGTAAGTAATTATTTATCACAAAATCAGTCTTTAAGTAGTACCGTAAATATTAAAAAAAAAACATAAATCACAATTAGTTTTAAATGGCCGTCATGGCTTCACAAAATCAGTCCAATTATATAAATAAATAAATAAATAAATAAATAAAATCTTTATTTCCAGTTTACAATTCCAATGTCCATAATTATTTGCTACAGCAATATATTATTTAAGTCACGTTGAGAATTGTACTTAACTCAGACTTATACACCTCTGACACCCAAGCTAAGATTGAACTTGTGTTATGAGTGTCAGGGCTCTCTAAATTCACTAGGAGAGTAAATACATAACATTCGGTGTTTGGTACGCGTCAAACAGAAAACAAAGACATAATAAAAAAATAAAAAATAAATTATACAGCTAAAGCATTATTACTTAAAAAGCAAGCAAAAAACTAAAAAAAATTATACTTAAAAATAATTTAATTTAATTATATAGTAAAAATAATTACAATTACTTAAAAGGCAACCATTTGTGTATTGTGATTATGTTTTGTGTAGGAATGTGTGTGTGTGTGTGTTTGTGTGTGTGTGTTTTTGAGGATATGTGGGATGGAGGCAAGTTTGGGGGAAAGGGGGAGGATAATAAGGTCATGTCTTGAGAATTCTTTCGACCTCTTCATAACAAAGAGTGCTGATCCATTTAATGACTAGAGCCTTGCTGTCAAATTTATTTAATTTATAAATGTTGCAATGTTTGTTGACAAAGTTGTATATACGACCACCAAGTACCTTATAATGACGTTGTGCAAGCGTGGTTCTATGTCTTACGGGGGGACAAACGTCAGCAGTCCTTCGCATTGCCGGACGATCAGGGTCCAACCGCAGGCCGGTATGTTTTCGCAACGTACAGTTCAGCACAAAGAGCTGTCTCACGGTCAGGACGTTACATTCCTTGTACAGTTGTGCGGTACTATGCCGATAGTGTTTAAAAGTCATGACCTTGAGGACAGCCCTCTGAGCCCTTTCTAGTTGTATCATGGTTGTTTTCGGAGCACCACCCCAGACTGTAATGCCAAAAGTCAATATTGACTGGCAAAGAGAGAAGTAAACCATACGTAAAGTATCTGCATCAGCACTGTACCGCAGGCTTTTAAACACGGTAATTAGTTTTCTAACTCTGCCAGACAATACCCTAACCTGGGCATTCCACGAAACGAGATTGTCTATAAGTATACCCAAGTATCTTACACTGGTGGCTCTTGTCAGGGGAAGACAAGCACATTGGTTCGGGTTTGCATCGCAAATGTGAGCCTTAACTGTAAATGAATTGTCGGGTATAATAACTTAAAACCTACATATAGATCAATTATACCCATATCCGGAGTCAATGTTTATCGTAATCTCTCCAAAAAATGGCCGATACTTATTTTACAATTAAGTAAGTCATTAACAGAATTATATATTTTTTTCATCTTTGCAATCGAAGAATGCTTCCTCTTCGATATTTGAATACCGTTAGGATTTTTTAATGCTCCAGTATAGTATTTCATATCTTTTAGGAGTCCTTCCAGCAACTGGGCAATGTTTGGCTTTGGTTTGATGTACTTTCTAATGTGGCTATTCCATTGCTCGACAGCATTATTTGTTTTGTTTAATTCCCCATAAGTAGTAAATGTACCTGCGAGTTTTGAATTTTCTAGCCATGTTTGTACAAAGTAGTCATTAAAGTTTGTAATTTCTGCACTAATTGGCGACTCTTCCATGACATACAACCAGCCATCGTCGACCATATCTAGTGGGAGATGAGAAAGAGCCGAACATAGCTGAACATGATCTTTTCCTGGTTGAGTTTTGTCGACGCCCAATTCCTTCGCTTTACGCCACAAACATTTTTTGAAGTGATAAAAGCAACCTACTATTTTCACACCAGGGAAAAAATGTTTGACCGCTTGTATAGATGAAACTTCGAAGTCCATGGTCATTACAGCCGGCTCCCATTCAGGTATCTGGCTTTTTATGAGTTCAAAAAGCAACTTATACGTAGATTTCTTCTTATCAGGTAGAAGTGCGTAAGCTACTGGAACAACATTTACGTAGTCTTCATTACTTCCAACATCTGCATGTATAGTATAGAGTTGATAAAATGACTTAATACAAATTTTAAATGTGCCATCAACATAGAAATGTTTGCACAGTTTAAAATATTTTTTCATTTCTTCACTTGCAAACACAATTACGCGCTTTTTTTGCCCTCTATAGTCAGCAAGCAACAATTTTTGGTATTTTTTTGGTACTTCGACGTCGGCAGCTTTGTGAAAAGTGACTTTTTTTGCTCCAATACCATCGTTTCTTTTTTTGTAGAGTCGCTTTTCTATGTTGTGAAAATGTGGTAATTGTGTAACATAATGTAATCCCTCGTCTTTAAGAACTTCCATATTATTTTCAAACACTTGCGCAACAGGGATATTTATATCCTTTTGAACATCTTCTACACATTTTTGCATTTGGCGGTTCACTTGATCTTTCGCGAAATCAATAGGTTCATGACAATGAGCAGTTTCGTTCAAAATAGTCATCGCATCGACTCTGATTTTTATTGTCGCGTTGCAAACATTTTTTCTTGCACATCGCCAAAGTTTTGAGCCATCTTTGTTTATTCTTTTAAGAATATATTCATAGTCAGCTCTTCGCAAAAGTTCACGTCCTCTTTGTGTGACATCAATATTAAACGACTGTTCACCACGTGAAGTTGAAGGACTTTTTTCATCCATTTTGATAATTCTAAAATCGAAAAAAAAAAATAACTATCAGATAATCTTAACAAATGTTTTTTTTTTGTGATATTAAAAAGTCGCATTAAAGATGAGAAGCAATCTAAAGTAAAAATATCTGTAACCACGTCGTTTAACCCCCTTACTAGCTTGTTTTGTTTATAAATAAGTTAATAAAAAATTGTTTTACATACCTGAAGAGTATTAAATGAAGTCACTACACCACCACTTACATCACACAATTTGCAACAAATATTCAGCGCAGTATATTACAACGATCTAAAATGACACTGTCTGATGCAAAACTTGACTTTCTTAAACTGATAAGCTTCTTGTTCGTGATTGGCCGAGCCAGTCATCGGGCGATGCATATTTTCTCGTTTATAACAAAAGGGCTACCTGACCTAGAAAGCGACAGGCAAAACGGACTCGAGTTAGAGAGGGATAGTATTATACAATGCCCTTTGTGTGTGTTTTACCTGCATGTGTGAATTATGTAAAAACGGGCTAGCTTAATCTATTACTAAACGCATAGGATAAAATCATGTCTAGAACGAGTCAATGATATTCATATAAATAATTTAGAAATTTTGTTCGTTTGACTGTACCGATTTTGGCTTGAATTACAGATTTTTTTAAGTTATCTATGAGTGGTCCCAGTCGCCGGAAGAAAAATATTTATTTTTTACGGATCCGGCGACTGGGACCGCGGTCCTAGTTAATTGCGGTCCCAGTCGCCGGAAGCCTCACCTTCTCTATAGTTGGTGTCATAAATTGCGTATCGCTTGAGCGTGTACTTCGTGGCTAAGAGGTTATACTGTTAAATACGCGTGAAATGTAATAATATCAAGAAACATTCAAAATTATGATGAAAACGGCTACAAACTCTGTGGCCTAATTTAGGAAAACAATGCGGTCATAAAGATAGACACAAACAGCTACTGTAATTTATGACACGTTTGTGTAGCTATAGATATAAATAAATGCTTTCGAAAAGCGACAAAAATAAACAGAAGTCGCGAAACTCTAATTTAGTTAACTTAATTACTCAAAAGGACACTCCTTTACTTAATTTTAATTTCCGAGAAAAGAAAACAGCGGACAAACCCGAGGAAGCACGAACTGTTCCGAAGTTTCACGAACAGTACCGAACTAGATTTCAGACTTAGAACTTTCTTATTACAGGCTGCTTTAAATGCAGTGAACTAGCGAACTTGATACTTAGTTCCTACTGCCATAAGTATTTCTTTGGAGTTGAATACCCATTCAGTACTATGTAAGACGAGTTATTTTCACTGAAATATATGGCTGAAATAAAATAAAAAAACATTGGATTTTGCCAGCTTTGTGTCAAAAATAAAACTACCGTACAAAAATGTGTAAATACGTTACAATACGGGTGCTATTGTTTTTTACTTTTACTAAAAAAAACAGCTTTACATTTGACCCAAAAACTAAACAATACAGAATTTCAAGTTTCAACACAAAACTACATCGTGTAAATCCGGTAAAAGCGTTAAAACCACAGAATTCAAAAGAATATTTCTATTATACAGGCATTTTCGTTCTGGAAATAATCGCGTTGGAAAAACTCTATGAACACAAGTACGGTGTGAAACAAAGAACGTAAACCTACCTAGGAAACGATCGTAGTGACGTTTATGTTCTATTGTTTGAACGTGAACGTTATAATAATAATAATTTATCTTCATTTCAGACAACAGTATATAAAAACAACACAGTGGAAAAATTGATACAAATAAGGCTTTAGTAGGGTTGTTAGTAGTACATACAAAATTAAAAATGAAAAGGTGTTAGTAAATTGTTAGTACTTAAACAAAACAAGTTCCACAATAATTACTTCATTAATCTATTTCCTTTTCCTGTGCAGGTGTGCCCAGTCCACACAGTAAGCGGACTATCAATTTTGCACGCTTACGTTCTGAGGACAGTGTTGGTGCTACCACAGACCCTGATCATCGATCGATCGATCGATGCAATTCTTTTCCGAATGACGGCAAAGAAATCATCGATGGAAGCATCTCCAAACATTGCGGAAGCACTGCAGTACTGGGGTTTTCTCAACTCTGCCCTCAGAGCGTCATTGTACTAAACACGCAAGGCGTTATACGCCCACCGCATAAAGTTGATCCACAGACTGCACGTGTAAAAAAACGGACAGAAGGCTCTGAAAAGTAACAGTTTTACATCTATGGTATATCGTGCGAATCTGCGGGCCAGTATATTGCAGCGGACTGCCAACGCCCTCCTTTCCCGCTCTAGGTCTTCATCGTCCTGTAGTCGATCTGTCAGCATGTGACCCAAATGTTTAACTTTAGACACCCTCACTAGTGCCGACCCACCGATCTTAACTGGCAGCACGTTAAAAGGAGCCTTGTTCCCTGTTTTGTATAGCATGAAAACACTCTTACTAGCATTATGTTTGAGTCTATGTGACAGAGCATATGACTCACAAATACCCAGCAGTCCCTTGACGTACTCACTGACGGGCTCAACAGAACCATGTCGTCCGCATAACTAATATTATTGATCATTCTTCCATCTATTGAGCATCCGACCATGGCTTTGCTGCGCCCGCAGATCAGCTGTTTAATAAAAAAGTTAAACAAACTAGGAGAGGTCAATCCGCCTTGTCTAACACCGCATTTCATATTGTATTCCTGACTAAGCGTGTTGACCCATCTGACAGCATTCTTTTAATCACTGTCACAATATTTAAGGGGACATACCAGCTCCCTCGGCACATTAGTCTCCACAAGCATTTTATGCTAAAGTATATCATAGGACACCGGTCGAAGGCCCTCGAAAGATCAAGAAAATACGCATATACTGGTGTTTTTCTGTCGGTATAGTACCTCACTGTTTGTTTCAGACACATAATTGCCATTTCCGTTGACAGGTTGGGTCTAAAGCCAAACTGCAAGTCATGTATCTGAAGGTGTTATGCTCAGCTGCGTGTTCATGATACTGTCAAGGACCTTCACCATGGTTGTGGCCAATGATATCGGCCGGTAATTATGCTTGTCAGATGGACCCCCGGTTTTGTTTTTTACTAAAGGAACCACCACTGTTTTCATCATATTATCCGGAATAAAGGAATGTCCAATACAAAAATTTTACAACGCACTCAGGACTCTGGGCAGATGTACACCTGCAAAACGCAAATGTTCTATACTAATACCGTCACGACCGGGTGGTGACTTTCCACGCTTCATCTTTTTATGACGTTCCTTACGTCCAAAGGTATAATTCGACCAAACTTCTCACCAGGTCTGACGTCTGGTTTACTTAAGTTACGTGAGTCACAAGGCATTGGTTCTACAATAAACAGCTCTATAAAAACATTCGCAATATCTTGCTTCCCTACTGCACTGTTGACGCTCACAGGAACACTCGGCTTAGGATTCAAGTGCCCTGTTTTTTTCCAAAAAATACTTACATCTTTAGCCTCATGTTTTGCTGCCAGTATGTCCATTTTTATTTACTCGGCATTATCCTGGCACCATTTCAATTTTTTCTTGAACTTCTTTCGTGTTTCACACATACCTGAATACTGAGGCCCCGCGCGAGACTTTCCAAATAGAACCATATAATTATATTAAGTTATAAGGTCAACACACACGCATAGACACTGGCATCGGCGTCACATCACCTCAACGGCTTGTCGTCAACCAGGGGGCCTAAAATGGCTGCTTTTGCAGAATAATAATAGGATAACAAAATGAATAACGTTAAAATTCTTAAATGGTCACATACGCAGTTAATATTATGAATTGTCACTTTGTGACCATTTCACGAATTGTAACGTAATTATTCATCTGTTATTGTACGGCTCTTTGTAAAGGTTAGTCGTGGATAGCTCTAACCTCTTAACAGCCGTGAGTCACACAATATTTCTTGGTTAGTTTTAAATTTTATTTTATATTTGCTTTTTTATATTTTGTATTGTGTACTTGTGGCGTGTGCCAATAAACGTTTTTTCTTTCTTTCTTTAAACAACTTCTTTTATTGGTTTTCCTGTAGTTGTCGCAAAACACATATCTTTTGTAGCTCATTGTCTATAGGCGAGCACGTAACGTAATCGGAGGCCCTAGCACGATTTTAATTAAAAATACTCGTATCACATTAAATATTTTCATAGTTTTAAGAAGGTTGATTCATATTTATGAATAATATAATAATACTGATTGCGTTTGTTGCAAACAATTTAACTAAAATGCTATAGGATTATTGTATTTTCGATTCCAAAATCGACGTATTTACAATACGCTCACACCGCGGCTCAGCATCTCGAGCGGAGGCGATTCCGTTACGGACTCACGAGGCTTATAAGTATATATGTAGTATGGAGTTGAAATAAAATAATCTTAGCAGCCTCCAGCTTATGCGTGTGCGCTGACCTTTAGATTGCGTAATGGAGGCCGGCTTTAAGAGAAAGAAAATATTCATGCTTACGATTGTTTGAGGTTTTTCTTACATATTTATTTCGGGATTGGGTAAATAGTTTTGGACTCAATCGAATCGGTTTATATCCATGAGCTAATACACTAAGACATTAAGACACACAAGACACATACACACATTTCTACATTAAGACTTTCTATATATCCTAAACTCCACGCTTCTTGTACTGTTTTATAAGATGACCTTGAAAATGCTAAAGTAAGTACTAAATGATACGTCCATCAGTAGATTTGTTCAGAAGTTACAATCCCAAGCAGACAATAAAAAATAATAACTTTAAGCTCATAAAAATTCACTTATACATTTAGAACCCGTTTAATTCGAAGAAAAATGTGGATCTGGGGGGGGGGGGGGTAGAAAAATGTACTGAGTAACCGTTTTTACGTCGGTGTCCCTTCCACCCCGTATACGAACATAGACGATGATTTTCGAAGCGCATACTTTTTCTAGGAGATTTCTACTTTTATTATTTCCTTTCTCTTGTAAGAAATAGGATCACAACTGATTTCACTTTTCCCAGTAAAACTATCAGACGAAAATGACCAAGAAATACAAACCCAACTGAATATTGACTCACCGCCATTACCCGCACTGTTTTCACAATAATAACGTTCATAGACAATAAAACGATCTCGCTAGATCCAGGCAACGGTTAGAACTTAACTTTCATTCCGCGCGAGGACAGTGCAAACGGCTCAGTAAAATGGCGAAGCAATATAGAGGGTGGCTGCAAAACTAGCGGGGACACAGCTTATGGAAATTTAATTCGGGATTGGAATTGAAGAAGTTTATTATTCAGTCGTGTTTTGGAAGTTCTTTAGGAGCTAAACACCCCTACCATCGACAGTAAACCCTATCATCGACACTTAACAGATGGACCAGTTTTCAGTAGTGACCAACCTATACACCTTTGGCACTGTCTTTTTGAATCAAAGAAGTTTCTTAGTACTCAAAAACCTTTACTTAATTTTAATTGCCACGAAAAGAAACCGGCTTGAGAATTCGACGCTTCGGCGCACATGCCCGAGGAAACACGACCTGTTCCGAAGTTTGACGATCAAAACCGAACTAGATTCCAGACTTAGAGCTTTAACATTACAGTCTGCTTTCAATGCAGTCTACTATTGATAACGATGCAACTTTGATTTAAGATGTTTTACATAATCCTATGGCTTTGGGAAACAAAAGAATTTAGAATTTCAATGAAAAATTAAGGAGAAAATCATTTCTTAATTTAGCTACGAGCTAGTGTGACTGTGTGTGCCATCAAACGATAATAATCGCGGTCTGCGTGGCCCCGTATCTATTATAAAAGGGTAAATACTCATGTATTTGTTCACGTACACGTCCGTATGGCCTCAGTATTGCTGGGGTCACAGCGAATACTTTTCCGATACATTTAACCTCTAAGCCGGTAGTTTTGCACGGTGATTCGTTCGTGTTATACACTGATTTAGCGGACGGATTTGTAGGGCTAAGTCTTTTTAGGGTTGGTAAGCTTAGGAGCTATATTGCAGCCTTTGAACTTGACCTTACAAATATGAAAGGAAAAGAAAGAAAAACTGTTTATTCTGCCAATAACTTTTACTTAGGCATAGCTCAAATCTCATACTCTTACCACTCACAGGTTCCTACAAAAAAAAAACACTGACAACTAAAACTTATTGACTGCCTTGTTGTCGCCGCAATCGCGACTGCTGAGCATGAAGTCCTGGGTTCGATTCCCAGGTCGGGCAAAGTGTTATTGGGTTTTTCCATTGGGAATTTCTCTGTAGCAGCCACGGAGTCTGGATTTGTACCCGGTTGATGGCAATAGGTTCGCCCTCTATTACATGAGACTTAAAAACATAACTGGGTGACGACAGACCTCAACAACCAAATTTTCTTTGCCTCCTCATAAGTGATAATTATATTGAAATTATGCCTTCATAGGCATGGGTTCTTGGATCATTCTAAGAACCCATTAAAGCACAGTTTATGCTTTAAAATCAACTAAGGTACGAATTTGCGATGTTCTTGCTAGCAACTAGGTGCAGTAGAATGTTATGACAGCACACAAACTTCACCGACGACGCCATGTTTGTGCACCCTGGCCTTGTAATACTCATTATGTATGTGCTATAGGAGTTTCACTTCTAAATGTTGAATTTATACAGTTTGGCCGCTGTAGATATAATCTGGTCAAATGGGGTATTCTCGACCCATCCCAACCAGAATTCCAATATGGAGCCCCATAGCCCCATTTGCAGGATATGCCCTATCTACTGTCCTGCCCATCCTGCACAACTGCCTACATCTTTCAGGATTTAATCGAAGCAAATGTTAAAGCTGTACAGGCGGCTACATACTGGTCTAACACTATTTGAGTTTCATCAACACGTTAAGCAGAAGTAAAATTAAATTAAGAAAACAGTTTCTTTTTTATTTTTTCGTCACCATTTCTATGTCATTTTACTAACAGATATAAGCTTCACATCAATATCCTATTATGCATCCTGACTAAAAATAACGTCAACTATTAACATAACATAACATTTATTTATTTTCAGGCAATTTAACCCCCAAGGCTAATATAACCCCTTCAGGATAATTGACCTTGTCACTACATCGTACCATATCATGACCGTTCTATGAACGTATCAGAAATTGTAATGAAACACAAAACAAAAACTACAGTACACCGTTACTATCAAAGTTATATTGATAGCCGATGACTGCAGGTGACGTGCAAGTCATTGCAGCGTTTTATGTGAGGATAGTCGATCCTGTCGGCTATCATCGTCAAGCACGCTGTTGGAGCTGCCACCAGATATGCACTCCGCTTACGTATCGTATAAAAATCTAATCAGCTGTTGCTCATTTTTCGAACCAGCTACCATCATCTACCTAGCATTTTCCCATCTATGTTGGGGTCGGCTTCCAGTCTAACCAGATGCAGCGGATTACCAGTATTTTACATGGAGCGACTGCCTATCTGACCTCCACAACCTAGGTGGTACTGGGCAATACTATCGTATTGGTAAAGTCTCGGCTCAAAACACTCGACACTGACTATCCGTAACGACTGTCAAAGATGTGTAAGTGAAAGCCGAGACAAACGGCTAAACGTGTTTTCCGAGGCATAGAGGAAATTCGGTCTTTAATAGGTGGTCACCCATCCACGGACCAACCTAGGCAGGCGCGGCTTAACCTAAAGATCGACCTGAGCGGGTGTTATTATTTAGCAACGAGCTCCACAACCACCACCATGAACCAGCGACCAAGGGCTTAAAAAACTGATCCTTTAACCTACCAACTTTACATAAAACATTTAAACTATCAATTACACCCCAGCACTTAGGATTATCCTTTCTCAAAACAATTAAACTTGGTGCCAACATAATGCAACTAATTCGACACGTATTCAGTATAGAAACGTACGTGTCGTGTGTTAGTTCGTACGTGATTTGTACGAGTACCCCGCGTGATCCGTACGTGACCCCGCCGCGTCCCAGTTGCGCTGACGTGCGGTGTCGTGCGATGTTATGCGTAATATACATATTCTAGTGCAATTGTTTGAAGGATAGTTCCGATAATGATGCACGTACGTGTAACCGTTTTGCTCTGCGATCCGTGTGTGGCAATAGTAACTGCGGATAAAAAAAATAACTGCTTAGAGTGAAACACCGCGACGCGACTGTATTCAGGCGATTAAAACAAGTGACATAAACGCGGGTGACTTGACGCAAGTCGCATCAGCCGTTCGTTTTCGAGAAAAATTAAAAATGATAGAAATTAATGAAGTTTGGCACGACTTTAATCTAGAGTAGATCTACTAATTAGCATGAGCATAATCAGCGTATAATGTTTCCACTGTTGGGACGAAAGCCACTCAGAGAAGGAATGGGCCATAATCCCCCATGATGGCCCATTGCGGTTTGGTAGATGTCACATGTCTTTGAATTTTTCGTTCTGGCACATGCCGGTTTCCTCACGATGTTTCCCTTCACCGTTTCGAGAGCAGTGGTGATTTAATAAATTACACAAAGCAATGCGCTGGCCAGAGTTTGAACTCACGACCTTACAACTCGTAAGTCGGAGCAGTTAAACACTGGGTCACCGCTGCTCTTCATAATAAGCTAGACTTTAAATATCCAGTCTTAAATCAGAACCGGATGGTTTTCCCTAAAAAACGGAGTATGTAATGATCACAGCAGGTGGCGTTACAAAGTTTCTGCCTACCCCCATGGAATCCCCATTTGAGTTCATGTATGTATGTTGTTTTCCCTCGAAAATAACATCCAAGCCTGTTTATCATCAATAATGAATGACACAGGTCGGAAACAATGTGCAAATAGAAATCATCATCAATCAATTCTCCCTCAATGATTATGCAATGTGTGTTCTGCACAAATGGCTCCTGAGGCATAGACTAAATATCTAACGGAGGCGAAACTTCTATATTTATAAAATAAAATACAAAGTTATGCCCGCGGTTGAAACATATCCAATGGCACTCGGTATTAGAATTTTTGGAATCAGATGAATACTGGAAGCCGATCTTGACAAAAACTTTTTTGAAAAAAAAAAAACCGACTTCCAAAAAAACACTAAAAAAGTGGAAAATAACTTTACTTTTGGAAGTCGGTGACTATTGTTTGTTTCATTGACTTTTTTGCCACTGACTTCAAAAGTTTTTATTTTACCCTTTTTAGTTATCGCATCACACACAAATCCTTGTCAAGTATCAATTTCGCAATTTCTTTTACTTGGATGACATATTTTTTCCAGCTATTTTGATTTCAAAACCAAACTGCTGAACCGATTTCGATGAAATTTCTATGGGACCAATCGGGAAGTAGATCCATTCAGATAAAATAATAATTTTTCAAATCGGTTCATAAATGACGAAGATATGAGGTAACAAACACAAAAAAAAAACATACAACCGAATTTAGAACCTCCTCCTTTTTTTGAAGTCGGTTAATAATTGGGAAAAGGCAAAAATGCATACAATCGCGCTGTAGGTCGTGGCTAAAGCCAGTATTACCCAGTAACTGGGATGTGGAGATCAGATAAGCAGTCGCTCCATGTGAAATACTGGTATTCAGCTACTTACTGTCAGCCTGGAAGCCGACTTTAACATAATTGAGAGAATACTAGGCTGCTGAGAGGCAAAAATGCATACAATCGCGCAGCGAAAAGTAAAGTAAAACAAGGTATTTGGTGTACAGGCTAACATTTCGACTGCACTGCCGATTATTTTCGCTGTGTGCGTACTAAATTTAATTATCTGTCTCAAGCGCTACCGCTGAGCATGAGATCCTGGACTTTATTCTCAGGTTGGATAAAGTGTTATAGGTTGATGACAATAGGCTCGCTTCCAATTTCATCAGACACATATCTAACAAAATGTGGGTTAAGTATAGACACACTTCTGCCTAACTCTTCGGATAAAACAGGCATGATGACGTCGCGTACAAGAAATGACTACTCAGCATATCCAAAACATACATAAAAGTAGTTACAAGTTAGCTATTTGTTCACCAAATGGCGTGTTTGAGTGTACAACACCATCACTGGGTGGGCTAACTAACCTATGCCCAAACTAGCTGTCGTTTAGGCAATCATACGGCCTCGAACGCATACCCAATTTACTATAACGTTCGGAATCAGAGGTGATTCAGAGCTTTTGGATAACGAAACGAACCGATGCAGAAATGTTGCCACAGTACAATAGAGACACAGAATACAGACAGTAAAATAAAACACAGAGTAAGTAAATACAGAGAAGTAGAATAAAATTCTACCATACAGGTTGGAAGGGACATCTACGAGTACAAATGGTTACCACGTGTTCAGTAGGTCATTCAGAATCCACATAGAAATATTTCATCGGCAGTTTAAAAAAATCTGCTGTTTGCTGTAGGCTTTGACCGTGTTTTTTTTGTTTTTTAGGGTTCCGTACCTCAAAAGGAAAAAACGGAACCCTTATAAGATCACTTTGTTGTCCGTCCGTCCGTCCGTCCGTCCGTCCGTCTGTCAAGACCGTTTTTCTCAGGAACGCGTGGAGGTATCAAACTGAAATTTCTATATGATACTTAGTTCTACTGTCCCTGGAAGCTGTAGAAAAATCAACCTTCTAAGTCAACGCAATCAAAAGATACAGCCACTTAGGCCGCAAATTTCCGCAAATTTTCGAAACTCGCACGGGAATCAAAACCTACAGGGTACTTCCCGTGAACTTAGAATCTTGAAATTTTGTACGAAGTCACGTCTTATAGTACAGATATAGGAAAAATTACGAAAACCGTAAATTTTTAGTTTCGTCATATAAAAAAAAGTTATATACCCACAGGTTTGTACGGAACCCTCGGTGCGCGAGTCCAACTCGCACTTGACCGGTTTTTTTTTTAATTTCCGATTAAAAATCCGGGAGGCTGGATTCCGTAGTTTTGTAGTCATTTGATGGCAATAAGCACGCCAATAATTGGGACTTTAAAAACAAAAACATATCTACCGAATTAGGGCGGCACTATAGTACTGCAGACCTACCCATAGGCAGGCACACCATAAGTCATTTATTCATTTGTTTAACGTAGACAGGTACAATAATAATGGTATAAAGATAATAAAGAGTTCGCTCTGTTATGCCAGAAAGCGTACAAATGTTTGAAATAAGTCCCTAATCAAGCCAGGCAAGTCTCAATAATTAAATTAAATAAGCCTGGTCAAAAAAATAACAAACTATTATAAAAATGACATAATAGTAATTAATTAATAGTAAATAGCAATAGAAATCGATGTCAGTAAAAAAGAGAACAAACCCTTACTATAATATAATATTATAAACGCGAAAGTTTGTATGTATGGATGTTTGTTACTCTTTCACGCAAAAACTACAAAACTGATTTAGATGAAACTTGGCATACAAATAGTTCATAACCGGGATTAACACATAGGCTACTTTTTATCCCGGTAATACGATCCCGTGGGACCATAACCGAACTCCACGCGGGCGAAGTCGCGGGCACAAGCTAGTAAAATAATAAAACAAAAAAGCTCCCTCTCGTTACGTTACTGACGTGATGTTACGATTAAACTCATACATACATACATAATACTTATACCTAATCCTCATTCAATTCAGACTTCAATGACCCCATTTTCCTCTCATTTTTGATAACAAACAAAACATTTTGTGCAAAGAAAGAGCTATCATTCTTCCATCGGTGGATTTAATAGCAGGATTGACTGCTTTATTGAGATCCCTGGCTTCGCTTGTCAATATCATCTGACATCCCCCGACCCCCATATACATATAATGCGGGGGTATTGTGCTCCCCATACGTTTTTGTTTCAAGGGATATTGGGGGATTCGAGGGTAAAGAATTTATTTTTACTGGTTTTTGTTTTGGTGTTAAACATGTTGGTGGGTAAGTATTAGTACCTACAGAAGTACGATTATACGTATGTGTGTTCTTTTTAAACTTATTGAACGCAGAGCGGTTATTTAACTACATAATATAAAAAAAAAACGTATGTTGTCATAACATAGGTATTATATGATATTCATAGTTTCCAAAACTTATTTAAAACACTTTTGAATGTGGAAAAGTATTTGTATTTTCTCATACAGAAGGTTTTTATATTGATATTTTTACGACCCCCGCGCAGGCTTTGCGCAGGGAAAAACTAGATTATTTTAGAGGAATAATTATTTAGTTAAGTTTTTGAGATAAACTTAATAGTAATAATTAATGGATTCAGTGCGATCTAAACTTGATACCAACATCATATTTCATTAAAATTTATGGTCAAATGTTTACCTATCACTTAATCACGCAAAAATATACTAGAGCAGACTTATATAAAACTAGAAACAATGAAAAACTAATTGTCATAGATATCTTATCACATAGACTTTATTACAGTACATAACTCCCTTGGTATTATAGCCCAGCCACGCCAAGTAAACCATGGGTAAAACATGTGTATGTTAAAAACATAGCATTCTTACTTGCTGAGCAAATCAATACTTAATATTATAATGCTAAAGAGTTTGTTTGTTTGTTTGGTTAAACGCGCTAATCTCAGGAACTGCTGGTTTAAATTGAAGAATCTTTTAGTTTTGGATAGCCCATTTATCGAGGAAGGCTATAGGCTATAAAACATCACGCTGCGACCAATAGGAGCGGAGCATTAATCAAAAATGTTACGCAGACGAAGTTGTCCCGGTCAGCTAGTACCAAATAAACTCGACTCACCTTAATATGACGGCGTTACTATTTTCTATAGCGGCCTGTACAAGGCCCAGCAATCAAAAACTAGTTAATGATAAATGATGTTTATTTTGCAAATAGCTTTTTACAAACACTTTTACACGACTTCTTTTTTAAAACTAGATGAGGCCGGTGTTTCGTATCTGACTACTCTGAGAAGAAACAGCCAAAACAAACTCAGAGGTCACAGTCTCTTTTAAGGTCCAGACATAATCTTGATAAACATTGTCCTCATGTGAATGAGGACTATGCAGATGAGTATCTGAGATAGTCTTTTGAAGAAAGAACCACACAGATTTGAGTGGACCTGTCCAGCCAGTCATTTGCCAGGCATTTGTCAGTTATCGTGTAGTTCAACTCTTAACTCAAAAAGCTCAACGAAACGACGAACAATACCAAAGAAAGGACATTTGTGTAAGTCGCTTATAGTACTCAAACTGCCAGACAATAGTAAAAACAAACAAAAAACATAAAAAATTACCCACATTGTCCTCACATATCTCAATAACCAGTCTTACCAAGAGGTATCGTATTACCTAGTACTAACTGGGTTTTGGAGGTCAAACAGGCAGTCGCTCCATGTACAATACTGGTATTCAGCTGCATCCGGTTAGACTGGAAGCCGACCCCATCATAGTTGGGAAAATACAGGCAGATGATGATTCTAGCTCCTTATTGGTATCGTAGACGATGGGGTCTTGTTCTACAAATAATGAAACGAAATTTCGTCACGTCTTCAATGAAGGAACGACTCATTGCTTCGTAAAGCAAATTGAAACAAATTCCTTAAAGAAAATTACAGTAGACTGAAGAAAACAGTTTGGAGAAAAATGTAGGCCGGTCTTTATCCCTTAGGCAGATGTCCCACTGCCGACGAGGAAGCGACTAACTATCGACTATTTTAAAAGATTGTAGGTCCCGTGTCAGTAAAAGATATACTCGTACATACAAGGAGCAAACCCTTCACCCTTCACGAAGCCGTCAACCAAGCATTCTGTACATCAAACTAAGTAACTCTACGCAAAAACGATAAATAACATTTAATCACGTGTTACAGTAGCGCTCAGTGTAGCGCACTCAAAACATTTGCTGATGGAAGCATTGGCCAGTACCAGGGCCGTGTAGGTTTTTAAAGTTTAAACTCACTCTCCATCCAACCTTCAATATATCCGTAACTAGAAGGTTCCCAGGTATGATCCAGAACAAAAAAATGATCGCAATGGCGGGGAATTAATCGACTTCCCTATTGCAACGCTTGCGCAATATTCGAACGGCATCCTGAAAGTGATTATTGGCAGACCGGACTGCCACATCCAAAGGCGTTGGGTGGAGGTAGCTATAGGTAGCGAAAAGTAAATAAGTAAAGGACTAATAATACTAACATAGCATATAAGAATAATCATTTACTAACACACTAACCATTTATGGACTATATAATGGGTCTGAAATAAAGATATTCTTTTTTTATATTCTTCTTCTTTATCGTGTGTTTAGTGCCTAACCTGGTGTCAGAGTTTTTATGCCGCCCATGGGCCTCTGACTTGGCATTACATTACATGTCGAGAAATATCACTCAGGCACGCTGGTTTCCTCACGATGTTTTCCTTCATCGAATCAAGTGATAATTTTACAATACGCACATGATTCTGAAAAGGCAGAGGTGCGTGCCTTGGGTTCGAACTCGAGACCTATGACTTGGCAGTCCAACGGTCAAACCATTGGCTATCACTGCTGCATTTTTTTTTATTTTTTTTAAGCTTCGTTAAGGATCTTTTTACAGCTTTCTATAATTCTTCTTTTCGAATTGATGACTCAGATTTTCTTCTTCTTCTAATTTTTCTTTTTAAAATTGATCGCCGACTGTTTCGAGAACTGTCAAACAAACAACACGTTTTTACTCGCTTCTCGCTACTCGCTGACGGTGGGATAGATGCCCAATTTCCTTGGAAAGTAGACTATAACGAAAGATCAAAGTCTTCAAACGGTAAGGAACTACAAACGTTTCCCGGGAAACTTTATAGATGGTTGGAATTGCCGTATTTACAAAATGAAAGGTTGAAGCAAGAAATTATGCCTTTAGGTTTTACATAGAAAATGGTCAGAAGTATTGTAGGTTCTTAGAGAGCTTAACCGCTACGATCACCGCCGGAAAAGTAGGTACATAATCTCATTGTTTACATAAAGTTATTTATGAGCGTGTACGCCGTACGGCGTTTCATACAAATTTTCAAGTCCTTATTTTTCGATATGGCTGAACCGATTTCAATGAAACTTCATGACCATAAGCAGGCAAAATTGTGTTACAGTTAAATTAGACCGATTTTAAATTTTCCATAGAAACAGAAATTTCCAATTATCTTTCTTTAAATAAGACATTTCGAAAATCTTTTTCACTAACTTTTTAGACCTATGTATCCTGCTTATGTGTGTGAAGTTTCATTAAAATCGGTTCAGTCGTTTCGAAAAATAAGGACTTGAAAATTTGTATGAAATGCCGTACGGCGTACACGCTCATAAGGGTATTGAAATGTTTAGCACAAAACAGAACACATTCGAATTATAACAACATACATTTATGTCAATCAAAGTGACATTGACTATGATATAATGTTGCCAACATAATAAAAATCTGTACCTGTAAGCTTCCTTTGATTTATGCAGAAATAAACATCCTGCGTCTCTTGTTTGGAACGGCTTCTCTTATCTTGCTTGTAAACAAGACAAGCCAAACGTCTTTAAGAAAAAAAGGAAAATTCACTTCCCAGAAAAAGAAGCTCAATCCTAGTTTAAAACTAAGCTATGCGGAGGGTATTTTAAAAAATACTATAAATCCTATAAATAAACTAGAACTCAGGACTAATCCCTCGAAACACATCACCATGGTAACCCTCTCAGAACCAATGATCACGTTGATTGAAAATGATCCGTATTGCTGAGTAGCACGCAAGAGTGAATATCGCTTGAATTCGATCAACCGCCTACAGTAATCGCTGGCGGTGCGTATTATTGTATTCAATAATCATGTATTAATTCAACAATTGGTGTGTGAAATATTGATATTCAGTCAGATGTGACTGGCTGATGTGAATTTGGCACTATGAAAATTGATAGATGGTTTATAATTCCGACAAGATGTCTCGTTGCCTCTTTGTTCTACTCGTAGTGGTCGCAAACACGGCTGCTGAGCAGGGTTCGATTCCCAGGTCGGGCAAATTGTTATTGAGTTTTTCCATTAGGTTTTTCTCAGCCACGAAGTCTGGATTTGTGCCCGGTCGATGGCAATAGGCTCGCCCCCTATTACATGGTACTTAAACATAACTGCGTTTGTTATATAGTAAAAATGCGCTCTCCCCAATCAAACTCCCGTATCTTCCAGCCCAGGACCGGCACAAAACTAACAAAGTTGGAAAGGACCAAGAAATTCAAATTATTTCGATAGTGAGAACTGTGCCGTTTCGCGACAAAATGACGATTGTCAAGAATCCCTTTGTACTCGAATCTCTTAATAGGTATTTTGCCGCCTTCCTTCACTTTGATAAAGTGACCAACGTGAGGGAAGGGATCCCACAGAGGGTCCCGCTTTATCATCTGCCAAACCTTTACCAACTATGTTGGGGTCGGCTGCCAGTCTAACCGGATGCAGCTGAATACCAGTATTTTACATGGTGCGACTGCCTATCTGACCTCCACAGCCCAGTTAGTACTGAGTAATATGATACCCCTTGGTAAGACTGGTTGTCAGACTTTCGGGCCACCTGTAACGACTGTCAAAGATCTTCAAATGAGAGCAGGGACCAACGGCTTAACGTGCTTTCCTAGGCCTTTGCTTTCTGCAGGAAACTCGATATGTAATAGATGGTCACCCATCCTCAGACCGACCTTGTCAAGCGCAGCTTAACCTTGAGATCGATCCGTGCGGCTGTTATTATTTAGTCACGATTTGAAAGTACAATAACACCTGTCATGCCTGTCTGCTATGCCTTCTCCTTTTTCGAATATAGTAGTGATATTTTGTGTTTATATGTAAAGTCTATTTCGGTACAGAGCATTTAAAATTCAATGGATTTTATTATTGAACATTAACGGCCCAAACGTTTTCATGGAAAAACATTAGGACTGGTTACGTTTACCTAATATCGAGGATGTAGGATAGAAGGAGAAAATTTAAATTAATTTATAAAGATCGAAATTAGAGAGTACCCGAATAAACGATCTACAATATTATTTTGTGTTGAAGGGGTAATCATCATTAGAGAAAACGCTAGCGTATTTCAGTTGGTAATGTAAGTAGGCATTATGAATAAATTGATACCTGTAGGGCAGCAGTACGATAGGCTAATGGTGCTGGTTCTGGCTCGGAGACCAGCGCTGGCCTGTTTTTTTTATTAAGTATGTCCTGTAGTCTGGGGTTCTCTTTTTTATATCAGACTACTCTGTCCCACTGCTCAATGCTTCCTCATGGCTTTCCAATTTTCATTTTCATGTGACTTCTCCAACCAATCCATTAAGAATGAGTCCAGATCGTCACGCTAGCGTTTCTTGGGCCAGCCTCGGCTACGATGGCCGTCTTCAGGCACCCACTGTGTGACTAACTTAGCCCATCTGTCCGGCTTCGTCCTAGAAACGTTACCCATCAGAGGAAGAAAATAACTTTTTTCCCAAATATATTTGAGTCGGCTTTCAGTCTTACTGGATCTGCATATCAGCCGCCAGAATATTAGTGTTTTACATGGAGCGATTTCTTAAACAACCCAGTTACTGTAGTCTGGAGTCACCTTCCAGATGAAACTGAATAGTAGTCCATCTCACGGAGATATTGCTTCTTTCTTTATCTTGTGGTTAGTGCGGTGTCGGATTTTTTTGCCGCCCACGGGCCTCTGACTTGGCTTTACATGCCGTTGAGAAATATCCCTCAGGCATGCTGGTTTCTTTACGTTTTTCTTCGCCGTAGCAAGCGATGATTATACAATATGAACATGAATTCGAAAAATCTGAGTTCGAACTTTGGCTTGGCATTCCGACGGTCATACCACTACTAGACAGTCACTGCTCAAACAAGTAAATAATACATATTTAAGTTATGGAAGAGCGGAGTGTCCTAACACAGGATTATTAGCTAAAAAGAAAGCTTCAACCACTAGTTGTTATGGCTTACTTGTTGGAAAAACATAATATCATCACACCTGTACCACATCGCGCCTGTAATCTCCGAAGGTTAGGCAGAGTTCCCTAGTGCCTGATAGTTAATAGTACACCCACATTTCGCCAGTTATGTTTAAGTCCCATGTAATAGTCCTATTACATGGGGTGCCCGGTTGGGCACAAATCCAATCTCCGTGGCTGCTACTGAGAAAAACCTGATGGAAAAACCCAATATCACTTTGCCCGATCCGGGAATCGAACGAGGACTTCATGCTCAGCAGCCGCGATAAAAACCACTAGACCAACGAGGTAGTATTAGCGATTAATTTATGGTTAAATGTGCAAAAATGCCCGTACCATATAGAGTCAGTTTGAAATCATTCAAAACAAGGATCTTTTATTGAATATTTTGCTCGGAATTTACTGCTGCATTTTTGACGAATAATTCGTGTTTTTTCACTCTATCGCATACTGAAATTCCATCTGTTTAACATCGTTTAACAGCGATGGATACTACCAAAATGCACGGATATGTACCAAAATGTTCAGCATGTATTTCAACGTACCTTCAATAATTCAGATCGTTATTTTTTTCAGCATGTTCGTCATTACTCTCTGAATGCTGTGTTTCGGTTGTGAATTACTGCCTCATTAGTTTAGTGATCGCAAGTGCAACTACTGGGCGTGGAGTCCTGGGTTCGATCTTCTGACGGCCTGAATAAAATAAATAATATATTAATTTCTCATCACAAGCGTTACAGTGAACAGGAATTATTTAATATATGATATAAGGTATGCTGGAAGAGATTTCATTAGAAATAAGCAATACCTTTGTACTCTCTTTTCTGTTCCTTTCTTGATCTCTGTATTTAATGTGTACATAAACTGTTAAATAAATAAAATAAATATAAAGTAAATATTTTTGAGCGTCTGGTGCCCGAAATAGGCATACAATACTTGTGTTACGGATCACGATGCCCCCAAGACTTACAAGGTTCAAAATCACATGTTATCGGTGATAACGTTGATGCGAAAGTTAAAAATGTATTTTACTAATATAAGCTAGCGAATACCTTATGTTATTCCTTTATTCATTTTTTCTTCTTATCGTTTACATTGTTAAATATTTCTAACAAAAAACATATTAAAAAAAAAAACATTTAAAAATATAAAAAATAGTAGCCCACCAGCACCGGGATCAGGGTCCGAGCTATCGGTGGTCAGGGCTCTTGAGAGAGAAACCTCCTAACAATACGCGCCGTGTCCAGAAGTACTGCTTTCTGAATCAAGCTTTTGATCCAGCCGCCAAGCGGCTTTTGGCTATTAAACCATTGGCCGATACGACTATCGGCACAATGATTGCTGTATTCACGTCCCAAATGTCAACAACCTCGCGAGCAACATCTAGATACTTGAATCGCTTATCTTTCTCTGCTTTCACGAGGTTCTCGTCATGCGGGACCTTTATATCAACAATCATTGCGCAATCACAAACTGGAACAGATCCAGTGCGATTAGTTAGCGCCCTTACTAGCCAGCTAGTTGCGCCTATTAAAAACGCTTTGAAAAGTTTTTCATAAATAAATATATATAGGTAACAAAAAATACACAAATCATTTCTATCACAATTACTTACTATATATATTACTTTGTATTCCCTTCGTGAAACTGAGTCAAATGGTGGACTTCTTTGCACTGTTAGTTGAAAGCGAGAGACATTTAAACCAATTTGTTGGCATATTTCATTCTTAGCCGTCTCTTGACTTCGACGACTCTTTGCTAGCGTAAACTGTTTCTTTATTCCGTTTCTGTTGCTTGAAATAATGATTCTGTTTGCTTTTGGCGGAAGAAAATGTATGTTTTATTTCGTATCGTAATTCTATTTTAGAAAAGTGGAGGGAGATCTTTGACTTGAGAAAAGACGAAGTGTTGGCTAGAAAAAAAACATAACTTAAGAGCGTGTTCGCCGTACGGCATTTCATACAAATTTTCAAGTCCTTTTTCGATATGACTGAACCGATTTTAATGAAACTTCATACCCACAAGCAGGATACATAGATCTAAAAAGTTAGTGAAAAACATTTTCGCAAAATTGTGTTATAGTTAAATTAAACCGATTTAAAATTTCCATAGAAACAGAAATTTCCAATTATCTTTTTTTTAATAAGACTTTTCGAAAATGTTTTTCACTAACTTTTTAGACCTACATATTATGTATCTTGCTTATGTGTGTGAAGTTTCATTAAAATCGGTTCAGTCGTTTCGAAAAATAAGGACTTGATAATTTGCATGAAATGCCGTACGGCGTACATGCTCTTAACATCACGAGATTTTGCCCAAAGGGTTACACCCGTATCTGTAGTCAAGTTACTTGAGCTTAAGTAATTACTTGTGCAAAATGTTTTATGCAATAGACAAGAATTTAGACGAAGTAAGAACCATCAATCAAAGCAAAGCTAAGAATTCTAACTTTTTACAGTTCTAACTTCAAGCAATTATTAAACTACTTAATAGTATCTGAAATAAGGACATTTACTGAAGTAAAAGCTTTGAGCTTGTTTATAGATACGGGTGTGAGACAGAGGTATACCCATGACATACTTACATTTCGACAGTTACGTTTGATTCACATCTAATAAGATTTGTATGGCCAGTCCGGACTTGTACTACAAACCTAGACTTCCCGGCTAGTACTGAGAAATTCCTAGCTGAAAAACCCGATAACACTTTGCCCGAAATAGGAATTTAAACCTCATACCAAATGAATCAATAAAATGAAATAAAATGCTTTTGTCCCATTTGTTTCACCGCAAATAAAAAAGCAACGAGAATTGGGTACCAAGCTTGTTTGCTACGTCATATTGAACATTGGTTTTCAAAAACAAATGGACTAAGCAAGTTGCAATTCCTTTCAAATCCTTTCGTATTCCTTCAAATACCTTCAGCACGATTGATATAATAATAAATTATAATTTATACTTCTATACTAATATTATAAAGAATTAAAATTTATTAAAAGTTAAAGTTTGAATGTAGGGGACTTTGGAACTACTGATCCAATTCTAAAACTTTTTTCACTGGAAGAAAGCTACATTATTCGTGAGTGCTAAAGGCTAAAGTTATATTTCTATCGTGCTTATTAGTCGAGTTATCATAATTTTTGCAGACGAAGACGCGGGCAAAGTGCTAGTGGATGATGAAAAGTCACGTCGTTCAGGCCCTTAGGTCTGCAAACGTCCTCTAGTTTTATATAATACTAGCTGACCGGCGCAACTTCGTCTGCGTAACGTTTTGGTTGAATGCTCCGCTCCTTTTGTTCGCAGCGTAATGTTTTATAACCTATAGCCTTCCTCGATAAATGGGCTATCCAACACTAAAATAAGTTTTCAATTCGAACCAGTAGGTCCTGAGATTAGGGCGTTCAACCAAACAAACTGTTCAGCTTTATAATATTACTATAGATTTATACAGATCTTTCGTTATGCCTGAAACTGGCATTCCTACACTTTAGTCTTATCTCAAAGATCAAAAGCGTAATCTCATAACTCAAAAAGTTTTCAAGTAAAATTGCTTTCAGTCCAAAGAATTCGAAAGGTATTAAATCAAAATTGCTCGATTGGTAGAAAAAGCTATATTTTCTTTGGTAGAGAAATGGGGTTGGTACTTATTGGTACTCATGTTTTGGGACCGCAAAGCATATAAGTAAGTAAGTATGTAAGTATAGTGTGTTTGTATTGCTTTGCTATGGAAGAGCGGGGCTTCCCAAAACAGGCATTACTTGCTTAAAGGGAAGCTCCAAACACAAAACTTTTATGTATGTATACTTATGAAGCAATAAACTATTTTGTATTTTTTTTTACAATTTGGTGTCATACAAGACAAACTTCAAATTCACTCTAACCCGAACATGCTTAAACTCTTGGCCAATGGCGGCATTGAACCATCGCTTATTGTCCGCGTCCCTGTGGTCTAAGTACATCCAACTGCATGTAGATACGGAGCAAAATTCTACATGACGCTAAAGTTGATAGTTGATTAACCGGTGATTAATGTAGTGATAGGCCAGTGGCTAATACTTCGCCACTCATGTACGGCTTCAAATCTGGGTCAGTACTAATGTGACTTTTCAATTCTTATGCTCTTTCTAAGTTTATCTTGGACATCACTAACATAGGTGAAGAAAAACATCGTGAAGAAAATCCGCCTTGAGCAAGCGTGAAGATCAAAACAATACGCTGGTATATTTTCATTATTCAGATTCTAAATATTTATTTAAAATCCATTTAATGTTAGTAGTAATATGACTTACCCTAATGTTCAATAATATTTTTATGTACTGGTCGCAACTGTGTCTGCTGAGCATGGGGATTCGATTCCCAGGTCGAGCAGTGTTATTTGGTTTTTCCATCAGGAATATCTCAGTAGTAGTAGTAGTAGAAAAAAAAATCAGCTTTTCAGTACATTTATGTTCGCCTAACTCGTCAAAAATATACTGAACAGCTGATTTTTTTTACGCGATTTCAGGGTTGGTCCCATAGTAAAAGTTGTTCGTTATAATGAGTACAATGAACCCTTAAGAGGATTAAAACGACTTAAATTTAAACATGTATATGCCTCATAGTTCGTGCTAGTAACTAGTGCTACTTATATCTCTTTTATTTTTCTCTAGTTTCTATGAACGCTGACTAGATTCCGGACTTCAATATGCTTTGAAGCAGTGAACGGTAGGTTGGCTGCGAGTGGTGCGCACAATATTGTGTTTGAAGAATGCAATTGAATGCAGCACTGGTGAATTGAAACGGGGTATAGGAGTAACGACTTTATTGATAGGTCTTTGTTTTCTGCAGTATATTCAGCATAGTCATATACAAGGTGTAGTTTTGCATCCTCGTCAAATTCAAGGGGGTAACTATGCTAATGATTCTCGACCCGAATCAATAATAAGGTAGGTAATTTTTTTTTCTTAATATCGGAAATCGGAAAGTGTACACCAGCTTCATTAAAACGCGGCCTAGCCCTTTAACCGCGCTTTCACACACACAAACAAACGCAGATGTTTAATCGATGAACGGGTGATTCTCCTCTTTTGAGAAGGGCTTCATTCTGAAATAGTGTCAAATTAAAACAACTAAAAAAAGCAACATTTATCAAAACTGACCAGGTACCGTAATTTATATTGTTTATTTACGTCTTCTATGACAACCTCCTGAATTTTGACGAGGATGCAAAACTACACTTTGTAGAACTGTCATAAAGACGGGCTAGATAAAGTGACGGTCTGTCAGCGATATTGATGATGCAAACGTCTAAAATGGATTTGAATTCTGGATTGGCATAAACTACCGTAAATTTAATGTCAAAACTGCTGTGATTTGTTGAATTATGTAAATTGTCACTTGACCGTTCTCTCAGAAGGACATAAGCCATGATTAAACGTCTCTAATCTGTTAAATCTCGTTTCTTCAATGTTTATTCATCTTGTCATTTAAAGTTTACACTTTATCGTTATAAACTTGAGGAAATAATGGGATATTTGCCATGTTTGGCTAAGGAGAAAATTCGCAATTACGTCTTACATACTCTTTGAAAAGTATACTACACTTTTTACAAGCATACATTTTTATTAAATACAGAGATTTTCAGGCCTTCGTTGTATTTCTCAGTAGCGGCCAAGGTCTGGTTATACTGGCGAAATTTAGGTGCAGCATAGACCTATATGTACACCTCTGCCTAAATCAATAAGTATCAACAAACTTCCGCGTTGGCTAAAGGAACATTATTATCGAATGCATGGAAAACAAACATTGAAGGATTTGCGGGAGAGGATCAGTGATCATAAGCAGGAAGCTGCGCCATCAAAGATATTGGTTTAAACGGTTTTAAGAATATGCGGAAATGAAGTCCCTATCATCTCGTTGTGGGGCGAAATATTGGAAAACAAGTCGAGTTCTCGATGGGATTTCTTTTTTTCAATAAAAACGCTGTAATAACTAGGAACTTCTCCTGTATCGTGGGTGTGTTTACAAACATTTAAAACTCACATACAGGTTTTTAGGCCACAAATATTTGTTCGGTGCGGGAATCGAACCAGCGACACGCAGCGCAGCAGCCAATCGCTCAGCTACTGCATCAATAGTGACGTCAAATACCCAATCTTCAAAAATGACAAAGTTTCCTTCAAACTTTGATCCCCTATTTAACCCTTTTAGGGACCCCTTTTACATGGAGTGACTACTTATCTGACCTCAACAAACCACTAACTGGGTAAAATGATACCACTTGGTAATACTAGTTGTCAGTCTTGTCGGGCCACTGACTACCTGTAACGACTGTCAAAGATCTACAAATGACAGACGGGACCAACAGCTCATAACAGCCTAGATGTGTAATGGTCACCTTTCCACGGATCGACCTTGGCACGTGTAGTTTAACATTTTTCCTTATAAAATTGCCAAGGAGGTTGTCTACAAATATTTCACTCAGTACCGTTTGGTGGTAACATTCCACATTCCCATCGCACTCGTCATATTTCACACGCCATCGATCCTTGAATACAAACCTATAAATAAATCTAAAAATGGCTCGTATAAATAATGTTTTGAGTGCTACTCGCATGAAATGAGAAGTGTGATAGAAAAAATTTCGCTTCCACTCCGCCTTTTCGTATAAAAACCGAGAATTCACGAGCTGTATCGAGACCTTGGATGTGTTTCTCAAATTTTCTAAGAAACCCCAGAAGTATTTTGTTTGCCTTGGTAAGTAGATATTCGAGCTACTTGCGAATAATGTTTGATCAAACTTGAAAGATTTTTTTTTTTTAAATTTGAGTTTGATGTAGACAGCCTGTCCTAAATGGAAAGTTTACTTTAGTTTTTTACATCGAACTAAATAACATACTAAAACGGTACTTTAGTGACTAACTTCATTTTGTAGAAAAAGTTTTAAAACTTCAGAGATCGAATTACTCCTAAGCAGTTTAATAATGTTTCTTAATGTTAAAACTACGTCATTTAAAAACTTGAACTACTTATTTTTGTCTATTGACTATCGAAAATGGCAACACGCTTCTATTTCTTAGCGTATCGATGGCAAATAAGTTCAAATATTATGTTTAGCCCAAAAATCAGCCACGGGAACTCCGCTCACTGATGCAGTAAGCAGATCATCAAGTGTGCAGGTGATAGGGCAACACCCTGTAACAAAACTTCATACAAAGTGAGAAATTCTTGTTTTTTTCTCGATTAATGACAAGAGGAATTCAATCTCCATCGAAAAAAATATGTGGGCTATTGCACCGATAAAATAATAAAACCACGAAACAAACTTCCAAAAAAGTTATCATCCAACCAAACCGCTTCGGGGTTCACGATTCAAAAGTTTGAGAAACTCTGAGTATGCAGTACCTTTTATTGAAACACATTATGTTCCAACGAAGGCCTCAGTACTTCCTCGTTACTCCGAAGGTAAGAGGGAGAATTTGAAAAAAAAAAGTTTATTAACATTTTGGGAAACATTGGCTCTAGTGAATAGGAATTGGGTCATAGTTACCATACAGACTAAATTGAATTTTGGTGAGCGAGAATTTTGGGGTTCTTAGACAAAGGTTGCCTGCTTTTAGGATGGTTTTGGAGATATTGCTTTTGAAGTTTTGTTTGGTGTGGAATGTGGCAAGATACCACTTGTCTGTAGAACGAACGTATAGTTTGGTGCTGGCGATATTATTATGAGACGACTTACTTACGGCGCATTAATTTATGTAATTTATATAATTACCACTGCTCTCAAACTGGTTTAGAAAACCGGCATAATTATTCTATTTCAAAGACAAATGTGACGTTTACCAACCCAAACAAGGAACCGAACCCAGGCGTATTACTTTGCGTAATTTATTACATTACCGCGGCTCTCAAAACGGCGAAGAAAAACATCGTGAGGAAACCATGTCTTAGTACCTAAACTTCGAAGACATGACATCTACCAAGCCGCACTGTGCCCACGTGGATTACAGCCTACTCCCTATAATAGAGAAAAATTCTGTGCTAGTAGTAAAATATTCCTAAATAGTGTAAAATTCCTAATAAGAATTATTATGCTGATAACGTAACATCGCTCCTGTAACCCCCGAAGGGTCAGGCAGAACTGTACCGCAATGTAGGAGTACTATTGTACACCCATATTTCGCCAGTTCTGTTTAAGTCCCATGTAATGGGGGCGAGCCTACTGTCATCAATCGGGCACAAACCAAGGCTCCATGGCTGCTACTGAGGAATTCCAGATGGAAGAACCCCAACAACACTTTGCCCGACCTGGGAATCGACCCAGGACCTCTTGCTCAGCAGTCGCCCTTGCAACTACTACACCAACGAGGATGTCTTATTGTGCTGATATACGACTTAAATGGTGAATTTCTTCGAAGAAAGAGTATCATTAACCTTTTATTAAAGGCCAATCAATAGCTGAATAATTTCCAATTATTAATTACAACTATCACTACTTATAACTATGTATTACTTAACTAAAATTACTTGAGAGTCCTTCGAAATGCTCGGGTCGATCTTCAGGTTAAGCCGTGCTTGATTGGGTTTCTCCGTGGATAGGTGACCACTTATTATATACCGAGTTACCTCTGTGCCTCGGAAAGCAGGTTAAGCCGTTGGTCTCGGCTGTCATTTGTAGATCTTTGACAGTCGTTACAGGTAGTCAGTTGCCCGAAAGTCTGACAACCAGTCTCACCAAGAGGTATCGTATTACCCAGTACTAACTGGGTTGTGGAGGTCAGATAGGCAGTAATAGTAAAATACTGGTATTCAGCTGCATCCGGTTAGACTGGAAGCCGACCCCAACACAGTCGGGCAAAGGCTAGGTAGATGATGATTCATTCATTGATAGACAACGCACAGCTATAAACGGCTGGATCTAGAAGCATGCAATTTTGCACCTGGGTTTTATATAACAAAGGTGCAAACTAAGGAAGGATTTATTGAAAATTTATTCCCTAAAATTGTTAAAAAAAATAGTTCAAGTATCAAAGTTTGTAGGGGAAAAAGCTAGGCAGATGAAATCACATTTTAGTAGACGTTACAACAAAAACATTCCAACCAACCATACCACGGAAAATCCCTAATAACAGTAAAATACACCGCAAACAAAAGAAGCATATTTACAAACAACTAACCGGACTCAATGTGCCCGAAATAACCACAAAGTATGCTTAATGTTAGTAGCTGGAATAGGGCACGATTTGCTGCCTCATCGCCTATTAGCGTCAATCAACATAGAAAAGGAAATTGGTAATGGAATACTTGCTAGAAGCCTTTTGTATGCCGTGTTTGAAGGAGTTAAGTGTGGCCACTCTTTCTTTAGTAAGCCACTTTGTATAAAAATATTTTTTTATTTTAGAAGGTAAACCGGTGTTTGGATTTTCGGCAGGTTTACGGTGTTAGGCTCGCCCCTTATAACATAGGACTTAAACTTAACTGATGACGGTATAGCTACTGCGGATTCTGCCTAACCTTTCGGGTAATACAGGCATGATGAAGAAGGTTTAAAAAACAATTAAAGTTTTTGATCACAATTTTTTTACCGGTAGCAGAACATTGTAAATTCTTAATTTTGTATAGTGTCTAAGGTCACCAAAATACAGGCTGTGCCTAGTTTGGAACCCGCTGTTAAACCTGTCAGTTTTCGGTGGTGTGTACTAATAAATGAATTCACTCAGATCAGATCCAGCCTGTCCCCCTTGCTGCCCTCCCCAGCGACGTCCTAACCCGAGGCCCGTACCGCACTGGGGGTGCCCCACAGGGTGCCCTTAGCGAGTTGTCGCTTAGTTTATAAGATTGCCCTGGCTGGAGGCCTTAATTAATATCAAGGCACACACAGGATTCTCCGGTTAAGCAGAAGCCAGCCCTAGGTTGACCTGTGAGAGAAAAAAAACCACTCTCAAAACATTAGAGAAAAATACCAACACTTCGACAACATGACCATTCAGTGGGACCAAGCACTGGGAACATTACAATAGGCGATATAAAAAAACCTTTTCTGAGTCACTTTTAAAACCTTCAGTAAAATATGAGTAAAATATGTTACTGATACCTGTACTAAATACCTACTCATTTGAGCGTAGAAAGGTTAATGAGTCCATGATGTAAGTATCCAATAAATAAACGTAACGTCCGCCATTCCCTTCTTAATTATATTTTCTAAAACATTCTCTCTTAATTAGAAATAACGATAGCAAATGATGCGTCAGTTTCCATCAACGCCATAAACATGGCTAAAGCTCCGTGCACAGCCTCGGGCGATGCAACTCACGTTAAGCGACACACGCCGCGCCACCAGTCAACCCGTACTGATAGATTGCAGACTGGACTCCGGTCAACGGATTTCCAAAACAAATATCCTGAAGTAACTGCGAAGGGCGGACGTTTTGGGGTTTCGTCATGTAAATTTTTATCAGCATCTTACTACTATGTATTATAAGCGTTGAGCCCCACACCAGAACCGTCATTTGCTAGAGCGGGAAACAGAGGGTGCTGTCGAGTGCATCGTCTCTCCAATGCTACCACGTGGCACAACACTCCCGCTCTGTTCCTCGCTTTAGCAAATGACACTAAAAAAGGATAGGATGGAAAAATGCGATTCTGTGCTGATAGAGGTGGTTCAACCGTAAATGTGATTGTGAGGATGGATGTATGTATGTTTGTAACTCTTTCATGCAAAAGCTACCGAACGGATTTGCAAACAGATAGTTTGTAACTTAGATTAACACTTAGATTAATTTTATCCCGGTAGCACGATCCCGTCATTAACCGAACTGAAGTCGCGGGCATAAGCTTATAATAAAATTTCAATAAATGATTTGTCCAAGTCCGTAGCCAAACCGGAGTTCAGTCCGTTTGGTATGAGTGAACCTTTCGCTATACGGTGACTAATAGCTTGATCTAAATAACTTTTTAACCGACTTCTAAAAAAGGAGGTGGTTATGTATTCGACCAGCATCTTTTTTTTTGTCATGTATTGATTTATTTCTTTTCCGATTGTTTCATTTCTTTTCCCCACAGTCGCTGTCACAAGACGCGAATCGCTGCCTGTAGCTCGTGGCCGAGGGGTTACACAAAATGGCGTCCCATAACATTCAATTGATATTCCATTTTCGAAATTACAACGGACTTTCCGAGTTTTGTACGATATTATGAAACAAGTACCTTTTTGTACATTTTGATTAGGAGTCAACGAAGCGTTATTCGATGGAGAATTAATTAATTTCGATAATTATAATTAATTTTAAAAGAGCGGTTTATGGATGAGTGTCATGATTAAGTTTTTGAACAAAATGCTGTGAAATGGGATGAGGAAAAACAGTGATTAAATAATAACAATTTTGGGAACGTTACAACTTTATTTTGTCGTTTATTTTAATAAAGCTACTGTCAGAATTGACACTTTATATTACCGGAAAAGGTAAAATATACAAATAAGTTGTTTCTCTATCGTTTTATTGCGATTTATGATTAAAATATATCACATTATAAAGTAGTCTGTGTGATATAGATATGTACGAGATTCTATATTACAGTTCAACGAAGTACCAATGCTATTCGTATTTATTAAAAATGCTACAGAGTGGAAATGTTTCGTTCTGAACATATTTACTTACTTAGACGTGTACTTATATTTAATACTAGCTGACCCGCGCAACTTCGTCTACGTAACATTTTTTATTAATGCTCCGCTTTTTTTTGTCGCAGCGTGATGATATATAGCCTATAGCCTTTCTCGATAAATGGGCTATCCAACGCTAAAAGGATTGTTCAATTCGAACCAGTAGTTCCTGAGATTAACGCGTTCAACCAAACAAACAAACTCTTCAACTTTATAATATTAAGTATAGACAAGCTGTTGCCCGCGACCTTCGTCCGCGTGAAATTATTATTATTATAAAAATATTACTTCCTCATTTGAATCGAATTTTGTTAACAATTTCAATGGTTTTATTTTTTTGCACGAAACCTTAAACCCTTTTTTTAAAGTATTAGTATCAGAGTAAAACTGCCTGTATACGACTCATAACTGTTATTGCTTGATCACTACTTCTCACTGGATAGCAAATACAAATATATATTTGGAAATATATATTTGATATTAAATAAATATAAAATTTATATATATATATATATTATATTCTTATTTGGAAAGAGGTCCTTTATGGTATGGTATAGGACCTCTTATGTTCTCATTCCAAAACGAAAATAAACAGTAGGTATATGTTTTATGTATGGAAATATTAAGTACATCAATGAATTGTATTGTAATAGAACAATAGATTACATTATAAACATGCGACCTTTCATGAAGTTTTACGATCTTGAACTTCTCAATTTGTACTAAAAGTTCTTGTCATATTGTGTAATAAGAAGGTTTTAATGTTATTCCTAAAGTTATGACTTTGATAACACAGCCAGAATTGTGGGCGAATAGCTGTTAAGTCTTATAAAACTCGTGTTCCATTGAATGTATTTCCAAGGACATCTGACATCTAGCATAATGAGCTTTTAACGTACCCACGGCTGGGATATAGGCCTCATATCTGAGTGGGCCGTAATCTATCAAGCAGGCCTATTTCGGTGGATGGCACAGGTCTTCGGTTTTGTGGTGATGTAATTAATTACATCACAACTACAGTACTGTCACAAGTTATTATGCCCTGTGACTGGGACTGTAGCTTAGTTTTTTTTTTGTGTTTTGACATTCAAAAGTGCCTGTAATGGTCTAATTGAAATAAATGCTTTGAGTTTGAGTTTACACAAAGTAATGTGCCAGCCTGGGTTTGAACGAGATGACGGTAACTTATGACCGAAATAGTGTCAATCAGCGGAGATTAGCCATCACCTCATTAGGTACATATAGTGCAGAGGTTCTCTTTCAGTTTTCTCGTCCTCATTGTTTGCTAGGACGGCAATTCAACACTACCGGAGAGAAATCGGGCACGAGATTCCATGCTCTGGGCTAATAATGTGTTCAAGATTAAGACATGCTGCGTCATGTAATTGAGTTTTCAATACTAATGTTATAAAGAGGTAAAATTTGTAAGTTTGGTAAAGGGTAATCTTCGGAACTCCTGATTCGATTCCGAAGATTATTTCAATAATGGAAAGCTACATTATCCTCGAGTATCAAAGCTAGGACTGGCCTTTCCCGTGGGATTATAACCGACCATAATGCGAGCGAGATTGCGGACAAAAGCTTGTGTATCATAAGTAAGATAATTTTAAAAGCAAAACATTTATGATTTTCCAGACCTTCCCTCTGAAATCACATAAATTCACACACAAAAGACCTATTCAGATTGCATGACTGTGACTCCAAAATCCAGGGTTGTCACTTTATCGCACCGAATATTCAAACAAGGTTGCTCACAGAACCAAGGTAGTAATAAACAAAGTTTTTGTTGTGGCGATAAAAACAGAAACATTTTAGGGTTGAGCGCCGAAGAAACGCTCGATTGCTGTTTATCAAGATTGTTGAGAAACTATTGGACTTTTGTCGGTTAAGCTTGAGACTGAAAATTGTTATACAGAAAAGAATTTTTGCCGGAGTTTTGTTTTTAAACAAAGGCAAGGCATTGGTAAAAGTTTAATTGTGCTCTCGCGGGCTCTTTGATCGAGATGAAGTCGGTTTGAATGAACGGCTCCGCGAAATTGTTTTTAGTTTATTTTTCCTTTTTTCATCGTGTTTATTTGTTTTTGGCGTTCATTTTGAACGGAATTTATGCTGAACTGTGAAATTGGTGTTGTAAAATGTAAGTAATTTAAGTTATTTTGGAATAAAGAGCATTAAATAAGCTTACGTTTTTCATTGATATATTTACACAGTAGTGAAATCGAGCATTGTCGTCATTAGGAATAGCCATGAAGATGAATTGAACCGTAAGAAGATAGATAGGCCAGGTACATATGTAGTTCTTGCAACCGACCGTAGATGAAGCACGACCATAGGCAAGGATCGTAGCAGGTGGCGTTGTGTCATTTCTGCAATGAGAAAATATGTGAGTTTATGTATTGTGTTTTTACGAATTCTGGGAATTTAATCGTGGTTCACTTGATGCAGTATGACAGGTAGAATTATGCACGTTACGAATGCAGGAGACTTAATATAAACAACCTCAGTGCTTAGAAGGTACAGGTGAAGCGTATTTCTATAGTTAAAATGTCGACACTATTGCTTGGCTTTCGCTTTTCGGTGGTTTATTCTCATTACACCATCTACAATTGCTTCCTCGATCTAGTGATGACAAGCGCGACTGCTGAGCATGAGGTCCTGGCTTCAATTCCTAGGTCATTCAATGTGTTATTTTGTTTTTCCATCAGGAATTTCTCAGTAGCAGCCACGGAGCCTGGGGTTGTGCCCGGTTGATGGCAATACGCTCGCCCCCATAGCTAGCGAAATTAATGTGGGTGTGCCATTAGGTACACCTCTGCCTATCCCTATGGGGATTATAAGGCGTGATGTTATGTTATATGATTTCAATGTAATACATTTTGAATTTCCCAATATCGCGATTGCCAATAATATGATTGTCACTTTGTTTAGGCCCTATGATATTCACATGTAGTATTTTATATTAATTGTGTGTAAAGCTACGACTAATATCTGTGTCTTCTCAGTTAGAAATGAGTTTCCTTATGTCGTCTCAAGGGACCCGTAGCATGTAACGAAGATATAACTCCAGAATGAGTAATAGCTGTGCCTACCAACCTTGTTAATAACGTAGATGAGAATTACAATCCCTATAAAAGCGTATTTGTTGAGGTGGTAATGAACACGTCTTCGCACCTACTTCAAAACTTGATGAGTACGGTCTCAATAAAGGAAGTTTGTTATGTCCGTGAATTTTACCACACCTGCCTAGCTCTTTCCTAACTATATTTTAGGTCGGCTTCCAGTCTATTACGAATTAAGTGATTATCATTCATCATCTGCCTAGCCTTTTCCCAACTATGTTGGGGTCGGCATCCAGTCTAACCGGATGCAGCTGAATACCAGTATTTTGCATGGAGCGACTGCCTATCTGACTTCCACAACCCAGTTCGTACTGGGTAATACGATACCCATTGGTAAGGCTGGTTGTCAGACTGTCGGGCCACTGACTACCCATGTAATGACTGTCAAAGATCTACAAATGACAGCCGGGACCAACGGCTTAACGTGCTTTCCGAGGCACGGAGGAAACTCGGTATGTAATGGGTGGTCACATATCCACGGACCAACGCAGGCAAGGGCGGCTTAACCTGACGATCGACCCGAGCAGCTGATTATTTAGCCACGAGCTCCTAAGTGATTATCAGTATCTCCGATAAAATCAATCAATCAATATATTTATTTGCTAGAATATGGTACTTACATGAGGTGTTATTTTTTTTTTCATATTAGGCCATAACATGTCGTGCAAATGTATTCAGAATCAGCGGGATAGGGGGATGTAATGATTTGATGGCCTATCTGACCTTCACAATGCAGTTGCTGGGAACCACGACAACCCTTGGAGATACTAGTTGTCAGACTTTCGGACTACCCGCATCGACTGCCAGAGATTAAATGAGAGAAATCAAAATCGAAGCATTTATTTCAAGTAGGGCTAATTACAGGCACTTTTGGATTGTCAAAACAAAGACAGCAATAAAAATGAAGCTACAGTCCCAGTCACAAGACATAATAACTGTGAAAGTACTGTAGTTGCCCATTCCAAAGCGTAGATCTCTATGGAGAAGAATGGGCAAGAATGAGAAAAATGACAGCCTGGACCAACGGCTTAGCATGCATTTTGAAGCACAGAGGAATCTCGATATGTACCTAATGGATGGATGGTCATCTATCCATGAACCGAGGGCAGAGTAGAATCCGCCATATTTCGCCAGTTATGTTTAAGTCCTATGTAATAGGGGGCGACGAAGAATGCTACACTATTCTCAAAGCACTGCAACTCTTGACAGCCAGAATCAACAGTGGCGACCACCAGAAAAGCGTCGAGACAATGAAGCTCGACGAAGTCCCAGAGAAACGATTTAACTGTCTTGGCTCCCGCAACGAATTTAATCAGAAAATAATAGCGGAGGAGGAGGAGGAAAAACCAGGGTGTAGGGGGCGAGCCTATTGCCATCAACCGGGCACAAACAGTTAGACCTGGGAATCTATCGCAGGACCGCATGCTTAGCAGTCCTACTTGCGACTTCTAGATCAACAGTCATCATCTGCCAGGCTTTTTCTCAACTAGGTGGTAGGTATGTTATGGTTGGCTTCCAGTCTAACCAAATGCAGCTGAATACCCGTACTTTAAATAGAGCGACTGCCTATCTGAACTCCACAAACCAATTAGTACTCGGATACCCCTTGGTAAGACTGGTTGTCAGACAGTCGGGCCACTGACTACCTGTAAAGTCTGTCAAAAAACTAAACCAACGATATTTCAATTTATGTCTCATTATAATTTATTTACTGTAATGTAAAACTTTCTTAATAAGACCAACAAAGTTGATTACTCGGGCTTAAGTAGCCAATAAATTTTGTTTCGTGTGCCTCAACGTTTATGTAACCTTTTGTTAGGTATTTTTATTTTTATTGTTGATGTTGGAACGTAGATTTTTTACCTGAATTGTTATGCTATAATAATGTTTTCAGTATTATAGTATGATTTTTTGTGTAACAGCCTGGAGTGTGCATTTATGACCTGTTAATGGTAAAGACGTGGTGGACGGGGAGGAGCTAGTGGCTGAATAATAACAGCCGGATCGATCTTCAAGGTTAAGCAGCGCTTGCCAAGGTCGACATCGCGACGTCGAAAAGATGAAAAACAGTAAACATCGTACAACATTAGAATATTTCGATAGACCCTCAGGGTATATAGGCATGATGTTAGATCAATATTTTTTCGCCCTACTTACAACACGTAGTGTAAGTTGATATTATTACACTCAAAACATTTTGCCGCTACCTACGTTTTTTGACATATTTTTCTTACATTCTACAAATCCAATTTATAGAAGGTTACCTACTGAAACTCTATACTCCAGACACGACGACATTTCATAAAAGAGACAACAGTATAAATGGTAGAATAACATTCGTTCAGAGAATTTTTCTCACGTCAAAACATATTATGCTAGCAATTTTTTGTAACCTTAATAACGTTAGTTAATAACATAACTGTCAGAAAAAAGTCGGATGTACAAAACTCTCTGTATTTGTACATCTGACCTTATGCTTTTGAATTCGAGACATGTTATGACGCTTTTTTCGCCGCGGAGTGATATGCCTGTATACAATACCATTTTCCCTACCCTCAAGAAATTTTGACCTTATGTTAGAATCAGAAAATACTTGTGACACATCTTGTCCATTCCCAAAGTATGAAATTATTTGCTGGATGATTTAACTGGATTTTATTGGGTGGTAAAAAACGCGGACGTAAAACTGTAAACGTCAGGAAGGCTTAGAAAGACATGCTTTAACTTTGAGTTTGAGGCGTTCTGTAGTTTTTGCCAAACTCCACAACCAAACACAAGTTCACATAACATTTAAAAAAACTGTGTCCGTTAACTTCTTTTTTTTTTCATTTTTACCGTTTCTCCAATGTGAGAACATTCGAACTTTGTCACAGAAGCACTGCTTGCATACTAATGGCACAACTCTGCCTATACGAGGGATGAATAACGAGCGCAATTTTCATTCATTATGCCTGAACACATTGAGAAATGTCCGGGGCGGCGGTTTTTGAGTATTTCTGCGGGCATATTTTCTTAGGTGCCTCGTCCTAGAGTAACATATGAATATAAAGATAATTATATATGGTGGAAGGCAACGACACTAAAACAGTTCATCATTCTGAACCCCTGAAAGAAACATGGAAATTTTTCGTCGGTATTTTTTAACCGACTTCAAAAAAAGGAGAAGGTTCTCAATTCGGTTGTATGTTTTTTTTTTTATTTTTTGTGTTTGTTACCTCATATCTTCGTCATTTATGAACCGATTTGAAAAATTCTTCTTTTATCTGAATGGATCTACTTCCAGATTGGTCCCATAGAAAATTCATCGAAATCGGTTCAGCAGTTTGGTTTTGAAATCAAAATAGCTGGAAAAAATATGTCATCCAAGTAAAAGAATATGCGAAATTGATACTTGACAAGGATTTGTGTGTGATGCGATACCTAAAAAGGGTAAAATAAAAACTTTTTTGCAAAAAAAAACCGACTTCCAAAAAAAAACACTAAAAAAATAAAAACTTTTTTGCAAAAAAAACCGACTTCACGTAACAAACACAAAAAAAAAATAAAAAACATACAACCGAATTGAGAACCTCCTCCTTTTTTTGAAGTCGGTTAAAAGTGGAAAATAACTTTACTTTTGGAAGTCGGTAGCAAAAAAGTTAATGAAACAAACAATAGTCACCGACTTCCGAAAGTAAAGTTATTTTTCACTTTTATTGTGTTTGTTTTGGAAGTCGGTTTTTTTTTGCGAAGAAGTTTTTATTTTTAATCAGCTGTTCCATACATTTTCACCGTGTAAGTATTGCAGTTTTGTGGGAAACAGCGGTTTTTTTTAATAACTGTCGAAAAATGTCTATGTTGTTGGGGTTCAAAATGGTGTACTAAATATGTGGTAACCGTTTTGGCGTTGGTGTTCATTCAACAATGTATTAATATGCTTTGTTAGAAAAACAGTTCATTGGTCTGAAAACATCAATTGTTTAACTATCTTACTTACTATAGTACTATAAATGCGAAAGTTTGTTAGGATGGATGTTTGTTACTCTTTCACTCAAAAACTACTGAACGGGTTTGGATGAAATTCAGCACACATATTGTTTATAACCTGAATTAACACTTAGAATACTTTTTATTCCGGTAGTTAGACCCCGTAGGATGATCACCAAGCGGGAGCAAACGCGAGCATAAGCTAGTATTATAAAAAAAATTAACATCACACCTGTAATAACCGAAGTGTAAGGCAGAGGTAGGTATACTTCATATTCCTCATAGTAGGTACCACAGCCAGATTTTGCCAGTTATGTTGAAGTATCATGGAAAAGATCGTGGGCTTATTTTGATTCTGTAATGTAGAATATGTCGCCAAGCGGTTGGTCGACTTTTCACGTGACCAGAGGGCTGGCCTTTTTTTGGCCAAAGAATCAGCATTGCCATCCAACGTGGATTGCCATGTTGGATGGCAATGCTGATTCTTTGATGCCAGCCTTCTGGGCACTTTTCCTATTGACAACGATGTGGACGAATTTTTTGACGCCCTGTAATAATCTTCCCACTTTGTACATATTATATTATTATTTTAGATCTATGTGTAGTTTGTAAATAATGTACACATTAATTAACTTTTATTAAATCATCAAAATATTTACCTTATTTACAAACTAATATTAGATCTAAAATAAAAATATGTACAATTACGGGGCGTCAAAAAATTCGTCCACATCGCTGTCAACAGGAAAAGTGTAAAAGTGTACACATTGAAATAAAATAAAAAATATCGGCTGTTATTTTATATATTTCAAACTTAAGTGACCTGGTCGTCTGCCTACTACCATAAACTTTTAATGAGAGGCTGAACTGAATAACAAGTGCAGTTTAAACTTGCACCGTTCGTCATTATCTAACACATTCACCACCTGTATACGGTCCACACCTCGCACTTTTTACAAAGTTTTGTAACAACGGAGGTAAAAAAAAAATGTTGATAATTAATAAAGTATCTTTGGATTTGCCTGGAAAATATGACTGTAGGTAAACAACCAACAGTGAAGAAAATTGCAACTACCCACTCAAATCTATAATAAGAGACGTATTCGGAAATTTTAATTTTATCAATTAAAAAAAGAACTCACAAAATATTTTTTCCATATACCTACTTAAGTATGAAGAAAAAATCCTTGCTCCAAAACATTTCTTCTTCTTAACAATTGAAAGGAGAAAACTTAAAGAAACAACATTATTCTAACTTACACCATAACTCGAGCCTACCAAAATTAAGTCGTGTTTAACAAAAGTATGAATGTACTACCAAATTCTAAAAATACTTTAACAAAAGGGATCAAAATTAAAACAGGGAACAAAGTTTATATCACCCTTTTTTGTAACCTTCTTTTACCTGCGCCCTAGGTTAACTGGGCTGTGGTTTTCAGCAATCCCTACAGAGTGAAAGAGGAACTTTTGGAACTTTCGGGGAAATTATGTCTTATTTTTATTACTTCCTTAGTGGCTTGGACAGCTCGAAAGTTTGACAGCCGGTCTTTATAAAGCAATATGAGAAAAAAATAAAGAAAACATATTTATTTGGCATATGACACAAGTGCACACGGAAATGACTCACAGCTGCTCCAAATGGTTTTTTTTTTGGTTGGGAAATCATCAAATGTCCTCTCCCGCCTTGGGTGGAGCGGGAGGGCGTGTCAGACTCTTACTGACTAAAACCCACCCGTGTTCCTTCAGTAGCCTGTGCCAAGGGCCACGGTAACTCTTTCGAACAAACCCGCAACCCTGGTAGGTCCAAATGGGCCTGGTTCAGCAAACTGCCCAGCAGTTAGTTCCTGACGCTGGTTTATCGTGTTAGATTAGGGTTACGGATGTCAGATAAGCAGTCCCTTCATGTAAAATACTGGTATTCAGCTGCATCCGGTTTGACTGGAAGTCGATTCAGACATAGTTGGGTAAAGGCTAGACAGATAATGATTACACAAAATTTCCGTGCAGTTTCTTTTGCTCGACAGTGGGATGTTACAGCCTGAGAATCAAATTGAGTATTTGCAACGCTACTCAAAAGTAACAAGATACAAACTCAAATGACCAATGATTTTGGGGTTCGTACACTAAGCGACTTACTAACTAACTTGCTATTCTGGTTACAGACAACTCGGTGGCTTGGTAATTTGATCACATTTCAAAATAAGAGGCTCATTTACATTTTCACAGTTTCAATATTCGATTTTCACTATAATGCGAAAATGTATACGTTCAGTCCCCATAAACTATACTTAGTGAAGAGATATTGGGAGCATTTAAAATTATCAATATTTCTGTTATACCCACAGGTAACATTCGAAATGGACTGACATTGTTAACGGAAATCCGTATCGGCAATAATAAACTTTAATATGTTGGCATGTTTTTTCCGGAATCGGGTCACCTGAAAAATAATACGAATCTCCTGGGCTTTTGTGGGAGCAACTTTTGACGCTGAGTTGATATGTAGCTTTAATATTCACATAAATATTCACTCCATGTAAAATTAAGAACAGACATCAAAATAGTTGGGACAAGGTGGACGGTAATGTTATTTGATGAAACGTTTTTTTATACTAATTAAGATAACGCTTTTTTCAGCTCCGTGGAACTTCAACCATATTACGGTGACGCTTTACCGTATCTCATACTATTGCGGATTTTATCAGGATAAGGCGACCATACAGTTATTATTATCAAAACTTTACCGTCAGCAAAACTTACATCATTATCATTGATAGCCTTGTTCGACCCACAACTGAGTAATAGGTCTCCTACCTTTTCTGGCGGTACTTTCATACAAGCCTGAAAACTTGGTTTACCGTTATAACCTACTTACTACTCTTCATGATTTTAGGGTTTCTGAACAGTCAGCTTTTCTTATGCGCTTACCGTACAGTTGGCCCTTTAGCACGCCAGTCACATCCAAGTCGTCCCCACAATCTTCCTTATACGTATGTACATTCGCCAAGTCCAACTAATACATTGTCTGCAGCCCGTCTGTGAATAACCTAAAAATAAAATGTAGTTTTCTACTGTAGGTGCTTATTTAGTTCACGAGTGTCCCGTAGTTGAAAAGAGCGTTGACCTAAAGGCTGACCGCTACAAGCAGCTTAACCCCAACACTGCAATGTTGCATGTAACTTTGTCATTAACCAACATAAGTAAACTTCCATTCAAAATTCTTCGTGAAATTAAAATCTTTTACGAGTTTCAGTACGACAAAAAAACAGTGCCAAGCTGCTCCGTCTCATAATTATATTGAAACAATTCTGCAATTACACTGGCAACCCTGACCTTATATAGTGCCTATCCCACAGCCAACGATTAGCGGGGAGAGAGTAGAGCGAGCAACTAGAAGCCAGTACGCGAGCTGCGAGGGTCTAGTTCGGATAGTTTTGTCGTTGGGCAATGAGCGAGTGCGCCAGTGCGACGGGCGATTAATCGAGCCCAGTCACTTACTTATATGCGTATGCATGTCTCTGTCCCAAGCGAGTACCTCGGCGAGTTATTTGCCCGCCATGAGAACGTCGTCAAGCGAGTTTTTGTTCCTTCATAGCTCTTGTCGCTGCGATAAACTACTAAAATGATACTTATGGCTAGCAGTGGGAATAGTCATTGATCAGCTATATTATGATATACTATGTCTCTCATTTACTGACAAGGGACCTACGTCTTCACTGGGGGAGTTGGTTCCGCCACTTCTTCACAGCTAAAACATTTTGAAGTGGCGAAGGGAGGTTATGGCGACTGTCTCTTGTTAAAAAATGCTGAATATCAGATTTTACATAACATAACGTAACATCACGCCTGTAATTCCCGAAGGGTTAGGTTAGGTTAGTACACCCACATTTCGCCAGTTATGTTTAAGCCCCTTGTAATAGAGGGCCTAGTGCCATCAACCGGGCACAAATCCAGACTCCGTGGCTACTACTGAGAAATTCCTGATGGACAAACTCAATAACACTTTTCCCGACCTGGGAATCGAACCCATCTCATGCTCAGCAGTCGCGCTTACGACCAACGCAGCAAGGCAGCATATCAGATTTATTTGAATAAATTACTTCCGTATTTGAACTTGATCTCTTGTAGGTACGTTTTATAAGCGAGTAAATAGTTGATCGCTAGTCGCTTGCTCGTCGGCGACGTGACAGGTGCCTGAGGGGATGTAAGGTCATTGTTTCTTCTGCGCCTTACTCGCCGGTTCTGTTATGCAAAATAATGAATTCGTCAGCCCAATGGGGTAGCTGCATTATACTGTGAAATATCACACTTTGCATTTAGGTTAGGGCTGTAGTTGGAGCTATGCGAATGGATTAAGGTCTATACCCTTAATCCATTCGCAAGGTTACACATTATTTTATAACTTTACGCCTGTAATCCCCGAATGGTTAGGCAGAGGTGTCGCCTATAGTACACCCACCCTCTTAGAGCATGCGGAACCTGGTTTAGGTCCCATTGTAAAACCCGGTTTTTCTGGGGTTTTACTACGGCGAGCCTATTTACCAGGCACAAATCGAATCTCCATGGCTGCTACTGAGAAATTCCTGAGACCTGGGAATCGAATCTATCATGCTCAGCAGTCGTGTCTACAACCACTATAGCAACGAGGGAGTTTAATATACAAGGTGTATATTAAACATAATATTATATATTATGTTTAATATACAAGGTGTATATTAAACATAATATTATATATTATTATATTGGGACATTATGTCAGTATGTTATAACCTAAGATGTCTGTAACAATGTTGTCACTGTATGGAAATAAATAAAATAATAAGGTTAAATTAAATGGCAAAACTTTTCGGATACGACGGGTTGGACAACTGATTCCGGGGTCAACGGCTTATGGTCATAATTATTGTTTTTGTACTTACATGGTTACTTGAGTGTTTACTTTTCGAAAATTTTGTTTTGCCATCAATATAGATATCATGAATTTAAGGATTAATTTGAAACTTAACAGAGATGGCTTTGTGGTGTAACCGTCGGATTGCCATGTCATAGGTCTCGAGTTCACACCCTAGACACGCACCTCTGATTTTTCGGATTCATGTGCGTATTGTATAATTATCACTTGCTACGAAGAAAAACGTAAGGAAACCAGCATGCCTGAGAGATATTACTCGACGGCTTGTAAAGCCAAGCCAGAGACCCTTGGGCGGCATAAAAATTCTGACACCAGGATAGGTACTAAACACACGAAAACGAAGAAGAACAAGAAAGAATGTGAAACTTCACTGAAAAAAAAATATTAATAAAATAAAGTTAACTCTGACGTTTATTTTTCATCAGAATAATGTCATATTGTTATTTGAATTTTACGCCAAACTTTGCTTTATTTTTTTTTTTTAATATTTTATAGTAACAACACAGTTAGTGAAAGTTCAGTAAAAGGACAAAGCTCTAAAATTCACCCGAGCTTGACCACTTTGTAGACTTTAATCCGGTTGAAGAAGAAGCGTAACAAAGTTCCCAGCACCCAACAAATTATGTATATTTATGTAAGTACGAGTAGTTTTAAAAGAAACAAAATAAAATTACTAGTTCTTTGTCCAAGAATAAAAAGTCCTTGAATATAAAGTCGAGTAAGAATTAAGTTTGGAAACTGGGAATGAGAACTCCCATTCAAAAAAGTACTTAAGTAAGTGAGCTCTAAGTTACTTTTTAAAACTGCTCAAACAGAAAACGGTAGCATTTGTTCAGACACTATGAAATCTTGACACATAGAACTTCAATTAAGGAACTTACTAAACTTTAGTCATGTTTTAAGTTGTCAAGAAAACTATAAAAAACTGAAAATCCTTGGGTTTGCGATATTTGTGAAACCGTGTTGCAACAGTTTTTTTTTATAAACCATTTATAATATCATGACTGCCTCGTTGGTGAGTACGAGGCCCTGGGTTCGATTCCCGGGTCGGACAAAGTGTTATTGGGTTTTTCCATCAGGAATTTCTCAGTAACAGTGACGGAGTGTGGATTTGTGGCGGATCGATAGCAATACGCTCGCTCCCTATTACATGGGACTTAAACGTGACTGGCGAAATGTGGGAGTACTATTAAGTACACCTCTGTCTATCCCATTTGGGTGTTACAGGCGTGATTTTATGTTATGTAAAGTCAGCGAAAAATATCTATCGCTCCATCAGACACCACCACCTTTATTCGCGCAGAGGAAGTTCATTAATTCATGGTAGCCTGTTTTGGACGGGCCGAGCAAAAACCACAGCGGATGCCAAAAAACTAAATGTTTTCATAAAGAAAATTAAGACGGTATTATAATAACTGTCTTATGCTTATACAAGGTTTCAACTTAATGTTTATAAGATTAACTTTCCCATTCATTCTGACATTAATTATGTATGACTTTTCCTTGGCAACGTAGAGAGGTCATTTTTCTGCAATCACTTTTACCAATATCAAAAGGTAATTATCTAAACGGAGCGATTACGAAAACTTCCGCCGTTTATTGACTAAGAAAAAAATGCTAGATACTCCTTATATGTTTATTATAACAAATCACTGACAATAATTATACTTAATTTATAATTTTTTTAAAACTTCTATTTCATTAAGTTGGTGATTTCAGACTTATATTAATTATAAGTCCAGGTTTCCTCGCGATGTTTTCCTTCACCGATGTCTGTGATGTCACAAGATAAACATAAAAAAGTACATATGAATTTGAAAAAGTCACATTGATACATCGGTATTGGTGGTGTCTGAAATCGGCAACCCGTCTTGAGCAAGCGTGGTGATCAAATGCTCGTGCCTTCTCTGTATGAGAAGAGGCCTTTGCCCTGCAGTGGGACAGTAACAGGCTGGTATTTTTATTTAATTAAGTAATCGTGCATTGTCACGAGAACCAAACGTGTGTGCCAAATTTCAGTCCGATAGCTTCAGTGGAAGTGGTGAAATATCGATTGCATAATTCCGGGACATACAAGTGAAGTTAAGTAAAAGCTTTAAAAAAAAGACAAGAATTTGTGTTTAAATTCATTCATTTAGAAAAAAATTGTGACGTCCAGTAATCCGCACTGGGCCCGCTTGGTGTTTTTTTTTATATTTGATGGGCTTACTCTTGACCTCAATCTTGTCCTGAGAACAGAGATGAAGTCGACGATGGAACGAGATAACCCAAAAAAAGCCGAAGAAGAAGAACTCGCGACTTAAATAGTTTGTGGTCATATGAACTTGGGAACACCGACACAGGCAGGAAATGGTGATGTGAATGGATGGTGGAATGAGCCCGTGGAGCTCTAGGGCACACTCACCGAAGTACAGTCTGTAAAAGACTGACAAGCATGCAACTTTGCGGCGGATTACATCCAGCTCTCTCTAATAGAGATGCAGTGGTTCAGCATTGAAATATTATATGTAGATAGGCTGATAATGTAAATCAATAAATTAAGCTGTAGGTAATAGAATAACAAAACTAGCCTAACAAATTCAGTGTCACCCTGATTTTATTTTTTCCATAGAGTATATAACCACTAGAGAGCTTATAGGCCGATTTCTTCTAAGTACACGACTCACTACCGCGGGCCGGGGGACGAGGAAGAACGCGCGCCTGCAATTGGTCAGTTCAAGGTCAACTTGCATAGGTATGCATATCGTTAGGGCGGATCTATTTGATTAGGGGAAAACAGTCGATATCGATAAAATGGATTTTAACATTATGAAAAATACTCAATTAAAATCGTATAAAAATAATGATATTTAATCAAAAACAATCGATTACAAAAAAACATGTATCCTGTTATTATTGATTTTTAAAATGAATTAATTTGGTAAAAGTTTTTCGAATTTATGTTTTAAGGTCCTGAACGTATAAATTGCACCTTTTTTTAAGTCGGTTAAGAGTAGATAGGTATTTTATTGCAGTATATGAATTGAATAACATTTATATTAATTAAAATTTTATTATTGTCGATATCAATTTCGGATAGTAAAGGCAACATCACGGGTTTCTACTATAAACACACAAAGGGAAAGAAACGGATAAAAGAATTAGAATTGTCTAATGAAAGAACGAGACATTTCCAAAAGACATCAACGCGGAAATCAAATATTGTGCTATTTCACCCGACCACCATTTTAACAAGACCTCTACGGTCGCTCATGATCTCATTAAATCAAAAATAATTTTCTTACTGTTTACTTACCGGTGAAAAGTCATGCCATCCTTTTTGTAACTAGATGTTTTGGAATGTTTCCCACACCACTTCACCGCGCATGAAGGCATTTTGATGCGTTATAATTGCATAAAAAGTTTAAAAAATTGGAATAATTTAGCGTGCACACAGGTCTAATACTTGGTCACAACTAAAATGGTTACTAGTACCGTAGCCTATATGTAGGCGACAAAACACTAATAGTTTTCGAGCATCGGGGCACTGTATGCGCAGTCAAGTGGTTATATAGTCTTTGATTTTTTCCCCTGATTTTATTTTTAGGTCCAGGGATCGATTCCCGGGTTGGGCAAAGTGTTATTGGGCTTTTTCCATCTTGAACTTCTCAGTAGCAGCGACGGACTCTGGATTTGTGCCCAGTTGATGGCAATAGGCTCGCCCCCGATTACATGAGACTTACAAACATAACTGGCGAAATGTGGGTGTACTATTAGATACACCTCTGCCTAACCCTTCGGGGATTACGGATTATGCGTGTTGTTATGTTATGTTATAATTATATTTCTCTACAAAAAAAAAATGCTTCATTTTTAAATAGACACAATTTTATACAATCGAACCTTTTGTTATTTGAGCACACGTTTCAAGAGTCACCCAACCTCATTGACGCCACTCTGCCACACTTGTGTTCTATTAATATATAACCCGTGCACAATGCAATTGTAACGCATATGTACCGAATCATTGTATTGAATACAATGTACTGTAATCAAATTGAGTGCTCTCGCATTGTATCTCAGTTGGCTATGGAAAAAAAATCATTTTTCCAATTAAAACTGGACGGGTTTCAAACAGTATGGAAGATATCTCGTGGCTTTCCACGAATAGTTTCAGTCTCAGTGAAAAAAAACGTCGGAACTGTTCACTGCCACTTAGGACGTCTTAAATACAATAGGCATTGCAGATGTGTTGCCTATAGAAAATGCTTTAAATGTATCACACAGTTTTCTAGTGGCACACCTATATAGTAACAGCCGCACGGGTCGATCTTCAATGTTAAGCCGCGCTTTCCAAAGCCAGTCTGTGGATGGGTGATCATCCTTAAATACCGAGTTTCCTCCGTACTTCTAAAATCACGTTAAACCATTGGCCCCGGTTACCATTTGTAAATTGTTGACTGTCGTTACAGATACTCAGTCTGACAACCAGTCTTAGCAAGGAGTATCAAATTACCACGTACTAAATGGGCTATGGAGGTCAGATAGACAGTCGCTCCATGCAAGATACTGATATTTAGCTGCATCCGATTAGACTGGATGCCGACCCCAAAATAGCTGGATAAAGGCTAGGCAGACGACGTAGTAACACTCCTACATTTGCCAATTACGTTAAGTCCTATGTTCAAGAGAAATCTGTGCTCATTTCTAAGATACATTTTGCACAACACTCACTACACTAAACAAAGTACATAAATTCCTCTAAGAAAACAATAAACACCGAAGTGGAAGTAGCCCAGTAACTGGATATTCCATTTTACTGGGCGATCGCTTTCAGTAACCTACTTCTGAGTAACTGCATCAAACGAAATAAGTTTCAGTTGGAATATGACGAGGCTTCGTGAAAGCAAACAGAACACTACGTAGAATCGTTGGATTTACACCTTGCAATATATTTTGTGTGACATACTGACGTGTGATATGGCTAGCAACGGTTTTCTTTGGAGTTTTTTATTTATAGTCCAGTAGTTATGTACTTTTACTTGGTAAGTATTCCGAAGTTAATGGAACTTTAACAGGTTGTTTGGGGGTAGGAACTACACTATGAAGACTATCCTATGTTTTCAACCTCGAGGACCCTGTGCTAACTAGGGCGGGTGGGACAAAAACCTCTAACCAACCTGTTACAGTTTCATTAACTTCGGAATACTTTCCAGCTAACTCACCACTGTCCGAGATATTGACTGGATTATTAAGTGTGTAGCGATTTTTATTTCTATCATACAATTTATTTGTCATTTTTAACCGACTTCTGAAAAATGAGGAGATTATATTATGTTCCTGCATCTTTTTTTCATGTATTTAAACCGTTTTCTCTGTGATTACTAATCGAATTTAAGTGCTTTGTTCATTTAGTGGAAAGGTCACTCGAAGACCCCATATTAATTTTTATATATTTTGCTTTGGTACTTTATTAAATTATGAAATATCTTCTATAATATGCATTTTTTCTTCTTCGTCTATGTAGCTAATAATTTCTAGTTACAATGTGAAATTTATATTAGACAAGGATTTGTGTGAAATGCCATAACTAAAAAGGGTAAAATTTTTCATTTTTTTTTTTGCAAAAAATCACATAATTTGTTTGTCATTTTACTGTCAGCCAATAAAGGAATGCACTTGGTTTGAATTGTAATACTCGTAATCAAAATATGAAAGTTAGATATGTTGAAACAATAGATGACTGATTAACTGTCCCCTTAATCAAGAAGAAGATGAATGCCTTGATGATTATGGTAAGAATGTACGGAACAGCTGTTTATTTTTGAAAACCGATTTAATTTAACTCGCTGCGGGATCCGAACCTAACTCGTTGGTTTTTTTTTATCACTACATAGTATAAAACAAAGTCGCTTCCCGCTGTCCGTCTGTCCCTATGTATGCTTAGATCTTTAAAACTACGCAATGGATTTTGATGCGGTTTTTTTAATAGATAGAGTGATTCAAGAGGAAGGTTTATATGTGTAATACTTGCATATTATAGTAGAGAAAACATTAGTATCTACATTGCACCCGTGCGAAGCCGGGGCGGGTCTCTAGTTATTATTAAATAGGCTTGCGTTTGGCCGCAACTCGCCTGATGTGAAGCGATGATGCAGCCTAGGATGGAGCACGCTTGCCTGGAAGAAACCTAACTCAAACTTCACTCGAACTTTGAAAAGATACAGATTATTAAGATCAGGGAACAGAAAATCCGGCAGAATAAAATAAAGCCGGCGGATTATTAAACACAGGCGTAAAATTAATGTTGAAGCCAGTTCACAAACCTTTGTCCCAGTATGTCACAAACAAAGTTGTCCAACACATCGCTATGTAAATGTCACTGCATTTAGACATATGCACACAGACTTTAGTCACAAAATGATGTTTGTGCACAGCTTTGGCGTGTCTAGCTAGAATGTGTCCGTTTTCATATTTCTCGTGCAGATCTTTTAATCTGGGCTGGGGGTTAAAGTGTAATAGGGAGGGGTGAAGGTGATGGATGTTCGGATGTTGAATGTATTATCACAGAGTTATAAAATTTAAAAAGTGTATTATTATTCTTTTTTGTGTTCGCTAAAGCAGTTTCTGAGAGATCTTGATGAATGTCCACTGCTATAGGGGATGCGCCAAGGTAGTCCGTGAAATTCAATTGTTTTAGGTTTTTTTGTAACTTGCAGGTCAGTTTCATGCTGTATGTGAAACTAAATATGATTCACGACCGTTACACGTATGTATTTACATAATTATAATCATTAAAATCATCGATACAACCCTCTAAGTTCATTTAAATGGGGTTAAATGAATGACTAAGTATTGACAAAATGCTTAATATGTGTGAATAAAGCTTAATATAATATAATAATAATAATAATAATAGATACTACGTGGCTAGATAATAGAGGAGCTCGTGGCTAAATAATAACAGCCGTTCGGATCAATCTTCAGGTTAAGCCGCACTTGCCTGGTTGGTCCGTGGATGGGTGACCACCCATACATACCGAGTTTCCTCCGTGCCTCAGAAAGCACGTTAAGCCGTTGGTCCCGGCTGTCAATTCAAGATCTTTGACAGTCGTTACAGTCAGTGTCCCGAAAATCTGACAACCAGTCTTACCAAGGGGTATCGTATTACCTAGTACTAACTGGGTTGTGGAGGTCAGATAGGCAGTCGCTCAATGTAAAATACTGGTATTCAGCTGCATTCGGTTAGACTGGAAGCTGACCCCAACATAGTTGGGAAAAGGCTAGGCAGGTGATGATGATGTATAGATGCAGCAATCTAGATGTTTGCTGTTATTAGCTGACAGGACAATGCTTTAAGTAGATACTACCAATATCTTAACTCCTTATTCTTTACTTGACCCAGGCTTAGAAAATTCTCGTCTTTTCTTCACCCATACACCCTACCTACACAAAACTATAAACCATACACTACTTACCGTAACACAAGTAAGATAGATACCACACAAGGTTGCTCACCGCAAGGTTGTTACCTGATAACGCGTGTCGGGTGAAGGTATGCGATACTATTCCTTACGATACCCGACCCCTGTGGTTACCCTACCTTAGTCTAAGAACCCTTCGTTTGATGTTTATTTTTTCTTGTATCTTCAAGTTAGTGGAAGATTGTAGTGTTAGTTTTGTTAAATAATCTTGGTGATGTAAGATTTTTAGAGGTGAGTGGACTAACCCATATAACACGAATGTGATATACTAATAAATGAAGCGTGAGCTTTAAAGTTCCGTGCCGAATAGTCCTCAATTATCCCGGGCAGCGAGTGTACGTATGTACCTTTAAAGTAATTCATCTACTTACCTGGTTGTCTACCTTTCGGTCCACTAGAAAGATCCACAAATGAGAGCCGCGACCAACGGCTTAGCGTGTCTTCTAAAGCACGGAGGAAACTGTGTATGTAAAATTTATAGTCACACATCCATGGACTGACCTCATCAAGCACAGCTGAACCTTCAATTTAACAATGCGGCTGGTATTAGTTAGCCACTCTTGACTTACTACTCATTTATTACTAAAAAAGATACCAATTTTCTAAAGTCAACAAAATATTCACCTTTATCTTTTATTATTTTGAAAGTGGAACGATCGAAAACATACTTTCCTTTGCCCTGTAAAAGAACACAACGGGGAATCTTCTAGTTACGGAGATATTGGGGTCAAAGTTCCAACTTTTTCACAACTTTTTTTTAAGCTTATAACTTTAATTTAATACCTCCATGACCCGTTTACTATTCAATGGATCCATCAGCCCAATATTTCGAGTGCGTTACATTGAGTTTTACTGTAAAACATGATTTTTCACCCCCAAAAAAAGTCGTTTTGAATGCTTGGTTGATGGTTTTGTGAAGGGTCCGTTTTTCTTCACCGAAGCAAGTTTTAATTATACAATACACATATGAATCCGAAAAATCAGAGGTGCGTGTCTTGGGGCCGAACTTGAGATCTATGAGTTGGCAGTCCGAAGGTCACACAACTGGGCTATCACTGTCTCTGATATTGTTTCCTTTTTAAAATCACAATGACATTTATTCTTGTTTTGCTCGTTGTTGGGTTATTGTCACTGACAAGTCTGTAAGGATTACAGTTATGTATCTCTCACTTTAACAAGTTTGTTTTTGGCTTACTCATAGATAAAATAACTATATTGCATTTGTCACGATTCATAGCGACAGGACGGTAACTGACGTAGGTGTCTTTTGACACAAATCGGAACAACTAAGGCCCTGGTGGGTTACCATGATCTGTTAGTGCAGGAATGTGTGGGTAATAGATGGCGCTAGACAGCTGTCTAGCGCTGTCACTTTCCCACTCTCGGAATAATACTAAAACATTCCTACACTAACAGATCATGAACGTGGCATTAGATGTTTTGATCCATACTCGTGTAAACTGCGACACTACAAAGAAACCCGACCCTTTGTAATACCTAATTATGTGTGAATTTAAAATATTCATTTGTTAGAATTTGGAATTGGGTTGCGGTAGAATGGAGTTTTCGGTTAAGTGTGTAACTATGAAATCATTACGTATTCCCCGACGAGATAGGCTGGAATGTTCTTATTCGTCACGTTGTTAAGTTGTATGTAATAGGGATGAAATCCAATTTCTACAACGGCTTCCAACATGATTGACTAAAGCTTTTTGGTGTCATATGAAAATTCAATACATTTTTGACTTCCATGATCGTTACCATATCTGCTATGGAGGTTTTCCTAGTGCAGACACCAATCTCTCACAAACTTATCTAGGTACCGTAATTTTAAGCTCTATATACATTATAAGTCATTTTTGTGAAGATATAATAAATTATTTTGAATTTTTTTTCGCTTAAAGGGTGTCATTTTGTTTAGAAACTCTGGTTAATGTGGTCATGTCCCACAAAGCCTGCTAGCAAATCTAATATTTTTATTCTTTGTAACCCTTCAAAAAAACTTGCACGATATTTATGTCATGTTGTGAGATTACTTAACAAGAATTTTAACACACAATTAAATTGAATAAACCTTTTAAAAACAAACCTCCACATCAATAGTTTCGAATGAAAATCCAAACTGGGTCCAAAAATACTTGTACACTTGCCAAAACCGTAACAGTTACCCAGTCCAGAGAGTTTAAGCCGGCGAACCTTTTAGCCGTCAAATTATTTCGAGGTTCATTTAACTTTCTACATTTACAAGTTGCAAGTACTGTTATTGTAATCGTAGAAGAAAGTGTCCTTTGAAACAAAACACAATTTCATTTTGTTCGAAAATAAATGAATATCACAACGTACTTACTATGTACGTATTACTTAGTCAGTGGCCCGAAAGTCTGACAACCAGTCTTACCAAGGGGTATTAGGAAGTCGCTCCATGTAAAATACTGGGATTCAGCTACGTTCGGTTAGACTGGAAGCCGACCCCAATATAGTTGTAAAAAGGCTAGGCAGATGATGATGGCTTACTATGTACGTGTATGCAGATATAATAAAATAATAAATATTTTTTTTATTCAAAAATATAAAGGTATAACATTAAATACAGTTATAACATGACTTTGGTGTTCTTGTTCAATTATAAATTAAAATTGACAGTTTCAGTGCTTAATCACTTCATTTTGACCATCCAATAATAAGTCGAATGTTAAAAACATCAGCTGCTCGATAATTAGATTGCACACTGTAGGTACACTTCAACCAGAAAAGTAATGCACCTCAGTAATTTAAATGTTTCCGAATTAAAATTAAAATCAATAATTTTTTCTTGAAATTTCTTCATTAGATTTTATCATTGCACTTTCCTGTTTCCAGAAATAAACGATTATTTCCGAAACTTAAAACTTTTCCTCAGAAATCGGTATATTGTTGAATTGTAAACAGAAAACGATTGTGGTGAGTGACGCAATCTTTAAGAAAAAAAGTTTATACCAAAAAAATAAAAAGCACAACGAAGACATAAACACACTGGTATTTAAAACTAGTACCCATTCGTAACCTAAAGCTCTTACAGGCTTTAAAACAGGAATTCCTGAAGTTTTCCTCTTCGTAAAGCCTGAAAAAACTAAAAAGTACCAAGTCATTGGGTCATAAATATCCCAAACTGCTTTGCGAGTGTTTAAATAAATCTACCGAGTGACATTTAACCTACTATTTTCCGCTCCTGGACAAATATCGCGTTCTAATAGACATTTTGAATTGCTTTTTAATCTTTAAAATAGCTGTTGCAAATTGAGGGTAGAGTTTCTGTTTGTTGTTTTAGAAAATAAGGCTATTTTTGGATTTGTTTCACTTAATCCTTTGGAGAAATAAATGGAACTGTATTACAACTAAAATAGAGTTGATAGTGTTTTATTCCGAAACGATTTTTTTAAACGTTCTCCCACAAACATTTAAACTCACATACACAGCTAGAACCAGACAACTATCTGTGGGCCATGCAAATATTTGTTCCGTGCGGGAGTCGAACCTTCGACACGAAGCGCAGCAATCATTCCCTCGGCCACTGCACCAACCGTGCCGTCAATTAAACACAGCACACGTTTAAAGACTTCATCAGATCAGCACCACCTCGTCGGCTCGTCTTCAAACCAAAGTCAGCTCGTAACCTGATCCACTGCCTTCGAAGCATCCAAACATCATGGTGGGCCAAGCATCAGTTTACAGCTGGCGACCGGGTGGCAAAGATGTGATACATTGGTATCCCGGGGTCCCGGATATCCTGATATGAGACTGGCCTATAATCAATGAATCAATTAGTGCTGGTTGGTAATGTTCCTCAATATGTTTTCCGTCACCGTTTTAAGAATAGTGGAAATGAAAAAGAAACACAAAGTCACTTGCCTTGCAGTGACGACGCTGCCAGTCTACTTCTTCATTACACTGGGGCATCAACAACAAAACTGGAAACTGAACCGAATTTTGAAATTGTTGGGTTCAGCTTCCAGTCTCACCGGATGCAGCTGAATACCAGTATTTTACATGGAGCGACTGTCTATCTGACCTCCACAACCCAGTTAGTACCAGGTAATTCAATATCCCTTGGTAAGACCGGTTGTCAGACTTTCGGGCCACTGACTACCTGTAACGACTGTCAAAGATCTACTAATAACAGCCGGGACCCATCCACGGACCAACCTATGCATGCGCGCATACGCGGCTTAACCTGAAGATCGACCCGAGCGGCTCTTACAATATAGGCACGAGCTCCTCTACACTGCTCTGTACTTTAAAAGTCATGATTATTTAATCAAATTAATGAAATAAACGCAAAGTCTATAAAAAATTCAAGTACAAATTACTAGGCAGGTAATTCGGGCAGCAAATGAGCATAAATTCCAGAGAATATGTAATGAGCTATACCGATCCGTGCTACATTAATTATTACTAATCGGTTTTGTGAATGTTCGGCATCCGTTTTACCACAGAATGGTATTCGTAAATCCAGGTATCAAAATTGAAAGTGTAAATGCTTTAGTATTTTGGTTTGTTTGACGATACTTTGGTCAGTAGATAATGACGAGAATTTCGAGCGTGGTCATCATCAATATTCTCCTGCCCCTATCCCAATTTATTTGGGGTCGGCGCAGCATGTCTTATTCTTCCATACTTCTCTATTACTCGTTATCTCAGCAGCTACCTCCTTGCTAGCCATATCATCCTTGACACAGTCCATCCATCGTTTCTTTGGTGTTCCTCTACTTTTATACCCATCCACATTTGGTTTATTCCACAGGCATCGGCATCGGTTACATTGGTATTCGGTGGAATAGACAGTTTAACATTCCGTTTTCAAGTTTAATTCTACGTTTGTCGAGATTGCTAACTAACCCGAAAGTAAATAAAAACAAATATTGAAGGTAGCATTAACAGCTGGGTCCACAAAGTCCATCCTTCTCTCTATTTGATACTTGGTGGTGTCAGACTACTACTTGATCGTCGTGTCTGCCACCAGTGGTGGCAGAGAGGGGTGGCCAATGCGACTAAATCAGACGCAACCACCACCAGGGGTGCTATACGAGAAAAATAGTTGCGATTGCCAACACTGGTGGCAGACCGGTGGTGGCAGTCGGGAATAAACCTCCACATTCATACTCAAAACTTTGCTCATTCTTCTGCATCACATGCCCTTACCACGAAAACCGATTACCACTCAACTTTTCAGCCACCGGCACCACTTTCAGACTTCCTTTTATGTACTCATTTCTTATTTTATCCATTAGCGATACACCACACATCCCCTTTAACATTCTCATCTCAGCCACATGCAAGGCATAGGTATCATAGATAAAAATGTATAACAAACGTTTTTTTTTTAAATAGCTATCGTCTTTTCCCTCCGCTGGGTAAGACTCACTATCTCATACCACCTTCGCCGCGGTCAACCTCAACGGAGATGTCCTCCCTCAGTGTTCAGTGATTGATGATCTCTCGGGGTGCAGTCGTGCGATGTGGCTACCCCACTCCTACTGCAGCCTGGAATTTCAGAAAATACAATCACGTTGTTTTGTTGAAGAAGATAGTCGCTTCATAAACTCCTTTTAAAAAGTTATGCTTGATTTCACAGACACTAAGAGGCACCTAAATTAGTGCCCAAATAATATGGCACTGTTTCGAATTTTAACTCTCGATAAAATCCATGTCATGTTTTATTAAATTAATGTAAAAGGCTAGTTGCCTATTCCAGAAATAAATCTTGATCGCTACTCTGAATTTCTTTATTGAAAAACCTCAATAAAAAATAACTGGCTACAAAAATATCGCGTAACCCGAATCCGAGAAAAAAGCCGCAATTTAAAAAGTACCAGAAAAAAAACAAAAATCCCTTTTTCATGTTACCAATTCATTCTTTTTGCTGTAAAAACAAAGTGTCCGAAAAGCCCGGACACTTCTGGGGTCACTATAAATCACGGGACCAACCCGGGATTCGAACCCGCAATAAATATTTCAGCTGACAATTACTTGGGTAAGTGTACTTAAACATCCAACGCTTAAAGTATATTGATGAGACTAACCAACTTCAATGAAAGGTGGGTAGTGTGTGCAAATAGAATAAATCTAGTACGGTTACGTGAAATTGTACTATTTTTATAGACCAAAATATTAACTTTTTATTTTCATTGAAAACCATAATTTTACAACTTTTTCTGCAATAGTGACAGCTTGTCTCTTCCAAAAATCAGAAGATCATTAGAAAAAGTATTACAAAATAAAATAAACCGTCCAAGTGCGAGCCGGACTCGCACACATAGGGTTCTGTTATGTAGCACCAAACAATATAATAATTCTTAACATTCATTTACAGGCCCGTTTAAACTCAACACCCACCTACTGGACCCAAATCAAACCTACGCAGCCACCTACTGGGCCCAAACTGTCTAACAATATGGAAGTAACATCGATACGACAAGAAGAAAAACTCAACAGCAAAACTTAATTTGTTTTTATGGCATGTTAATGAAAAACAAAGTTACTGCTGCAGTTTCACGAAAAAGTACCATATCTCAAAAACTAAATATCCAATCTAATTCAAACCAATTTTTGTTGAAAGTTTTTTCAGAATTTTTCATATCTTTACTTTAGAAATTAGAAATTGGGCATAATTTTTACGGCTTTTAAAGCGAATATCTCATCAACCATTGACTTAAGAAAAAAAGCATTTTAAGTACCTCGATATTTTTTTTAAACATAGAAACAATACGTAATTTTTTGATTTTCCAGCGTTCAGTAACTTACATGTATGAAGGGCCACCCCTTTTTTTATTCGTAATTTCACTACACTTTCGTGTAGCGGTTCATAGAAACCAGCCTGGCCTACAATCAAAATATCACAGACATGTTACGGGTCTTCGTGTTGGATTATGACCTTCTCACGGAGAAAAGGCCCGTCCCAACTGTGGGAACATTATAATGGTCACAATAATTTAATAATAATAATCGATAAATAAAATAAATATCGATTGCCATCATCAGTGAAGTTTTGAAATTTTATTTAGAGACATTAGGGCATTATGCTATCCTATTTGACCAAAAAGTTGACTGGTAGAGAATGCGTTGTGGCATTAAGTCTGCCTCTGTACCACTCTTGTACATGAAGTTTAAATGAATAAATTTGTCTCTGCATACGGGGTGGAAGGGACGCCGACGATCACCTTATAAGGCATGTAACTATCACAAAGAAGGGCCGGCCCTAAGAAAAGGAAGAAGCATGTAATATATATATATGTATATGTATATCAAGCCTTGATATTAGGATTCCTGACATATAACTAAACTTAAACTTATCACCAATTCCTAAGAAATGAAAACCAATGAAGATAATTGGATCATAAAGTACTACATACAATAAATTTATTAAGCTCACGATTGCTTTGTGCGTAACATCCAAGAAAAGGTTTTTTAGCGTCGTTACGGACCCCCAATTACACTTTAGTTTTATGAGTTCCGCCGTACGATATTAAGCATGTTATTTGCTACATACAATTCGTTCAATGAATTGAAATAAATGTAACGATTGTTTCGGGGTACTAACGTTACAAGCTCTATTCTGGTATTGTTTTCTATTGAAAAGGTTCAAAGGCTTGATTGATTGGTCTTCTATTTCAATGTTATGATAATTGAACTGTTTTAGCCTGAAAATATTAGTAGTGTTTTTTCTGGACGATGGACAAAGAACACGAAAATCTTACATAAATCACTAATTCCCTTACAGGGAAATTATATTTACAGGACATCTGCCGAATTTTCCCAGCTATGTAAGGATCGGCATTCAGTCTAACTGTATGTAGCTGCATACCATTATTTTACATAGAGCGACTGTCTATCTGACCTCCACGATATCCTATGGTAAGGCTAATGATATTATATCTAAAATGAGGCAGATATGTTACTAGAGCGCGCACAGTGAGGACTTGAGAGCGTCCCAGTTGGGAATTGGGACATCTTGTCATGAAAATCATAATCTATGCCTCGACAAAATATTTTTTAAGCCTTACTTGTGAAGAGATTGGACCCCACGACACAGGAAATCCTAGTGTGGAGTCTAGAGAATAAGTAAAATCTAGCGATGAAGGATCATTGTTTTTTTGTTATTCGCTTTTTAATATTGTACCATGTTATGCGAACAGATTTTTTTAAAATTATTTATTCCTAAAGGTTTATATGTGTATGTTACATTCATAATTTTATTAGATACGAACAGCAATTTCAATGTTATGTCAAGGCGTGCTAATCAAAGGTGGGTCCATTAACAAAATATAAAAGAAAACTATACAAGTTGTAGTTTTGCATCCTCGTCAAATTCAAGGAGGTAACTATGCTATTCATTCTAGACCCGAATCAATAATAAAATGGATAGGTATTTTTATATATTTTTTTTTAATATCGGAAATCGGTAAGTGTACACCACCCGTATTAAAACGCGGCTCGTCTAATACTAGCCCTCTGACCGCGCTTTCACACACACAAATAAACGCAGACATTTATGCGATGAAGAGGTGATTCTCCCCTTTTGAAAAGGGCTTCATTTTGAAATAGTGTCAAATTAAAACAACTAAAAAAAGGAACTATTACTTTATTATCATTGACTAGGTACCGTAATTTATAATGATTATATTATTTACGTCTTCTATGACAACCTCCTGAATTTTGATGAGGATGCAAAACTACATGTGTATATTATGTAGGTATATAATAAAGGGTGTAAACAGACCCATAACGAAACCGAAATGCACTTGTTCTTCCGTCATTGCGATATTTTTTTTAATAGACCATACCTGGGAACCTTCTAGGGGTCGGTTTACACCTTGTATTAAGCCATGGAACTTTAATTATATACTTCTTCCGCATTACCAAAGCCTGCTATCAAGGTCGGCTTTCCTTTACTTGCATTTGCCGTACGGGTCAAGGTAATTAAATTAATGGTTATAGTCTTAACTCTAAGGGTCTGCGGCCCAACCATAGATACGTAGAAAACTAGAAGTGATGCGGAAGTTGTAATAAATATTCTTGTAAGTACATCAAAGTACTACCTACCTTCAACAAATATTGTTGTTGGGAAGACAATCGACTTTAATTTTTGTCGTGAATAATTGTTGATTATGGCAGTGCGTGATGTAATGCATTTCAAACATTGTGCTTATGGGTGCAAGCCTCGGAACAGAGGACATTAGGTTATTCAAATTCGGTAAAAGCATATAAATACTGAATCAGTTAAAAAATAGAACTTCGGCTTTACATTTTTGTTATCACAAGGTCCCAGGCCCAGTACAAAAACAAAAAAAAAGTAACAAAATTTACAGGACTTTCCGCTTCGTTATGTCTTCATTCTTTTATTTTTACACCGGTTATGTTACAACTTTTAGCTTGTCAATTTTCTTGTCGTCGCATTGAAGAATTTAGAAAATCATGAAGTTAACGACTCAGTTTTGACTACCTCACCTTACCTCCCCTTACCTTACTTCTACCTTTTGTTTTTGTTTTGGTCTAGTGGTCGTAAGCACGACTGCTGGGCATGAGGTCCTGGGCTCGATTCCCGGGTCGGGCAAAGTGTTATTGGATTTTTCCCGGGGCATTTCTCAGTAGCAGCTACAGAGTCTGGATTTGTGCCCGGTTGATGGCAATAGGTTCGCTATTACATGGGACTTAAAAAAACATAACTGATGAAATGTGGGTGTACTATTAGGTACACCTCTGCCTAGCCTTTCGGGGAATTCAGGCGTGATGTTATGTGTTTTGGCGAATCATTTGACCCAAAATTGCTAAACGCCACGCGTCTTTTCTATATCTACTTCTATAGTAAGTCTTGTCTAATCCTCTAACTATATATCCTTGTCCGATCCCCTAGTTAAAACTATCAAAGCCTGTTTGACGGCTCTTTAGGTAATATATCATATGGGTTCTATTTATTCATAGGTGCGCAAACGGCATCCGGGTCTACCCATTATTTATCCGGGATAAGCATGGATGAAGGTCGCCAGGTCAACCTAGCGTGGGACAGGTTTATCCTGGATTTGGTCGTGCGAAATCGTTTGTGATTTTTCAGACCTAAGTTTCGGCCTAGTTTTTGGGAGGACATGTCGTAATGAAGGCTATATTTCTTTTTGTCTTAAGTGAGGGAGAATTGTAGGTGCGATGTTTGTGTTTAGGTGGCTTCCCTTTTTATTTCTTGGTTCATCTAAGAGAGCAATCTCACGTACGGTTAGTGAAAGTATCGTTAGGTTCGAGCTACATTTCACGTAATTACGTTTTATATTTTCGTATATCTGTTGGTTTAGTGAAGATCTGGGACCTAGATGAAGTGCCAATCGGTCTGCGGCCTCGTTGAACGAGATGCTGAAAGCGCTACCGCTGAGCGTGATGTTCTGGGTTAGATTCCCATGTTAGGCAAACTGTTATTGAAATTTTCCTTTAGAAAATTCTCAATAACAGCCACGAATTGTGGATTTGTGCCTGGTTGATGGCTCCCGCCTTATTACATGAGGCAGTCGAATATTAATGTTCAAGTTGCCAATTACATACATTTTTCTGTCAACCGAAATTATATATCCTTGTTAAGTGCCCCATGACGATGTTACAATTTCAGATACTTACCACAATGACACGATAACGTTGACCGTACCATTTTGTTAGAAACTCATAATAAAGGTAAACACTAATCTTTGATATTAGCGTTGTCATCCAAATGAATGGCAGCCTTCATTTCCTCGCCCCAGACATGTGATTATACAAATCCCCACCATAAAGAAACAGCACGTTAAACAAAATGGGCCCGAAAAATAACGGGCCGTACCATAAACGGGCCGGTACCGTAACGGGCCTTTGAATAACACATTACCGATAATGTTACCCAAAACACTTAGCAGATTTTGAAGGCCCGTAATTAAAAGCATTTTGTATTGAATTAAGATGCCTTTTAGCGACGACATAATATAATAAGGGAATTATTCATTCATAATCCGTTTATGGGGACAAAACGTCAATTTAAAATAGATATTTTATAGACGTTTTCGTAATAACTAGTTACCTAATAACCTTAATTAATCATTTTACTAGGTTCACCGTTTCTGGCCCTTCACCAGATCATCAGTCCATTTTGTGGGAGGGGTTTCCAACGCCTCGCCTTCCGGCACGTGATGGCCACTCCAGAACATTTTTCGGCTCCTTCGCTCATCTTTGATTTGCGAGTTTCATTCTCACTGCCGCTTAAGTCCGTCACTTCTTTAGCATGGCTTGTCGGTAACCTTAATTCTATTTAGTTCTAATTCAGGCAGGGTATCTTAAATGACTTCTAGTATTGTCTCTCCCTCTTCCTTTAATTCATCCAAAGCTTGTCTTGAATATATTGCTTTTGATTAGATGTATTTTATGAATGTTACTTTTATGGTGTACATGATAAAGCATATTCCATTCGACCCTATTTTCAGGTTTCTAATTAGGCTCATTGTGATCATCAGCTGGATGCGAAAAGTACATGACCGTCGGAAATTATTCTTACGATGTTTCCCTTCACCGTCTTGCGAGCAGTGGAGATGAAATTTTAAGAAAGACAGTGCCTTTTTTTTTTTTTTTCCGGATGGGAAATCATCAAATGACTTCTCCCGCTCTGGGCTGAGCGGGAGGGAGTGTCAGACTTTTACTGACTAAAACCCACCCATGTTCCTTCATCGCCCTTTGTGTTCCGGGGCCGCGGTATCTCTTTCGAACAACCCGCAGCACCCGGCAGGCATCGGCCCTTGCGGGCCCCTTCCCTATGCTGACATCTCTTTGAGGCGCGCGTGGAACACGAACGCGCCGTCGACACGGCCTGTCGTCCTAAGACGGAGGGACGGCGAGCTAGCCCTTAGCTCACCGTCCACAGGCCCGCGTCTACGGTGGCCGGGGGCCACCACGTGGCCCCCGACGCCCGGTGCGTCTCCCGCGGCGGCTGGGACGTGAGGAGGAACGCTCTCTCTCACGTTCCGCCTCCTCCTTTGCTAGCATGACTGCTTCGCAAAAGGAGGTGACGGCTTCCCATACGGTCTCGCTCCGGACCATGGCTCGAACCAGGGCCGGACGCGAGAGGTCGCCGCCGCCGATCGCCGCTATGAGGACACGGCGTTGCTCCGCCCAAGCGGGGCAGACCTCCACCGTATGCTCCACCGTGTCCTCCGGTCGATCCTCGCAATGGAAACGCCCGGGCGTCTTCTCCCGCCTGATTCGGTGCAGGAACCTCCCGAAACAACCGTGTCCGGTGAGGACCTGCGTCAGGCGGAAGGTGAGGACGCCGTGGCGCCTCTCAAGCCACTCCTCAAAGAGGGGACTTATCGCCACTATCGTGGCGTGCCCTGCACGGGGGGGGGGGGGGGGGGAAGACAGTGCCTGTATTTGAGTTTTTATTATACTTACTTACTTCACCACGTTAGATTTCATACTTACCGTATAGAAATATTAGCCAGTGAAACGGGTACTATTTGTAACGACTGATAATCCCGTCTTCAAAACAAACCGACTCCTTTAATAAACTATCAGCTCATCCGTCTAAAACATCCACCTTCACAATATAAATTAAACTCTGTTTAACTGTAAGTCCTCAAAAACCCTCCGACTCAATTTATATCAGTTAGCAGTTATTACTGTAAGCCGGGATTACGTTCGCTAACGCCCCATTAAATGGGGAAACCGAACTAAGCGAGCCTTAAGACTGGCTTGTTCTGGGGTAAGCACAGATTAAGGTAACAGCAGTTTTCGTTTTTGTAGGTTTGTTTCTGAAAAGAGAGTTTTTTGTATCGGTATTTGGGAAGTTGTTGATGTTTTTACAAAATATAGCTGCGACGATTTCATCCTCGAAGAATTAGGCAGAGCTGTGCCTTTAGTACGCATAATTTGGTAGTTTAGTTTAAGTTCTATGGTACAGACTTAAGGGTGTAATTTGATTAGCTAGCCAAACTGTGCTGACGTAGATCGATATCTAAACAGGACAAACAAAAAATATTTTTTTGGGTTCAATGACTGGAGGTAGTTAAGATACTACGAGAAGTACTTGTTTAAGAAAATATGCCAATTTCAGTTAATTTAGTTCCCTTACTTACAAACACAGATTTTGCTCTTACAGATTTCGGATTCCATCACGCAAGGAAACTATAAGCATGGACATCTCATTTCCTGGGTTCGATTCCTCTGCCAGGCAAAGTGCTATTGGGTTTTTTCGTCAGTAATTTCTCAGTAGAAGCCACAAAGTCTGGATTTGTGCCCAGTTGCTTATTACATAACTGGCGAAATGTGGGTGTACCTGCCTAACCCTTCAGGTATTACAGGCGTGTTATGTTATGCTTCTCCGGCTATTGCCCTAATTCTAATAAAATACCCAAATATGCTATCCATCCAGAAAAACCTTTCTAATACGAACCCATACAAAGTTGTCCGTAATACGTAGGAGATCGAGCAACTTCCTCGCTAAATATATACCAATGAAAATATCAGTCGCCGTATAACATTTTTCCTCTAGCTTTTATATTGTGAAGGCTGCTTATACCACGTATCTGGAGTTTAGAGGCAAAAGGAATACTTTTCTAAAGGTACTTTTAGTTAAAGAAAGTGATATTTTTAGAAAATAAGAGGTTTACATAATATAGAATCGGATCAGTAGTTCCGAAGATTACCCCCTGCATACAAACTCACAAACAAATTTTATCTCTTTTTAACCGACTTCTAAAAAAGGAGGAGGTTCTCAATTCGGTTGTATGTTTTTTTTTTTTTGTGTTTGTTACCTCATATCTCCGTCATTTATGAACCGATTTGAAAAATTCTTCTTTTATCTGAATGGATCTACTTCCCGATTCGTCCCATAGAAATTTCATCAAAATCGGTTCAGCAGTTTGGTTTTGAAATCAAAATAGCTGGAAATTTTTGTGCTTGTTACCTCATATCTTCGTCATTTATGAACCGATTTGAAAAATTCTTCTTTTATCTGAATGGATCTACTTCCCGATTGGTCCCATAGAAATTTCATCGAAATCGGTTCAGTAGTTTGGTTTTGAAATCAAAATAGCTGGAAACAATATGTCATCCAAGTAAAAGAAATTGCGAAATTGATACTTGACAAGGATTTGTGTGTGATGCGATAACTAAAAAGGGTAAAATAAAAACTTTTTTGCAAAAAAAAACCGACTTCCAAAAAAAACACTGAAAAAGTGGGAAATAACTTTACTTTCGGAAGTCGGTGGCAAAAACGTCAATGAAACAAACAATAGTCACCGACTTCCGAAAGTAAAGTTATTTCCCACTTTTTCAGTGTTTTTTTTGGAAGTCGGTTTTTTTAATATATAATAGATAACTCGTTGAGGCAGGACAATATTTTTTTTCTTATATTCTTCAGAATAGATAGGTAGATAGAGTTTACTTTTTGATACAGCAAAATCTTTTGTTTGATATCTTTTGCAAGAGTTTTGTTGAATTTTGTAAGTTATATTTAAATTATTCTTTCTTTCTTTATCGTGTGGTTAGTGCCTAACCTGGTGTCAGAGTTTTTATGCCGCCCATGGGCCTCTGACTTGGCTTTACATGCCGTCGAGAAATATCTCTCAGGCATGCTGGTTTCCTCACGATGTTTTCCTTCACCAAAGCAAGTGATAATTATGCAATACGCACATGATTCCGAAAAATCAGAGGTGTCTTGGGTTCGAACTCGAGACTTATGACTTGGAAGTAAAAATAAAAAAAAAATAAAAAAAAAATATGTATAATATTTTGTATTTTAGGTTAAGATTTTGAAGCATTAAAAAAAAGTTTAGTTTAATAATTATCCCATAGGTACATAATTATAATTCTGTAGTTTGACTTTAGATTGTGTTAATAGAGTTTAGTGTTGCTTTCTACTATATATTTTGAAAGTTTAGTTTTTTAAGTATTAGCTGTAACTTGATTCTCATCTGGTTGTTTGCAAACCACTATTGTATTGGAGTCTTCCTGTAATGACAGTGTGTATGTTTAATAATAAATATATAAAATAAAAAATCTTTATTAATATTTTTATCTTTTATGTTGCACTTACCATGTTCTGCATCATTCTAAAGTCCATAGAAACTGCCTCGGGCATTAAGTCTGCCTATGTACAGTAATTTTTTACAAAAAAAAAAATGGTATTGGTCGTTGGTAGGTATTGATTATATTAAACGTTGCTATTTAATATTCCTCACCTGGTAAGGCCATTCTTTTGATGTGAACATCATAGCAAACCATTTTCCAGAAGCGGCATAATTAAAACCGAAATGAATAGCCAGCGAAGCGACAGGACAAAACCAGAAATTAATAGCAACGTTTTGTTAAGAAGTTTTTGGTCCGCAACTAAAAACTTCTCAATAAAACGCCCGTTAAAAATGACAGTTGAACCCGAAAGCCGTAACCAGCAGCAATAAAATATATAATTTAGCAGGAAGCCATCAGAATGCCTGTCAAAGCAAAAGTTGGCGGAATCCCGGCCAGCGTGCCGTGTCGACGCGAAATTACAATGACTACTAAAATGAAACAGCCCCACAGTTTTACAAGCACAGATATTTATTTTAGTACTGGATGCGGCTTTGTGTTGACAGTTGGGTGGTGTAAATAATGACAAAGCACGCAGAGGCTGGGTTTTGTTTCGTGCGGTTAATTAGATACCTATACCACACGTAAAAGTAATTATTATGGCTGGCATTTCGTTTTTCTGAGTTTAAGGCTCGCTTGCAACACAAATTACTAAATAAGTATGTTTTTAAAACATCTTCTGTTTATGCCAATCGTTTGACGATGACAGAGATAGAACGAAGTTTTAAAAACAAGGTTGTGGTGAAAGAGGGTCTAAGTGATATGTGTGTTTATGAACAACATGGTTTCAGTAAATACTTGTACATTCGTTTACGTTTTCAACTTTTCTAGAAATAATAGTGTCTCACGAAAATTTCAGATAGTTTAGCAAAGTCTAGTCTCTGACCATTTCATTATAGGAACATAAGTGAATCTAGGACGATACTGATCTTCATTTCTTCTTCGTATGAGAAGCGGCTCTTATCCGGGACCTAACACAGATAACTATAGTACCTGCAACCAAAATATCGCCAGTTATTATACAGACCAAGGGTAGGCAATTGAACGTTTATTACCAACAACTGAGAACAAGTCTCCTGATGTTAAAATGCAATAACGCTTTGCCCAACCTAAAAATTTATTGATCGCAGTAGCGCTGGCAACCGCCTGACTAACAAGCCAATCACTGGAACAAAACCGGCCAATATTACTATAACCATACAAAAAAAAAACAAAACACCCATTACCGACGCCCCATCCAGTGCCCCTAGATCCGTAAAACGTTCACAATTTTCGCTTTGTATGACTGCGACAAAGGCGACCACTATCTATTGTTGAATTTTTAACAGCCTTCAGCCGTTTTATGTAAAACGTTATAATCCTACAATTGTCCCTAACACAGATTAAAATTTACTTGTCACCTACATGTTTTTGGTACTTAGTACGAAGCGTTCCTTGATTTGATGGAGTATAACCGTTACGATTTGAATATCAGCCGGCAATACAGGTTGAAAGAGACACGGACGCGAAAACGGTTCCCATGTACTCAGTACATACTCGTATTTCTAAACGGGGGTTAAAATTTCGATGTGGCCCACATTGAAATTATTCATCGGTAATTAAAAAAAAAAAACAGCTGTTTCCTACAAAAGTGCAATACCTACAGTCCAGGGGTGGCGAACCTTTATGAATCAACGTGCCATTTTTTTGTAATTTTTTTTTTTCGAGGCTATAAATGTGCCGTCGAACAATGTTGACTTAGTGATTCTGATTATTAGCAAAATAACGAATCAAAATTCTATACTACCAAAAAATACATTATTCACTGTACAGTAATAAAGGTTTCAGTTATACGTGTAACTCAAATTAAAGTACTTGACATTATAATGTTAATCATCTCTGAAAATAATGACTGGCGGGCCAGAGGTAGATGGAAATATAGTTAAAATCGGTGGCGTACCCAAAATATTGTGTCGCGTGCCATTGGTTCGCCATCCCCATCCATCCATACATCCACCGTGTAGGAAACACGGTCAAAATGTATGGAAATGCAATCAGCATTGCTAGTGATCTCCAAGCTATTTCATTTCTTAACATAACATAATTATAACTTGCTTCCTTACGAACCGAAGGGGTTTTTTCAGATGCTGGGTATGGTGGGGTCCTAGGTTCAATCCTTAGGTCGGGCAAGTTTTTTATTGATAAATTCTCAGTACTAAGGTATAGCCTGGATTTGAAGCTGCTTCATGGAAATAGGCTCGTCCCCAATGACGGCTATCGTTTTTGAGCTCACCAGATGGCACCACTGTCGAGTAAGGTCCTATCATTAATTTTATTTTATACTTTAAAGTACCTATAACTTCATAAAAAGTTTTTTTTACTTAATTACGTTTAACAACATAGTGTAAAAACTTAAGATACATATTTACAATATTGTCCCTAAAATTAGCAAGCATGAAACATTTGGCGAAGCTTCCCGTATCTTAGCAGGAACCTTTATAAAACTAACACAATAAACGAAACCTGCAACGTGTACTCTTTACCCAAATTTAAATGTAAAACTGTAGTTTTCTTCAAAAGTTAACATACGATGAGACTGAACAACTCTTTGCAAAAAAGTCTTACTAACACATCTAAAAACAGATTTGAATTGCTACTTTTTAATCCCTATCATGTGACACAAACGAAATACACAACTAAACACACACACACCCACTCATACACCCACACCAGCACAACACATTCCCCCACACCACACACACCCATTGCTTGTTTATATAAATTTTATTAAGTGATAAGTGTTAAATTTATGTCAAACTAAGTTTTTTATGCTAACAAAACTCCTAAAAAGTGCAGTAAATTGTCAATGAACTTTAAGAGGAAGGCGCCTGTGTCTGTAACACGGTTTATACTAGACACAATCGTTCACTATGTCTCAAATAATGCATATGTCTATACATGTAATGGCGTTTTATTATGTTTTGATTGAGATGGACAAATTGTACTTGGCTTTTTGAAATAAAATTGTTATTATTGTTGTTATTTAAAAAGATTTTTAAATGTTAACAAATCACAACAAATTAAAACTGCCAACTTGCTACCTACAATCTTCAAGTCATAATTAATCAGGAATGGCTCAATCTAGACCATATTCGTAAATATTAATAAAACTACGTGATAAAAAAGCGCGCAACGCGGGAACACTCTATGACATCTGACATTTCTGAAGACCTTACTCTACACGAACGCCTCTAGCGGCGAATTCATGCGCGATAGCCCCATTGAATGGGACTTACAACATAACTGGTGAAGTGTTGGTGCTTCTACTTAACAATTTGGGAAACACAAGCATGATGATAAGCTATGCATTGTAGTGATAAAATATTTTAGAACCCTAAAATATAGGTGTTATGTCACCCCTATGTACAAGAGCTCTCAGAAGTGATAATAGACGAGAAAGGGCTTTTAGTACATAGGTAAGTATATACATATTTATCTGTATTTCATTGTTAGAAATTTTAGATAAGGCCTCTTACTGTAGACGTGATACTTTACGCCTTTGAATTTTCAAGTACCCTTTATTCATTTACATCTTGTAACTGAAATAGGTTACAAAGTTTATTGCCCTCTTAATCCTTTGTAGTGAATAATTTAATTGCGAAAATGATTTCACGCCTCTTTTAACATGGTACTTAAACAGAGAACATAAAATCATGCCTGTAATCCGTGAAGGGTTAGGCAGAGGTGTACCTAATAGTACACCAACATTTCTCCAGTTATGTTTTAAGTCCCATGCAATAGGATCGAGTCTGTTGCCATTAACCGGGCACAAATCTAGACTCCGTTGCTGCTACATAGAAATTCGTCATGAAAAAAAAAAACAAACAATTTATCATTTTTTTTAGCAATTAATGTGGGGTTTTATATTGTTTCAGATATGACGAAAACGAGTCAGCTTTTGAAACTGGATTGCAGATCATAATATTATTTGGTAAGTATTCCAACAGCGGAAAATTAATATCTATCCAATCTCAATGGAGATTAGCCAACTGCGCCGCAGATATGTGCACGAGTGTGTTTGCAAACACGATTGTAATTTCTGTTCCACTGATGTCACACCAGCAGTTTCCAAACTCCGAGCTATTATTGAAAAATATCTAATGGATAAAAATATAATACAATAGATACATCTTATAAAAATAGGAATGAGATAACTTCGTAATTTCGAAAAAAATTACAAAAGTTAATGTTTTTATGATCGTAGTATATTTTTACCCGACTGTGGCAAAACCCAATAGAAAATAAATATTAGTAATAATTACGATTTAGTTTCGTTCATACGCAAATCTCACCTCTGTGATTGGTTGCCATTATTGGTAACCAAATGGCAAACTATTAACTTCGAATTAGACAATAAAACTAATACAGATTTCAGCAACGAGGATATAACAAAGATTTAAATCATTTGATTTCTGTTTCCTGAACAATGTCTGATATTGGTCCAAGAAACAGAAATCCAATAGTATTTTCTTGTACACTCATATAGTATGACCACTTTAAGTGTGCAGCTCAAGGTGGCGTTGCTTGCCAAGAAAATTTGCATCGATATGTCAAAATTGGTATGTTTTTTTAGTTCTTAGTTTACCCGCCTGTACTGATAAGTTGGTTGAAGTCTACTGACGATTGTATCTATAGTTTCTTGTCGGGTGTGTGTTTGAGGGTCTTCTTAGTGAAAACACTTTTTCGAGCAGCCTATGCAGGGTAAGAGCTATCCAACGGTTTAAATATATATTTATAACCCAATGACAATTGCTGCTGGCTCAGGATTTGACGATAGAATAGAATAGAATAGAATAGAATATACTTTATTGTACACCAAAATTGATACAGAACGGTTTACAAAATTGACGATAAAATAAGATAAGAGATGATAGATGATGATAGAGAGATGAGATAAGATTAATTAATATTTCAGAAACTAGGGTTAAGTATATGCCCTAAATTCCACACATACATATCAAGATTGTACGAATTACTCTTGAATGAGATCTAATAATCAAACATTGTCAATTAATCAGTCCTAATTTGCACGTAACATTTTTCATAAGCCGGTTCAGCAACCTTTGCCTGAAGTGTCACAGAACTTCGTGACAAACCGAGCAGTTAGTATTGCCAGTGTCAAAATAGAATTACTTAAATGACGTTGATTGATGTTGGCAACAAAGTTGGTGGGAGTATTCCATTTGTAACTATTGTTGTACTTTGAAAGCTGCTGTTGTTGGAGCTGTTGCTAATAAGCCAAAAATGTGTGCGAATACATTTTCATGAAGTGAAATTCCTGGGATTTGTTAGAAGCCTTGTATCAGCCAGCAATTGTAACAGTTAGTACCAGTCATTAATTGTGTTGAAGTCAAGGTAAAGACCTCATCCTTTATAGAGACGGAACAAGCATTGATTCACTGCTTGTTAGATTTTAGACATCTAAGTCTTCGGTCGGAGTTTCTTTGTAGGACAGAATCAGAAATGAATCTACACGGAAAAGAACTGGAGTTACTGACATAGCTTCAAGAGTTAGCAAGCTGAAGAGGCCGTAGGCTGTCTATGCTTTTCGAAGGACCGATGGCCGATGGAGCAAACATACAGGGTGTAATCACACCGACTCTAAAACAGTTACCACATAGAAATTTACACCTCACACAGACATTTTAATCGGTAATTTATAAAAATATCAGCTATTCCATACATTTTGACCGTGTAGGTTTTTTTTTTTAAATAAATAAATAAAAAAGCTTTATTGTTCTAGAGAGCATTACACAAGGTGAATATCACTAGCCTCCACACTAGGATTTCCTGTGTCGTGGACTAGTCTCCTTCGTCTTACGAGATAAATAGGGGGTAAACATAATATAAGGTACATAAAATAGCATTTTACAGGTAAGAATACTTAGGTTACAGTAAAAATATGCATTTCAAGTAAAACTTAAAATAAAGTAAACAATTAAGTTTATGTAAGAGTGTATCGTGTGCTTGTGTGTGGTGTGTAAGTGAAGTATACGAGTAGGTGTGTGATGAATGACTGTGATTAAGGTGGAATTGAGACCAAGCGAGTAAAAATAAAAATAACATGAGATTGGGGACAGACTGAGAATTCACGCGTTTGGTCCGACTCGTCCTTTACGTATTATTTTGTGTGGTGAATGTATGAGCTGTGGTCATGTGTTAAGGAACTTCTCCGTGCCTTCATATTCCATTGCTGTCAGGAGTTTTGAGAGATGAATTTTGCATTTTTTCCTAGTCATCGGCAATACATCCGATTTGGTATTAAGCTATTAAGCTTGCTGTAAGTAATAACCGACAAGGAATGAGAGAGGGGGTTCAGAATGATGTACTAAATACGTTGTAACCATTTCAGCGTCAGTGTCCCTTCCACCTTTTATACTAAAGTGACGACTGCGTATCGGCAAGGATATCGTGTGACACCCCTCTACGCTCGGTTTACCGACGGCAGTTAGAAAGCGGGTTCTGTGTTCAAATCCGGGCAAGTACCAATGTGACTTTTTCAATTTAAACGTACTTTTCTAAGTTTATCGGTTAAGGAAAACATCGTGAGGAAACCTGGAGTTATAATTAATATAGGTCTGAAATCGCCAACCCGTCTTGACCAAGCGTCGTGCTCAATGCTCGTGCCTTTTCTGTATGAGAAGAGGCCTTTGCCCAGCAGTGGGACAGTTACAGGCTGGTATTATGAATTAAAAAGCGGGTAGGTCAGACTGGATGCGAAAGATGGAGGGTAAGGTGTTATGAAGCAGCGTAGAAGAAGTCTATGTCCACCCGTGGGAGAACTTAATATATATAATTAATGTATACAGGGTGTAAGGTACAGCCCTCAGCATACTGACAGGGTTCCACCGGAATTTTTCTCTGGAAAATTTTAAGTTTTTTATCGTTTTTTCCGTTACTATTCCTTTATTTCAATGTAAAACGACATACTCAGTTCGCAGCACTCCATTTATATAAATAATACAGCTAAAATCAATAGAAAACCAGCAATAGATGCTGAAATACTCTAACGACGCGTGAAAGCAGTTGTTCATTATCTGCCTAGCTGCAGAGTCCATCGAACTCACCGCTGCACTTGTCGTTCGCTACGTGCGTTTTGCCATAGCAATACATTGCGTATGAGGAAATAAAACAAATCTGGTTTATTAGATTCGCATAATGTTCCTGAAATTATTTCTTGTGTCGGTCATCTTAGTTTGATATACTGTATTCACCCCATGGGGTGAATACTGCGGAGGGCTGTCCCTTACACCTTGTAGACGACGATATTTATGCTGAGTTGATTGAATTCTTTGACATTACCTTTGGTAAGTTTTTTGCTAAATCTCGAAGAATTGTGTGACATTGTCTATACAATATAGCACTTGGACATAAAATTATGACGTGTCTCATGGCACTCAAAGTCCCATGTTTCAGTAAGTGATGAATAATTAGGCTTGACAGTGATGGATGACGGATAATTGAACTGTTACCAATTCGATACCAGTGTTGTGTGTTTTTTGTCCTATTTTGAGCTTTCTGCTGTAGAATTTTTAAGAATGATTTTGTGAGGTTGAGCCTAAATAGGAATGGTTTTAGATTTGTGTATCGTGTTCGATAAATCACCTATTTTTATCGTGGGCAAACACGATCAACTACGCTGTTTATTTCTCGGTCACACACAAACAGATAAATAATCCAATGAAAGAGTTCAAAAATCTTTTTGTCTACTCTCTGCTGAACATAAAGTTCACCAATGGTGCCTAGGCTTCTTTATAGCCATCGTTAAGCCTGATATCATCCACTGCTGGGTGTGGGTCTTTTTTTCTTTCTACCATACCTACCGGTTCAAGTGCGTCCCTCATCCAGAACGCCCAAAACAAGTGACATTTTATCAGCGAAGACTATGATGTAAAAGTAAATAAACAGTTTAGCAGAATATTTGTACTCAAATTTTATACGTTATTTTTCTGTGTTGTCTACTGTGTGTACATAAATGGTCATCATCTTCCTGCCGTGGTCCCATGTTACTTGAGGTTGGCGCAACACGTTTTTTTCTTCCATTCATTCAGTTTTTTTTCCTGTCAACCTTTTTTCTTATAAACTCAAACTCGTACTCAAAGCATTTATTTCAATTAGACCATTACAGGCACTTTTGAATGTCAAAAAATAAACTAAGCTACAGTCCCAGTCACAGGGCATAATAACTTGTGAAAGTACTGTAGTTGCCCATTCGAAAGCGTAGATCTCTATGGAGAAGAATGGGCAAGAAACTCCATGGACACTCTTTCATATAATTCCTCACACAATTCATCCACGGTTTCCTTGGTCTTCCTCTCCCTCTCCATCCATCAACGTTTGTATTCTTCTCTCTATAAGGCACATGCGTTTCGTTCCTCCTAATCACATAAAAATAAAATAAATAAGCTACTAAAAAGTTATGTCAGTTCTATTGAGAGTCGTCGTAGAATTACGAATCACTTTGGTTATAATGCACTTGTAGGCTGATATAACCCAGACCCGCATCTAATTTTGTAGACTACGTAAATGATTCGGTTCGGTTCCGAGTATGTAAGGGTAGTAGATGGTGCGTTCTGTTGTTGCTGCCAACCCCTATGGAAACAAGCGTGCGTGTATGTATGTTTTTTTTTAAGGAAGAGAGTGCAATGATGACGATGGATGGACAGTGTGAACATGTGTGTCTGAGATGACGAGTAATAGAGAAGTATCAAAGAAGAATACATGCTGCGTTGACCCCAAATGAATTGGGATAAAGGCAAAATTAAAAAAATATTTATTTACATAAAACGTTGTACACATATGCAATGGAATTCCCTGACTCCTGCGATAGTTAAAACTGTGTTGCAGAAGCCAGACTGTGTTGCAGGAGCCAGATATGATGTTAAGAAAGACAGATAAGTCAAAGTAAAATTTCGTCGCTCTATCTAGGGCGGCCTTAGGGCTTCCAACATTATATTTCCCATTTTATTTGCCAACCTTAAAATACCTAAAAATAACTGGTACAAGAACCCACACTATCTCGTGACAGGACACCATAACCGTGCCACGACACTCCCATGATAAAATAGTTAATATTTACGAGGTCGTAAAAAGTGATAGTTTGTGCCTCATGTAGAGAACCTTGAACCTATGACTGGTTAGTTTTTTTGCCTTTTTGGTAGCTCTAGTAGGTTCTTTGGACATTTTTTTCTATGCCAAAGTTATCACTTGAAAAGTATTCATCATCATTAAAACCTTTAAGACTGCTGGGTATCGGCCTCTTCCCCTTTTTGCCATGATTTCCAGATCCAAGCAGGTCTCAACCAGGTTTATACCGTGATCTGAATGACATCCAACTGTTTAGAAAAGAACGATCATTTTGAATACCAATTAATGAACTCTCAATATCTCTCAATATCTCTGAATATCAATTAATGAACTCTCAGAACCGATTTATTTGGTGTTACTCTTAACAAGTTTAGAAGATCAGTTAGAGAGAGAGAGAAGAGTAGATTACCTACTTGATTTGCCTTTAAACAATTTACTTCCGCCCAACTAGTTACTATCACAACTGAAAATAAAAATCTTTAGATATCGCATTCATGATAAATATCATGATAATTCATTTCATTTAGTTTTAAGTAAAATTTATATTGTATTCACTTTGTATGATGTATATTAGTATTAGAGAACTTTATGTTGTTGTCACTATAGCGAATGCTGCGTATACCTGTAATAGGCATACATACCAGTACTTTTATAATTTTTTTTATTGTCTCCTATAAATGTTTCGTATGTATTGCTGTTGGTGTACCAAATAAATAAATAAATAAACTCTTGAAGACAAAGTAACTTTTTCCTATAAATTTTTAACGATAATATTTATTTATTACTAGTATTTACCTATGGAGGAGCTCGTGGCAAAATAATAACAGCTGCTCGGGTCAATCTTCAGGTTAAGCCGCGCTTGACTAGGTTGGTCAGTGGATGGGTAACTGTCAATTACATACCCCTCCGTGCGTCGGAAAGCGCGTTAAGCCGTTGATCACGGCTCTAATTTTCAGATTTTTGACAATCGTTACAGGTAGTCAGTGGCCCGAAAGTCTAACAACCAGTCTTGAAAAACTGAAAAATGTTTATTGCTTCAACTTAAATAACTTATTCTAGTTACAATAGGGAGAATCCTTTTAAACAAATACACACATCAAAAGTGTCTAGGGATCAAGCATTTTTATGCGGATTTCTTGAGATTGAGATGTGGCTTTGTAATAAATTTATGATTTTATAAATTTATATGGATCCTTTTTGGTGCATTTCATAATTTGAATCAGGAACTCTCAATCAAATTCGAGTAAAAGATGAAAATAAGCTGTCAATATTTTCCCTATAAAAACATACAACGCATTGAAGACATTATTAGTGCTACTGTTTCCCTACTACTGATTAAAACCAACGTTATTATGGAGCGGCGACGTCATTTAAGCAGGGAAGAAATGCTCAGAGCCGTGGGAATGATAGAAGCTGGTTCCCGGCAACGTACTGTGGCTTTAGCTCTGAATACAAGTCAGAGTGTTATCAGTCGACTTTGGACACGTTACCGAAGCACTGGTACCGTGGCTGAGCGCCATGGAGGACGGTATCGCTGCACCACACGGAGACAAGACCGATACATTCAAATCTTAACTCGAAGAGCTCCAACAATAACCGCCATGATGTTAGCCGTGAGGCTTCATCACTCTTCAGGGAACTTAATTAGCGACCAAACAGTCAGAAACCGCTTGCATGAAGTGAACCTTCATTCCCGAAGACCGCTACGGGTACCACCTATAGCAATGCACAATCGTAGGATTCGATATCAATGGGCTCTTGAACACAGAAATTGGGCAGAAGAACAATGGCGTTTCGTGTGCTTTTCTGATGAGTCTCGTTTTGGTATGAGACCGGATACAAGACGTATACGACACTGGAGAACCCCTGGACGCCAACAGCGATTAAAATCCTGCCAGGAAGTCCATCCTTATAGTGGTGGAACCATCATGGTATGGGCGGGTATTTGGATCGGCGGAAGAACTGAGTTGATTTGGATCAGAGGCAACCTCAACGCTCAAATTTATGCTGAGACGATTGTATCAGACGTCATCGTTCCTCTACAAGTGCAAATCGGTCCCTTATTTCAGTTAATGCATGATAATGCACGACCGCACACCGCAAGAGTTGTAAGACAGACTCTCGCCGCAGCTAACATCAATGTCCTGCCCTGGCCTGCTCAGTCGCCAGACTTGAACCCGATTGAGCATGCATGGGATATGCTACAGAGAAGAGCTCTGCCGAATATGGAGGGTATCCAGTCGCAAGAAGACCTTTTTTTGTTGTTGCAACGAACATGGGCGGCCATTCCACAGCGTGATTTGGATGAACTCATTTTGAGTATGCCAAACCGATGTTCTTGTGTTGTTAGTGTTCGCGGTAGAAACACGGATTATTAATTGTTTAAGTTACCCAATAAAATTTTAAAGAAAACTGTTATTTCAGTCTTTTTTTCGAACTTTAATGTTAGTGGTTCAAATGTCAAAAATCCCTTTATTAGGAAAATGGCAAATTTCTTTATTAATGCAAAGGTGACTTGGTTTATCGTTACTGTGACAAACGAAAACACTTTATTTGATGAATCCTTAAAGAAAATTTTAATTAATATCAATCAGGAGAAAAGTTATTGCAAAAATATATGTTGATCCCTAGATACTTTTGATGTGTGTAGTTTGCTTGTATTAGGATGTTCCCCCTTCCCCAGCTTATATAATTGATTTAAAGTTATTGAGCCTGTGCAAGATATTATATAAACTTAATCAAACAAAAATGAAAAAAAGACACGGATACACAGTATTTCTATAAAAGGCAAAGAAGAAACGCGCTTGGATGTGTGTTATGTGTGAGATGGTGTGGAGGTGAATATGTATGTGAGTAGTGGGTGAGAGTAAGTGTGGGAGTGAGGGTACCCACACATTATTAGCTAGGGGTACCGTATTACCTAGTACTAACTGGGTTGTGGAGGTCGGATAGGCAGTCGCTCCATGCAAAATACTGGTAGCTGCATTTGATTAGACTGGAAGTGGACCAGAAAATAGTTATGAAACGGCTAGGCAGATGATGATGATGATTTACTTTCCTGTTAACAAAATTGACTCTCTATCAAAACGCATACATCACAAATTCACTCAAAATACCATTGCTAGGAATGTAAATGAAATTACTTCTCAATGCCAAATATGTAAAACTCGTTTCATAAGTACTGTAACCACATTACGAGTTAGAAACAGTCTCGTGAATATGACCTTGGGATCCTAAATTATATTACGGAAGCCTTCCGAATATACGCTCATCCTATCTAAGAATTTGTCAAGTTAAAATGACTAATTGTTTCGGAAAATTTATGAAATTATAATTGTGTTTCTATAAGCCTAATTCGGCTTTGTCTAATTGTGCTTAATTATTTTCCTGAGTGAATGGATAATGTTCGGGAATTATTTCGGGTTTATTTCTGTGAGTTGTCTCTTTGGTGTAGTGGTCGCCAGCGCGGCTGCTGAGCATGAGGTCCTGGGATCGATGCCCAGGTTGTGCAAAGTGTTATTGGGTTTTTCCATCAAGTATTTCTCAGTAGCAGTCACGGAGTCTGGATTTGTGCCCGGTTGATGGTATTAGGCTCGCCCCTATTATATGGGACTTACGAGTAAACATAACAGGCGGGATGTAGGTGTCTGCCTAAACCTTCGGGGATAACAGGCGTGATGTTATGATTTTTGACGGTTTTATCCGGGTGACTATTTGGTTTCAATGGTAAATTCGGTTCACGACCTCTTGAAACTGACATGTCCATGTTGAAGAACTGATAGTATCCACAATCAGTTCTTCGCTGAACATCGCTGAACTTGCTAGCTTCTTCTTCTCGTTTTGCCCATCAGTACGTAGCGACCTGGACAGCTCTGTGTGACATTTAAATCCTGGAGGTTGCAGGATGTGAAAGACAGAAGACGCTCCACACTCATACCTCCTGGTGTGGATGGGTCGACTATACCCATTTGTTAATAAACTACATTACTTATCTGAAAATTACAATTACGCCAATTTGCTCTGATCCCTAAGCTTCCTGGACTCAAATTGATATGTAAACTGAAATGAAAATCAATATTATATATATATGACGACAGGTGGGGCATTTCTTCGCTGTCTTGTTGGTCGGTCATGATGGAACGTGGAGTCCGACGTGAAATAATATACAGGCACTGTTCGGTACACTAAACTTTACTGTTTAAAACGCTTTACAATAAAAAAATAACAAAAGATTGAAGAAATATTATTGGATTGAATTTAAATAAAATGGAATGTAGTGAGGTTAGTTAAGTTAGCCGTTTGTCACCACGATTTCAATTTGAATGTGTCAACTGCACAAGTCTACCGCCTTTTTATTCAACGTCAAAATGACCAACGACAACTTTAATCGACTAAACACACTCAAGCATAGCCGTACCAAAAATCAAATTAAATTAAACTAAATTAAAATTATGATAAACGCTTGACATTCCATTAGCGATCTGCGACATATATTATATTTACCATAACATTTGTACAATCTTAGCTATTACGATGAATATGTCTGGAACGAATTGAAACCTTAATTACTAAGCTCAGTCAACAGATACATTGTAATAATGATGTTGTAATTAGTGAAAAGAGGAAGCTTAACTATGCGTGGGTAAACTACTACTATAATAATACTATATAGATATCAAGTTAATGCCCGTTCACACGACGACGATCCGTGTTTTTTGACGTATCGTCTTTTTTCACGATCGGAACGGCGTCAATGCTTTTTAAATGCCCGTGTTCACACGCATCACGAATCGTGAAAAATGACGGAAACGTAACGTCTTTGAAAAATCAGGTACGTCAAAAAACACGGATCGTATTTTTTTTTGTGCCGGTTTCGCTGATGCGGTCGTTCCCAAACAATCACGGAACTAATGTGAACATCAATTCGGTTTTTTTTTGTCGGATCGTGATAAAAACACGATTCCGTATGCAATGTGAACGTCCATCCGTCATGACGTATCGTTTTTTATGACGGATCGTCAATGACGGAAGCCGTGTGAATGAGTTGTTACAAAAAGGTAGGTATGTAGTAGATACATTCCATCAAACGGAACTACTTTCTAATTAGAAAATCGATCTGTTTAATGGTTTGTACCACACCCTGAATTATAACTACACTTTCACACACACACATTTCTACTTTTTAACCGACTTCTAAAAAAGGAGGAGGTTCTCAATTCGGTTGTGTTTTTTTTTTTGTGTTTGTTATCTCATATCTCCGTCATTTATGAACCGATTTGAAAAATTTTTCTTTTATCTGAATGGATCTACTTTCCGATTGGTCCCATAGAAATTTCATCAAAATCGGTTCAGCAGTTTGGTTTTGAAATCAAAATAGCTGGAAAAAATTTCATCCAAGTAAAAGAAATTGCGAAATTGGTACTTGACAAGGATTTGTGTGTGATACTATAACTAAAAAGGGTAAAATAAAAACTTTTTTGCAATAAAACACCGACTTCCAAAAAAAACACTAAAAAAGTGGAAAATAACATTACTTTCGGAAGTCGGTGCCAAAAAAGTCAATGAAACAAACCATAGTCACCGACTTCCGAAAGTAATGTTATTTTCCACTTTTTTAGTGTTTTTTTTTTGGAAGTCGGTGTTTTTTTGCAAAAAAGTTTTTTTACACATGCTGTATAATGGGTGTGAAAATATCTTTAATGACGCCGGAAGGTAAATGTCCTCTCCGTCATTGCGATCATTTTTTTGTTCTGGACCATACCTGGGAACCTTCTAGTTACGGAGATATTGGGGGTCGAAGTTCCAACTTTTTAACAAGTTTTCTTTTATTACAAGTTTCTGATATTATAACTTAACTTTAAATACCTCCTCGTGTTTTGAGTGCGTTACATTGAGTCCTACCGTAAAACATGATTTTGCACCCCAAAAAAAAAGTCAAACGACTTTTTTTTTGCAAACCACCCAGCAACAATTTTTGCGTACAGTTACTTAGTTCGATGTTCAGAATGCTTGGTTCGTGCAGGGTCCGTTTTCACCTTGTATACACTACGAAGATAAATTAGGCAGTCGCTCCATGTAATCCTTATAATGGTATTCAGCTGCATCCGGTTAGACTGGCAGCCGTCTCGAACATAGATAGTTCATTAGTCAGCATTTGATGGGGAGTAAATAGTACCTGGCACCAACTTTGATCGCAATTTGTCAAGTCAGGTCTAAGTAAATTCCCTACTAACTTAGCATAATCAATTTGCAGGCACACAAATAGTTTATAACCTTTATTAACACAATATTATGAGCAGTGATAGTCTAGTGGTGTGACCGTTGGACTGCCAAGTCATAGGTCTCGAGTTCGAAGCCAAGACACACACCTCTGATTTTTCGGAATCATGTGCGTATTGTAAATTATAACTTGCTTTGGTGAAGGAAAACATCGTGAGGAAACCAGCATGCCTGAGAGATTTTTCTCGACGGCATTTAAAGCCAAGTCAGAGGCCCTTGGGCGGCATAAAAACTCTGACACCAGGTTAGACACTAACCACACGATAAAGAAAGAAACAATATTATACTTTTTAATCCCGGTAGTACGATCCCGTCGGACAATTACCGAACACTACGCGGTCGAAGAAAAATTGTGATTAATCGTGTTCTTTATTTATATTATTTACTATATTATTACACATCAAAACACCCACATACATACGTTTCCACTCGACATGACCTAAAAACCTCACCCGGCCTACAAACACAAAATTTTGTAAACAATTCATATTATAACGTAAGGTACTTTCGACCCTAACACAACACTAACCCTTTATCAAAACAGGAACTTATAAATATAACAGAAAAAATAAATAAATAAAGTTTGCGTGTAAATAATGATTATGGGAGGACCTATTCCTACTATTTACCAAGCGTTGTTCGTTGAAATAACGTAAGTTTGACAATATTGTTGCTTTGATTGTGAGGGTTAAGAGGCGTATTACAAAAAAAAAACCGGTCAAGTGCGAGTTGGACTCGCGCACCGAGGGTTCCGTACAAACCTGTGGGTATATAACTTTTTTTTATATGACGAAACTAAAAATTTACGGTTTTCGTAATTTTTCCTATATCTGTACTATAAGACGTGACTTCGTACAAAATTTCAAGATTCTAAGTTCACGGGAAGTACCCTGTAGGTTTTGATTCCCGTGCGAGTTTCGAAAATTTGCGGAAATTTGCGGCCTAAGTGGCTGTATCTTTTGATTGCGTTGACTTAGAAGGTTGATTTTTCTACAGCTTCCAGGGACAGTAGAACTAAGTATCATATAGAAATTTCAGTTTGATACCTCCACGCGTTCCTGAGAAAAACGGTCTTGACAGACGGACGGACGGACGGACAACAAAGTGATCTTATAAGGTTTCCGTTTTTTCCTTTTGAGGTACGGAACCCTAAAAACGCGAAATTGCAAGGTTTCCTCGTTGAAATTGTATGTTATCCGTTCGTTGTTTGAAATAAAAACGACTTGTTTAAAATAGTTCGTTTCCTCTACTACCATAATAATAAAGCGAATTGTAGATAAATTATTAATTTATTCAGTAATAATCATTCTCCCGATGCATGTTTAGACAAAAACTCACGGAGACGTGATTTGGGAGCTCTAATTTGTAGATTCTATTGAATAAAGACCATCAAAAATTTTTTTTTTTCATTTTACAAATATTCCCAAATTCAATAATGATTGAATACATTTTCGTTATATGCCTTTATTGTAAAGAAAAAAAAATGGACCTAATTCAATTATTGACCGAAAAGATTTCGAAACAAGCCCCGATATCTCCGAAATTGTACATCACTTTGCATTAATATTCTTGGAAATTAGACTAGAAGTGACTTTTTTTAAAAGGATTTTAGGAAATAACTAAGGAGAACAATTTCAAATAAACAAATCAAACTTACTATAATTTTATATCACCAAAACAAATCACAAATTAGAAAAAGAAATTATTACGCTAACAAAGACAAAATAATTTAAAAATGTAACCGACAGAGTGACGTTCTCACGATGTTGTTCTCACGACGACTCGAAGTACAAAGAGCGATGCTTTTTTTTTTTTAATGGCATCTCGCAGTTCGACCTAGGAGGTTGTCGTCTGCTCAACCGGACTATCCTGTGGATGCCTTGAATTTAAGGCCTCCAGCCAGGGCAAAAAACTTACAAACTAAGCGACTACACGCTAAGGGCACCCCCTGTGGGGCTCGGACCTCGGCTTAGGGCGTCGCTGGGGGAGGGCAGCAAGGGGACAGGCTGGATCTGAGTGGTATTAATTAGGGGCTGGTTTAAAACTACTGGCACAGCATCGCGGGCTGGCTCGAGCAAGGGTCGGGGAGGGCAATTACCGGGACGTCGCGACGGACCTCGGCGGCGAGGGCGGAAAGACGGCGGTCGGGATCGGGGTTTACGCTTGAGCGTACTAGTTTCCCTACGGCTCTCCTGGAGGAGAGTGATTGTGTCGTCGGGAGTCACGAGTGTGTGCCTTGGTCGGCGAATCTGACTGATACGCGAGGGAACGTATCGGGCGGCCGATGCCATCAGGGGATTACGGTGTTTTATTGCACGATCGAAGAAACGCTTGGTGAGGCGTTTCATGAACTGCAATAAGGTGGGCACCCTAAGGTCTACGTGGAGACGTTCGTTGCGTGCGTAAAAGGGGGCACCCGTGACCCTACGTAAGTATCGGTTTTGGAGCGCCTGCATCCTGTGAATATAGCGGGGCTTGGTATGTGCGAACACAACACAAGCGTATGACATGATGGGACGGATCACTGCGGTATAGAGGCGCAACTTGCACTTAAGTGACAACTTGCTCTTAGCCGCTACCATAAAATGAAGCCTACTCATAGCGAAGGCAGCTCGGTCGCGAGCTGCTTTGGTATGTGCCCCGAAGGACAGGTGTTGGTCAAGTATGACTCCTAAGTATTTGGCTTGCTTCTCCCAAGGGATAGGCTTGCCGTACATAGTGATCGGATGGGGGCTGGGGGGATTGATACGCGGTTTAGAGAAAAGAACCGCCTGACTCTTATCGGGGTTAACCTCGATCCTCCGCTTCCTGAACCAAGCGCCGAGGACGTTGGCTGAGGTTTGAAGCGTTTTGGCGATAACGTTCTGACAACGACCAGTATAATAAATGGCCGTGTCGTCCGCGATCAGGGCTAACTGAGCCTTCTTCCTCTTAGGTATATCGCTGGTGAACAACGTAAAAATGAGAGGGGAGATGACCGAGCCCTGAGGGACTCCGGCACGAATCGGGTGAGGGGAAGAGAGAGCTCCCCCGACGCGATAGCGGAAGGTGCGATTGGACAAAAAGTCTCGCAAGATGAGCACGAGACGGTCCGGCACTCCCAGTTGGTACAGCTTATACGAGTATATTAAGCCGTTGTGCCAGACTTTGTCGAACGCTTAGAGCGGTGCTATCGCTGCGCCGCCTTATTAAGGTGTTCCCCCTCTTCATATCTCCCTATCTTCTACAATATTTATACCAAAATAATCTTCAACATTTGCCTACACTATAGTATTTTTTTAAACCGCTACTATTATTTTTTAATGAATTAGATAAAAGTACAATTCTTCAAGTATAATTTCACTGCGCCGTTCTGAGCGCAGATGGCCGGCGCAGTGAAATATATACTTTTATTTAGTCTATCGTTAATCGTTACTTACATTTATCGCCCTGTGGTCCTAGCACTAGCACGCGGTGTAAACGTAACGTAAATGCGTCGATTTTTTTATAGAAAATACAATCATCCTATAGCATTTTAGTCAAAATTTTTGCAACAAATACAATCAGTAGTAATATCCATAAATATGAATACATTCTTAAAACTTATGAAAATGTGAAACGGATACTTTCCATTTTGAAAAATTAATTTATTTCGCTCACTTGAAAGAACACAAAATGTGTAGAACCGTTAAAATCCAACGCTCACGATAAAACGTTTCGTTTATTTATTTAGGAAGCGGGCGTTAATTGGTACAATTCACGTATGCCACCTCATTTGAGTGGAGGTCGAGCTGATCAATAACTGACCTTATTAGGGCGAAAGTACGGCATTGCGTAGTAATTTGAGCTTGGGAGTTTTTTGTACCGACTTCTAAAAAGGGAATCTAAACTTTTTTTTAAATCAAATAGTATCAATATTTTTTTTTTCGGAAATTTAAAAACCTTATGAGCTTTTCTTTTTGTATCGTGTGGTTAGTGACTGACGTAGTGTCAGAGTTTGAGTGCCGCCCATGGGATCGGTGTTTATGATGATTTTGTTCAAGTTTAGTTTCAGATTAATTTTATAACTTCGTAAACCAGCGATACATCAAAGTAGAAACAAAATAAAATATATGCAGAAATATTGCGTTTCGCGGAAGCATTTTTTAACTACTAAATAAGGAGAAGAAGAATACTAAATAAGCTTGCGTTGAAGCGTGAAGCGATGATACGGCCTAGGGTGGAGCACGCTTGCCTAGCCGATATTATCGTCTTGACATCATGTACCAAATGGTACATTTCCAATGAGTATACCAATCGATAATGGCCTAATAGCAAATGACAGACCACCGCCACCAGCACCACCTCTCGTTTCTATGTAACTCTGTGAAACTTTTGCGGTAGCGTTTTAATAGAGTTTCGTAAAAACCTTTGTCGCTGAAGTTTTCGAACGCTCAGAACTGTGTTTTAATGCTCGACTAACCCTATTCAGTCTGCAGTCTTAGCTGTAGTACAAATATAATATTAAAAAAGTTCTCATACAATTTTCGTAGCAGACTATTTCAGTTTACCGACTTCTTTTTTAACACATATAAACAAATTTTTATCATTCTTCTGCTTGTCAGTCGTGAAATTGTTTTTCGGAGAAACTGAGCCTTTCTTTTTAAGGTTCTGTAGGTGAAAGATAAATCTAGCCTTCCAGCTAAGCGTTCAAAAATATGAAAAATGGCACGAATATGTCACAAATCTTACGACTATTATAATGTGAAAGTTTGTGACTATGTAACTCTATCACGCAAAAACTCCTGAACGGATTTAGATGAAATTTGGCACACATAGTTTATAACCGGGATTAACACATATCGTACTTTTTATCTCGGTAGTACAATCCCATGGGACAATAACCGAAATCCACACGGGCGAATCCGCGTGCATAAGCTAGTAGTGCTTTATACTACTTACAAAGTCATGCATGTACGGCTAGCCAGGAGCCAAATGTTTTGAAAGCATTTCGTATTTCTTTAATGACTTTAAACAGGACTGACATGTACTTTTCGGTAGCTTATTGCAATCCAATACGTTTTGTGATTTTTCTAACATCTTAATGCGCTTATAAGAGTATGAAGACCAGGGTGTGAAGTTCCTCAGTACTCCATGGAGAAGGATGGATCCTCCGACTATACGGGTGTTATGTCTCGTGGGCTACTGCCCAACTTTGATAGCGCGATGCAGAATTTTGATGACTTTTTCCTTTGTGGCTTAGATGGCGCTGTAGTACTTTTCGTACTATGTTGCTTTATATTTTTGTAGTGTCCGCTACAATCTGTTAGAATGAAAGAAAGAAAGAAAGAAAAAGTATTTATTAGTCTCGCACTGGATAAAACAAAGTGGTATTTTGACAATAATACGAAGATTAAAAAAAAAGAAAACTTAAGAACAAATTAAAATAAAACTAACTAAACTGGTCCTGTACGAGGCCAAAAGGCCCCTATGTATGCCACTTTATCATTTTTCTTAGGAGCACTTACAATATTCTGTCCTTCAGCTAATAATGGCGGAACCCGTATAGCCCATCTCAGACGCTCTTAACTAGTTTTATTCTGTATGAATAGATTATATCATCACTATATAGTTATGGAATTCTATAACATTCTAGGTAGAAATACCGCCTCGGCGTTTTGGGATTCACTATTACTTTAATAAAAGAAACACCTTCGGGCCCTTTTTTGATGGACGAAATGAAACCAAAGTCGAGTATTTTTAGGCCTACGATAACATATTTGAACGACAGTAACGTGGAGCCTCGTGTCATCGTTTTTATGTTTTTTCACTATTTATTTTTCCGATATTTCGATAACGGGTCTCACTATTGATGCAGAAAAATCAGGTCATGTTAGGATTTATTCATCAGCGTTGCATAAAGTCAAGAAACGTGACTTCAAAAATTAAGCAGATATTGGATAGAAGCCTATAATGTTTCCGCTTCTGGAACTCAAGCCTTCCTCTCTACGAGAATGATTGGCTCGTATTGGGTCCAATACCTCCAATACCAAAACCTGTGGGTGTCACAAATCTTCAAATTTTGTGTACTACCTTCTAGGACAGGGATGGCGAACTAATATTTTGGGCACGCCGCCGATTTTAACTGTATTTTAATCTACCTATGGCCTGAGAGTCATTGTTTCCAGATATGATTAACAATATAAGACTCGCTTAGAAACCGTTTGGCAGATGACTTCAGCATGCACTCTGCTAAAAGTAACCTCTTACAATCCTATTTTAAGTTATTTGTCATCCAATCTGCAACACAGAAGTCACACTAATGTTTAAATGTACAAATTGTAGTTTTTGGTAGTAAATAAAGAGTTTTGAGTCGTTAATTTCTTAATAATCACTTAGTCAACATTATTTGATGGCACATCTATGACTTCATTAAATATTTCTTTAGAAAAATGGCACGTTGAGCCAAAGATTCGCCATCCCTGCACTAGGACGTGCTGGTTTCTTCTCGATATTTTTTTACCGCAGACGTTTATCGTTACTTACCTTTAACGCCCTGTGGTCCTAGCACGCGGTGTAAACGTAACGTAAATGCGTCGATTATTTAGTAGAAAATACAATTACCCTATAGCATTTTAGTCAAATTGTTTACAAAAAGCACAATCAGTAGTAACATCCATAAATATTAATACATTCTTAGAACGTAAGAAAATATGGAACGGATAGTTTCCATTTTGAAATCGACGTATTTATATTAAGTCGACACCACGCGTTCGTGCTAGGGTCTGTGTTCACGTCCTCAGGCGATACGACTTGCGACGACACGCGCGTATGACAGTGACCCTTGGCGTGCTTCAAGCAATTTTCTTCGTTTGTTTTCTCCGCGGTCATTTTCTCAAACCGCCTGTCGTCAAGCGAGACGCAGCGTTCATAAATAAGGTCACATAAGTCAGTGTCCTCTTCCTAAAGACATGTCTTCATCATCATTTATCAGTTAATCACACATAAAACGTGTCGCCGCTACCAATATCACAGCAGATATAACGCAATGTATCGTAAAAAATATTAAGGACATAGCCGGAAAAGATAGCTCAGGACAGATTAATAATAACATTAGGAGATAAGAGAAATTGCTTCACTGTATCGCCACAGAAAATAAAAATACAGAAGGCTGGCTGCATACAAAGGGCGAAAACATGCTCACATTTATACAGATCTCCAAACGAAAGTGTGTGCTTCGGGAATCATCGTCTATCTTCGGAAATACAACTAAAGTTGAGCTGTCCTCTTCTTAGTCGTTCCCTCTTGAGAGAGCGGTCGTGGTCATGCGGGTTGCTCACAACTGCGGTTGGTGCCTTCGCGATTCTTTTCCACCGGTCTCTATCTTCTTGGCGGTCTCATTCTGCCACAGGGATCTTGGTGAATGATTTGATGGAGTTCATTTGAACTACTTGCTCTATTACCATAGTTACAACATTTTAAATTGACAACTCTTATATAATAATTCCAAAAACCCTTTGAGTAACTGAGAAATCACATGGTGCAACTATAAGTAAGTAAGTAACAAAGAGAAAACTTCATACAGACGCGTAACGATAAGTGCACTACGACAAAGCGCGGTAGTTCAAAACTTAGAAGCTTCGCTGATGGGGAGGTTTCACGAATATTACCGAAACGCAAACCTTTTCTGGTTTAACTGTATGGAGATCTCAAACAAATGACAGTGCGCTTGCACTCGCTGTAAGTGTGTATGTGTGCGTGCGTTTCTGCTCGTTGCGTTCAATCGAGCTTCTGTGTTCTGTCTTCTCTATGGTATCACACAGGATTTATCTAATATATTATTGGATATATACGCACTTTCGTCTCTGTCAGTATTTGAGGTCGAACTGACCTCAGATAAGCAGGAACATTAATAAGGCGGCTTGGACGGCCGGCCATTTTGTTGAAAAGAGGAAAATCGGTTATTACTGTAAATGATGAGGTAATAAAGTTTTTTTTTAGTGGGTAGTTCGACAATTGGGAACTTCATTAATTTTGTTAAAGATTTCTTCGGAATTATGAAACGATGGGAAGCTCCATAAATTTTTAAATAATATGAATCCTAGGAACATTTGTTTCTCTAACATCTTTACGGAACTAGAATCGTGCACATGACCAGTAGTGTCCTCAACTCTTCAAGCAACCAGACTTATACTAGGCCACTGCATCAAATTGCTGTATCAGTTGCAGTCAACCAAAATGCTCATTGTGGGTTGGATCATCCGCCATTCACCATCAGTCTAAACTTGCCGCTTTTTCCAATTCACCGACCCACCAAGACAATTAACACAACTAACTAGATACAGCAACAAAAATAAATAAGTCTGTTTTTCGGCCTACTTCGCAGTATAAGGCTGGCCAAAAACAAGTTCACCAGAACCCTTTTTACCGACTCTCAAAACTAAACCATAAACTCTTGGCCACAAGCTGCAGGATCAAGCGGCACGCATCTTACGACGAAAACAATAATGAAGGAAGTGGTTTAAGGTGGAAGCGCCAGGGTAGCCCGCGAAATTAAAATTTTCTTACGTTTTTTGCAATTTGCCGGTCGTTGTCAGGCTGTACATTGAACAAAATATGATTCGCAGCTGCAATGGGTGTTTAGTTACAGAATTATAATCATTAAAATCATCAATACAACCCTCAAAGTTCATACAACCCCATTGAATGACTTTTTCATGAAATAGTTAAATTAATCAAGAAAATTTGAATTTCGCGGGCTACCCTGGTGCTTCTACCTTAAGACACGCCATTAGTCACCGCTACTCGACTTCACGCATAGGAAACTAGTCTAGCCTTGTTGCTCTAGTGGTTGCAAGCGTGACTGCTGAGCATGCGGTCCGAGGTTAAATTCCTAGGTCGGGTAGAATGTTGTTGCGGTTTTTCCATCAGGAATTTCTCAATAGCAGCCACGGAGTCTGGACTTCTGTTCGGCGATGGTAATAGGCTCACGCTTTATTACTGAGACTTAACCAGGCTAAACTTTAATGAGGTACACCCCTGCCTAACTCTTCGCGGTTTACAGGCTGTTATGGATGTTATGTTATGAAGTAAGTGACTCGTCCGTGTGTCGCTTGACGCAAATCGTATCCCCTGAGGCCAAACATATCTGGCCTCAGGTGAAATGTACCTGTACTATTAAATACACCTCTTCCTAACCCTTCAAGGATTACCTGCGTGATGTTACGAAACAAGGAACTCGCCCGTGTGTCGCTCGACGCAAAACGTATCGCCCGAAGCCGCCAAGAGAGCGTAATACTAACAAAAATAAACCACCCCTTTTCTCACTTCTAAAAATAAAAGACTTACTTAAAAAACTCGCTAAAACAGTTAACTGCCGAGCACGAAGACCTTGAACTGACATTTTTGAACCACCCCACGTAAAACATTAATTACTTTGTGTAAGCAAATCGAGGCTCGTCCTAATTTCTAAGGCCTAAGTATACTATGTCTGAGCTGAATAGATAAGTCGCTCGGGCTATTTGTCACGTCTTAAGGCTGAGGTCAGTTATGTTGAGGTTAATTTGAGGCTGTTAAGGTCCACTTACAGAGGGGCCTGTGTCCGAGCCGTTGGAACATTACAAGCTGATTATGGTAAGGTGTGGCAGTGATTAAGGTAATGTCAAAATGTGTTGGTATATTTTGGAAACTACTTTTCCAAATCCTCAATGGTCTAGTGGTCGAGGAGAGGTTAGGTGTGCTCATGAGGTTCTGAGTTCAATTCCCGGGTCAGGCAAAGTGTTATTGGAATTTCTCAGTGTCACGGAAACTGGTTTTGTTCGGTTTTGAGGTAATGGACTCGCCTCGTTTTACATGGGACTTAAACGTCTCTGGCAAAATGTGAGTGCGGTGTCAGGTACACCTCTGCCTGGCCTTTCGGGGTTTACAGGCTGTTATGGATGTCATGTTATGTTTTTACAAAAGTTCTGATCCCCTAAATGAGTTTTAGTTGAATAAAAAATGTTTTGCATCACATGGTTTCCTTTACCCCGTGTTTACAACAAGATACAAAACGTATAATTTACGTATTGTGTTTTCTTATCTATTAGTATAAGTACTAGTTTCGCTTATCGTATACAAATCTAACAAGTTGTAGACAATTTGTTCACAAAATTGTATTTAAGAATGTCGAAAAGGCAAACAAAATAACAACGTCTGAAACTAAAATAATTATGTCAAAAATGTTTTATTCACAAAAATCTTTTAAAACACCTGACAAAAACAAGTACATCTTTTATCTTAGTTACAGCCCGTTCACACGGCTTCCGTCACTGACGAGCCGGCATAAAACACTATACGTCATGACGGATGGACGTTCACATTGCACACGGAATCATGTTTTATCACGATCTGGCAAAAACAAGAATTGGTGTTCACATTAGTTCCGTGATTATTCGGGAGCGACCGCATCAGCGAATCCGTCACAAAAAAAAACACGATCCGTGTTTTTTGACGTACCTGATTTTTAAAAGACGTTACGTGAATTAAGACATGTCCGTTATTTATCATATTTCGCGATGAGTGTGCACAAGGGCATTTAAAAAGAATTGCCGCTGTCAAAAAAAAAGGCGGATCGTGAAAAAAGACGTACGATACGTCAAAAAAACGAATCACTTCGTGATTTTGAGTTTCACCAACTGGACACACGTGCGTCCAGTCTTTCGTGTCGAGTTGTTGACTAACCCGTATATACATGCTGTAACGTAATACAGGCGGCAATAAAGAATGAAAGGAATGAAAAGCATTCATTTGTTTCTTAAGCTATTACGAGTAATAGTTAGACCTTAATCAGTACGGTTTCATTAGAGGTGTACTTAACTCCCACTGTTATAAATAAAAGATAGAGGAGCTCGTAGCTAAATAGTAACAGCCGCACCTGTCGATCTTCAAAGTTAAGCACCGCTTGCCAGGGTCAGTCCGTGGATGGGTGACCATTCCATTACATACCTAGCTTACTCCGTGTCTTGGAAAGCACGCCAAGCCATTATTTGTAGATATTTGACAGTCCTCACAGGTAGTCAGTGGTCCGAAAGCTTGACAACCAGTCTTACCACGGACTCTAGATTTGTGCCCAGTTGATGGCAATAGGCTCGCCCCCTTTTACATGGGACCTAAACATAACTGGCGAAATGTGGGTGTACTATTAGGTACACCTCTACCGAACCCTGCGGGGATTACAGGCGTGATGTTATGTTGGATCGAGTCTCGTGACAAATCTGTGTCTTGTTGGCGATAAAACTTACATTACGGCTCTCATATCTCACGTGGAGTTTATGTCGCACCGGCTGCTGTGGTAACACCATGGTTTGGGCAGGTTTTTTCCTATTGGCAACACTGTCCAAGTGACATGTAAAATTTTTGATCCGTATTTTAAAATTAAATTTAATTAGTAAATAAGTTAGATTAAGGTGTAACTATTTGTGCAAACGTATTATAAATGCGTAAATACATAGGAAAATTGTTTCCTTGATCAATTCATTAATTAAGTTTTCGAAAATAAAAGTTACCGGTAACCTAAAATCAACAGCTGACGTTCTAACTGCGGATTTTACGGACAATTCAGGGGAAGTATTGTTTACTTTTATTAAATAACAGCACACAATCGTCACTTTAAATCTGTAACACATCTATGCCAATTTCCAGTATATCTTTTTGCTGATTTATTACCCTGTACTGGTTTTAGATCGCTTTGTTGACAACCGGTATAAAAAATAAAAAAAACCAGTGAGATTAATTCCATAAGTCTATTGTTTATATCGGTCTTTTAAATATTAATTCATGAATATAACGTTTATGATCATTGCTGTGCATTTTTGTCTTATAGTAATATGTTAATAAATTAAGTTTTTTTTTATTCTTATCTTTTCAAAGCTACCTACCCACTTATGGAAAAGTAATAGGTACCTTACGACAAAACAATTAGTTAATTCAATATTCAATTAGATACATTGAATATATAGTTAATCTTTTAAAGCTAATATAGTAGCCTACCTCATTTCATTTCATAATTGAACTTTTTCCCTATTTCTCCCCCTTTCATTGCTAACTTTTCTTAATTAGTTTATTCTATTAGTTCTCACCGTTTCTTTACTTCTAATTTTCAGTGACTTATCCTGAAACCATGCCTGTGATGACCCGTAAGGCTACCGCTCAGGATATGGAGCTAAAATTGAGAACGGCCCTCCAAGAGCTTAAAGAATCAAACCTCCAAGTCCAACAACTGTTACAGGAGAGAGAAGAGAGTGAGGTGGAAGTTGATAAGGTTAATGGCACAATCTCAAGCTTAAAGCGGGAGCTAGTAGTCCTACATCAGCAATACTTGGACGTTGTTGATGAACGGGATCAACTGAAGGTGGTCACGGATGGTTTCAATAATTGTAGTAACTTATATGAGGAGGCTTTAAATAAAATTAGGGACCTAGAAGATGAGTTAATTCATGCCAATAGTTGTATATTAAAGTTACAGAAAGAAAAAGAATGTACTCAGGTAAAAGAAACGAACATCTTATATAATGAATTATTAAATAGTAATTGTATGTCCCCTTCCTTATTAACTATTGATCTGACTGAAGATTCCCTACTAAAACATAATTATACAGTTAGCAATAAGAAAATAAAAAAATATGCTAAGCTGAACAGAATAATTAAAAAATGTAATCAATTTAGGAAACAACATAAACACTTTTCCAAATATATTCCACTGAGGAAAGAGCGTGTTGATTTAGTTAGTAAGTTAAATAATTATCAAATAAAATTAGAAGACAGTATTAAAATTTATGAAATTGATACCCAGCATTTGCAGGCTGAAATACAGGTACTTCAGAACTCACTTAGTTCCCTTTCCAGTAGGTATGTGAGTTCTCAGAACCAAATTAGGGAACACATTCTTGCAGCAAATGAGTTAGTAATGTGTCAATGCAGCTGTCAGTCAGTTAACAACCATGATACTATCTTGCCTGAGGTAATGGAGGACCCATCCCAGGCTGAGAATTTATCTCAGGACTGTGTACTCAACCAAGAAATAGATTATTTACAAGTGGTACAGCCAGAGATATATGATAGTCATAATTGTTCTTGTTCAGTAATGTTCTCAGATAGTATAGGAAGAGGTGTAGGTAAATTAGTTAGTAATAACCTGAGTTTTCCCAATCAAAATCATTGTATGCCAGGGGCAACATACAAACAGATAATGGCATCAGTAATTAGAAATGTTTATAATAGTAATACCGACATAACTATATTTATAGGAAATAGTTTAAAAATTAAAAAAGAAGACATCACGGACAGTGTAACTGAGTTGTTAAAGTTGAATTGTCGTAAAATAATATTGTGTGCTTTCCCATATTTTGAAAAATTGTCAAATAGGAAAAACAATTATATTCACATGCTGAATAAGCATGTAGATTTCTTAGTAGGTCACTATAGTGACAAACTTATGTATCTTGATGTCAACAGTTTTGTTGATAAACTTAGGTCGACACGGGGTAATGTGTTTCTACCTGTTAGTTGTAGACACAAAATAGCTCGGCTATTAGCATATAATATTCACTCAGACATAAGTAGTATGTCTATGTTTAGTTCCATTATTAACACTGCGACTATTAGTAATAATACTAATATTCATTTTTACAATTTTTTTACAAAGGAGGATCCATGTGTACAAGATTCTCCAGTAGGGTCCACTAGTAGTAGGGTCTCATTGTCTTGTGAGGGCATAGGAGTCTTGGAGCTCACTCCGGATGCTCATTTAAACTAGTTAGTAAGACAACAGAAGATACCAGTAACATAAATGTTACGCTAACTGACAACACACAGGTACCTTCTTGCTCTCAAATAGCTAAATGTAAAAAAGGGGCTAAGCAGAATTCTATGCAATTATTTCACCAAAATATTCAAGGCTTCTCTTCAAAGCAATTAGAAATTGAATTGTTTCTAGAAAAAACTAAGTTTGAAATTGTTTGTTTCACTGAACATTGGTTAAAAGACTTTGAAATGCTAATTAATTACGCAAATTACAGTGTGGGCAGTTGCTTTAACCGGAAATCTAAGATGCGTGGGGGTTCATTAATCTTAGTTAAAAATTGTATTAAATTTAAGTCTCGTAATGATATTGTTGATCTATCGGTTGAGCATAATATTGAACTGTCTTGTGTTGAGCTAGATAAGCATGTAATAGTGTGCGTTTACAGACCCCCAAATTATCAGAACTACTCTTTATTTGAGTCAGTAATGGAGGATGCTTTAGCAAAACTTGCAACTGGTAATAAATCACTAGTTATCTGTGGTGACTTTAATATTAATATTTTAGAGAAAAATTCAAATAGCAGTAGATTATTACATCTTTTTAAATCATTTAATTTGTTAAACGTGTTTTCGGAACCAACCCGAATTACTAAAAATACTGCTACATGTATTGATAATGTTTTTTGTTGTTGCGACTACTTAGATAAATCCATTGTAAATTACCTTCCTTCTGATCACAGCGGTCAAACCGTTGTTTTCGAGTCGTACACACCATTACAAAAAATCCAGATAAAATCTAGACAAATAACACTCAGCAATTTGAATAATTTTAATAATAACTTAATTGGTAATTTAGGCATTCCGGGATATATTTTAGAAAATGTAAATAAATTTTATGAGGAATTCTTTTCGGTAGTTTACACAGAGTTTAATAATACAATAAAAATTAAAACTAAATCTATTTGCCCAAAGTTTTTGTTCAGTGACTGGGCAACTAAGGGTATCAGGAAAAGTAGGGAGCGATTGTTTGAGCTGTACGGCCTTAAGCCTTATATCAACTCAGAAACTTTTAATAAATATGTAGCGACATACTCCAAAATTTTTAAAAACACTTGCAAGGTAGCTAAAGCCTTATTCATTAGCAACAAGATCAAATCAGCCGATAATAAAATAAAGACGGTTTGGAAAATTATCAATAGTGAAACTAATAGAAATAAAAAATATAATAATGATATCACACTAGAGACCTCACGTGGTCTTCTAAGCTCTAAAAGCGAAGTTGCTCAAGAATTTGTAGATTTCTTTACCGGTATCCCACTTAAAACTACCGAAACCTTAAATTCCTCACCCTCGCTTTCTATTGATTTATTAAGAGCGAACGTTTCAGCCTGTCCGGTTGAGTTTCAATTCAAGCATATAAACCCCATAGCAGTCATTAAAGCCTTTAAGGAAATCAAAATCAAATTAACGGAAGATCTATGGGGAATGTCTATTAAAGTTTGTCAAGCTATTATTGAGACTATAGCACCGTACTTAGCCTTAATATTTAATTTGTGTGTAGACCAAGGAGTCTTCCCGGACCTTATGAAATACAGCAAGGTAATACCACTTTTCAAATCCGGGGACAGTAAAGATACGAATAATTATAGACCCGTATCCGTATTGCCGGTTTTCAGCAAGGTGTTTGAAAAGGTAATGCTTAATCAGATGCTTAACCACTTTAATACCAATAAGATCTTACATGAGAAACAGTATGGTTTCACCAAAGGACGTTGTACGACTGACGCCGGTGTCACATTATTAAAACACATATTCACTGCGTGGGAAGAGGCACAAGATGCCATAGGAATCTTCTGTGACCTCTCGAAAGCATTCGATTGCGTAAGCCACGAAACCCTTCTCTTTAAACTTGAGCATTATGGTTTGGGGAAACTTGCACTCAGTTTAGTGAAATCGTATTTAAACGATAGACATCAGCAAGTACAAATAAATGGTGTCAATTCAATGGGTTTAAAAGTAAGGATGGGTGTACCACAAGGCTCTATATTGGGTCCTTTCCTCTTTCTAGTCTATATTAATGATCTACCCCATTTATTTAAAAACCAACCACAAATGGTGTTGTTTGCCGACGATACTTCTTTGATATTTAAGATAAACAGACGTGCCACAATTCTTGACGACGTAAATAGCGCCCTACTGCAAGTCCATAATTGGTTTACCGCGAATAATTTAGTATTAAATGGGAAAAAAACTAAGTGCATAAGATTTGCCCTACCAAATGTCAAAACTAGTGATTGTGACATAGTATTGAATCAAGAGCAACTAGAATTCGTCGATGAAACTGTTTTCTTAGGGATCACGCTCGACTCAAGGCTACAATGGGGTCCTCATTTAACATCTCTTGCAGGACGGCTGAGTTCAGCAGCATATGCTGTTAGGAAAATCCGTCAATTTACTGATGTAGATACCGCGAGGCTAGTCTATTTTAGTTATTTTCATAGTATTATGTCTTACGGTATTTTACTATGGGGACGGGCTGCAGACATCGAGTCTATATTTATTCTGCAGAAAAGAGCCATCAGAGCCATATATGATCTATGTAGGCGCGATTCTCTAAGAGAACTGTTTAAGGAAATTAACATCATGACAGTACCTTGCCAATACATCTATGAAAACATCATGTACGTTAGGAAAAATCTGCATTTATTTAGTAAAAGAGGCGACAGACACCACTATAATACTAGAACCAGGGACCATCTAGTTCAGCCAGGTTTCAGGCTAGCTAAAGTAGACTCATCTTTCATGGGGTACTGTTTAAAATGTTACAATAAAATTCCTCCCGGCATTCTACAACTGAATGAGACGAAATTTAAATCTTGTATAAAACGCACACTATGTAGGCAAGCATACTATAAGTTGGGAGATTACATTGATGATAAAAATGCTTGGCTCAATGCTGGTCCTGCTCCACAACCATAGGGGCAAACTAATTGATTACTTTGTGAAGTTATTGTGGAAGCTGCAGAAGATTGTAAACATATCTTTGCATTGTATAGATTCAGTCTCTTAGTATTATATAATTGCATAGCACATGTGTGAGTTCTATGTACGATAAAGCTACCATTTACATCTTTTACTGACTCGAATTTGCCCTGGCGGTTGAGAAATGTCATGCTCACTCAAATGTCTCGCTGATGGTGGCGCGTGTGTCGGGTCGTTTAGTTCCCTCCAAAATGGTTGAGTTGAATGATGGCTGATCCATGCGTCATGTTCGTGAACGGGCGCTGTCAGTTGTGACTGGTCATCTCGCAGCTGCCATGGATTATTGTATTTTTGAATTGTTAATTTTATCTTTTTTTATTCTGGACGCTCTTACTCGCACGTCTTTCTACATCGTTCTCACATGTATGTTTAATCTCGACATGAATGATGTAACCGAGACTTTGTAACAACATAATGATTTAAAAGAGTGTCCATGGAGTTTCTTGCCCATTCTTCTCCATAGAGATCTACGCTTTCGAATGGGCAACTACAGTACTTTCACAAGTTATTATGCCCTGTGACTGGGACTGTAGCTTAGTTTATTTTTTTGTGTTTTGACATTCAAAAGTGCCTGTAATGGTCTAATTGAAATAAATGCTTTGAGTTTGAGTTTGAGTTTGAGTTTGAGTTTGAGTTTGAGTTTGAGTTTAAGGATATGTCCTGTGATAGAAGCTAGATTTTATTGGATATTTTAAATCGGATATGCTATGCGTTGGTTTAGTGGTTTTTCTAGCTTATTGCTTTACTGATCACTGATTACATAACATCAAGCCTGTAATCCCCGAAGGGTTAGGCAGAGGTTCACCTAATAGGACACGCACATTTCACCAGTTATTTTAAGGGTCATGTAATAGGGGGCGAGGCTATTGTCATCAGCCGGGCACAAATCTAGATTGTGGCTGCTTCTGAGAAATTCCTGATGGAAAACCCAAATAACAATTTGCCCGACCCGCGAATCGAACTCAGGAGCTCATGTTGAGCAGTCGCAATTGCGACCACTAGATCAACGAGCCAGTCACTGATTACGTTTGGATTTTTTTCCCAAACGTAATCAGTGACTGGCTTGACTTAGGCCGTCATCATTGAGCTAATTAATACCAGTCGGTGGGTCTCTAATTATTTATTTATTTTATGTGATATGTAAGATGAGCATGATGTTGAAAAAATACAAAGTATAATCGCCCAAATCAAATCCCAGAATATTGCTGAAGAAACGCTCGCTATAGCTTCTTAACCGTTCATTGCTTTGTTTTTTTTTTTGGTAAATAATGCAATGTGTTGTATTTTGTTTCATATGACAAACGCAAAAATTCTCAAATTCCACATGTAAAGTGGCGATAAATTGCCAAAATTAACACAATACTTCCACACGCAAAAGGTCAGCAATACGATAATAACAATATATCAGCCTCATACCCCACCATCTCCAAACATCCCAAACGCTTAAACAGCAATTACAAAACCCCGTAAACTACCATCAAATTCGTGGCCACCATAGCCGTTCGGCCATTATGATCGTGCGTGTCATCTGAAAAACCATCCCCCCTCCACCACCCTGTGGCAAAGATGGCCATAATGTCTTCTTTGCTTTGTACGATATTGGCCCTAAAATTTGCTATATATCTTTTATGGACACCCTACTGACATTCGTAAGTATGTCAGCACTTTTTTTAAGTGTGATGATTTTTTTTTGGGTTTTGGTCTGGAGGTGTAGTAATTTAATGGTTAAGATACTGAAAAGATTTATAAAGAGAAATTACCTGAACATTTTGAAAAATATTTATTTTAATGTGTAAATGTGTAAGGTGTGCTGCTAGAGGGGAATAGAAGAAAATATCGTGATGCACCGACCCCAAGCAACATGGGTTAAGGGCAGGAAGATGATGAATATTTTTTATGTGTTCTCAAGCTCATTAAACGTTTTGCGTGTAGTTGACGGTACGGTTGGAGCAGTGGCTGTGCGATTGGCTGCTGCGCTCCGTGTCGTGGGTTCGGAAAAAAATATTTGTACGGCCTACAGGTAGTTGATCCGGGTCTGGCTGTTTGTATACGTGAGTTTAAATGTTTATAAACGCGCCCACGAAACAGGAGAAGTTCATAATGTGAGGTAACGTTTTTTTTTTAAAAAAAAAAGCAAATAATATAAGATCCACGTTAGCACACTGCAAAGTTCAATGTCGGTTTGGTATCGATACCAATTTGCTCATTTAATATCCATCGATGCGCTTTGACATCGGAGTCTAACACCGATACATTCTTAATTAACTATATTATTCTCAACACGTGATTGTTTCATTCTAAAACACATTTTTCCTTGTTCAATCATCATAATCATTAGTATAACATAGGACTTAACGAAATTGCCAAATGTATGTGTGCTACTACGTCATTCTGCCTAGCCTTTTCCCTACTATGTCGCGGTCGGCTTCCAGTCTACAATAATAAATAATAATAAAATTTATTAAAAAATATAAAGGTATAACATTAAATACAGTTTTTCTTAAATCTGTCGAGTGCACCCATGATTTGTGCCTGAACTTGGTAATCCTGTGTTTCAGGTAACTAGAGGCAGGTATTATATCATATCTGACATAATTATCACATTAATCTTATTGGTATCTATGTAAAAAGGTGTATAAAATTATAGTATCTTAACTTAGCTTAACTAATTAAAAAATAACAATAATACGAACAATATTTACTTAGTTTTGGACTTAGTCTAACCGGATGCAGTGGAATATCCGTATTTTACGAGAAGCGACTCCCTATTTGACCTCCACAACCCAGTTACTGGGTATCGTGATACCCATTGGTAAGACTGCTAGTCTGTAGGTACTGTCAAATATCTACAAGGCACAGAAGAAACTCGGTATGTAATGATGACTGATGGTTACGCATCCACGGACCTGTGGAGCTGTTATTATTTAGCAGCTCCACACACAAACACAACTCTTCCTGTTCAATAATTTCGATCCAGCGCCCCACAAAAATCCGAACAGAAAAAATAAACAAAAGGTTTCAAACTTCATCTTCCAGCCGATCGGAAACGAGTCCACGCGTAAAAATGTAACGCGTCTTTAACATCCCGTGTTGATACAAACTTATTACAACTTTACCACTTCAATCCATAAGAGCTTCCATGTTTCAGGGATTTTGTTTGAAAAAACTTTTCTTTTAAGTCAGTTGCGTTTCGGCCCGGTAAAGTTTTAGCTTCATAATCGTTTTCAAAGTTATAAACGAAAGACTTGGGCGTAATATTACAGATTTCCGCTCGCTTGCCTTGCAATTTTAGATACTTGACGAAATTGAATGTGAAATGATGATTTTAGAAGCGGACCTTGAGCTTTACCTAGCATATATTTAGAAATCGTGTTTAACAGTTGTTTAGACTGATAAAGAAACGAACTTAGTCTAATAAAGAGACATTTTTTGGACGGACATACTTATCTGTAAACATTGTCAGCCAATAGTAGTCAAACGTTAAGTCGTTGGTCCCGGCTGTCATTTGTAGATCTTTGACTGTCGTTACAGGAAATCTGTTGTCCGAACGTCTGACAACCAGTCTTACCAAGGGGTATTGTATTACCCAGTACTAACTGGTTTGTGGAGGTCAGATAGACAGTCGTTCCATGTAAAATACTGGTATTCAGCTGCATCCGGTTAGACTACAGGCCGACCTCAACATAGTTGGAAAAAGGCAGGTAGATGATGATGAGAAGTCAACTGCTGGACAGAGTTCGCTACTGAGGTCGGTTTAATTTCATCCTACAAACATAGATTGCAGCTAGAATTAGCGGAGGAAGTGGGACCAGTAAGGTGATTCAAGTATAATTAGCCTATAATATTCCCACTAGTGGGACATGGGCTAGGCAATGGCTTTCTCTTTATTAGGCGCAAGGCGTAGTGGTGGATTTCTCACCATCTCTTCGAATGATTGGCTCAAGGACGGGCCGGTTTCCTCGCGATGTGTTCCTTCAAATATTTATGACCAGTAGAAATTAAAGACTTATTAAACTTACTTCAAATTTTGTTAAAATAATGAGCTAGAATTTCAAACAAAGCTTCGTAAGATAATTACAGGCTGAATAACGAAATAATTAAGGTAATTACGTAGGAGTCGAAATTCTACAAATCTACATTATAGTGACTAGTAGTTAGTATTGAGTAAAAATTATTTTAATTTATGTTTGGAAAGCCATTTTGTGAATGTAAAACATAATTATGAGTGACTGTAGTTTGTTATAACTAGCTGAACATCAATTCTCGTATTTTAAAACTTTCTAACGTTATTCCTCAAGTTATACTGAAATGCAATTAATTAATAATGTGTAAGAAGCCACTCGGAATGATTTCTAAGAAGACCCACTTCCAAGACAATAACATATTAAGAGTTTTATGAGTACAACTTGATTAAACTACATTTTAACTACATTATTTATTATTGCGTTGCTATTCAGCCTGTAATTATCTTACATGTCAAACAACTTCCTCGTTGGTTTTCTGGTCGCAAGCGGGACTGCTGAGCATGGGGTCCTGGGTTCAATTCTCGGGTCTGGAAAATTGTTATTGGGGTTTCCGTAGGCTCACCCCCTGTTACATGGGACTTCAACACAACTGTGTGTACTATTGGGTACACCTCTGCGAAACCCTTCGAGGATTACAGGAGTGTTAATATGTTATGTTTATCTTGTGCCGAAATGACTTCAATCATGTCTATTTTGAAGTCCAAACAATATATTATTGGGTTTTACAATGCGCTCTGCGTTTTTAGACCCAATAACACAGGAAAAATCAGCTGTTTCCTACAAAACTGCAATACCTACACGGTCAAAGTGTATGGAACTGCTATTTTTTTTTTATCGACGAAAAATTTCTATGTGAGAGGGTTCAGAGTGATGTACTGAATACGCGGTGACCATTTCAGTGTCAGTGTCCCTTCCACCCCGTATAATGTTTGGACTTGTCCGGAGAAGGATCTATTGAAAAAAGAGCCATTGCAGCGATTGGCTTATTGCGTCAACTCAGATCGCCAAGTCACAGAAAAGAGAGAAAAAAAAATTGCAGCTCTGAACTGACCTGCCCCTACAGGCACTATACGCATGCGTGTAGCTTAAACCTTTTTAGAGAGCCCAATAACCCGGTACACCCAACACTCGGCACAACCATATCTGCAGGATATTTTGTGAAAGGCACAGAAAAATAATTTAAACAGTCATATTTTCCGCCACCAGCGTAGGATTGGTTTTATGAAATTGTAGTGGCACTACAAAAAGTACTACAGCGGCACAGCGGTACAGCGTCATCTCTGACACAAATGAAGAACTAAAATGTTTTTTCTGTTGTGAGCAACAAGCGACCAAACACAGGGCTCCGCGGACTACTGCTCCACCACGACAATGCGCCTGCACACACCGCGCTCAAAACGAGGGACTTCCTGGACAGTACACCAGTCAAACTCCTGGGTCACCCTCCTTACAGCCCTGATCTAGCACCGTCTTTTTATTTCCAAAAATAAAATCAGCTCAAGGGGATACAATTTTCGTCACCGGAAGATGCGCTGGCTGCGTTCGAGCAAGCTGTAAACGAGGTGTCTGCGGCGGACTGGAAAAAGTGTTTTGAAAACTGGTTCAGACGCATGAATCTTTGTATAGAGGCTGGTGGAGAGTACTTTGAAAAGATTTAATAAAAATATATGTACCTGTAGAACAATTTTTTTTAGTGTCGCAAAACTTTCTGAGTGTCCCACGTATATAGAAAAACCTGACAACTACCGTTGGGCAGTAGCCCACCAGACACATCACCCGTCTGGTCGGAGGATCCTACCTTCTCTATGGGGGATGAAGAACTTTACATCCTCTACTTATAGATAGAAGATAAATAGGCTTGGGATTAAGCTGCTCCAATTTTTGCTCAATGAATGTCGAGATTTCAAGTTTTTCATTTGTTTATTGTTTATTCCTTTCTTTTACACTTTGACATTAAAATTTAGTGATTTGACATGAATATTTACTTTTTTTATTTTTTTCTTATTATTTTTTTTTATTTGTTTATTATTTGTGACATTTAATGATTTTTATGAACATTTATTTTGTAAGTATTATCAATTTTATTTGATTAGTGTGAATGTGAGGACAATGTGGGTATTTTTTTATGTTTTTTGTTTGTTTTTACTATTGTCTGGCAGTTTGAGTACTATAAGCGACCTACACAAATGTCCTTTCTTTGGTATTGTTCGTCGTTTTGTTGAGCTCCTTGAGTTATGAGTCAAGCTACACGATAACTGACAAATGCTTGCACTGGCTGGACAGGTCCACTGAAATCTGTTTGGATCTTTCGTCAAAATTTCGTCATCTGAGTTGATCAAGATTATGTCTGAACCTTAAAAGAGACTATGACCTCTGAGTTTGTTTCGGCTGTTTCTTCTCAGAGTAGTCAGATACGAAACACCGGCCTCATCTAGTTTTAAAAAAGAAGACGTGTAAAAGTGTTTGTAAAAACCTATTTGCAAAATAAACATCATTTATCATTTATACCCCTAAAAATAAATTAATGTAAACTATTTCAATCAACCCAGAACTGAGTTCTGTATTCGCGCATTTGAAATCTCAAAAGTCAAAATAACATAATTGAACAAAGCCCACGTGAGAAATACGCCTCCTTACCTCTAATGAATGTAACATTAACACCCACTACATTTCTCGTTTGTTAGTTTAGGCAAATTGACCGCCTACATGGGCTAACAACCTTAAGCTTATTTGCATGTGGAATAAAAGCCAAGAGAAAATGCTTGTACACACACACATAATAATATCCCCCTAAAGGATATACTAAGGGCTTGTTGGTAGATTATGAATTTCTTCTTCTTTTTAGGTTCTTCACTTTAAAATATAGAATAAAGAATAAAAATAATAAATTATAAAACAAAATAAATATATATATATATATTGATGATACACATCAAAATATAATATTTTTATTTTGTTTTATTTTTTGCGCGTCCAACGCCGCGGGCGACACGGCAGGCAACGCGACGGACGCCGCTCAACGCGCCGCCGCCCGACGCGTAAAGTCGCTTCTCCGTAAACGCTCCCATACATCGCCCTGTTTGAATTGAAAGCGGGCCGCGCCGCACAACGCGCCGCGTCTCCATAAATGAGCCCTTATAGTACAGCCACTATTCGCCAGTTAAGTTATAGGATGACAGATCAATACTTCGAATTGTTACTGAAAAAACCCAATCACCATCATCTGCCTAGCCTATTCCCACCTATGTTGGGGTCGGCTTCTAGTCACACCGGATGCGGCTAAATATCGGAATTTTACAAGAATTCCACAGCCCAGTTAGTACTCGGTAATGCTATACCCCTTGATAAGTCTGGTGTCAGACTTTCGGGCCACTGACTACCTGTAACGTCTGTCAAAGAACTACAAATGACAGGTGGTTAACCATCAACCCAGGCAAGCGCGGCTTAACCTTAAGATGGACCCGACAAGCTGTTATTATTTTGCCACGAGCTCCTCACTGAGAAAACTACTACTACTGCTTGCATGGCTAACGAAAGCTAAATGCTACGAAGTTTGCTTGTTTGTAATAAATAAAACTGTAATATTATGACAGATAAAACCTTTTGGATAATTGTGACGTCACAATCCAGGATACACTTGTCAAATGACAAGAAACGTAATGCCGACGGACATCCTGCCATTTCCATGTATCTGTTCCACGTATCTGTCAACTGAAGGTTTACTGAATTGTGACCGTCATGTTATATTAAAGCAATGTTTTCGATCAGGCGTATAAATATTATGAAAGAGTAATTTTATATAATATTTTTCATTATTTTTAACTTGGCATCACGCCTGTAATCCCCGAAGGGTTTGGCACAGGTGTACCTAATAGTACACCTTCATTTCACCAGAACATGTTTAAGTCTCATGTAACGAGAGGTGAGCCTATTGCCCTCAACTGGGCTCAAATGCAGACTCCGTGGCTACTACTGAGAAATTCCTACTAAATGACAACAAAATCTGTACAATCTCTAATGAATCTGTTCAATCAATCTGTGTGTGTGTGTCTGTTATATATATCTCTGTGTGTGTATCTGTGTATGTGTGTGTATGTATTTATTCCTATGTTTTAGTTTTCTGGTTTATTTTCTGTCATTGCACCTACTGTGTATTGTCTCTGTATCACCCTAAGGTAGACTGGTAGAAAATGCCCAAGGCATTAAGTCCACTTTTGTACAGTTTTTACTTGTGGATAAAGTTTTAATAAATAAATAAATAAAATCTGATGTCAAAATGATTTCTAAATACAAAGTTTCATGGACCTGTTACAACAATACATCATTTCACAGTTTACTTAAAAACAATTTCGTGGAAGCGGTCTTAATCAAATTCCAGACTTCTTAAGCACTAGTTGCTCTTAATAAAACGAAAGAAAGTTATAAAAATCCTGTCTAAATCACTTTTATTACGTTTCACATTTTTACAAGTCTTTTTCTCAGTGAGCCGTGTACACGCTTCGGACATTAAAATGATTAATGCAACCACTTTTTTAATTGACTCTTTCACGTAACTTCGTAAGATGAGACTTAAGTCCATTCTAGACGGAATTCCGCGTCAAAATGAGTAGAGGAAATTATGTTGAATATTTTTACAAACGGTTTACTTTTTTGTTACCATAATGGTTTCTTCTAGGCAAGCGTTCTACAGCCTAGGTCGCATCATCGCTTCACATTAGCCAAATTGCGGCCAAACGCAAGCCTATTAGGGGTAAAAACACAAAATAGGCCTCTATCGACCTTACTGCTGAGTTTATGTATGGGAACCCATTTTAATTTTTAACTTTATTTTCATTTTCATTTTCGCGGACACTCACACACTGACATACTCTGTAAAAATTTCAAGTGATTACCTCTTACGGTTCAAGAGATAGCCCCGGACAGACAACGGAGCCTTAGTAATAGAGTTCCGTTGGTACCCGTTGAGTACGGTACCCTAAAATGCCAGATCAAGTTATTTTACTAAAATGCTTTACTTCTAAAGGAGGTTGACTATTTTTGGTATCGCTATTTGTTTTAAGTCACCGCGAATTAAGTTCATGATGTTGATAATTCCTCTTTTTAATTATAAAAATTTAATCTAGTAATAAGACACCTTAAATTTTTCGCATAAAAAACACAAAAATATTGGTATTTATTTCGATTTCGTATTTTAATTTTTCTTTGAATTTTTCTTATTCACTCGAGAAATGTCATGTCATTTCCATGCATGGAAGAAATAAGTACCTAGTACTAAGTGCATGGCATACAAAAAACCTATTGACCTACGCAAAATATAATAATTAAATTACGCATCAAATTAATTAAATTATAGTTTTGTTTATATTTGAATAATTATCAAAAACAGACATGAATGACAACTGATCATTATAACATTATGTTAACGCGGTCAAAGTACCTAGGCAAAACTTTTTGTTTTACGAACGGCAGAATGTATTCGAGACCCTTGCCTGTTTTGATTTGTATTTTAAAACAAATGCGCGCTAAATGAACTATGCGCGCGGATCTTGTTGGCGACCGAACGGCGTTCTCATTCTAGCGTATAAGCATGTCTCATTCCTTTTGTTTTATGTATAGTCTCGTACGTACGTAGTGTTAATATTATTGAAATTGAATGATTTAATGCAGATGTTTTTGTAGATAAATTCTTGAATTTCGGTTGAATTTAATCAACTATGTTTATATTTTTTTACAGTCAGATAAATTATTTATAGTAAGTCAAGTCCAAAATCGTGCAAAGCTTACTGCAATTAAAAATGTTTGCAGTGTAAAGTAGTTCATTATGAAGGACACAGTTCGTCGGTGTATTAACTGTTCAATTCGCCTTCGGTATTTACGTTGGCAGTCGTTAAGGGAAGTTAATGAAAATATGTACAATACTCTGGCTTCTTGGATTTCTCCAATATCGGTAAGTCATGTTTACGAAGGTAGTGTGGAACTATACCTCGAAGTCGCTTAGAGATTTGACTGTAGACGAGACTAGACGTCGATGCCTAATGACTGTGTTATGCGGAGTATTACAATAAAATGGTATATTACCCTTGAAAGCCCTAAAATGTAGCTTTAAATTAAGCCATAAATATTTGTGTCACAATACGAAACCTTCGTACCGATACTAAGTTCCGTAGTCACTTGAACATTCTCCTTTGCGGGAAGTTTTAAATTTTGCTACACGCTTCATAATTATAATAACTTGAGGCGAAACTGCGAAAATATTGGCTCAATTTCTGTGTATATAGGTTAATTAACTCTGGATTATGTCCATATATAGACATTATTACGTAGAGAGGAATAGGCTAAGAGCTCAAATGACTAGAATTTATTCAATCTTCTCATCGCTGTTAAACACGTGTTCGATGTAATGCGTGCTTTCACTTAGACTAAGAGACAGCTAAAAAATAAAAGCGCGCTGTTGGTCGCTCACCTTTCTCGACCCGGGAATCGAAATGAGAACCAGGACATCAGCAGTCGCTCTATCGGCCACTAGACAAACGAGGCAGTCAGCTATATTCCATAATCCGTTTACATTTTTTTGTTATTTCAACTTAAACAAATTCCAACCATATGCTAGTGAAAAATAAGTTGGTATCAGAATTGCTAGCGCTACTGAAAAACTAATTACAAAGTTTGAATTTCTAGAGCGAACTCAACTGATTTGTTTGAACACATATTTGTTTGCTTTTTAACCGACTTCAAGAAAAGGAGGAGGTTCTCAATTCGGTTGTATGTTTTTTTTTTTTTGTGTTTGTTACCTCATATCTCCGTCATTTATGAATGGATCTACTTCCCGATTGGTCCCATAGAAATTTCATCAAAATCGGTTCAGCAGTTTGGTTTTGAAATCAAAATAACTGGAAAAAATGTCATCCAAGTAAAAGAAATTGCGAAATTGATACTTGACAAGGATTTGTGTGTGATACCATAACTAAAAAGGGTAAAATAAAAACTTTTTTGCAAAAAAAAACCGACTTCCAAAGAAAACACAAAAAAAGTGGAAAATAACTTTACTTTCGGAAGTCGGTGGCAAAAAAGTCAATGAAACAAACAATAGTCACCGACTTCCGAAAGTAAAGTTATTTTCCACTTTTTTAGTGTTTTCTTTGGAAGTCGGTTTTTTTTGTGGCTTGGATTCATTAAGATATTTTGTGCAGGCAAATACACACATCAAAAGTGTCTAGGGATCAAGCATTTTTATGCGGATTTCTTGAGATTGAGATGTTGCTTTGTAATAAATTTATGATTTTATAAATTTATATGGATCATTTTTGGTGCATTTCATAATTTGAATCAGGAACTCTCAATCAAATTCGAGTAAAAGATGAAAATAAGCTGTCAATATTTTCCCTATAAAAACATACAACGCATTGAAGACATTATTAGTGCTACTGTTTCCCTACTACTGATTAAAACCAACGTTATTATGGAGCGGCGACGTCATTTAAGCAGGGAAGAAATGCTCAGAGCCGTGGGAATGATAAAAGCTGGTTCCCGGCAACGTACTGTGGCTTTAGCTCTGAATGCAAGTCAGAGTGTTATCAGTCGACTTTGGACACGTTACCGAAGCACTGGTACCGTGGCTGAGCGCCATGGAGGACGGTATCGCTGCACTACACGGAGACAAGACCGATACATTCAAATCTTAACTCGAAGAGCTCCAACAATAACCGCCATGATGTTAGCCGTGAGGCTTCATCACTCTTCAGGGAACTTAATTAGCGACCAAACAGTCAGAAACCGCTTGCATGAAGTGAACCTTCATTCCCGAAGACCGCTACGGGTACCACCTATAGCAATGCACAATCGTAGGATTCGATATCAATGGGCTCTTGAACACAGAAATTGGGCAGAAGAACAATGGCGTTTCGTGTGCTTTTCTGATGAGTCTCGTTTTGGTATGAGACCGGATACAAGACGTATACGACACTGGAGAACCCCTGGACGCCAACAGCGATTAAAATCCTGCCAGGAAGTCCATCCTTATAGTGGTGGAACCATCATGGTATGGGCGGGTATTTGGATCGGCGGAAGAACTGAGTTGATTTGGATCAGAGGTAACCTCAACGCTCAAATTTATGCTGAGACGATTGTATCAGACGTCATCGTTCCTCTACAAGTGCAAATCGGTCCCTTATTTCAGTTAATGCATGATAATGCACGACCGCTCACCGCAAGAGTTGTAAGACAGACTCTCGCCGCAGCTAACATCAATGTCCTGCCCTGGCCTGCTCAGTCGCCAGACTTGAACCCGATTGAGCATGCATGGGATATGCTACAGAGAAGAGCTCTGCCGAATATGGAGGGTATCCAGTCGCAAGAAGACCTTTTTTTGTTGTTGCAACGAACATGGGCGGCCATTCCACAGCGTGATTTGGATGAACTCATTTTGAGTATGCCAAACCGATGTTCTTGTGTTGTTAGTGTTCGCGGTAGAAACACGGATTATTAATTGTTTAAGTTACCCAATAAAATTTTAAAGAAAACTGTTATTTCAGTCTTTTTTTCGAACTTTAATGTTAGTGGTTCAAATGTCAAAAATCCCTTTATTAGGAAAATGGCAAATTTCTTTATTAATGCAAAGGTGACTTGGTTTATCGTTACTGTGACAAACGAAAACACTTTATTTGATGAATCCTTAAAGAAAATTTTAATTAATATCAATCAGGAGAAAAGTTATTGCAAAAATATATGTTGATCCCTAGATACTTTTGATGTGTGTATTTAATTGTTGACTTGGCAATGGTGTGTCACCTTTATTTCCCAAAGGAGCCTATTTTCATTTTTATGCCTCATTTTAACGTTATATTTTCTTTGTATGTTGATTTATATTTTTCGGAAATCATAATGAGAAAATGCCATGCCACAATTATTGTTTTCTCGTCGTCCAAACGCGAAATAATATTGAACTCACTGAATCTCATTACTCGTGACCCACAAGTCAACACTACAAAGATTTTATTAAAGTAGATGATCACGAAATGAATTTCCCTATTGCAGCTCAAACCGCCAGTGTCCAAACAAATTGAATTGCCCGAATAAATATTGAAAGCTTTTACTTAAATTCAATTTTCCGTTTGTTTCAGAAACAAATGCGTCGGCTGACGAGCCCGCTCCAGGTATGCTACGGCACGAAGAAATGACCAACATTGCAGCAAAATGGACCATAAGTACTGGACGACATGGATGAGGATCGCGTGCATACCACTCGCGCTGCTCACCACTACGGTAGCAGACTTCACGACGGAGTGCCAGAGGCCTTGCGACTGCAGATGGCAGTCCGGGAATAAAGCCGCTATCTGCTCGAACTCAAGCCTCAAAATAGTCCCAGCAAACCTCAGCAACGACATACAAATACTAGACCTCTCAAACAATAATCTACAACAACTTCATCAAGAAGCATTCAAAAAAGTAGGCCTCAGTAATCTTAAAAAACTATTCCTCAAAGAGTGCAACATCGAAATAATTCACAAAACTGCGTTCGTTACCCTCGCCATCATGATCGAACTAGATTTGTCGAAGAACAGAATCCGATCACTGCACCCCGATACTTTCAAAGGCACAGAGAAACTGAGATTAATAAACTTAAGCAACAACTTTATCGATAAGTTAGAGGACGGTATATTTCGCAATTTGAAGTTTCTTCAGAAAGTAGAAGCGAGCAACAATAGGATACACCGTATAGGCACTAAAGCATTCGTGAATTTGCCCCAGTTGAAAATATTGAGGTTTAATGGGAATAATTTGAGTCATATGAAGCCGGAAACTTTGATGGGGTTAAGAAACTTATCGGGGTTAGATTTACACAACAATCCTTGGCGTTGTGACTGCAACCTCCAGACGTTTCGTGATTGGGTGATCAGTCACAACCTCTACACCCCTCCCACGTCGTGCGCCGAACCAACATCTGTACAAGACAAACTTTGGAATGAATTAGACTCGTCTAACTTCGCGTGCCGGCCGACAATACTCGAACCGGTGCCAGGAGCAACGGTCAAAAGTTACGACGAAAACGTGACTCTGACTTGCAAAGTAGTAGGAAATCCACCACCTGAAGTTGGCTGGCGATTTAATGGCAAAACTATAGAAATGAAGGCATTTGGAGAGATTAGATACACTGTGGCAGAGAATACTATGGATTTGATACGATGGGTGAATCTGACTATCATTTATGCACGGTACAGTGACAGAGGCAACTATACTTGCGTAGCTGAGAACCCTGGAGGTCGTGACGAGAAGACTTTAACCCTAGTGCTTTCAAGATACGGAGGAGTGGGCACCATAGCTGGTATGGACACTGATTCCTTCGCAATTTTAGTAGGCTGTCTCACAGCTATTGTTATAATTTTCGGGGCTGCACTAGTGTTATGTTACTTTACAACACAAAACAATGAAATAAAAAGACTGATTAAGAACGATGCTCGTTCCTCTAATGGAGATGTGTTGATTGAGGGGTCAGAGGCTTCGGAAACAGAAAAGGGGTTGAAGGTGGAGGTGAACCCGGTGTCGAAGCCGCCTAGAAAGTATGAGACGCCGCAGTCCTTTACGAGTGAAGCTACAGAAATGTCGGAACTGAATAGGACTTTACTAGACAACGAATCTGTATTAGGTAAGTTGCAACATTTTTCATATTAGTGTTGATAGTAAGTTCCTAGAGGATGTTTTCAAAGAAATCTCTGATTATAGTGAGCTTGATTCTTTATGTCATAATTGAGCTGCTTCTCAGACTTACTCTTAAGTCGCATTTTAATTTAAGGTTTAAACCGAAAGGCCATTTTTTAAATTTCAAACTTTACTTCAACTAGGTTACAGTTCTTAATACAATATTCACGAATGAAAATCGCTTTTAAACTCTACTCTCTGTTTTTGTAACTTTAACTTCGTCAGAATAGATTTCGAAATTTCAAAATGGCTCAATAATTTAAAGTCGAGTCTGAGTCTAAAGATAAACTTTGTTTGTAATAAGGCACATTTAGTTTTGATTCATTCGTGATTCCTTGATCGCCAAGCGGCTGGTCGACTCTTCAGGTGCTTTCTGGGCACGTTTCCTATTGACAACGATGTGGACGAATTTTTTGACGCATTGTAATTCTTTTCCCACTTTAATACTTGTACATATTAAATCATAAATCATATTTATTTCTGTAAATTACTAAAAAAAACACATTTAGACGTCACATCATGTTGTTTTATAGCTAGATGGGGCCGGTGTTTCGTATGTGACTAGTCTGTGAAGAAACAGCCCAAACAAGCTCAGAGGTTACTGTCTCTTTTAAATCCAGACCTTGGTCAAATCATATGAGGACCATGCAGATTAGTGTCTGAGGTGGTATTTTTGATGAAAGAACCACACATGAGTGGACCTGTCCAGGCATTTGTCAGTGATCGTGTAGCTCGACTCACAACCCAAGGAGTTCAACGATACGACGAACAATACCAAAGAAAGGACATTTGGGTAGGCCGCATAAAGTACTCAAACTGCCAGACAACCGTTAAACTAAACTAAATCGAAATAATAAAAAATAATATGACCCGAAATAAATATTTTATTTGTGATTTAATTTTTTTTCTAAGATTCAAGTATTGAACACAAATCTTCACACACTCAAATATTGATCGTAGGTAAGCAGACAAGCCATACATTCATGGTTTATGAAAATTCAGATTCAAAACACAGCACCAACTTTTTCGCCAATACACCTTAGCCTTACCTTTTTTGTTACTCTCGCATTGTCGTTAGCCACACTGTCTTTCAAAATTACCAAACAATGCTATTCACTAGATGTCCTCTACGTGCTACTTACAGGCAAAGTGGCCACCTGGACAAACGTGCTACCAGGTAGTTTGGTACTAACAACATTGGACGGTTAGGGTCACCTCACACCGAGGCAAGATGTCGTGCGAACTTTTTAATATAGCGATTCAATATCGAACTTATTTGCTACACGCTGCCTTGTTGGTTTAGTGATCCCATGCGCCACTGCTCAGACCGAGGTTTGCGGTTCGATTCTCGGATCGTTACTGAGTTTTTCGACCATTTTTATTTTGTCATTGACAGTCCAGAGACTGTATATGAGCTTGATTTATGACACTGAGCAATAAACACCCTTAAACATAGGACTTAAACATTACTGACAAATTGTGGGTGTACCTATTGCTAGATATACTTGAGTACACATTTGCCTATCGTACACCTCAGCGTACTCCGACACGTTTTCGCATAGTTACTAAATTTTCTACCAATAAAAAATGGTACCTATTTATGCAATAACCTGACGCATAACATAAAAAAGCACAAAAAGATCATATGGGGAGAAAAATATGCGCTACATGCACAACAATGAAGATACGTTTTCGGGTAGCAAGTAAGTATGCTGAGGTCGCAGCAACACGTCTCGGTGTGAGCTGGCCCTTACATGTCAGCAGAACGCTTAGCTAACTGGAAATTGAATGTAGGTGAAGTCGTGCTGATGTCAGAGAAAAATGTAATATGTGCCAGGTGCTCCAAGTAGTGTGTTCGTGATAAAGGAAGAAACGTACAAATAAATAGATTTCACTCTGGAAACTCGCTGGGAGTGTCCAGTTTTGGAAATTTTTGTTGGTCGCCTTCTTCCATTCTTTTCTATTACTCGTCATCTCAGCAGTCTGCCATATCATCTGTCACACTGTCCATCCATCGTTTCTTTGGTCTTCCTTTACTCTTATAGCCATATTCAAACTCAAAACTTTCATAACATCACGTACTTAATCCCAGAACGGTTAGGCAGAGGTATACCTAATAGTACACCCACATTTCGCCAGTTATGTTTAAGTCCCATGTAATAGGGGGCGAGCCTATTGCCATCAAGCGGGCACAAATCCAGACTCCGTGGTTGCTACTGAGAAATTCCTGATGGAAAAACCGATTACCACTTTGCCCGACCTAGGAATTGAACTTAGGACATCATGCTCAGCAGTAGCGCTTGCTGCCACTAGCCTAGACCCCTGAAAGTCAGATTAAACAGTCTATAACCACCAGTTCTGATGTCAGACGATGATAATGTGATGGTGATGATGATGTCTGATGTTCTGTTTTAAAAAAAAAAACAAAACCTTCAGGAATTGATTGCGTTCCTATTACAAATTTTAAATTTAATTTTAAAGTCAACGTCCGACTTTTAAAGTTATTAAAACTTAGTTTAAATTTCGACGTACTGAAACAATTTCCTATAATAATTATATTATTTGTACAAAATTAAAAGTAACTTTTACTTAGACTTTTAAATTTATATCTAAATCACATTATAAGTTTGTTTTTGTGCTTAGTAAGTTCGTCTTTTGAAACCACTATTTAGATGGAGGTAAACATTTCCATAAAAAATTTTGATGATCTGAAATACTTTGTATGAGACGTTCTTACCATATAATAGTCTTGGCTATGCATTGTATTAACTATGGACTGATATTTTGGTCGCAAGTGCTACTGCTGAACATGAGGTCCTGGGTTTGATTCCCAGATCAGGCAAAGTGTTATTGGGTTTTTCCATCAGGAAATGTATCAGGAGTTTGGATTTGTGCCCGGTTGATGGCAAAAGGCTCGAACCCTATTACATTGGACTTAAACAAAACTGGTGAAATGTGAAGGTGAACTGGTGTGGTGTGGTGGTGATACACCGCTGTCTAACCTTTTGGGGTTTACAGGCGTGATGATTCGATACAAATTCAAACTTTTGCTGCAAAGAAACCATGAAAAGTTAAAAAATTCCCGTGAAATATTATGAACTAGCTTATGCCAGCGACTTCGCCCGCGTGGGGTTCGGTTATTTTCCCACGGGATCGAACTACCGGGATAAAAGTACCCTATGTGTTAATCCAGATTATGAACTATCTGTATGCCAAGTTTCATTCAAATCCGTTCGGTAGTTTTTGCGTGAAAGAGTAACAAACATACATATAAAACATCCATACATCCATACATACAAACTTTCGCGTTGATAATATTAGTTAGGATGAGGATATATAAATGTGTTAATTGTTCACTGTTAACATTGTATGAAAACAACATTATAATAGTACAAATACTGAATCCATTACATGAACCATTTACCCCAAAATGAACCGTTACTCTTCCAGTGATATCTGATCAACCCGCAGATTAAAAAGGGTACAAACTCAAGCATCCCCTCACCCCTCGCCCCTGATAACAATTACGTACTTGAGCAATACAAATTGCCCACCATGGTCCGTTGGTTAATCCTTTTGTTTATTATTCCGTTAATTTCCCTCCATTCTCAGCATAGACCACAGAGTCATCTAGAGGGGGTTACTATATAAGCACCTGTCGCGCCGCTGACTGCGAAGTGACTTGCTATCGACTATTTTCTGAACGAAATGTACAAAAGATTGTACGTTCCGCTTCATGACACTACTATCATAAAATTTGAAAGTTTGTATGTGTGTGTGTATTTCTGTTACTCCTATACGCTGAAACGGTTACCACGTATTGAGCACATCATAGTTTCTTTATCATGTGGTTGGTTAGTGCCTAACCTGGTGTCAGAGTTTTCATGCCGCCCATGGGCCTCTGACTTGGCATTACATTACATGTCGAGAAATATCTCTTAGGCATGCTGGTTTTCCTCACGACGTTTTCCTTCACCTAAGCAAGTGATAATTATACAATACGCTCACGATTTTGAAAAACAAGGGTGCGTGCCTTGGGTTCGAACTCGAGACCTACGACTTGGCAGTCCAACGGTCACACCACTAGGCTATCACTCCTTGTTAAAGAAAGGGCACGTTATTCTGAGCCGGGGGTTCTCAGAATGATGTGCTGAATCCGTGATGATCGTAGTCGTACGTGGTAATTGGTGTTCAATGTCTAGGACCCTGTATAGGATCTCGTCTAGCCTCAGTGTTCCTTGCTTGGCTGTACACTCGCACTCACTCTGCCTCGGAGTGTCTTGGCGAGAGAGTACAGCCACCTGAGTATGCGACAACTGCGATGCGACCGAAGCGGGTGACAGAACTGAGAGAACGCGCACTGTTGCATAATGCAAGCCGCGTAGCTAGTCGCATCGCCAAAACGAGGCCAAATGGTGTGCAAGTTTTGCTTGATGCAAGTCGCATCATCCGAGGTCATGAACAGAGCCTAAACAGTGGTAATGTAATGAAAAGGTTGACAATGCCACCTCTCGCTGACGAGGCCACTCCTTGCTCTGTGGCTCAGCAAACAAATTAAAGCTTGAACTGATAAAATTATACCGTACAAACTTTTGGTTCAGAAATTCGGACGAATTCTCTTCTTAATTCACTTTGATCTTGCGTTTTGTAAAATCAAAGTTATTTCACTTTAACAGGTTAATATTATTTATTAAGTAACTAAACTGTTTTTTGCCTTTTAGTTTCGAAAAATAATTGTTACGACTAATATACAATGTGTAGTTTTGCATCCTCGTCAAATTCAAGGAGGTCACTATGCTAATGATTCTCGACCCGAATCGATAATAAAATGGGTAGGTAATTTTTTACATTTTTCTGAATTTTTACATTTTTCTGAATTTTTTACCAATTTCCGATATTAGGAAATTGGTAAGTGTACATCACCTGTATTAAAACGCGGCCCGTCTTATACTAGCCAGCTATAACCGCGCTTTCACACACAAAAACAAACATAGACGTTTATTCAATAAATGGGTGATTCTTCTCTTTTGAGAAGGGCTTCATTCTGAAATAGTGTCAGATTAAAACAACAAAAAAGCAACGTTAATTATTATTGACCAGGTACCGTAAGGCGCTGTGCATAGTAAAAATGGGCTTCACAAAAACAGTTTTTTAGCAAAATGTATACATTTTAGAGCAGCAAAAAAAATATATGTTAATCTTGATCATATTTATGAGGGAACCGTTGTGTTCAAAACACGTTTTCGTAAAATTTTCCCGATACAAAAAAATCGTAAACTTACTATTAAATATTGAAATTCAAACAATTGTAACTCTATCATCTAAGAACAAATCTTTATAAAATTAAAAACAGTGATGTAATATATAATAATAAAGGGAACTGTTGTTTTTATTTATCGTTTGAAATGAGATTATTGTAAGAATTAACATATTCAATGATAAATAATTGGAACGGGTCGAACGAAACCTCACGCCATTGCATCCTCTTTTGGCTTCTCTTTCATTTTTACGCGGTGTGACAGTGACCGCTGAGGCGTGTTGCTTGACGGATCTGTGTCATTTTTTTCAAAATCATTTACGTATCTGTTTGTTGTTGAATGCTGTTTATTATACTTATTTTGTGAATAGTTATTTCTAAGTTGTGGTGTTGGTGCAAATTTATGTTCGATTTCAGTCATAAATTGTGTAAATAAACAATCAGTGTACATCAGTGGCGAAGAGTCAAAAGAACCCTAAGGAAAATTATACTACTATTTTTTTTGTCTTCACCCCCATTTTCTTCTATTTTCGTTTTGCCTTAAATTTCGTTATAAGTGACCCTAAAAGCACGAAAATAACACCCATGATTAAAATAGCAAAAATTTTCGTAGGCGCCAAATTGATCTTTTTTCATCATTTATTGTGTAGAATAAAATGTAGAGGAACTATGAACAAAATAAATGTAATTTTATCTTTTATAAATAGGCCAACAAAAAAAAAGTTGATACCAAATACGTTATCGACTATCTGTCTAGTTCTCCCCTACATACTTTCTATTTCTGCTCCTGTCGTTACTCGATAATCTTCGGCTTACCTAATTCCCTAAAAAACGGTGCTGCTAGCCGCGAAGTCACGTGTGCACGTACATACGAATTTAGATCTGAATTCTGACACCCGAGCGCCGGCTTATTTGGCGCTACCTGTTATTTCTTGACATGAAAAAAGTTGGCATTTTTGTAATGTTTTCATTCCTATGATGTATTAAATGGAATAGAGTTTTACATCACAGTACAGAACTGCGATGTAATACTCTATTTAACTATAGAAGAGACTACACAGAGTACTTTGTTCCCGAAGGGAAACCGGCAGGAATCGGCTTAGGTGCCTTCGGCCCTGGTGTACATTATAAAAAATGGGTAACAAAAAAATATACGGAGGACAATAAAGAGATGTTATTCGATGAAACAAAACACATGAACGAAGTTGTAAAGTAAGTACCTTACTTTTTGTGCACACCTTATTTTGATTGTATGTATTATTTTATAAATGCGTAATTTCGACATATACATACATATATATGTATATCCATAGCTCGATTGGTGTAACTATCTCATGCGTGGGTCAATTTTCTACATCAATGTCTAACCCCGGGTTCAGACCTCAGAGTAAATGTATTCTTTTTGTTGATTTCTTTTGATATAATTGTTTTTTTTTTTTAATTATAAAATTATTATTTTTTTCTTATTTTCTTGTTTGAAATGAATTTTTTAAAACAATAATGCATTTTTTCCAATTTAAAAACTTACTTGTTTAAATTTTAGATTACAAAAGGATTCTGAGCGTGAAAACCCTGGGACATCATTTGTAACACCAGGAGCCAATCCAAAATTAAATTATGATGAGTAAGTATTAAAAGATGGGCGAATGTCATCACACAATGAGAGCCGACGGATAGCTGATGACCCCGCGATCGACTTCAAAAGAGGTGGTGTGAAGAACTTCGCGACTTCCAGCCCGATTGTTCTGAATCAATAATAGTTATTATAACACAGGGAGACTAACCTTACCGAACGTAGGTTCTCAGCTAAGGTCTAGATACCTATCCACTCGTCTATATGTCCACTCACTCGTATGTCCAGGCATTGTATTCGTACACAATGCGTTATTGCCGTGATTTGGAATTATGTATTTTGCTTTTCTGTTTATAAAAAAGTGACGTGTTTTTTATTACAGAGAAATCACTGACGATGTGCTATTCGTTGAGCCGTCGACCGAATCTCAAGATAATGCATACCCACCAGTTCATGGACGAAGAGTCGTTGACATAACGCATCTCATCCAGCAGCTGCAAACTATATCCAGCCATAATTCTTTGTTCAATTGTAACGGTTGATTGCAAAGGTTGTGGGGGGAAAGAGAATTAATTTATCTCTTCGTCGGGGTTACCGCGCGCGTTGCAGTGCTGCAGTCGTTTTTTTTAATAACCCCTACCCGAGGCATCTACTTCATATAAAAATTTTAGGGAAAAGTCCCAAAAGCATCCTGAAAAAGTTTGAAGAACGAAGACTGATGAAAAGAAAATTAAACAAAGCAAAACCTCATAAAAAAAATCGGATGCTAAAGAAAGACAATGCTGTTCAATATGATTTTCGGCTAAGCGTGGACAAGATGTCCGGTTAAAAATATTTTTACTAAACAATATTATTAATTCTGAAAGAAATATTTTTGCAGATCCCATAGTGGCCAGGTACACGTACAAAAATCCGAAATGAAGAGTAATTAATAATATCTGTTATTTACAGGTTACAGCTCATAGCTTGGTCTGTCACTCATGCTGGACATTACCAATAAATAACTTACCTGAACAGCAAAATGTACCAAGCACATCAAGCGGTCATCGAAGAGAGCTATGTCTTAATTGCGGAAGTTCTATACGGTGTAGCAGATCTCATATTCTCAACACAAACTCGGACAGAGAAACACATATAAGAAATGCTATCAGTGAGTGGATAGCACCACAACAAGTAAGGACGGATTAACTTTTTATTAAGTTTACATTAGAATATTATGTGAATTACAATTATGCTTTTAAAAATGTTTTTACATAACACTAACTTGTTTACTGAAAAGTTATTCTAACTCTCCATGAAAGAGCAACATTTGATTTCTATGGAACAGAATAAAAGAATGTGTTATTTTTTATGTGTTACTTGTACCCTCTTTAGTTAGAATTCATTCCTAAATATAATTCCTAATATAATCTCTGGGCAGCAAAAAAAATTCAAAATGAATTGTTAGAAACTCAATTGATTAGTGTTTTGAAATGGCAATAACTAAGAATTAAATTGTTCTAGGTTCATGGCTCAGATCGCATTTGCCATCCATGTTGGCAACGAGCTGATCGAGTACCAGGTCCTGCTCCAACTGTCACAATTGTTTCACCTACAATTAACTAACCCAATTTCACAAGAGCCCCTGACACACAAGCCTTGTTTTTGCCCGGATTGTGAATCATCACAGCGACTCATATTCGTAGTCCCAACATGGCTAAGGGTGAAGTTATTCACAGATTAGAATTTTTATGTCCCTAAAACAGCAGAATATGCAGATTTCATTTGCTACAAAATAACTGGGATGAGCTCCTTACAACTTTTTATTATATAATAAACGTATGACTTAATAAAGTCAAAATAACAAATAATAACTAATAGTTTTATTTTAACCACCCAAATACAATCCTATGATATGTAAATAATCCGATTACATCAAAATACTACTGGCAAATTGATTATAGAAAATAATATGCTTATTACAAAGATTTTGTCCGACAATTAATTTCAATTTTTCACATGCCATTTGAAGCATATTCTTGCATCTGGCTACAATTTTTTAATAATATTTTCTTTCCTATACTTATTTAGTTTTTAAAATGCAAGTATTTTATTAATAAAGATCTTGTCCACGTTTAGCCTGATCATCCTAACAAACTGAGCAATTGCCTTTATGTATTCTTACTGTTCATACATCTATCTATCGATCCCATCACCCCGTCCATAAGTCCACTCTTTCATTCGTCTCTCCGCGTCCGTCTTTCCTCACTTAGTATTCGAATACACCGTAATTTTCATTTAGTTGTAACCTACGTCACTAAAGAAAAGATACTTACTAAAATGACCGCACTTAGCTTTTTCTCTCACTCTCACATTATACAGTGCGAGTAAAAGGGCACGATTAGCTCCTTTGTTTGGCCGCCATTCACAATAATTCTTTTCTGACACGTGATATAAAAGTCATTGCAAATTGCAACAAAAATTATACAGATAAATTAAATTGAAGTGTCTGTCACTTCAATTTAATTTATCTGTATAATTAGAAGATGTATGGTTTAGAAGACGCAGATTGCCAAATTCGAAATAGTAAAGGCAAATAGGCAGAAACGACAAAGTGTTTTGGTGTTTTTGGTTGTGTATGGTTTTTTGTTGCAGATTCTCAAAATGGCAAATTTTCAAAATTATGAAAGTATTATTTTTATTCCTCTATATAGTCGTAAAAAAAGGAACCCTTATAGATTCGCCCTGTCTGTCTGTCTATTTGTCCGTCCGTATGTCACAGCCATTTTACTCCCAGACTATTGGTACCACAATGTTGAAATTTAGAGACTAGGTGTCTTCTAAGAATCGCTACATAAAAGTGATGTAAAATTATGAAAAAAAAAAAAAAAATAGGTGTGGCTCTCCCTACATGTAACTGTGTGGGGTGTCTATCGACAGCTCTTGAAAATTGCTATTGAGGTTTCTAGCACACTTTCTTTCTTAAGACAATGGTAATTGATGACATTTGCTTCCGAAGCCGTAAAAAATGTGTGGCCCTCTCTAAAGTCTAAAGTAGGAGAGAGAAAATTCTGAAACAAAAATGTATGTAGGGTTAGCGGATTCGTCAGCGCAGATGGCAGGGATATCGCGTGATCATGGTGACGCAGCGAGTAGAGGGGGCGAACAATACAAGCGGTGCGCTCTCAGGAGTCTCAGGGCCCGGTCACTTTTGCTTGGGAGCTCAGACGTGACAGACGTTTGTTGGGAACAGTACTTTCGAATTATTTCGGTGTTTAACGGTTTAACATAACTGTGTTGTTTTCGTGATTTTTTATTTAAAAATAAATAGTTCTAGGAAGTTTTAGTTTTCCTTTAAAAAAAAATGAGCTTCTGATCTATAAGAGTAGATTATAAAAAAGTCTCCGAAGACCATTTTCATGTAGCTGCAACAGTTAAGGTAGTTCCCCTTACTGCCCTACTGAAAGTTTCCACCCTGTATATAGATTTATTATTCGTCAGACGAATCTGTTATTACATAATTATTATCTCTAAAATATTTTCTAGAAAATAACAATTATTGATTATATTATTTAAAAATAAGAAAAAAAGAACGAATTTTAAAACAACTTCTCGAAAATATGTAGGAATAAAAAAAACAGCTGTTTCCTACAAAACTGCAATACCTATGGTCGTAATGTATGGAACAGCTGTTTTTTTCCACGAAAAATTTATTTGTGGGGGGATTCAGAATGATGCACTCAATACGTGGTAACCATTTTAGAGTCGGTGTCCCTTCCACCATCTATAATTAAGAATAAGAATATTGTGAAGGACGGCACGGTTGAAATAATAAAATGTCGGGCATGCCACCGTCCGGGCGAATCAATCCGTCACATTATCTCCGGGTGTTCTCGTCTAGATACCGGAGAGTACCTGCATAGACACAACCTTGTAGCCAGGATTATCCATCAGCAACAAAATACAGCTTTGTGGAATTGGCGGTGTCGTAATGGTCGTCGGAATGGGCCCGATCCAGTTCTTGAAAATGGCAATATCACACTGTACTGGGATCAATCCATCATCAGTCTCGGGACTATTACAACCAACAAGTCTGATAAAGAGCGATCAGAGCGGCGCGCAATGATTGTTGATATAACGGTCCCGCATGACGAGAACCTCGTGAAAGCCGAGAAAGATAAGCAAATCAAGTATCTTGACTTGGCTCGCGAGGTTGTCGACATATGGGATGTGAACTCAGCGATCATTGTCGACTGCCAAAAGCCTCGACCAATACCTGAGGAGGCTCTCGATAGGCAGCTGGATCAAAGGCTTGATTCAGAAAACGGTACTCCTCGAGATGGCTCGAATTGTTAAGAGGTTCCTCTCTCTGGAGCCCTGACCGCCGGTAGCTCTGACCCTGTTCCCGATACCGGTAGACTACTATCTTTTATGTTTTTATAGTGATTTTATATAGGAATATTTAAAATAAAATGTAAAAAATAAGTTAAAAAATAAATAAAGAAATAATAAATCAAAACAAAATAATATGTGATTGCTGAGATTCGAACCTAGTTTTCGCCGCGGAGGCGCAGTTCAAAGTCGAAAAGCGGCGCGCTAGGCCAATCTTACATGTTACTGGAGTAGTGAAATTACGCTTCTATAAATAATGGACGTCGCGCATCGGCAAAAGTCGGCCGATGCACCTCGCAGTAGGCGGGACTACTCGTCCCCTTTTCATCTGCTTCACCCCCTCAAATCCATAAAAGTCGTCTATTCACAGCGTCTTAATATTGATTATTTACGTCTTCTATGACAACCTCCTGAATTTGACGAGGATGCAAAACTACACCTTGTATTTTTATTGTTTAATATAAACACGTTTCTCTTACGTAAATAATAAATGCAAATAATATTCAATTTTAAACTTAACTCTCAATTTTTTTTTTATTAAATAAACGCAATATGGCAGCAGTGAAAGGGCTATACAAAATATATTGACACTTTTCCTTATTTTCACTAACTCTAAGCAACGTCTTAGGGAATGCCTTGTTGAAGAAAATAGGGGGAAATATATCCAAAAATTAGAAAAGGATAACATAGTACAGAGAAAATACAAAGTAGCGGTACAGAAACCAGAAATGAGGATCACTTAAACAATTAACCTAGACATAAAACATTGCACAATATGGGTTTGAATGGTTGTTCTTATTAACTGTCTACATACTGTAAATTCTTTGTGAATTATTACTTTTATCTCGATAAAATGTTTACATAAAAAATGCATACTCAATAATGAACGAGAATCGATGTACTTCTGTCTCTATTCCTTTGTAAACAAAGTAGTCTATACACAATTCCTCCGGGTTTACACAACCTGATAGTAAATTCAAGACAAACATGCTTTTATATTTCCGATTCCACTACCATCATACAATCAAACAGATTTGAAATTTTCTATATTTGCTTTTCTGTGCTTCAACAGGGTGCATTCTGAAAATTGGCAATGTCGCATACAGGGTGGAAACTTCCAGCGGGGCAGTAAGAGGAACTACCTTAACCGATGCAGCGATCAGTATTAGAAAAAGCATCGATAGGCATAAAAAAATCGTCTAGAATGGGCATTTTTTTGCTATCTGTAATTTTTTTTTTATCTTTGATTGGGGATCGAAATTTCACGAAAAATTATGACACAGCAATGTGTCATCATATCATTATTAAATGACTCAAAACAGTGTAATATTCGACAGTTATTGGCGACGTTGCCAAGTTACAAAAGGCTCAGCCGTAAATATTAAGTAAGGAAACAATACACATGGTGTGTACATCAAAAATGCATGCGAAAACATCGTAAGAGGTGTTTTTGGTGCCGAAACATCTTCATTGGGTCACTGTGCCTCCACAATAGAACATAAAATTTAATGACTACCCAACTTGCGGAGACAATTGTTGGAATATTCCGAATTTTTATTCGGCAAAAGTCGGTACCACTCAAATGTCAACAGCTTTGAGTTGTTTTTGAGATTATACGGTTATGGTAATAACGGCGAGAGTTTCCGCAAAAAAATATTTGTTTTAATCATTGTCAGTGTTATTTTCTTCCTGATTTTCGGTAAAGCGAAAATGCTGGATGTTTTTTGTGTGAATTTTTGTAAATTGTAGGGCAGTTGATGTATTGTTGTGAAGGTCAAAGGCCTGACTTCGGGGACGGAGTTCGTTGAAAATATTATAGCTACCAAAATCAGAACACCAGGTCTATTATGTCTATTTATTAATAACGTCCGGAACGTAACGGAAGAACGATCTGATATTACTAGATTTTTTTGTGATTATGAGGCTATTAGGTTTAAACGCAGTGATTTATTTACACCACAATAATAATTTTGACGCCTTGACGGAACTGTTTTTAGTGGCAGATTCTTAAAAGTTTTAACTGAATCTTAAAAGTTCACATCTTGGTAGGAACCTCCACAATAATTTGACTATTTATACTGTACTTGAAACTCATCGTTTTTCTTTTGTCAACAGCATCAACCGAGGATAATAGCAGGCACCAAGAAGTAGAACTTCCAAAGATATCCCACGAAGCATTGCTCATGGACCGTCTAGCTCAGGAGCACCAGGCGTACCCACCAGACCTCCTCGCATTCCCTCTGAGAGGGACCCAAATCTCTCCTGCAGGAGGACCTTCACAAAACACAGATAGTCCAATCAAATCTCCAGTATATGGGGTCACTGCTATCAATCCTGCCCTTTACAGCAGGTTTCAAGGCCAAAACTTCCAAGGTTCCATACCCTTAATCAGTTCAAAGGGCTACGTCACATTGCCTAGAAGACCAAGAATGGTTCCTGACAGCAGTCTTCGTCCACAAGTGTTCTCTACTCTCAATGGTGTCATACCTTACTATGATACCTTCAACATGAGGTTCTTCAACCACGGAGGCAACTACTACAGTTTGAACAAAAGTGAGATAGATTTGGGTCCTATAGGGAAGATGCCTTCGTACGTCGATGATGAGGAGCCTGCTCCATCTCCTGCACCAGGAACCCCTCATGCTACGATCCCAAGGAACAGCTTGAGTTCTCCAAATATCCATAACCAACTCCTGACTCTGCAAGCCATGTCTGTGAATCAGATTATCAAGTCGGAACAGAGGCCTTTGAAGGTAACCCTGGCGGAACATGAGGGTTTGCTGAAGAATCGTGACTTTAGATCCGGTTACTCAGTCAATGTGGTTAGTGGGACCTTAGGAAGGTCCAGAACTGCTCCCAAACCACCTCCTAAACCCAGAAAGAAGATTGCAAGTGAAGTGAAAGAACCATTTTTGATGAACGCTGGTGAAAATGCGACACAAGTGTAGATTATAGTTATGATGTGTATGATAACTTTGTATAAAGATATTTTTATAAGGGATATCGAATTTGGTATTGAAATGTTTTGTGAAGGGTCGGCGTTGTTTTAAGTTAAAATTAGTGTATCAATTTTATTTTCCGTTTAGCAGTCAAAGGCCAATATCATAGCAAAAATTATTGGCATACTTATTCCAAAAATAAACCGTAATCTGTGAAAGTGACTGATCCCAATTAGGTCTCGATAATTGCCTAATTAACTGTTAAACGAATAATGAACATAAAGGTCTACTTATACACAAATGCTTCTAAAATCATCCTATTATCGAACATAATGACCTTAATGTCCTATTATCGTTCTCCCAATAGTTTTCCGGTACTATAATGGCTCAGTTCTCGGTGGCTGTAATTCCGATCGTTTGGGTCATCAAAAAGATATAAAAGTAAAATGTTATGCCTGTTATATGGTATCAATGAAGACATTACCTAGCTCAAAGATTTAAGTCGATTTGCCTTCACCGTACTTACTGTTTGGCTACAAACGATACTCGTATTATACTATACAGCGGTGAAAACAAATGAATCAAATCTCTGAGAGAATGCCATATCATCGCGACGCGACTTGTAACGTGACGGTACTCAGACGAAAGAAACAAGTGACGCACGCATGTGTCCTTTGACGCCAGTCGTGTCGCAAGTCGCAAGCGTTAGGGCTCATTTACGGAAATGTGGCGCGTTGTGCGGCGCGGCTCGCTTTCAATTCAAACATAAATGGCGATTTATGGGAACGTTTACGGAGAAGCGACTTTATGCGTCGGGCGGCGCATTGAGCGGTGCCCGCCGCGGGCATCGCGGCAGTGTACGCACATGCACACATCAAAAAATAAATTCGATCAGTTTGAAAAATCCAAATCTTTTTTGTTACTATGTTTTAATTTCTTCTTCTTTTTATATTATTTACTTAAAAATAATAGAATATAAAAATATTCAATTGTTTTTCGGAAAGAATTGTGATATTCTTGAATAGCGGCTTCCCTGATCTCTGGCACTGTCTGAGGAGGTGGCTGATGGTTCCAAACAGCTCGCTTAAGAGCATACCACGCGTGCTCTATTCAGGCGAGCCGGCAGGCCAGTCTAACCTTGTGATGTCGTATTCTCGGAGAGCGGCATTGACTCGTTGAGCTCGATGTGCGGGTACATTATCATCGACCAGTACAAATTGGTGCCCATGGTTAACTCGGATTGGTCTGACAATTCCATCAATAATGACTGTTTTGTACCTATCTGCCGTCATGGACACCGATTTCCCGCCTTCCTGAACGGTTCTAGTGGCAGTTCTTTGCCTTTCAGAGTCTCCAGGTCTTCTCCAGACACGGACACGTCGGTTATCTGGATGAGAACTGATTTGCGATTCGAACAGTTTTGCCAAATGTTTTCCTCATCTTCTTCATTTTGCCGGAGCCTAGCTCACTGCAATCTCCGTCGCTGACGTTGCCGTGAATTCAGAGGTGCTTGCCAAGACCGCCATGCTCGTAGTCCAGCCTGGTGTAAGTAATTCCAAATGGTCTGAGTGCTTACTTCAAGTTCAGCGGCGGCCCGCACTTCTGCTTTTATTGTAGTGGCGTTGATTGTTGGGTTACATTTCTCTCGTGGAATATGCTTCGTCCCGCAAAGTTACAATTCTTGCTCGTAAAACTTCTGATAATCATCTTGGCATTTTTTTAATCACCACTTTACTCAAAAAAATATTTTAAATCCGTTAAAATTGACTGTCAGATTTCTGAATGAGCGTGAGCTTGGATTGAATTTATTTTTACATGGAAAAACAATTGTATTTTTTATTGTTTTATGTTCTATTATTTTTATTCTATATTTTTAAGTAAAGAATCTAAAAAGAAGAAGAAATTATAACATAATCTACCGTAACAAAAAAGATTTCGATTTTTTAAACTGATCGAAAACTTTTTTTGATGTGTGTATGCGCGTCCACTGCCGCGTTGCCCGCGGCCTTCACCGCTCAACGCGCCGCCCGACACACCGCGTCTCCGTAAATGAGCACTTAGTTGTGCAGATCTATGGTGATCAAACTGAGAAGAGTTCACACGATAGTGATGGTGTTTTCATGACAATCAACTCAATTCACTACCTGAACCTTGTAGTTACGGAGATATTGGAGGTCAAAGTTACAACTTTATAACAAGTTTTTTTTTTATACTAGTTTTTAACGTTATTACTTTACTTGAAATACTTCCATGACCCTTGTACTCAAGAGAGTTACTTAGTTTGGTGTACAGAATGCTTGGTTGGCAGCTTCGTGAAGGGTCCTTTTTACACCTTGTATTTGCTGGTAGGATTTTGTATCTATGGTAAAATCGGCCCTTACTCATTCAGTCTCGGAAACTGGGGGAAATCTTTGTAACTTAAAACCCAATCAAATATTCTAATAAGAGAAGTTTAAAAACTCTTTACAACGGCCTACAGTATCTTAAAACTTTAGTCAAAAACTCCGTGCAAATGTTTAAAAAATAAGAAAGTTAGCATGACTTGGAACTCGGGCGACCCATAAAACGAAACAGTGTCATTTTAAAACCAAATTCGATTTTCCTTGGTAGCTTTAACTGACGCAATGAAGTTGGTAATGGAGTTTAAACTGTGTTGCTATTATAAAATACGATTCTAAATTGCTTGAGGAGCCATCAATGAACTCTCTCTCATATAATTCTTCCCAACTATGTTGGAGTTGGCTTCCAGTCTAACCGATTTTAATACCAGTTTTACATGAAGGCAGATGATGCAGAGGTGCCGTCGGAGATATGTAGAGATAATGGTCACCCAACCACGGTGTACAAGTATGGCTTTACTTGTACATTAAAAAAGCCTCCTCGAGTCGACGGTTTAAAACAAAATAATGGGTTCATTGTTGACTGTGAACAGGCAGAAAATTATTATGTTGTTTAAGTAAAAAAAATGTTTATGAAACGTAATTTATTTAGTTAAGTTTTTAAAGTTTATTTTAGTTATTTTGGTAAGACTGTATTCTAAATATTATGACCAGTAAACTCATAGAAAAGGTTTAAAAATATCTTTAAGATTAACTAGAAACTAACACATGTTTGTATTACTGAACTCATCACTCAAATCCTAGATTTCATTTATGAAGTTGATTGTGAAGCTATTTAGTTCCATTATGATATTTTTACAACTTTTTTTTAAATCAAAGGTAAACACACCTGTCATTGTGCAATCCAATGATAACTGAACTTTAGTCTAAATAAATAAATAATTGATTCGTGAGTTAACAAGCAAAATTACTTTATTTCAACTCCTGTCACTATTTGATTTATTGCATGAAAAATTTCAGCCATTTTAATTGAAAAACACATGACGTAACAAATTGAGATTCAATATTAACGGGTAAATATCCAGCGCGGGCATTTGAACTCACACTTGTACACAGAGTAACGAAGTACAGAAGGTTCACATGAAGCAGACATGTGAGTGACATCTATCCGTTGCAATTTATGAACTTGTTAAACTGTCAAACGGCTCATAATTGTCACACGCATAGTTACTACTTTGTGTTAGTTTTTTTCTGTGTCTCAGTAAGCGATTGTAAGTCTTTGTAAGTAGCATTTTTTAATATTTCAATTATTACTACATGCTACTCACGCGACAGAAACTGGTAACGCTAGAGGTCGTTGCTTGACGAAACGCGCATCACCCTCACCCTTGAACGGGGCCATAAGAAAACTTTTTCATCATAATTTACGTGTAACCTTCTGTATTTATTTACTCCGTGGCAGGAGCTCAGCCAGAGCGACCGACCGTGCTTCGAAATGTCAATATTTGAATCGTTGAAAATAAGCCTTCCCTGAGATGAGATCGTTTTCACTAAGCTTTTTTTTGGCGTCGAATGTTTTGCAAATATTTGAATTAAATGTGCCATAAAATGATATACTAAAGTTATATCTGAACTTGTACAGTCGAACAACCTATTTGGCATACAGGAAAAAGTATTCATCTTTCCACTTTCCAAGCTTTTATTTAACTTGCAATGTTTGAATGTTTGTTTAGGTCCAATCTTGCAACAAAATTTTAAAACAGTTATCCTCAACCGATTGAGCTGAAATTTTGCATACACGTTTAGTTTGAATGACAATGCATGGTTAGCTAAGTGACTCCATTCTAAATCTAATATGGCGGACGCCCAAAGATGGTGGACTAGTTATTTTTTTATGTGGGTTACACGATATGGGTTTCAAAAAAAGGTAAAAGTCTTTGCGGAAAAGAATAAGAAAAAAAAATGACGTCACACCAATATTTATTTAAAAGCTTTCTGTATTGTTTCTTATAAAAGTTTATAACTTTTCAAGCTCATGGCATAACTAAGAGATTGGGTCAAAGAATTGAATACAATCTCATGTAGATTTTAAATGTATCAGTTGCTTAACAATTAATTTCTCTGATCGTGCTAAGGGATATTTTAAGGGCACAGGTTTTTTTCTGTATATTCTGTGCGGGGTTGATCCAGGTATAATTTCGGGAAGAGTGAAAAAATGCGTTGCTTGATTGAATGTGCAATTTTATTCTAACATAATCACAAATGTAGGTAGGCGGTCGAGAAGCATTAAAAAATAAAACGATTGGCCATAATCCACGTAGCCTCAACATTATGATATACGAATTGCTGTAGGCGCTTGCGGGAACATACCCCCGGGCGTTGAAAGCCTGCCTTTCAACCACTAAGAATCCTCAGACTCCGGATCTATAGGCAACGGACAAATCTTGCTGAATGATCTGCGTAACAGACCACTACAAGTCTTGACGTCTGCCACTCTGACTACGCCGTCTGTCCCTGGATACGTAGCAACGATCCCACCCATTTTCCACTTGAGTGGGGGGAGGTTGTCTTCCTTTAACAGGACCAAAGAATTCAGCTTCAAGGAGCCCTTGCATGCTCGCCATTTCGTGCGAAGTTGGAGTTCCGATATGTATTCCTTGCTCCATCTACTCCAAAAATGTTGTCGGAGAAGCTCAATACGCTCAAATCGATTCAGAGAATTGATGGACTGGTCTCGATAATCAGGTGACGGCAGCGATGTCATAGGACGTCCAATCAAAAAGTGTCCGGGTGTGAGCGGCGTCAGATCCTCGGGGTTCGATGATAACGGCGTCAGTGGTCTGGAGTTCAAAATTGCTTCAACCTGAACCATCATGGTGTATAGCTCTTCGTAGGTAAGGTTACAAAGGCCCAGCACTCTGACTAAGTGATGCTTGGTTGATTTAACACCAGCCTCCGCAAGGCCAGCGAAATGAGGGGAATATGCAGGAATAAAGTGAAATTTAATTCCTTCTTTAGCCATTTCCTCAGATAGCGAATCGCAACTCGCCTTAAGAAACCTAGAAAGGTCATTAGATGCACCAACAAATGAGGTGCCATTATCTGAGTAGATATTTGTCGGCTTTCCTCTACGTGAGATGAACCTCTTTAATGCCATAATGAAAGTATTGCTTGTTAAATCACCGACTAATTCAAGATGAATTGATTTTGTAGAAAAACAAACGAAAATAGCTATATAAACTTTTACTAATTTACAGCCACGACCTTGTCGAACAGCTGACTGAATAGGACCTGCATAGTCCAAGCCTATATTTTCAAAAGGAAAACCTGCTAGAAGTCGCTGCTGTGGTAAATCTCCCATAATAGGACTTACAGTTTTACCTCTAAATCGGCAACAACGAACACATTGTTTACAGCTCATCCTAGCTAAATTGCGACCTCGTATGGGCCAGTAGGTATCTCGTATCGACGCCAACAATAACTGGGGTCCAGCGTGAAACAATCTTTTATGCTCATAATTAAAAAGTAACTTAGAAAAATGATGGCTAGATTGAATAAGAATCGGGTGCTTTTTATCATAAGGAAAATCTGAATGTTGTAATCTACCTTGAATTCGCATTATATTATTCTCGTCTAGAAAAACGTTAAACTTATTTAATTCACTTTTCTTGGGTAACGATTTATTATTAAGTAGTAATTTATAGTCTTTAAAAGATTGCCTTTGAGATAAACATAATAAAGTTTAAAGCCCTTTCTAGTTCATGCACAGAAAGAGGACCGCGAATAGGTTGTTTTCTACATGCGTCAATAAAACGTAAAACATAGGCGACTGTTCGCTGAAGTCTTAAAAAGTTTGAAAACCGTGTAAAATTAATCAATTCATCAAATTTATTGTTATTGAATAAAACATGCAAGGTGACATCTAATTTCATTTCAGGCAAAATTTCATCATTAAAATTCATTAATTTGGAAGGCCAATAAGAAATTTCATTCATTAAAAAACTAGGACCGGACCACCAATCATCTAAACTAGGTAATAAATTAATGTCTACTCCACGAGACAAATGATCAGCAGGGTTTTGGTCAGTTGGAACATGTCTCCACTCACAGCCACCAGTCTTATCTAAAATCTCGGCAACCCTGTTACGAACGAACGGCTGTAATTTATTTGGTAACATTTTTAGCCACCCTAAAACAATAGTGGAGTCAGTCCAAAAGAAAGTGCGTCGCGCGCTGACTCGTAATGCTGCTACAACCTTTTCAAAGATGCGAACACCTACAAGAGCACCGCATAGCTCAAGTCTGGGTATGGTCGTGGGCTTGAGTGGCGCAACTCTGCTTTTGGCTAACAATAAACGCACTAAAACCTGTCCCTGCTTATCAACGCTTCTTACATACAGACAAGCGCCGTAGGCGCGTTCAGACGCATCAGTAAAAATGTGAAATTCTAAAAACTCATAACAATCAATTAAAACTCGACGTGGAATATGAATTTCTTTTAATTTAGGTAAATTAATAATCATTTCATTCCAAAGCTTACTAATGTCCGGTGATAGCTGTTCATCCCAAGATAATTTTTTTAACCATAACTTCTGAAGGTATATTTTCATAACAATTACACACGGAGCCAATAATCCAAGCGGATCAAAAACTTGTGAAACAATCGAAAGCATGTCACGTTTTGTGTTATTAAAATTAACTGACTGACTTATTGGAAAACAAAGGTAATCTGACAGTGGCTGCCAACCTAGGCCTAAGGTTTTGGTTGACTCAAATCCACCAACATTCAAATCCAGTGAAGACTGGGGAAAGTCAGAACCAATTACCAATTGTATGTCATTCGACTTCCACTTTCTTAGATTCATCTGCGCTGAAGCGAGAGTTGAAGTAACTTTATGACGCAACTCTTTGACCTTATTGATGTCATCTCCTCCGGTGAGCAAGTCATCCACGTAAAAGTCGTGGAGGATGACGTCACCAATCTCCTTATCAACACACTCTAGCCCTAACTGCCGAAGACACCGGGTTGCTAGGTAAGGAGCGCTGGCCATGCCGTAGGTCACGGTATTAAGTTGATAAGCGCGTATTGGAGTTGACGGATTATCACGCCAAATAATTTGTTGAAGATACCTATCATTTGGATGAACAACTATCTGCCGGTACATTTTCTCAACATCAGCAGCTATGATGTACTTATGTTGTCTAAAACGCAACAGGATCGATAAAAGGTCATCCTGTACCACGGGTCCAATCATCTGGATATTATTAATAGAAATACCAGTGTTGGTTAAACTACTTGCATTAAAGACCACCCTTAACCCTCGATCACTCGCGCGGGTTTTTAGCCTCGTGAGCACTCGCGGGGTGTTGTGGCCACCCCACATATTCAAAGTCTATTTTTATATATATAATATCAGTTAGTGGAATTATACTAGCATTTTATTATTTTGTGTTGTATAACGTATGTAAATAAAAAAACGTTAATTTTATAATCAACTTTATTACTGTTCTACAAAACATTATAATAATCAGCCTTTTTAGTGATAATATTGAGATCTGTCCTCAAAGAACCACAAAAAAAAAGAAACTTCCTCGTTTTTAACCCTTGACTTTGTGCCACTTAGTTACTTGGTCTTTTCTGATGTAATCACGTTGACGATCCTCAGTTCCAGCCTCTTCTTCCTCAGACTCTTCAACCGATAAAATATCCTGTTCTGATAAAGAATCATGATCAGATTCTTGAATAAAATCTTCATCCACGCTGGCATCACTATCCACTGCAACATTGTCTTCGTTATCCGATATTATTTCTTCTAACAAAGTAGCCACTGAAAAAAAAAAAAATAAAAAAAAAATGTTACATGATACGGACAAAGCACAGTAAACAAAAGTTTCTAAGAACAAAAACCATTAAATAAGCTTAGAAATACATCATTATTTATATTATAGTAAATAAGGGTACAGTTAAATAATTTAGATTTACGAAACAATTGAAAACACGTACCTTGTTGATAAAGTAACCTCCGCAAAAGTATAACTCGAGCACTCGCGGGGTGTCGTAACCACCCCACGAAAACTTTGACGCATCCTTACGCTGCGAGCGCTCACGCTACACTGCCCCTCCCACCCCGTGTCGACACGTTTAAAGGTCACTTAAAGGTACTGAAACGGGCGGATGCGCAACAAGAGAAATTATTATTCATTTTTACGTTCAAAAATGCGTGGGGTGCCGACAGCACCCCGCGCGAGGGATGGCGGGTTAACTTAGTGGTGGCGCTGCTTTCGCGCAGAACTCCGTGATGCGGAATGTAAAACGCTTGATCATCAATAGTTTTACATCTAGACATATGACCTAAAGTTTCATATTCCATAATGAACTCTTTGTACATATTACAAAATTGAGTTTTAGATTTAAATCTACGTTCCAAAGAAGCAAAACAATGTTTGGCTCTTGACAAAGATTCGCCTAAATTGTCCGGGGAACATTTTAAAGGAATCCTAACACAAAATTGACCATTTTCCAAACGAGTAGTGTTTTTCATAAAATGCTCCTCGCATAGCTTCTCCTCTGGGGAATATGGAGACGAAGTACACACTTCTTCAAGTTGCCAAAACTTTGTGAGTTGTTGATCAACATTAAAATTTAATTCATCGTCACAGTCTGAACACACCTTTATAAAATTACATTTTAAAATTGTAGAAGAAATACAACTGTTAATTGGGCCGGAGACCAACCAACCCAATTTAGTCTCACAAAGAATTGGTTGCCCATCACCCAACTTAATTCGTTGAGATTCCAATAAATCCCAAAAGATGTCAGCACCCAGCAACATATCGACAGGCGCCGGTGAGTAAAAGTTGGGATCTGCGAGACAAACATCAGACGGAATTTTAATTTTTAACAAGTTAACTTGCTTACTTGGAATCTTATCGGTGATGGATGGGAGAACAAAACAATTAATATCCATGCTAAAATTGTTATTTAAAGATTTTATTGATAAAGCACACATTTTATTGATAAAAGATGACGAGTTGTTAACACCTATAATAGAATTGTTTACAGTCTTGGCAGTCAAACCTAGCTGGTGGTATAACCTCTCAGTCATGAGACATGACGTGCTGCCACTGTCAAGCACAGCACGAGCAACATACTGCTGACCATTAATACTCATGACCTTGACGAGTGCAGTGGACAATAACACGTCGCCGTGTTCTACACTCGCGGACAGCGACACACCGGTACCTATACCTACAGTAGTGGGATGAGTGGAGACAGTCGCACTGCCATTTTTATCAATAACAACACTGCTAGCAGAAGCACCACTAGCGTCTGACTTCAAGGATTTATCAACGTGAACAATAGTGTTGTGTTTACGACGGCATATTTTACAACCTGGCTTTTTGCAATTGTTTGCATAATGTCCCAGATTAAAACAGTTGTAACAAACTTTGTATTTAGGTAATAACTTTAAACGAGCTTCATTGCTCAACGATAAAAACTGAGAACAACTACTTAACTTATGATCACCGTTACACATAACACAATTCTTAGGCTTATTCGAAACACCATCATCCTGTTTACTAGAACTTTCACCTGAATTATTTTTATTAGAATCCTGTACTAACATTGACCTAACCTTGTTTGAATTTTTAACTGTGTGTGAGTGTTTAGTATTCGTAGAAGTTTCCATTTCGAACGTTTCTAATATCTCAGCACGGTTTTTAATAAAAGTTATAAATAGTTCAAACGTAACTTTAGAATTCTTGTCCAGGCGGCCCTTATACTCACCCCATTCACGATATGTTTTGCTATCTAATTTATGTGTGACAATATGAATGAGTAAAGTATCCCAATGATTAACAGGTTCATTTAAGGATTCTAGGGCACGTATGTTTTTGTTAACAACATCAAGTAAACCCTTTAAATTAACTGAAGACTCCTTTTGAAGGGTGTCGATTTGAAATAATGCAGAAACATGATGTTGGATAAGCAGGTGTTTGTTATCAAACCGCTCGCAGAGAAGATTCCACGCTACCGAATAATTTGCAGAAGAAAACTGAATTGAGTTGATCACCACAGCAGCAGACCCTTCCAGGGATGACCTCAAATAGTGAAATTTATTTATTTCATCCATATCGTCGTTTGAGTGGATGAGACTAACAAATGTGTCGTGAAACTCTAACCAGTTAGTATAAGAACCACTGAATTTCGGCAACTGAATAGTCGGTAATTTAACAAACTTATGATTGCTAGAACGCGACATTACATCACAATTATCATTAGAATCTCCTTTCCTATTATCGTCCAACATTTGTTGAGCTTTAGATAGGGTTTTGTAATAAAGAGATTCAAACTCCTCGCGTTCCGACATCTGACCATCCAAGTCATCTGTGCTACACTCCAGCATTAATTGCACCTCATCATATTGCGCATACAACGCCTCGAGTCTAGTAAAACGTAATTGCAACTCGCTTACCTCAGTAGGGCTCAAGGAAGAAGGATTCAAAGAATTTAGATAGTTTGAGAACATTGTCACCTTTCCTTTGCAACTCGCTCGTTTCCTAACGAGATCTTTATTGTCCTTATTTAATTCCTTATCCTCTGGCATTGCGTAAGCTGGTGCAATCAACCTGGAATGTATGTAAATAAAGTTATTGCAACGTTTAAATTAATGAAGCAGCCTGAAATACGTACATGATTAAAATACACTAACTTTAGAGTGAATTTACATAAATAATAATTTAGAATTTATAATAAACCATGCGTCTTGACGGTTATATTGTACTAAACTTTAATAATAACACTGCAATTGCAATGATTTCTATTGTCTACCTGTGCTAACTAATATGATTACATAACTGTCTCAATAACTGTAAAATTATTACACCGTAAAGCAAAATAATGCAGTTACTATAAAGAACTACTCTTTAACAATGTGTAAATAACAAAACTGAACAATAATTACTGATCAGTTAATAATTATATTACAATTTGTAACCACTCACAGAACAAAGAAAAATGACAATAGGTATTTCGTACTAACCTGGCTATTAACGGCTGACTTACACTAATTATACCTGTTAAATAGAGTGTTGGGTACACAAATTTAATAATAAATACGCCTTTTCTCAGCTATTAAGTATCCAGACCACGTAAATTCCAATAATCCTTTGAATGACGTAGCAGAATTCACCGGCCACGCCGGGCGTCGACTATAATTTTTGATGTACACCAATTCTTCAATCCCTTTATAACAATTCGCTGATCGGAGTAAATATTCTTCAAATCTCCACATCCAGGCGTCGAAGGACCATGTGCGGGGTTGATCCAGGTATAATTAGTGTAAGTCAACCATTTTTTCTTACACCCGCTCTAATGAAACCGTCATAAAAATCCCTCCTAGTAAAAGGTATTAAAGGTAGCTTACACAGTAATGCTATCAGCATCAGTTAGGCACTGTCCCACCGTCGACGACGAAGTGACTAGCTATCGACAATTTTCTCGCTCAAGAAAAGTACAAAAGATGCAAAGTTTTGTACATTTCTGTGTGAGCGAAAGAGATATGTACATATAAATATTTTGTTGCTGACTGTTCACACCGCGAGTGCTTGAATTAGCTCTTGGCTAAATAATGATAGCCGCAAGGGTAAGCAACGCATGCCGAGGTCAGTCCGAGGATGGGTAACCATCCTTTACATATCGACAAGTCAGTCTCGACAAGCACGATAAGCTGACGGTCCCGTAATGACTGAAGTCGAAAACCCTGAAAGTCTAACATTCAATCTTACCACGGGATATCTTATTTCCCTTTAATAGGGTTATGGATGTCAGATAGGCAGTCGCTCCTTGTAAATACTTGTAATCAGCTTCATACTGTTAGACCGGAAGCCGACACCAACATATCTAGGCTGGGCAGATGATGATGTTCACACCATTGGCGAAGATTCTGTGAAACAAAGAACTCGTTTTTTATTTCTCGCTCTCACTCTACTCGCTGGCAGTGAGACAAGTGCCTTAGCTGGATAACTGTCTAGCATAATAGGTCTAAGTGACGAGCGAGTGGCCACAAACTAGTAGGACAGTAGGTGTAGGACAGTCGCTGTGCCGGTTACATTCAATAGGGAGGGAACTGGGGAGAAATTGAGGTTTACTTGTGAATGGGAATTTAAGCAGCTCATCTAATACTCCTTTTGAATGTCTTGTCTTATTTGTTGTTTTTTTCTTATGTTTCGCCGGACAGGTATGTCAATTAATTAGTTGTGCGATTTGTTATGTATTCTGGGCATTTTTTTTATCTTAATTTCGTACAGAAAAAATCAGATTAATTCAAACTGCACAATTTTCTAATTGTATTGGTTTGATAGCTAAAACTTACCGATGTATTGGAAACATACAAACTCATCAAGTTCAAAATCATTAAATTCATTCAAATAAAAAAAAACAATTCAAATTCAATAAATAATACGAAAGCGGAGGCTTATTCTTAACATTAAGTATTTTGTGTAACAACTTAACGCTATACAGGTTGATTTATTTTGTTATTAAAACTGAATAAAGTTCTGACGTGTATTTTGTTTTACTATGAAGTAAAAATATAGTGTATTCGTAATATTTGACTACCTATACTAATTTTTATTAAGGTTTTTATTGTATTACTTGACTGATCGATATTCGTAGTAAATGCTCGACTCTTTGTATGTGGTATTTGACGAGTATTTTCTACGCTAGATACGTATCTAGCGTAGAAAATGACAAACCTACCAATTTTGCTTGATATAGCTGTATTAGTTATTGCAAAATTCTTTATTACTTCACTTGAATACTAGCTGAGAATCTGGTGTAATATAAGTAATTTTTTACTTAACTTAAGTTTTACTGTAACAAAAATGTTATTAATCCAAAAAAAAAACTAGTTACTGCTGTTTCACTTAATCATTTTTTTTGTAAACCGTAACCATTCTACTTATTCAGTTTATTAAAATAGGTATTAATTAATTATTGGTGCTTACGTAATTAATAAAATGAATTGCGTAAATATAACCTTCCATGCTTTCTTTTGTAGGTGGAAAGTGTAGGCACACAGAAACTGGATGAAACCCTTTCTAAGACCAAGCATTTGGTGATAAGCGGAAGCGGGTAGCGTGGCGATATCAACCGCCGAATTCTCTTGTTTTTTTGTCTTTTCAAGTCTGTGAACCGTTAAGTTACTACAAATACATCTCACTTGTTTGCGACTTGTTGACGGAAATAATTTAGAAAAAAGAGTGTAAAATAAAAACACTTCAGTCAGTTACATTTTTCTGTTCTGCCTATTAGTAAGTAATTGCACTACAAAGATCTTTTGGAGCTCTAAGGGCCTTGACAGAGGGTGCTATTCTTAACATACGTGAATTTGTTATGTTTAAAAAATAAAACAAGATTGCGGCAAAAGTTTCGATTTTGGATAACGTTCCAAAATATCCTTGTACGTATGTTTATATTTCACTCTGATCAGCCTAAAATCATTTCACAAAATATTTGACACTTAATTCATTTAGAAAGCTTTTAGATACTGTGTACCTTCATCGTACAACAAAGTGGCAGCGACAGTGACACAGCGTTTTACTCCCCGCTCTCGCTTCCGCTCCGTAACAAACATGCAGCCTTATTTCTAACACCTTCGTCATATGATAAATGTTGTCGGGAGGTGCGAATGACATATAATGGGATTGTGGTTGATGGTTATCATTCCATAAAGTTAAGGGTTATTTGAGGCGAAGAAATGGGGTGTCGTGTCGTGACGCTTATATTTTGACAAAATCATTGTAGATCGAGAGTTACTGCTATACGTCACATACCTAATTGTCTTGTACAGAAAAAGATAAGTTGAAAAGCTCTATTAATTTCTTCTTTACTCTTAAACTCTTTTAATGTATAGACAGTTTTAGGAACTACCTTATGTCCTTTCTCAAAACTATCACTGTGATTTCTTATTTATTCACTGTTTTAAGTTTTCACGGTTTAAAACTAAACTTACAATTAATGTCACCTACGGGATATCTTCTGTGATTATCAGTTAGCTTGGGGAGCTCACAATAATTGATAGTCACGGAAGATGCCCTTAAGTGACAATGTAAGTTTTCTTATTAATTGTTTGACTAAATGATTCCCACAACGGCCATTCGTGATAATTTCAAGTTTATAACGTATTGTTACTGCGACAGAGGCTCACGAAAAACGTATATTTAATAATAAATTTCCATAAGTACCTTTTCAGGTATAAAACGCTGAAAAAGGATAACAGCTTTACAGGCAGATGTTCGCATGATTTTAAACCGATTCCATTTTTATTAACGTGCAGAATTCGGACAATAAACCTTCATGTTACCATAATATTGAATTTCTGTGTGCCACATTTTCCACGTTCGTTTTACGGTCAAAAATTGTAGCCTTGTATATACATAGTGTAAACTGTATAAAAGGTATATTTCAAAGTTTTTTCTTATACATACATATTATAACGAAATTAATTAATAATTGTATTTAGTAACAGATTGTTTATGAGCGTTCAGCAAGTTCGCTTTGTTGTTTAAGATAGATACAGCTGTTAAAATTGTATTTTATTTATAAAACATTTTTGTCGTATTATTTACAATGATATAAAGATATTTACATAAAAGTCTTATGATAAGAAAATTATTTAAAAGTATAAGAAAAGCTGAATAACACACACTGGGAATCAAAAAGTTCTTTTATACCACTGTTAATGGGATAAGTGCTCAAAAGACTGGCAGCATTTCCACAGTGTATGGCTAACATACTCCCATATTATAAACAGTCACTTCAAAAGATATTTCGCAAGACATTTCCTATGATTTTGTTCCAAAAGTACTTTCCTTGACACCTTTGCCATTATTAATGGCAGCCAAGTAACATTTCATATTAATGTTGAAATAAATTGCGGGAAGACCTAGCAGAAATTGGGATATTATTTTCTTAGAAACAGAATTTTCATCGTAAAACTAGAAGAAAAAGAAAAATTATAATAATTGAATTTTTTTTTTTTCGTAAAATACTGTCTGTATCTATCTTAAATGCCAGATACCTAGATAAAATAAATTTCTAAAAATTGTTTATTCAATGTAAAAATGTAAATAGTTATAGATAATTCGAAATAATTTGTAAAATGATGAAGTATATGGTGTGTTGTGTAATTATGGACGGACCAATAGTGTGGATTGCGATGCGAATGGTTTATTATAATAACGACGAAAATAAATACAATTTGAAATAAACATAATGTGTGTTTTATTTACACCCTGTACTTTTTTCTGCTCAGCGATTGCAAATTATTTTGATCAAGACGACCAGGGCATGCAAAACCCGTTTTCGGTCTCACAGTAAACCTCGGGTTTTACTATGGGAACGTAACCGGGTTTCGAGCCGTAGACAACCAAGATCAGCGGAGACTAACCATGCTGGAGATGTTACAGTGCACAAGTATGCGCGTAGACATAGCCAGTCTCTCTTCCCTCTCTCTTAGGCTAGGATCTCTTTAAAATGCCAGAAGCTTCTGACAGCATGCCGTGACGTCACGGCAGACGCTCCTCGCTATGCTTTATTTTGATACCTACCTGGACCACTCAGTTATTGAGATCAAGAACAAGATCACAAAAATGTTGTTTTTTCTATAATGGCATCTCGCAGCTCATTTTACATGTATGTTATGCATGTGTTTGAATAGTGAAGTTTGTCCTAACCGAACAAAGCAAGAGTCGTCTAATATACATATTTGAAACTGAATGACAAATTATTTTAGAGGCCATTACTTACGTTATTCGCTAAAACAACTCGCAGATTCGCAAAAGCACCTAATGAAATATATTTCAAACATTTCGTACTAATGTTATTATCTGGCCCTCGTTATTTTGTTTGCATAATAACTGCATGTATTTTAAATGAGGTCACTTATTTAGATGGTGGTTCATTAAAGTACACCGACGGCAATGCACTTCATCAAAACAGTTATTATAATTAATTATACCCCTCGGACATGGCTGCGTGAACAGATTTTTAAAATACTCCCAAATTAAACTTACCTTTTTAACCGACTTCTAATAAAGGAGGTGGTTATGTGTTCCATTCACACCAGCATCTTTTTTTACTTGAAAAAATAGATAAGGTACTTTTTAGGGTTCCGTACCTCAAAAGGAAAAAACGGAACCCTTATAAGATCACTTTGTTGTCCGTCCGTCCGTCCGTCTGTCAAGACCGTTTTTCTCAGGAACGCGTGGAGGTATCAAACTGAAATTTCTATATGATACTTAGTTCTACTGTCCCTGGAAGCTGTAGAAAAATCAACCTTCTAAGTCAACGCAATCAAAAGATACAGCCACTCAGGCCGCAAATTTCCGCAAATTTTCGAAACTCGCACGGGAATCAAAACCTACAGGGTACTTCCCGTGAACTTAGAATCTTGAAATTTTGTACGAAGTCACGTCTTATAGTACAGATATAGGAAAAATTACGAAAACCGTAAATTTTTAGTTTCGTCATATAAAAAAAAGTTATATACCCACAGGTTTGTACGGAACCCTCGGTGCGCGAGTCCAACTCGCACTTGACCGTTTTTTTTTTTTTCATTTAGTAGAGGAGACCACTCAAGTTAAGTTAATAAAATTCATGTGATTCATAAATTTTATTAACTTTGCTTGAGTAGTTTATGAGTTAGCTCTTTTAATATAGGTATTTTTTCTTCTTTGCCCTATTTTCATGATAATGATGGTTGCCTAATATATTATAGTTACAATGTAAAATTGTTTCATGACAAGAATTTGTGTGTGTAAATTATAAAACTTTTTTGCGAAAAAACCGACTTCCAAAAAAACACGGTGACTTCGTTTGTTTCATTGACTTTTTTGCTACCGACTTCTGAAGGGTTGTCTCACGGAGTAAATACAAAGAGGAGATGGCCTAAGCAACTGTGCACTGTGATTCTCAACTAGGTCCTGACGTTATCATGTGGGCGTGGCCTTAGTCAGTGTATTGTTGGCGTTCGTCCTGTGCACAACTTTGTGAACGTTCCCATTTTACAGCATTGTTCGCGCTAGACGAAAAAAAGAATGAAGTGTTGTGTTTTGTCTTGTAAAAATTACTCAGATAGACGTTCTGATGCTATGGATGGCATCCCATTTCATTTGTAAGTAATTTTATGCGTAATTTATTAAAATAGTTCTAGAAAAATCTCCTAGCATCGGCGTTTACAAACATAATTCTACCCGACACTAGATGGCGACACTTGGTGTCATGGAAACTAAAAATATTTAGGTATGTAGACCTCAGAACTAACATATTTTAATAACATTAATGCTGAAAATTGTTCAACATTCATTCCTAAAGACCCTTTAATGGCCAAAATGTTATTTTTGTAGTTTTCATATCATTTTGTAAACAGGCCGCCATCTATCGTCAACTGATGAACAACAAAAAGACAGGGCCGTAATTAGAAATCAATTATTTTACTGAAATTAAAATTAAGTTAGTTAAATTTTAAATGATATAGGTTTTAGATTTCCATCCGAAGATAATCTAAGACAGCAATGGATTACAAACATACTGGCTTTGTAAACCATCTTGATAAGTCTTTTTAACAAAATAAGTCATTTAAATATACAACATTATTCTTGATTTATACTAAACCTGAAAAGGGGTCATTGTACTCATCTTTTTCTCGAAAAAAAAATCAGCTGTTCCCTACATTTATGTTCGCATAACTCGTCAAAAAGTAGGGAACAGCTGATTTTTTTTTCGCGATTTCAAGGTTGGTCCCATAGAAAAAGTTGTTCAAATGATAACTACAATGACCCCTTTTCGGGTTTAGTGTAAACAAAAAATAATGTTGTATAAGAGAAAATCTAATAATCTTCATTCGTCATTCATCAGAAACCTTTTTTTTTCACAATAAAATCACAATTTAAATTAAAAAAATACGCATCAAGATGGTTCGCAAAATTAATTTAAAATAAAACAGTACTCCCCGGTACGAAAATTCTGAGTACGACCCTGTTGCATCCTGCACTTAGTGACATCTAGTGTGAGATAGTTACGTAACTACAAAACAAAATCGACAGAACGAGCGAATAGTTTTGCTATTGACCGGTAGATGGAAAATAGAGAACTGGGCGGGATCTTGCTAGATCCCGCCCACTTCTTTCCCCCCTCACCCCGCAAAGTGTCACGCGTTGTTTCCTAAGGAAATCTAAATAGACCATCTCCTCTTTGTATTTACTCCGTGGGTTGTCTTCAAGTGATAATCGTATAATACGCACATGAATCCGCAAAATCAGAGGTGCGTGTGTTGGGTTCGAACCTGAGACCTATAACTTGGCAGTCCGACGGTCACACCAAGGTCACCGAACCCACTAGTCCTCTTTTCCCAAAACACGAAAAATCCAAAATCGATTCGGAGGTAAGCCCAAAACGAACAAAACGCAGAGTGAGCGACAGAGGGATAAACCTCCTGCGACCATGTCGTTGCATGACCATTTTAATTAAAACTGGTATTTTCCATTGTTTCCGAGGGTAATGGTATAATATGCCTTGTGTCCCGGAAACATCTTTAATACCCTTTTTTCAGTAGACGAAAAATAAATGAATGCGCTCTGTTGGGTTTTCAACTCTCGGCTTAGCGCAGTGAGCTGAAAATCCAAGCATAATATTTCGGCATTTATTTGGATGTCGCTAGGTGTTACTGGAAACGGGAATTGTTGTTTATAATATCCGTCTGACACGCTAAAGACTAATTTACGCACTAACCGGACACCAGAGAAACGTCAGTTGGGTATCTACATACAGGGTGGAATACATCGACGCACAAACGGGTACTACGTGTTCAGTACATTAGCTGTTTCATAGATTTTGCCTGTGTAGGTATTGAACTTTATAGCAAGTAGGCAATAGCAAAATTTCTATGTGGGGGGCGGGGTTGGAATGATAGATAATTGGACTTGGCAAATTGTTGGTAGGTACAGTTCTTAGATGCCTAGACAAGTGATGGCGACTATTTACAAAATAGCTTTTTGCTATTTGACCGATAACTTTCAACACTATTCCGTGAAACATACGACTCTGTCAAGAAAGTATCGGGAAACGATCGAGAATACACTAAATGTTATTTATTCATCCAAAGTTATTTTATCGCCTTCAAAGTATGCTCCGTCAGAAACGATACACTTACGCCAACGAATAATCCAATCATCAGAACATTTTTTAAACGCTTTTTCCGGAATTGAGTTCAGTTCTCGCCGCGAATTCTCCTTTATGTCTTTTACCGTATGAAAACGGGTGCCAAAGTGGTTATTTGAGTTTAGGAAAAAGAAAGAAGTGCTGGAGCCATATCTGGTGAATAAGGTGTTTGCTAGATGGTATTTGTTGAGTTTTTAGTCAAAAATTCGTTCACTATGATGGCCTTGTGCGAAGGCGCATTATCGTGGAGCAAAATCAAAGAATTTTCTTTCCTCAAATCTGGCCTTTTTCGTCGAATTTGCTCTCATAACGGTCAAATAATATTCTTTATTCACTGTTTGATCTTCCCGCAAGAATTCCGAGTGCACAGTACCGCGATAGTCAAAGAAAACGATATACGCGATGGTCAACATGACTTTGACTTTTGATCAACTTTGGCGGGATTTTTTCGGTTTCGGTTCAGTTGGAAGGCGCCACTCCGAAACTTGTTGACTAGTTTGCATGTCAAACTGGTGAACCCACGTCTCGTCACCAGTAAAAATGCGTTTCATGAATGTTGGGTCGGAATTGACTCGTTCTAAAATGTCCTCAGCGACTCCTATGCGATTGAGTTTTTGGAGAAAATTCAGGTCTTTTGGGACCAGCCGAGCGGTGTGCATATTGCATACCAAAGTGATTATTTAAAATGGTACGGATCGACTCGTGAGACACAGAAAGTTCACCGGCTATCTCTCTCAAAGTTGAATGAGGATTTTCAGTCACTATTTCCTTCACTTTTGCGATGTTAACTTCAGTTGAAGACGTTGATGGCCTACCAGAGCGAGGCAAATCTTCCATCACATCTCGACAGCTTTTGAACGAAGCTTTGTACCACTCATAAGCACGTGTTTTTGATAAAGTCGATTCACTGAAAGCCTTCTGTAAGATTTTCAGGGACTCAGAACAAGAAGTTCCATTGGCGATGCAAAATTTAAGGCAAACTCTTTATTCGATGTTTTTATCAATTATTAAATTCGCAATACACACTAGATATGATCTAACTAAAAACAGCACTGTATTTAATCTAAATAACAGATGCAACTCAAACACTGCGTCAAAATGGAAAACCGTTGTGCCAATATAACAACAAAAAAAAACAAAAATTGCATTTGGAACCATAAACAAATCATCCATTCCCGATACTTTTTTGACTGAATGTATAAAAGCGTGTTAAAAACAATACTAACACACAATAGTAACATACTAGTACTAAAAACACAATAGTAACATTTTAGATGTCTAATGGTGTAAGATGTCTTCAATGTCTCCTATGATAGTAAGAAAGAAAGAAAAAGTATTTATTAGTCTCGCACTGGAAAAAACAAAATGGTAACTTGATAATAGAAAAAGATTTAAAAAAGTAAACTTAAGAACAAATAAAAAAAAACTACTTAACTAAACTGCACACTAGCTTTTAATTTATAAACAATACTACAAAATCGTTTACAAAAAAAAAAAAACAAATTAAACTGACATAACACAAACAAATTACCACCTTCCCCTAAAAAAGGCCCAAACATTGTTTCCATCAAAATATGACACGCATAAAAAATTCAAAGTCACCCCCCATTATTTGGCCGTCTAATTACGAGGGCCGCAAAGGTGGACCGATGGGGATGCCAACGCTAAACCCAAGGGGATGAACTGCGTTGCCAGGATGAAATAAAAAATACCACGAAAATACCGCGCGCAATGACAAGTACACATGGTTAAATTTAAGTCGTTAAAAATCAGCTGTTCAGTACATTTTGACGAGTTAGGCGAACATAAATGTACTGAACAGCTGATTTTTTTACGCGATTTCAGGTTTGGTCCCATACTAAAAGTTGTTCGTTATAATGAGTACAATGACCCCTTAACCAGATTTGTAGTGACGAATATAAATGCGGTTTTATAGAAAAATTAAAAACGACTTAACTTTAACCATGTCTAATGTCATTCTATTTCCCATGGCTAGTTGGCTTAGTGCAGTGTTTTTGGGATAGATTGGAGTGTTTGTTTATTGAAAATTTTACCTTCATAGAAGAAGTGAACATTCCGATTTCACACATTATTGTTAACTATTATTCAAAAGTGCCTTTAGCTGGTCTAATTTAAATAAATGGTGAGACTTTGCAAATCGATTAAAAAGTTGGTTCGGAGTGCTCTGTTCAAAGTGATATTCTGTGTAATTAAATTATATGAAATAACTTATTTTGTATTGTTTTAGGAAAATCAATGAAAATAGTGTAAAAAAAATGAGAAAACTGCAGTTTTTATCTTTCCTGTCATTAAGATGTCAGGCGGCTAATAAGGCTATGTTTATTTTTCCGAATGATAAAAGTGTTGATGACAGGAATTTATCTGTAACAGTCTAGATTCTTGTGGCCCACTGGCCATCCGCTGATGGCAATAGATATACATTTGTTTAGGCATAGGTACTACATACTGCATACTCCCACATATCTGGGTAACAAGGGTGATGATATTTATGTGTATGCTTCACACACGATTTGAATGTTGACTTCCAAAATTCACATATCGTTTCCAAAAACTCAAAACTCAAACTCAAACTCAAAGCATTTATTTCAATTAGACCATTACAGGCACTTTTGAATGTCAAAACACAAAAAAAATAAACTAAGCTACAGTCCCAGTCACAGGGCATAATAACTTGTGAAAGTACTGTAGTCGCCCATTAGTTAAAAGTAAAACAAAGTAAGTCAGTAAGTTATTAGTAAAACATTTTGTAAGTGTCTTATCGACCGATAGAGAAGAGGTTATCCGGTTACGGAACCTCAAAAAATAAACATAATTAAACACCTTACATCCGGGTAACTTCCTCTCCTGGCAACCCGATACCTGTGACATCAACCCATGAATCACATTTGTGTCAACGCCGTAATTAACTTATGTGTCATAACATCAGCGAGTTTAGATTGCATGTACTGGTAATGTTACTACAAATGTTGAAATGTTGAATATATTATATTTGGTGGGCAATTAATTTAGTTTGAGGTACTGCTTAGCATGAGGGCTTGGCTTCGATTACCAGGTCGGGCAATGTGTTATTGGGTTTTTTCATCAGGAATGTCTCAGTACACACACACAGCCTTCATTTCGCTAGTTAACAGAATGTATGTATTTCATTTGTTTGTATTTCATGCCGCTCATGGGCCTCTGGCTTGGCTTTACATGCCATCGAGAAATATCTATCAGGCATGCTGGTTTCCTCACGATGTTTTCCATCACCGATGCAAGTGATAGTTATACATTACGCACATGAATCCAAAAAATTCAGAGGTGCGTGTCTTGGGTTCGAAATAAGACCTATGACTTGGCAGTCCGACGGTCACACCACTAGGCTATCACTGCACAGGGGGCCTAAAATGACAGACACAGTTAATATGTTGAATTATCAGTTTGTGAACATTTTAAGAATTGTAACGTAATTCATATTATTATCATATTATGTTCTGCTAAAGTGGCCATTTTAGACCCCCAGTCCTCTGCTAAATGTACTTATTAAAGCACATTAAGCAAAATATGATTCACGGCAATCTTCCATGTGCTTTTTGCTTTTCTGGAAATTGAAAAGTTTTGAACGACGCACAATTTATCTGCACAACAATTGACTCTTCACAGAATTGAAAAAAAAATCGAAATCTGTCTTCTGATTTTCATCTTGCAGTCTTTTTTCCCAAGTCCTATTTTATCTAGGTATGTATATTAGCTAGACTGCAGAGTTAACTGAACTTAACTAACAAGGAACCAACAAGGGTACTATAATTGGATAAGAATCTTCGTGTAATGTTATAATTACCCACCCGTGAGTAATGCAACGTATCTTTGAGTCAAAGGCAGCCTTCTGATTATGTAACTAGTGTGTAATAGCTTATTTTGTGTACTTGAAGATGCAAAATAATTATTTTATTACAGTGCCCCACTGCTGGGCACAAGTCTTTTCTCGTTTAGTGAAGGAACAACGTAGCGTAGCTTAGCGTTGATCTACATTATTACTTACTGACTCGACTGAGACTGCGGAACATGAGGTCCTGGGTTCAATTCCCGGGTCGGGCAAATTGTTATTGGGTTTTTCCATCAAGATTTTTTCAGCAGCAGCCACGGAGTCTGGATTACTGCCCGGTTGATGGCAAAAGGCTCGCCCCTTATTACATGGGACTTAAACTTAACTGATAAAATGTGGGTGTTCTATTAGGTACACCTCTACCTATACCCTTCGGGTATTACATGCGAGATCTTATATTATAATTTGGTGTGTAATGTAGTGTGAAGATTGAAATGGAAGGTCTATTTCAATCTTATAAAGAGATTTAAGATAAAATAAAGAGGCTATCAGACGAAATGTCATAGAATAATGTGTTCCCATGTCTCAGAGACGTCTTCAAGCAAAATGACATTTATTATCAAATTTTGACACATTTTACTAGGACTAGACGAAGGCTCAATGGCCAAGCTCTTGCAAGTACCAAGATTATAATTTTGTTCGCGTTGCTTCGTCTGTCTTAAGAATACAAGGTGTATACGGACCCTTCACGAAGCCACCAAGCATTCTATACATCAAACTAACATTAACCTTACGCAAAAATTATTGAAGCGACTTTTTTTTTGTGAAAAATGACGTTTTACGGTAAAACTCAATGTACCGCACTCAAACATTGTTCTGATGGATGCATTGAATAGCACATCGGACATGGACGTATTTAAAGTAACGTTATAACCTTCATACTAGTACTAAAATAAAAGACGTGTTGAAAAAGTTGGAACTTTGAACTCCAATAACTCCGTAACGAGAAGGTTCGCACTTACCAGGTATGGTCCAGAACAAAAACATTTCCGCCATGATTGACGAGGTGGACCAGTGCCTTTCGGCTTCATTAAGGGTACATTTACATTCTTTAATTAAATGTCTTTCGCCCACTCCTATGCTGAGTTAAGGGAAGGTGGTGGCGGTACATTCACACAAGCCTAAAAGCTTGGCTTGCCCTTATAACCTAGTACTGTTCATAAGGGTTCCTGAACAGTTGCATGCTTGTCGTATTTTTGGCCTCTAGGCACGCCAATGAGGGAAGGTGTTATGGCAAGCGTCATTGTGCTTATGTGTCTTCTAGCGTAGGCATAAACACATCTATGACGTTACCACAACCGGACACAAGCCTCCCCTGTGGGGAAGAGTGAGCCGTTATCCCTTACGTAGATCCAGGATTGGTTGACGTATTACAGTTTTATCAAAAATAGGTGACCATTCTTTGAAGTTCGATCTACAAAAACATTGTTAACGATGCTTGTTTCATGAACATCATCATCAACATTCTCCTGCTCTTATCCCAATTTATTTGGGGTCGGCGCAGCATGTCTTCTTCTTCCATACTTCTCTATTACTTGTCATCTCATCAGACACCTTCTTTCTTGCCATATCATCCTTCACACAGGTTCTTTAAGGTAAAAATATTTCCAGGATGAACCCATTTCTGTACCAATAAGCTTTAAAACGTTAAAAAGATAATTTGCCTTTTCAATTATCAGTTTTTATGTGATAAAAAATATACCTTTCAAGAAAAGCCCAACCGAAACAGAACAGATATCCCAAAACAATTACTGAACAGCAAAGCCTTACATTAATTCTAATTTAGTAATTATTCCCAACAAAAACCACGTTTTAATTCAACCTGCCCTTTCTCAGCTAATTAGGCCGCCATCGTCCCAAATTACCTATTCTTCTGTCGACCCCAAAACCGTTAGCTGTCGCAAGGATAATCATATCTGGCGAACCTTTGATAAATAACTTCCGACACCGTGTTTTGTGTAATTTAGAACATTTTAAGGTTTTTGCTGTCATTTAGAGCAATTTTGTAATCTGCAAATGGTTTTTGCTTCATATTGTCTTTCGTATTTCATTAAGGATGTAAGAAATACTGACTGCCTAGGTGGTCTAGTGTTCACAAGCGGTTCGATTCCCAGGTCAGGCAAAGTTATTGAGTTTCTCCATCACGAAATTCTCAGTAGCGATGGTGTCATGTTTTGTGCTCAGTTGATGGCAATAGGCTCACCACATAATACATGAGACTTAAACGTTAATGGTGTAATGTGGGTGAACTATTATGTACGTACACCTCTACATAACCCTTTGGGTATTACAGGCGTAATGTTATGTGTACATTACACATCGGTCATTAATACACATACATTCGAATAAGTCATTATTACTTTTTGATTGACTTAACACGAAACAAACTCCCATGTGTATAACGTGTTTCCGTACGCTAAAAGTGACAAACAAGAGACCCTAAAGCCCAACACACACAGGGAGCGGGCGCGGGACGTGACGGGGATGGGACGGGGATGGGACGGGTCGGGAGTATGGCGGTTTTTTTTTGGTAATGACATCTCGCAGGTCAACCTATGAGGCTGGCTTCTGCTTAACCGGACAATCCTGTGGGTGCCTTGAGTGTAACGCCTCCAGCCAGGGAAAAATCTTATAAAAAAAATAACCTAATTTCAAAAAAACCCTAAAAAAAGTGGAAATTAACTTTACTTTCGGAAATCGGTGATTATTGTTTTATTGACTTTTTAGCCACCGACTTACGAAAGTAAAGTTATTTTTCACTTTTTTTTTGTGTTTTTTTTAGAAGTTGGTTATTTTTTTGCAAAAAGTTTTTATTTTACCCTTTTTAGTTATCGTCTCACACACAAATCCTTGTCAAGTATCAATTCGCAATTTCTTTCACTTAGATGACATTTTTTCTAGCTATTTTGATTTAAAAACCAAACTACTGAACCGATTTTGGGAAAGTATATCCTTTCAGATAAAAGAAGAATTATCAAATCGGTTCATAAAAATGACGAAGAAATGAGGTAACAAACAAAAAAAAACAACCGAATTGAGAACCTCCTTCTTTTTTTGAAGTCGGTTAATAAGTGACAACTCACTAAGGCCGCGGGTTAGTACGGGCTTAGAGCGTCGCTGGGGGAGGGCAGCAAAGGGACAGGCTGAATCTGAGTGATAACATTATTTAGGGGCTGATTTAAAACCACTGGCATTGCGGGCTGGCAGTACGGCGCGTGTCATTTAATGTATTTACATATATGAACGATATCATACAGACAGCATGCGTGGGACGGGCTCGTCGCCCGTCGCCACAGACAGCGCGGGCGAACTCCTGTTCAAACAGCAGGACAGGCAGAACACGATATTAAGTGTACAATCGTTTGTAGAACCAGACCACATTGACACTCCAGAGCAGATTCGTCTAAGAATCTTCACCTGAACAGGTTTTCTTTGCTTTGGTCAATCTGGGTCCGGAGTCTAGTGCCCCGACAAGTCGAGGCAGTCCACACAAACGTATTTTCCCTGGCAAATAAAACTAGAGCAACTCTCCGCGGTAGACCTCGCAAGAGATGGCGGGTCGAGCTGGACAGAACCAACGACCAGTGGTCCACATTAGTCCTGGATCGAAGGATTTGGAAGTCATGGGGCGAGGCCTATTCCCAAAAGTGGGATGACACAGACTAACAGTAACAGTAGTAATGTAAATTCATCCTTACCATGCGCCCACGTTTCCATTTTTTACTTATATTTTTAAGTAGCTGACTCGCGCAACTTCGTCTGCATAACATTTTTTTATTGATGCTCCACTCCTATTGGTCGCAGCGTGATGTTATGTAGCCTTCCTCGATAAATGGGCTATCCAACACAGATCAAAAAACCAGACAAAGATTTTTTAATAACCAGTAGTAGTTAACCAGTAGTTCCTGAGATTAGCGCTTTCAACCAAACAAACTCTCCAGCTTTATAATATTAAGTATAGATTTGTGGAAAAGAAACGTAACATAGAGGTTTGCATAGGCTAAACGCGGCTAGCCACCGCACGCGCGTGTCGCTAAACGCAAATCGCCGCACAGGTCGTGACCGAGGCCTAATGGTGGTATTCGAATATCTATTGTCGTCCTATCTCTATGGGAAATCGTAATGGGTCCCTAATGGGGCACATAAAGCAGGCTGATCTCGGTATAAAAAGGATTCGCGTGAGATATCTCACAGTTTGAATGGGTTATTTGTAAAGTAGGGTGTCGATTATCCCTGCATATTGGCTGACGTTTCTATCTTTGCATGTTTATGGAAAAAAAAAGCTGTTCATATAATGGTAGTTTCTGTATTTAATTTTTGAGATGTTGAATAGTTTTGTTGTTATTCGGCATCATCATCTGCCTAGCATTTTCCCAACTATGTTGGGGTCGGCTTCCAGTTGTTATTGGGCATATAAAAGTCAAATGATGGAACGTGATCATATGAGAAACAACGTTGGGAAGTCTCAAGTGCAATGCCTAAAATGCATGGTTTCCTTGCCTTTCAAATCAGAATGCAGCAGTTGCTTTAATGGCAAAAAAAAAACATGGGGAATATTAGTTGTGATATGTTATTATGGTAAATAATTAACTGACTGTAGACTATTGATATAACTTGACTGATTAATACTCCCCAAAAATATAACTCAATAAATGATGCGTCTCAAGAAAACAAGGGAAACAGTGAACATTGAACACTGCAAGTAGGCAACTGTTCACTTGCTATTTCTCGTTTCCTCGCTGACATATGTTTTGACAGACATAACCCTTCAATTCTGAACGTACTAACCTTTCATCGTTATGTTACTTATGATTTTGCAGTGCAGTAACCATTATTCTCGTTGACATATGGTTTACAGAAGTGTAGTGTAGACTCTCTCGTTGGGCGAGTGTTTGCAAGCATCACTGCTGAGCATGAGGTCGGGGTTCGATTTCCAGGTCGGGCAAAGTGCTATTGTGTTTTTCCATCAGGAATTTCTCAGTAGCAGCCGCGAAGTCTGTATTAGTGCCCGATTGATGGCAAAGGCTCCCCCCCTTTAACATGGGATTTGTTTATCTGGCGAAATGTGGGTGCACATCTTGGCTTAACCCGCTGATAGCAGTCGTGATGTTATTTTATGCGTAAGATAGGTCCCAAAAATTGACGGTAGCTTTTAAATCATAAATCCTCGTAAAATTTTATCTCAGTAAAAAATGAAGTGTCAACGTCAAAGTGCCTATTAAAAATATGACCCACTGAGTTCGCCACTGCAAGGTTAAAACTTACGACCCATAATTAAAATCGCTACCGTAAACTCAAAATTCTTGACAAAGTAATTTTATATTCTTAGTCATAAAAGTTTACGGGGTGAGAATGGGCAAATAAAAAAAAAAACGTCATCTCAAGGAACTGAGTTTTTAATTAAACGTTGCAGTTAAAATTTAAGTGTCAATTTAACTGATGGATGATTTTATTATAACTTGTTCGATTTTCGGCCTTAACTCTGTGATAAGTCACAGGAACCAATAATGTTGTTATGCAGGGTGCAAGAAGGGACACCGACACAAAAACAATTACCACGTGTTCAGTACAGCATTCTGAACCACCCCACATAGATTTTTTCGTCGGTTATTAAAAAAAAACAGCACAGTTTTGTAGGAAACACCTACAAAACTGCAATACCTACACGTCAAAATGTACTCTCTACTTAGTATTCGAAGATGGGAGTTCGGCCATTAGCCATCGGGAGTTGGCCATTCGGTGCAGGAGTAAAACAAATCATTCTCTTTAGAGAAGATCTCCAGATTGAACTCACATAGATAGAAGAGTGAAGGTTAAAATCAAACAAACAATACATGTGAATATGTTTGACAAAGAAAAAAAAGGAAAATAATGTATCATAAAGTGCTGTGTCTGTGTGTGTGGCTGTTTTCTCGAAGGGTTAAACAGAGATATAACCTACAGAGCTCAGACCTATTGCCAAAAACTGGGCGCTAACCAAGCCTCTTAAAAACACAGATGAAAAAACCCAACACACATACACACACACAAATGCTGACACACACTATACCACCTACACTTTGCCCAGCGTGGAAATCGGCCCAGGACTTTTTCTCAGCAGTAGCTGAGCAGACCGACGAGACATAAAGGGAATAGATTATTCACTGTTAATTTCTGCAACCCAGCCAATGCAACCGACCAACAATATTATTATTATTGCGAAATATCTTACTCCATCCAGAATAACTCCTAGCTTTTGAATTCCACTGCAATAACTACAAAGTTAACGCAAGGTATTTCGTTTATTAAGAACAAACTTAAGTTAAAGCTGGCTTAAACTAAGGTAACAATTGTTGTGGATTCAACTTGCACAATTATACAAGTCTCGAAGCTGCAAGCACGCTTCAAATTCAACTTTGTACAAACTGTGATTCCTGTTAATTGATGCCATTTTCATTTACGATGTGGAATTTAAGGGGAAAGTTAAATAAATGGCAAAGAGATTTTTTTTTATTGTGTGGTTAGTAACCTAGTGTCGGAGTTTTTATGAAGCCCATGGGCACCTGATTTGGCTTTACATGCTGGTTTCCTCACGATTTCCTTCACCGAAGAGAAAAACAGCAGCTGTTCCATACATTTAGACCGTGTAGGTATTGCACTTTTGTAGGAAACAGCAGATTTTTTTTAATAACCGACGAAAAATTTCTGTCCCCCGGGGACATAGAATTTTTTGGTTCAGAATGATGTACTGAGTATGTGGTTTCCGTTTTCGTGTCGGTGTCCCTTCCACCCCGTATTTTGAAGTCATTGTAGAAATAGGTACGAAACAATTTTGAAAGCAATTTCCACTTGTCTTGGCAAATCTCCAAAAAAAAGTTAGCAATCATGTTGATCAATGCCGATTCCTTCTATAAGAGAAAAGACTTGTGCCCAGCAGTGGGGCACTATAATCAAATTGTTATTTTGCATCGTCAAGCACACAAAATAAGCCATTACGCCCTAGTTACGTAATCAGAAGGCTGCCTTTGACTCAAAGATACGTTGCATTACTCACGGGAGGGTCATTATAACAGTACTCGACTCCAATTATAGTAACGTTGGTAGTTCCTTGTCAGTTAGGTTCAGTTAACTCTGCAGTCTGGCTAATATACCTAAATAAGATGGGACTTGGGCAAAAGACAGCAAGAAAATCAGAAGACAAATTTTCCCTTTTTTTAATTCTAGAAGCGTACATTATTATGCAGATTAAGTGTGAATCGTTCAAAACTTTTCAATTTCCATGAAAGAAAAAATGACATGGAAGACTGTCTATAAACTAAACGGTGTGATAGAAATAATACATTTTGATAACTAGCGTTTGGGTGTACTGGTGTGGTGTTTAGGTACACCTGTACCGTGTACACCTCTATCGTGTACACCTCTACCGTGTACACCTCTACCGTATACACCTCTGTCGTGTTATGTCTACGATAATTTAAAAGTACAGACAGCAGTGGATCGATTTATATGGCGACGCTTAGATCTATGTATGTCAAGTAGAAATAAGTAAGTTCACATCGATGAAGAAGAACATCAACTTAGACTTATAATTAATATAAATCTGAAATCGCCCACCCGTCTTGAGCAAGCGTGATGATCAATGCTCGTGCCTTCTTTATAGGAGAAGAGGTCTTTGCCCAGCAATGGGACAGTAATAGAGTGTTATTTTTTTGTGATATCGTATTCTAGTCTTTAATGCATTCTCTACTCTTTAATCGTGTACAAAAGTAACAATTTAACTAGTACATTATATCGTAATAATCTACTTTTGCAGCTGATCTCTAAGAAGAAGGGAAGCTCATACAAAGCGAGGTCAGGTTATAGTTATATGGTTCTATATATAGTTTTATGTGTCGCCGTGTGTACATACCCTTAAGATCATTTTCTTTGTAAATACAACGCAAACCTTTAGACACGAAATGAAACACAGTCGAGTAAACAAACAAAGAGAAACACAGAAATGTTACGATGTTTACAGAGACGTCAATTTCCAATGTAAACTCGGCGGTTATTAACAAAGCTTTGGCATAGATGCCTGTTTACTATGTGTCAGAAATAGATACATAGTCACAGATTTACATGTTTCGTCTACAAACAGAAAGTCTTTATTTCAAGTAGAAAATCTTCTTCTATGGAACGAAGTATACTAGAAATCAAAATTTCTGACCGTATAAGGAACAGTATACTTCGATACAAGACCCAAATCGCAGACGTTTGCACCACAGTCGCCAAATTAAAATGGAACTGGGCAGGCCACATCTGCCGCATATCACGTCAAAATTGGGCCAAAGTGGCACCAGATTGGGTTCTGAACAACAGAACCCGGCGACGCGGTAGGCGATGACGTGACTTAGGCGTAGGCGTGACGAGCTGGACTCTTACAAAAAGGGAATGGCCCCGAATAGCCAGAGAGAGAGAAAAATGGAATGAGGAGAGGGAGGGCTTTGCCCTGCAGTGGGACACAGAAGGCTCATAATAATAATACATAGAGGTCGAGGCTTTTAAAAGGTGCGGAGGTCGAGGCTTTTTAAAAGTGCGGAGGTCGAAGCTTTTTAAACACTAAGACTCTCCACAATCGCGAGACATGCAAACTCAGGGATTTTTTCCTAGAAGCCAACGTGGGTATGCATCGAGATATGGTTGCAGTGGACAAGGGCCTCACTCCGCTCTCCTTGGCTAGAAAGAACTGGCGCAAACCTGTTGTACGTGACACTAACGACCGCAGGGAGCTATGGCAGAGTAAGGAGCTCCACGGACGCTTTTTCCGGGCCCTGCGTGGACCCGATGTAGACCTATCAGCGTCCGTAGCCTGGCTACGTTCCGGGGACCTCTTCGGAGAAACCGAAGGTTTTGACTGTGCAATTATGGATGAAGTTATGATGACGAATAATTACCGGAGATATATTGTGAAGGACGGCACGGTTGACATATGTCGGGCATGCCACCGTCCGGGCGAATCAATCCGTCACATTATCTCTGGGTGTTCTCGTCTAGCTAACGAAGAGTACTTACATAGACACAACCTTGTAGCCAGGATTATCCATCAGCAACTTGCTCTAAAATACAACTTTGTGGAATCGGAAGTGTCGTACTATAGGTATGTGCCCGACTCAGTTCTCGAAAATGGCAATATCACACTGTATTGGGATCAATCCATCATCAATGACAGGACTATTATGGCCAACAAGCCTGATATACATAGTGGTGGTGGATCGATCAGAGCGGCACGCAATGATTGTTGACATAACGGTTCCGCATGACGAGAACCTCGTGAAAGCCGAGAAAGATAAACAAATCAAGTATCTTGACTTAACTCGCAAGGTTTTCGACATGTGGGATGTGAACTCAGCGATCATTGTGCCGATAGTCGTTTCAGCCAATGGCTTAATTGCCAAGAGCCTCGACCAATACCTGCGAAGGCTCTCGTTAGGCAGCTAGATCAAGGGCTTGATTCAGAAAGCGGTACTCCTGGACACGGCTCGTATTGTTAGGAGGTTCCTCTCTCTGGAGCCCTGACCACCGGTAGCTTGGACCCTGTTCCCGATACCAGTGGGCTACTACTTTTTATATTTTTAAATGTTTTTATTTTATATAGGAATATTTGAAAATGTATTCAGTAAGTTAGAAAAATAAATAAAGGAAATTGTAATATAATAAGTAAAATAATAATATCATATTATGATAACGGCAGAGATTTCCCTGTAGTGGATCATTAATATGCTGTTACTAAGATAGCGGAAAGATGGGGTGGGGTGTAATTGTTGGCTGGTTTAAATAAACTACAGAAATTTAATTATAGGCCGAGCAAAGTGTTCTTGGGTTGTTCCATCAGAAAATTTTCAGTAGCAGCCTCGGAGTCTGGATTTGTGCCCGGTTGGAGGCAATAGGCTCGACCCCATTAAAAAGGAGTTATGGGACTTAAACATAACTCCCAGACAGCACACAAGTCAGATAACTGGCCAACAATGGAACGTTATGCAGGGTTAAGCTTTATTATATATGTATAAAAGCTGTGTGCATTACGAAGTTCTGTATTAAAGTTTTTTTTTGCTATAATAATGCTATTAGCTGAGTTAGTTTAGTAATTTGCCGAATTTAATTCTTAAAACTGAATAATCATCATAAAAAGACCTGTTACTCAAGAGTTTGTGTAACCTTTTGTATAACATTGGTATAAAATTCCATTATCAAGCATGATACTGGATAAGTTATATTCTGTTCTCTTTTAGTTGTATTACACACCACATCTTGACAGTTATTCAGCTGCTGTATAAAATAGGCATTGTTTCTGTTATGAAGCATATAGTAAATTAACAGAAATTAAGATAGCTGTTATAACTACTTTATGCCGCTTTAAGTACGAAATTACCGGCATGTGCATCTAAGTGTGGTAAAAGCAATAGTAACAGATTCTTATGCAGAGGTTTGCTGGGTATTCACGAAAAGTAGACATTTTTAAGCTAGAAGACCTATTCTGTAAAGTTAGTCAGCATTTAAGCGGCTAACTGCACTTTGTGGGAGTGTCAAAATGCCGCCTTACAAAAAAAAATTAAAAAACACTCCAATTCATGGAAAAATGGTAAAAGAACGGGAGGCATACGAAGAAAGTGCTTGCGAAAGTATGAAAACATAAAAAACTCTATTTGTGCCAATACACAAACGGCTGAAATAAGTCCTTCCAGTTTATCTAATCCAAGTACAAGTCAAGTGCGACCACAATCGATAGAAATGGGTTCCGTAAGAAATGATAATGAATCTGCATTGTATGAAGATTATTAATCAATTCAAACGTTTGAAGATAGTGATGGGAGTTCCAATCATTTTGAAAAGTGAAATGGAATATGAAAAAAAATTAATCTTTCGTAATAACTTAAAACGCTCACTAACTCAGTCATTATCTACTGATCTGTCTGGTAATGCATGTGTTTGGGTTTCTTTGTGCAATTAAGAATTTTGTATTGTATACAAACTGTAAATGCAGATGATTGATGAGTAACTAGTATATGATAAGAATAATACTTAATTTGATCTCATGCTATTTACAAAAAGTGTTGGATGTTTTACTAAATATTATAATAGGTATTTAAGTTAATTCTAATAAAACAATTATGTTGTGTCAATCAGTCTTCCTTTTATTTTCAGTTCAAAAATCACTGGAGCATACGAGTAATTGCCCGATAAATCACTACCTATCAAACGATTACACTGAACAAAGTAAGAAAAAAAACAAGTTATAAATCTGATTATTGAGTAAACGCAAGTGTTTTACTCGGGATTCTATTTGACAGAACGTTTATTAAAATTCTAGCAACTAAAATCAAAATCGTAATAAAATCAACAATTTTGAATTTTATATAGGAATATTTAAAAATGTAATTAGTAAGTAAGAAAAATAAATAAAGGAAATCAACAAAATAGAATTTAACGTATAGCATTACACATTATAGGAACACAATACTTTTATACAGAAACATCTTCTTTCCTTAAAAATATTAAAAGAAATATTATTTAAAAAAAATATTAAAAAAAAATCAAAAACATCTATTCATCGTCTTCAATTATAGCTTCGTTTTCATTACTTGAATTATTTTCGTCATCATTGTTTGTATTATTATTGCTATCATTATTTGTATTTTCGTCACCATCGTCATCTGGATTATGGTTACCATCATCATCATTGATATTAACTTCACCATAATTATTTATGTTATCTTCACCATCCTTATTAGTATTGTTTTCACTGTCACCATTAGTATTATCTTCATCATCATTATTCATAATATCGTCGTCGTCATTATTATTAGCTGCACTTCTTTGATGCGGAGGCTTACGTTGGACTCTTTTGGGTTGTGATTTCCTTCTTTCTTGCTCGACTGACGAATGTTTCGGGATGTCTTTCTTTTTAGAGCATTTCTCAACATGTTTTAATTTTCGTTATCTTGCACAGTGTACGTGTTGTCTCAATAATAGACCATTTCGAAAAAGAACTTTAATATCTTTTATTTTTATTTTTTGAAGCCTTAATTGAAATGAATTGACGATTCTGGAAATTTTTGTATGGTTGGACTTGCTGGTATTATTGGACCTGCTTGTATGATTGGACTTGCTGGTAGGTTTGGACGTGCTGGTATGGTTGGACTTGCTAGTATTGTTAGACCTGCTTGTATGATTAGACCTGCTGAGGTAAACAAAAGTGGTAAATAAAAGCTTTTTAAAAAACAAATACTTACTGACTACTTATTGCCTATTTTTTACGTTTTAGTGTTGAAACACTAAAACGTAAAAAATAGGCAATGACTTTGGAGCCGTACCACTTTGAGCAGTAAACTCTTATATTTGGTACCACCAGCACAAAGCGGTACCGACTCCAAATTCATTATTTTTAACGTTTTAGTGTTGAAGTCGGTAGTATTTTTTTTAAAAAGCTTTTTTTTATATTGAATATTTAACAATTATCTGAATTTGATAAGAGCTAAAAAGAACCAATAATATACCTATACTGTGGGTTTTCATTATTAAATGACTGAATCCTAATTGTTTGATTTACAGTACGAATGTGTGTGATTATAGAACAGTTATCGAAAACAGCTGAGTGCAGACTACTTTTAACCAGAGAACAACTTAATAAGTGGACACATAAGGTCTGTTATGCAGACATAAGATGATAAGTCGCTGTGAAATCAGATTTTATTCAGAATGAGCGTCGCCATAGCGAATAACATAACCTATTATAATGATATGGAATTTTATACTCAAATACTCAAATTTAATAACGAAATCGTTATAATATTCTTATAAAAGTATTACAAGGTTATTTTTGAACCCTTAAACTGCATAAAACATGAAAAATATTTCACAGGTATAAACATACCAATAGACGAAATGTTGTTTATTTCTCCAATACCCGGCTTATCAGCTAGCGCGTGAAAATTTTACACGAAATGTATATACAAATACACAGTAAAGTTGCATGCGCACCTACAATTTCTTTCTTTAAGCATAAATAAGGGTAAAAATTACTTAATATAATTTGGCCATATTATATTTCAATGTCGCAGTCACTGTTCGGATTTGTCAATGTCAATTTAATTTGATTAACTTCTTGATAATATATACTGAAATAAGCTAAACGCTGTGTATTAACTGAATATCTGAGCTTTGAAGGACTTAACCATAGTTCATTCATCATTCATTCATCATCTGGCTAACAGAGCTGTAATACTTGTATTAAAGAACAAAATGCTTTTCTGCACACGTTACTCAGCTTGTCGTACAATTATTCAAAACTTATTCATTTGTTACGTTGCTATTACACAGCTATTAGCAGTATAATTTTGTGCCCAAATTGCTTGAATAACGTCTGAGTAAGCGCCAAATCAGCTAATTACGGTAGTCTTATTCAGCAATTAGTTTCTATGACTGCTGTTAAACAAAACTTACTCAAAAGGTTTGTGCTGGCTGGGCTGGCAATATGAGTGTCGCTAGTGAGGCATACCTTTGCCGAACTCTTCGGGGATTACAGGCAAGATGTTATGATTATTATTTAAGCCATCTCACTGTTCCTCTACATTAACAGCTTTTTCGGAGACGTTTTAGAAAATGCCTATTATTAATTTATTAGACACATGGAAACACACAGGACTGTCTCGTGGATCCAGGGTTCACAAGCGCTACTGCTGCGCATGAGGTCCTGGTTTCGATTCCCAGGTCAGGCAAAGTATTATTGGGTTTTTACATCAAGAATTTCTCAGTATCAGCCACAGTCTGGATTAGTGCCAGGTTGATGACAATTGGCTCGCCCCCTATTACATGGGAATTAAACATAACTGGCGAAATGTGGGTGTACTATTAAGTACACCTCTGCCTATCCCGTCGGGGATTACAGGCGTGATGTTATGTATGGTGTTATTTATACACATAAACCTTCCAGAATAAGTTCACTAAACGATGACCGAAACTATATTTACATCCTTTTCGTATTTTAGAAGAAAATCTCGGTCGATCTCCTTTCAAGGTAACATGAAATACGACAGCAGTACCTAATCTTTTGTCGAAAGGTCAATAAGAAGAACATTTTCTGATCAGTTGGTACTCCCGCTTAAAGTTCAAACCAGAAAAAAGGGCAATTTTTCTTCGAACTGGACGAAAGGTCAGAATGACGTAACTACATAAAAATAGAGAGTTCATTACGTTAGCCGAGTACAAATACTCGTAAGTTATTTTAATGATGTTTAAATATTAGTAGGTAATTCCAATTTCATCACCTGCTTAGCCTTTTCTCAACTATGTTGGGGTCGGCTTCCAGTCTAACCGGATGCAGCTGACTATCAGTGATATCATGGAACGACAGCCTATCTGACCTCCACAACCCAGTTACTACAGGGTAATATGATACCCCTTGGTAAGACTGGTTGCCAGACTTTTGGGCCACTGACTCCCTATAACGACTGATAAAGATCTACAAAATGACAGCTACCGGCTGTTATTTTGACTTTTTAAATTATTTATTATCCATAGATTTTATTGGATAACGACTTTCGGACCACTGACTGCCTATAACGACTGTCAAAAATCTACAAAATGATAGCCGGTACCAACGGCTTAACGTGCTTTCCGAGGCACGAAGGAAACTCGGTATGTAATGGGTGGTCGCCCATCCACAGCCCCTAGGCAAGTGCGGCTTAACCTGAAGATTGATCTGAGCGGCTGTTATTATTTAGCCACGAGCTCCTCAAGATAGGTAATCCTGATCTATTATGGTCATTTAACGTGGCTATGTTGCCTGTTTCCTGAGCACGTTTCCGATTTTGGTGGTGGCAAAATATGTACATAATAATGATAATGTAGATTGTCTGGAAGATATCGCTTTCAGCGATAAGACCGCACTTGTAACCACAAAATTAACAATATCTTAAATCAGTTGTTTTTCAATTTTGGTGTACATTAAAGTATATTCTATTCCATAAAATTATACATTACGCATTTTGTTGATATACATATAGGTATAAGTGATAAAGCCACTCGACTTTGTTCGAATTGTGCTGAGTCGACCCGAACATAACGGAGATTGCCGATCGGCAGGGACTGAATGAAAGCCGAATGTGTATAGTAGGTATTTGCTTTGAGTGGCCTTTGTCAAAAAAAAAATGCTGAATGAATCAAACGGACATCCGACACGAACATATGTGAATAGCCCTTTTCTTTTTTTTTTTTGGGTGGGACATCATCAAATGACCTCGTCCTCTGACCTCTCGAGTCTGACACGCCCTCCCGCTCTGGGAACAAATCCGCAACCCTGGCAGGCATCGGTCCTAATGGACCCCGTCAGTGTGTGCTGACATCTCTTTGAGGCGCGAGGTCCTTACCGGACGGCGAGCTACCCATTGCTCGCCGTATATGTGAATAGCCCTAAGAGTCCTTTTTGTTTTTTGCATATTTATGTACCACGTAGCACGAATGCAGCCGGAGAGGTGGGCACGGATCGTCACTCACTGGACACCTGATGAAGAAAATCGTCGCTGAGGTAGAAGAGGCAAAGGTGGTGTGACTATATGAACTTGTTTGCCGGGCGAACATGTCTAGATATCGCACAAGATAGAGAGGTTTAGATTGAGAAAGGGGACCCTTTGCCCAGCAGTGGGACAGGCTAGCAAAAAAAATGTATGCAGTTATCTTTAAATGAAGGATTTGTTATTTTTCCTACTCATACCTTTATTTCAATCCGCTCATACCGGGACTCCGCCAACAATATAGTACAGAACCCGGGACAGACGATGGTCCCGCGGGGCGCCGGATGCGCCGACACGACTACTGGGACAACATGGAATATGAAAACTACGGGATTCCACTGTTTAAGATTAACGTCGGACGAGATCTGATCTTATTTGTGAAATTGATAGGGATTTTCGTTTTGTTGTGTCAAATAGTGAAATGTTATAAAGGAAGTAATTGAGCATGGGACCCAGATGTCCAGATGTGTGATGTGATGGGGACAAGTGTCAATCTATCGTTGATGACGAAGACAAAGCAGTCAAAAAAAATTAACATAGGCTACCATAATGTTTATGTCATTAAAGGAGTTTGCCCACTATTAACGTATCATATTATGACCGTGCATTCACGCATATCAGGCACGGAACCAAACATGACACTATGTACTATGCCCACTACACCGTATGAACAGCTTTTCATACCCGTTTATAACGGTCATCATACGCGGTTTTAACCCTCTATTTTTTGTATTGAAAAGTATGAGACTATGCCCACCAAACCGTGCCGTTACCGTATTAGTTTGCAAAAAAGTTTTTTATTGTACCCTTTTTAGTTGTAGTCTCGAAGTCCCAGATCAATTTTTGTCATGAATTAATTTTACATTGAAATACTAGAAGTTATCAAGGAACCATCATGTCATCAACATAGGCCAAGAAGGAAAAATACGTATACGTAAAAGGGAGCTAACTCATAAACTACTCAAGCAATGTTAATAAAAGGGCTTTGGGTAAAAGTGTCATTATTTTTTTAAGTCTACGGCAACTCACTTTAATTGTCTGACATGAACAGTTATTTCCAAAATGCATCGGAGCCGAGATATTTAAAGAAAAAAAGGAATTAAATCATGTCATCATTTACTATAGTTGTGCCTATTTATTGAACAATTATATTCATTTGTTCACTGCTATTTCTGTTTATAACTAAAACTCATAACTAACTCACTAACTCATGTTATTTAAAATTATTTCATTAGCGGTTAGGAGAAGCTCGCGGCTAAACAATCCAGCCGCACAGGTTGATCTACAATAGGTCGGTCTGTGGATGGGTGACCATCGTAACATACCGGGTTTCCTCCGCGCCTCGGAAAGCACGTTACGCCGTTGATCCCAGTTGATTCTAGTCATAGAAATAAATACAATATATATGTAGTATTTGCAAAGAAACTAAAAGTTATGGTATTATTCTCTACATTAGTACAACTTCGACATCATATATTTCAACTCCGATATTATTTTTGGCTAAATTCTTTTAAAAGTCATTATTATTATATATTTCAGTATACGTTAGCAACAATTATATTAATGGCCGCTGTAAAAAAAAAAACGTGCCACTGGTCCATACAAAATTACCCAAACTCCTTTAAATTCCTATTCCTAGTGTGGGGCAACGTTTTTGTAAAAAAAAAAAAAAAAAATAAAAAAAAAAAAAAAAATGAGACAAAGCGCGGGCTTCCTCTACCAAATAAAAATAAGTATCACGTAAATCGGCCCAGTAATCATGGAGTAATCGGTGTACGTATAAACATGAAAAATAAAAGATTCTGGTGGAATACATAACTTCCTCTTTTTTAGAAATCGGTTAAAAAGTGGTTCCTTCCTAAAAAGTCTAAACACGACACGAAAAATTTGCAAATTACATTTATCTCTGTTTGGTTTTCGGCACACCTAAGCCACAGATAAAATAAGCTTAACTTAAAAGAAACGAAAATGTGACTTAATCCCATGTAAAACATTCGACTTTAGATGTTCTGAAAACTCTGAGAGCTTTGTATATTTGAATTTTGGGTAAATAAAATTAAGAACGTTTGAGTTATGGGTACATTTGACGCGCCATTTTTAAGTACCCATTTTATAAGATACCTTCATATGCATGTATGCGTCAGAAGTGATAGCCTAGTGGTGTGATCGTCGGACTGCCAAGACACAGGTCACGAGTTCAAACCCAAGGCACGCACTAGTGATATTTCGTATTCATGTGCGTATTATATAAATATCACTTGCTTTTTGGTGAACGAAAACATCGTGAGGAAACCAAAACAGCATGCCTGACAGATATTTCTCGACGTCATGTAAGAGCCAAATCAGAGGCCCTTGGGCAGCATAAAAACCATCTGACACCAGGTTTGATACTGACCACACGATAAAAGAAAACTATGCATGTAATGGCAGATGGATCGACGATTAAAAATGTGTGTGGGTCAGACTAGTAACGGCAGACAGAACACAGGGGATTGTGGCACAGCTCGGGGAACGGCGATATTTAGCTTTGGACTGTGATCTGACGTAACTATTTGTGTGCCTAAGAAGCATGCGCTAAGGTAGCCCACGTCTTTTGCAATTTGCTGTATCGTTGCCGAGTGGTCGCAGACGCGACTACTGAGCACGAGGTTCTTTGTTCAATTCCCGGGTCAGGCAAAGTGTTATTGGGTTTTTCCATTAGGAATTCCTTAGTTGCCCGGGTGATGGCAATAGGCTTTCTCCCTTTTACATGGGATTTAAACATAACTGGCGAAATGTGGGTGTACTATTTGGTACACCTCTGCCTAACCCTTCAAGGATTACTTGCGTGATGATGTTATGCATCCGGTTGTGTATTGATCAAAATATCCTGGGCTACTCTGATGCTGTTGGTACTAGCTCCCTGCAAACAACATCGCTTCACTTCAATAGAGAATACCTATAGAATTCAAAATTTCAAACCACTTCCACAACGCAACAAATTGAACAAACACGAAAACTAGAAACTTGAAATACTTTTCTAACAGGTGGGTTGTACGAGGTTCGGAGTTCGATCCCCAGTTGAGAGTTCCCGACTCCCCGCGACTGTGGCGACGTTAAAGTTTTCCACAAAGGATTTAAAAGACAGTCGGTGGCTGTCACCCCCACAAAGCAATGGCTTTAGATACGTTTTCCTTGGTTATTTAATAGAAAACTTGTTTTGTTTTTATGTTAAAGATTCTATTAAGAAGGTGAAGTGGTAGATGGGATAACATAACGTCTTGTATGATGTAATCCTCAAAGAGTTGGGCAAATGTGTACCTACTTAATAGCACACCCATACTTCGGACAGTTATATGTACATATATGTTTAAGTCCTATGTAGCCAGGCGTCAGGCCAGCCTATTGCCGGGCACATTCAACCGGACACATTTCAGACTGCGTGGCTGCTACTGACAAATTCCTGATGAAAAAACAACTATAACATCTACACATCACATCTTATCATACATCTATAGGATCTCAATTACAGCATTCGTGCCAGTAGACCAACGTCGTTGTCAGTAGATGGGTTAATTATTAATTAATTTTGTTCAAATTTTAGCTGAACTCGGGCGTCTGTCACCGGACGTGTTCATAAGGTTAACACTTTCTATGCATATGTGTCGAATAAAATGATTCGTTCGTGTGCAATGCTATGATGACTTGGGCATACATACAAGTAAAAATTAATTAAGTATTTGGACTTAGCAGCGAAAGTGTTATGAGGTCTGGAAGACAAGACGCGTTGAAAAATAAAGAAAGAGCGAATCGTTTCGACAAACACCCGACCCTCACACTAGCATGATATTTATGGAATAAATTGTTTATTTCAGGAATACAACCAAATAAAAATTGACATGAAATAAAAAAAAAATTTTAAAGCTACAATAACGTCAGTGTCGGGTATTGCAACCTGATAATGGCATTATTTTAACTTTAAAATTAATCGCCATATGAAGAAATAATATAACATAACATCAAGCCTCTAATCCCCGAAGGGTTAGGCGTAAGTGTACCTAATAGTACACCCACATCTCGCTTGTTATGTTTAATTCCCATGTAATAGGGGGCGAGCCTATTGCCATCAACCGGGCACGAATCTAGACTCCGTGGCTGCTACTGAGAAATTCCTGATAGAAAAACCCAACACGAAGAAATAAATTCATGGCCCTTAAACACCTTTACAGCAAATAGCCTTCTATATATATCTATCTGCCTAGCCTTTTCCCAACTATATTGCGGTCGGCTTCCAATCCAACCGGATGCAGCTGAATACCAGTATTTTACATGGAGCGACTGCCTATCTGACCTCCACACAAACCGGTTACTACAACCGGTAATACGATACCTACTCCTTGGTAAGACTGGTTGTCAGCCATTCGGGCCACTGACTACCTGTGACGACTGTCAAAGATCTACAAATGACAGCCGGGACCAACGGCTTAACGTGCTTTCGGAGGCACGGAGGAAACTCGGTATGTGATGGGTGGTAACCCACGGATCAAACTAGGTAAGCACGGCTTAACTTCAAAGATCGACCCGAGCTCCTCAACTCAAAACCGCAACCCAGTCACGAAAAATCAATGCAAGCTACAAAAATAAATTAGAATCGCACAAAAAAAGCGGTACATAAAAATCTTTTAGCACGTAAAACGGGTTATTTAACCTGGTGCAGATATCAATAAATGTCATTTCAATGTAAATCGAGCCACGCGTACCAATTGAATTTCTACCGTTGCACCGCATTTATATTCAGTTTTGGCTCATGCTACTTTAATTTAAACCCGATTTTTTGACGTTGTAAAATATTCAAATATGCTTTTCCATGTACCGTATATTGGTGTATTGTTAAATCTGCTTATTTTTATACATGGTCATTTTAATCTGCTTTTGTTGGCTGAATATTTAAATACTTGAATATGTATACGGTTGTGGGAACTTTACATTTAAATGGATGAATGTGATACTTACTTTGCGCTACTCTCTTTTCTAAAATTCTTATATTTACACTTCTGATTCTGTCTTAGACTACCATCGTCATCATTTGCCTAGCCTTTTCCAACTATGTTGGGGTCGGCTTCCAGTCTTATTTTGCCATCTTATTTTTCTATCTTATTTTGCCATCTGACCTCCACAACCCAGTTAGTACCGGGTGATACCCTTTGGTAAGACTGTTTGTCAGACTTTCGGGCCACTGACTACCTGTAACTACTGTCAATTCTACAAATGTTAGCCGGGACCACCGGCTTAACGTGTTTTCGGAGCAGAACTCGGTAACATGTAATTAATGGTTACCCATCCACAGATCAACCTAGGTAAGCGCGGCTTAACCTGAAGATTGATCCGAGCGGGAGTTAGTATTTAGCCACGAGCTCCGCCTTAGCTTTGCCTTAGATTACCATGACGTGACGTTTTAAAGTAGTACTTAATTGTTTTCATTTCACTTTATTGTGGGAAAGAGACGGAGCTATAGAAGTCGTCTAGCGCTATCTCTTTCCCGCTCTTGAATAAGATTAAAACAATACTGCCTTAAGACGTCATCGTAGGCCACCCTAGGAGACCCTTATTTTCGTTGACATAAGGTTTATGTTACAAGACCTAATTATGAATGGACCACAATATCGAATGCAGAGATGTACAGGTAAAAGGTTTAGCTCGAAATCGGGAAACCCGGTTTGACAGCGGCTTTTGTGGCACAAAAAGCAGGAAAGAACTCAGGGATTTTAAGACTACTATCAGCATGGGCTGCTTCCGAGAAATTCCTAACAGAAAAACCCAATACTTGATCGATAAGCTTGTCATTACTGTGACTACTGATTGGATATCTACACAACTCAAAGCAAAAAACATGCCAACTAGCTGGCAATGTCCTGTATTGGTATAAGGGGTGTAAAAGTACCCTTAAAGAAGCAGAAAGGCACTTTATTTCCCCGTCATTGCAATCATTTTTTTGTTTCAGACCATACCTGGGAACCTTCTAGTTACGGAGATATTGGGGTTCCAATATCTCGTGCTATTCAATGCATCCATCAGCACAATGTTTTGAGTGCGTTACATGGAGTCCGGTAGGACTCCATGTAACGCACTTTTACGGTACGTTTTACGGTAGTAAAACGTGATTTTTCACCCCAAAAAAAAAAGTCGTTTCCCAGCAATAATTTTTTGCTTGGTTGACGGCTTCGTGAAGGGTCCATTTACACCCTCTTTTCGTCTCACTAACGCTTTTTTTAAAGTCTTTCTTTTTTAGGGTTCCGTACCTCAAAAGGAAAAAACGGAACCCTTATAAGATCACTTTGTTGTCCGTCCGTCCGTCTGTCAAGACCGTTTTTCTCAGGAACGCGTGGAGGATTCAAACTGAAATTTCTATATGATACTTAGTTCTACTGTCCCTGGAAGCTGTAGAAAAATCAACCTTCTAAGTCAACGCAATCAAAAGATACAGCCACTTAGGCCGCAAATTTCCGCAAATTTTCGAAACTCGCACGGGAATCAAAACCTACAGGGTACTTCCCGTGAACTTAGAATCTTGAAATTTTGTACGAAGTCACGTCTTATAGTACAGATATAGGAAAAATTACGAAAACCGTAAATTTTTAGTTTCGTCATATAAAAAAAAGTTATATACCCACAGGTTTGTACGGAACCCTCGGTGCGCGAGTCCAACTCGCACTTGACCGGTTTTTTATAAGTTTTTCGTGATTTCTAGAAAACAGGTACATAATATTCTGTGACATTCAACATTTATCATACTACCCTCTAAGTGGCAACTTGGCTAAATCTAAAACTGCCATATTTAGAGCATTCCCTATGGATGTCATTACGCTCCCTTATAAGATTTCATCTATTTCTGAAAAATATATTACTCGTTCAGAAATACTTTTAGTTTTCTCAAGAGATGAAGATTTATCTACTTGAGAGTTTCGGATGACTCTAAATTTGAGTTTTTTTTTTTTTTCGTAACTTGAAATAACATTTTCTGCCTCACAAGTCAAAATGTCATGAATTATGTCATGCAGCAAATAATTATGAAAATCTCCAGATGATAAAGAATCAACTCAAAATGTCTACCTTTTTATGTAGAATCAGAAAAAGAAACGAGGCGTTTGCCTACAGCATTTCAATTATTTTGGTTCACTTATTTACACAAATTACGTTGTGGTTTAAAAAAAAACAGTGAAAATAAATAAAAATTAACTATGCTTAGGTCTGTTTGGTCTTGTTGGGAGGATGAACGAAACGCGACACATAAAAGGTATTTACAAGGCAGATGTGAGTGGAAACGCCGGGCGGGGAGACTCTAGAAGGACATCCACTGACCGTATTTAACTATCAATACCCTATATTACTTGGGCCTTATACATAACTGGCAAATGTGGGTGTACTATTAGGTACTACTCTGCCTAACCCTACGGGAATTACAGGCGTAATGTTATGTTATGTAAACTATGTATCTAGACAAAAGGCAATGTGAATTTCATTGCAATTTATCTCAGAACACATCCCATTACAAACTTTATTAAAACATGAACTCAAAATGATTTGTCCAAATACCTAGCTTCAAACAAAAGATGGCTTGCTGAGCACGTCAACTTAAGTTTACCTTGTTTTTCTTGGAAACATGTCGAAACGTGAGTCGACTTCTAAATCCTACGTGCAACTGGTAAAGATTCCAACATTTTTCATTTTGCTCTGTATTGGGGACTCTCCAATCAATGGCAGTACCATTGTCTTGAGTCGATGGTTGGTAGACTCGTTTGATTAAAGTTTTTGGAATTTTCGGAAGGAATTTTTTTGATCAACGGCTATGTCAGTGATTTCAGTTGTGTCGACTAAGTTTTATTGGGCCGCTTTGGTAGAAGCAAGCTGTGCGCCCAGTGGGAATTCCTTGGGAAGTCCTTCAGCGAAAATTACGAATTTTCATCCCCTATTTGACCCCTTTAGGGCACGAATTTTGGTTCCAGTTTAAGCTATCTCTTAGTACATGAATTTATAGTTTTTATATAGTTCGGTGGATAGAATATATCACACAACTCTTTTACAATATTGCTAAATCTATAGTTACAATGGCGATCTTCTCGTTGATAGCGATATCTTTCTTTTTCGATAGTGTTTTGTTTCTTTACAACTAACTTCAACAGGCATAAGATTTTCGGTAGCTTATGTCAATCCAAAATATAATGATCTTTTTTTGTTCAAAAAAAAACCACGCCCCAAACTATGAATTTCGTGTATCTGTATCGTGGGTTAAATCATAATTATTTCTGCAAATTGGTTTTAAAACACTTTTACACGTCACATCATGATATGTTTTAAAGCTAGACGGGGCCGGTGTTTCGTATCTGACTACTCTGAGAAGAAACAGCCGAAACAAACTCAGAGGTCACTGTCTCTTTTAAAGTCCAGACATTGGTCAAATCATATGAGGACCATGCCGATCTTCTTCTTCTTAGCGTATCGATGGCAAATAAGTTTAAATATTATGTTTAGCCCAAAACTCAGCCACTCTCCGCTCACTGATGCAGTAGGTATGCCGATTAGTGTCTGAGATGGTATTTTGATGAAAGAATCACACAAATTTGAGTGGACCTGTCCAGTCAGTGCAAGCATCAAACTCAAAGCATTTATTTCAATTAAACCATTACAGGCACTTTTGAATGTCAAAACACAAAAAAATAAACTAAGCTACAGTCCCAGTCACAGGGCATTATAACTTGTGAAAGTACTAGTTGTGAAGTGTGTTGTGTAATCATCTGTTAGTGATCGTGTAGCTCGACTCATAACCCAAGGAGCTCAATATTTAAATTTGGTTATACGCAAACAGCCAAACCCGGAACGGGCATGGGCATGAGATGATTACGAACGAGTCGCATGTGACTAAAAGAGTGATTAACCTATGTGTTGATGGATGGAGAGGGAGAGGAAGATGTCAGAAAAGAAGAACGGATTGTGTGAGGAGTGATATAAAGGAATAAAAATGATAGCTGACGATTGGCAAGGGAGAATGGAACAAAGAAACGACCCCAGTTAACATGAGATGAGGGCAGGAAGATGATGAGTAGCTCTACACCAGAGGTTACCAACGGGGGCGGTACCGCCCCCTAGTGTTAGTTTAGTTTTATGGGGGCGATAGCGGGCCCGAAGGTAAATGGGGAGCTTTATGAAATACCTCTATTTCCATTAAAAAAGAAAAATTTTATCTAGCCGTCTAATATGTTTATCGTATAACTATTTTGAATCAGAATCAGTACTTTATTTGCTTTGAATGTAGGTACAGGTATAAGAAAAAGGAAAATAAAAGGGGAAAAAACGGGGCGTTGGTATTTTTTTTTTGTACAGGGGTCTATGCTCGAAACAAAACAATTATTAATCCTCGTAACCGATTCCACCACTCGCCAAACGAGATGATATTCATCTCACAACTGACTAAAATAACTCCAACCATATCGTGATTCATCATAAATATCCGATGCAATTTATGAGACCAAACGTCTCGATATCCAATTGTTTCTTGCTCAATGGCTGGACCAATGACAATTTGTCAGCAGAAACTATATTAGTTCGTCGTCACAGTATAAAATAATGGGTATTCTTCGGTGTTTTTATTCAGCTGGTATTTTTGACAAATGAAGAAGTTTTTTTGCTAAGCTAAAATTATGTATCATGAGTTTTTTTTTTATTCTTTAAATTTTAGGGACTTTTATAACGCACAGCGTATGCCAGTCCCATCGTAACCTAATACAAGATACAAATCCAACTGATCAATGTATCAGGGCCATAAAGTCGAACAACTTTCTCGCATCTTCAGAGAACGGCTTATTTAATATTTGGTGGAATGTACCCATATCGTTCTTGTTCAACTTCAAAGCCCTTCAGCCTCATAGCGAACACATTCCATTAACAAGTGCTGCCTTACGTTCATAGGGTTCCGGGTTCGAATCCCGGTAGGAGCAAGTGTTTGTGTGATTAAGCATGGACATTTGTTACCGAGTCATGGATGTTTATATGTATAATAAGTATGTATTTACAAACAAAAAGTATCTATGTAGTATATCAACTATCTAGTGTCCACGACACAAGCCTCGTTGCTTAATGTGGCACTAGATGGCGCTGTGTGTAATGTCTAGCGATATTTATTTATTTATTTATTTATTTATTTATTTATTTATGTCCTCTAGAACTCCACACACCTGTATCATGAGTTTATAAGTACAATCGCATGTGTGACAGGTTCGGAATCACGATGAAGGAAAGGTCTTGGCGCAGTGGCCGAACGATTGGCTGCTACACTGCGTGTCTCGGGTTGGATACCCGCACGGAACAAATATACAGGTAATGTACTTACAGGTACTGGTACAGGTTCTTCCGGGTCTGGCTGTTACATTTTTGAAATCAAATCAGTTTTTAATGAATCAGTCAAAAAACATAACATCACGCCTGTAATCCGCGAAGGGTTGGGCAGAGGTATACCTAATAGTATACCCCCTTTCACTAGTTATGTTTAAGTCCCGCGTTATAGAAGGTGAGCCTATTACCATCAACCGGGCACAAATCCAGACTCCGTGGCTGTTACTGAGAAATTCCTGATGGAAAAACCCAATAAGACTTTGCCCGATCCGGGAATCGAATCCAAGACCTCATGCTCCGCAGTCGCGCTTGCGACCACTCGACCACTGAGACAGTCAAAAAACTAAAGAATATATAATTACTAACTCTGGCACAAAAATGTGCCACCAAACCCCGACCGAATTAAAACTCTATTTGTAGTAAAAATAAGTCTTAAAATCGTTTAAGACGAAGCTCTACGACGGGGCTCTAGAAGTTAAAGATTTAACTTTAACATAGATAGATCCATCATTAAGCGATATCTGGGTTTCACCGACTTGTTTTAGGTGACATAGTAGATAAGCAAGACGCAGATAACTGAACTAGAATTGACATAATTCTTCGACACTTCCACTTTACAAACATTACCAAAACGCCACTTAACAATAATTGTGTCAGCCATTTGGACAGAAAAACTTTTGGATTATGAAAACAGTCCCCGAAGGACAATTAACAGGAGCCTTATATACCGTTATTTATTAATTTAAAGTAATTAGAACTGCCGCAGAGCACTTTAGCTAATTAAGTACATAATATCACCTTCCGTTTGTATGTAAACACCGACGTCACTATCTGGATGGTGTTTATCATTATATATGGAGATGGGCGAGATAAAGGCTGGTAGGTAGTGGCTCATCTTATCTCCTGATAAGCCCACACTCGCGCTGATGGATTTTCAACCTTCGGTGATAAGCCGAAGGTGGAAACGCAAACTGTGCTACTTTTAATGGGCTAGAATTATTCTCTGTTGTATTGTAAAAGCTCGGTTCGTCACAGAAAAAAAAACGTAAAAGTGCGATCGTTGACTGGTGGATGCTCTCGTTGGTTTACTGGCAACGCGCTAATGCTAAACATTATGGTCTTAGATTCGATTCCTAAGTCGATAAAATGTTATTGGATTTTTCTATTAAGAATTTTACAGTGGCCGCTTTGAACATTCAGTCAAAAGTTCAGTAAAGTCCTGAAGCTTTGACCGAGTGATCGCCAAAGTTAGGCCAAAAAACCTTCCAATAACGCGTTGGGTTGAAGATAATACCGTCAAAAGCGCGCCAAACACCTGAATGATAGCATGGAACCAGGAAATATCTGATAGAAGAATGCTTAGGGTGATGATGATAAACCCTGAGTCTGAATTTGTGTTTGCTTTGTGGCAATAAGCTGCCCCTATAAAACATGCGACATAAACATAACACCAAAATGTGTCTACTTTCGTACACCGTTGCCTAACCCTTCGCTGAGAACAAGCACGATGTGTAATACCTAAGTAATACATTCAAATATAACCAACATAAACGCTAACCTATTTCCCCGCCATCACGCAAATTTCATTCCGAAAACAGAAGTCGACATTAAACTAACATAATGAAACTAACCAGAATAATCCAGTAGCCATCTAGCGAACCTCAAAACAAAGTTGGCGAAGTTAATTTTTGCGCCAGTTGTTAATAAAATGCGATACAACTCGCAGACACTGTAATTGCCACCATTAAAAGCGCCACTGGCGCCCTCTGTACCGACTAAGAATTGCGCTGTAGGGCGTAAACTGACACTATTCGAGAAAACTATTATTTTTGTTATAGTATTGTTTGAGAATATTTCATAAATGGCAGACAACACAAAGGCGAAGACGAACCGAGGTACATAATATGCAAGTAAGTATACAGGATGTGGACAATTCGTCAAGCAATAAACAAAGATTTTTTTATTGCTTGACGAATTGTCAAATCTTTGTTTATTGCTTGAGCAATAAACAAAGATTTTTTTTTAATCATAATTAACACACTAGTGAAAAACCCAAATGGTTTGATGGCGAATTATGTTAAGTATGGTTGTAAGTGGACGCTACGGTATATTTTTAACCGACTTCAAAAAAAAGGAGGAGGTTCTCAATTCGGTTGTATGTTTTTTTTTATGTTTGTTACCTCATATCTCCGTCATTTATGAACCGATTTGAAAAAATCTTCTTTTATCTGAATGGATCTACTTCCCGATTGGTCCCATAGAAATTTCATCAAAATCGGTTCAGCAGTTTGGTTTTGAAATCAAAATAACTGGAAAAAAGGTTATCCAAGTAAAAGAAATTGCGAAATTGACACTTGACAAGGATTTGTGTGTGATACGATAACTAAGAAGGGTAAAATAAAAACATTTTTGCAAAAAAAAAAAACCGACTTCCAAAAAAAAACACAAAAAAAAGTGGAAAATAACTTTACTTTCGGAAGTCGGTGGCAGAAAAGTCAATGAAACAAACAATAGTCACCGACTTCCGAAAGTAAAGTTATTTTCCACTTTTTAGTGTTTTTTTGGAAGTCGGTTTTTTTTTTGCAACAATGTTTTTATATACGTTGCTCTTCACGTAGTATGAAGACGGAGTAATGTCGTGGTGTAAATACTAGTGAGACACTGCTAGTGAGACTGCTTAGAGTGTAAATTAAAGAGTTGAATATTTGGAGCCCGATGAAAAAGATATGAATTCTAACCGCTATTAATAATGTATGTGCAAAAGTACGTCTGTCTGACCTTACCAGCCGAGTGGATTTTGATGACATTACCTGGGTTAGGGCAAAGGATTCCGTACTCATCATCATCTGTCTAGCCTTTTCCCAACCATGTTGGGGTCGGCTTCCAGTCTAACCGGATTCAGCGAGTACCAGTATTTTACATGGAGCTGCTTATCTGACCTAAACAACCCAGTTAGTACTAGGGAATACGCGGACGAAGCGAAACTGGCATAACGTATATTCTAGGTAGGTACGAATTTAACGTGTTTCATTATTTCACGATTACACTCTCCTCATATTTCCCGACACTCACCCCGCTACGTCCTACGCCCCTCGTGTGTGTGGAGGGTAGTTCCATGCACTAGCGTCGCTCAATATCTGTTATTCTCGTTGTAACACTACCGCCACAGTACGCTCCAGTACTGCGAAATAGTGTAAAAGATACAATAATGCGAATACTCGCTTATATGTAAAGTTGTGGGCGATTCTTTTTCTTTTAACTTGTGAAGATTTTGGCGGAGCTCGTGGCTAAATAATAACAGCCGCTCGGGTCGATCTTCAGGTTAAGCCGCCCTTGACTAAGTTGGTCCGTGGATGGGTGACCACCCATTACATACCGAGTTTACCGAGTTAAAAAGTAGCCAGTAGCCCGAAAGTCTGACAACCAGTCTCACCAAGGGGTATCGTATAATCCAGTACTAACATACTAGTATTCAGCTGCATCCGGTAAGACTGGAAGCCGACCCAAACAAAAGCTAGGCAGAATGATGAGCTTGTGAAAATTTCAGTGCATTTTTCTTTACATTACTAACATAAAATATCGTAACATCACGCCTATTGCTGCCACCCCACGGGGATTCTAAAGAGTTAGGCTGAGGTGCACTTAATAGTAAGTACATCCACATTATATTAGTTGTGTTATGTGAATTATACACTCAAATACTTGTACAAACTGTTTATTGGTACTCAACACCTTAAAATCTCTCTTCGCTGAAATCGGCAAGAATCTCGCGGAAAAAATATCCGATAGGTCTTCAAATAACGCACATAATACCGTCAGCCAGGAGGTCGCAAAATCTATGGTTCTGTTACCCACTGATGCCAAGGAAGTAGCCAAACTAATAACGTCCCTACGTAGTGACACTGCCGCGGGGTGGGACAGAATATCAAGCGGTCTCCTAAAAAAACACATTGACGTTGTAGTACCACCCCTCACGTACATCTGCAACCTTGCACTTTCATCTGGGCAATTTCCTAAGCCATTCAAAAAAGCCATAATACACCCAATCTTTAAGGGTGGGGATAGATGCCGTGTTAACAACTATAGACCTATAGCAGTCCTACCTATTCTGTCCAAAATTCTGGAGCGGATCATGAACAATAGGCTCGTGGATTACTTGGAGAAGTTTAACATCCTTTCACCCTCACAATATGGTTTCAGGGCAGACAAATCCACGGCCGATGCAGTTCATGATCTGACCAATTTTGTCATCACAAACCTGGACGATGGAAAGAAAGTATTGGGTATTTTTCTAGATCTTGCTAAAGCTTTTGACACGGTGTCTATCCCTACTCTCATTCGTAAGATGGAAAGCATCGGAATCAGAGATGTTCAACTCAAACTCTTTAAGGACTACCTGAGTGAGCGTACCCAGTGCGTTAAGATGGGGGATGCCATCAGTGAAGAACGCAATGTCACCTACGGCGTGCCACAGGGCAGCGTATTAGCCCCGACACTCTTCCTAATATACATAAATGAGCTGGGCATGCTTAACCTTCCCAAAGGTAAAATTATAACCTTCGCAGACGACACTGCGCTTCTATTCAGCGCTAGTACATGGCACGATGTATACATGCAAGCTCAGGCGGGTTTCGATGTCGTGATGGAGTGGTTGCGTAATAATGTCCTCACTCTAAATACGGAAAAAACAGTATACATGCCCTTCTTTCTGAAGAATAATGCGTCAACCATACACTTGAACTCGTTGTACTCTATAGTAGCCCACACATGTTCCAAACAAAATACACATAATTGCACCTGCACCACCCGTATCCAGAAAACAGACAGTGCAAAGTACCTAGGGGTAACTATTGATAGCACCCTAAGCTTCAAAAAGCATATCAATACCCTTAGCGGTAGACTACGTAAACTAATATATGTCTTCAAAAACCTAAGACACGTGGCTGACGAGAAGTTAAGGAAATCGGTTTACCTAGCTCTCGCCCAGTCTCTACTAACTTACTGCATAACGTCCTGGGGCGGTTCAACAAAAAACGCTATTTTAGAGCTTGAACGAGCGCAGAGAGCCATTCTGAAAGTATCCTTATTCCGACCTTTCCGATATTCAACGGTTATGTTATACAGGGAAGCAAAAGTGCTAACAGTTCGTCAGCTGTTCATATTGCAAACAGTTATAAAACAGCATGGCCTCACTACCTTCAACCACCCACTCTCCTCTCACAGAAGTAGACGATTCGATCCCATTGTCCGCCATCACATCCGGCTCTCGACTACCTCCTCCCAACGATTTTTTTGCTACCTTGGTTGCTTTCTTTATAATAAAATAAATAGGATACTCCCAATTTTTAACCTCTCCAAAATCCAATGCAAAATTAAACTAAGCTATTGGCTCCGAGAGTTAAATTATGAAGAAACAGAAAAACTGCTTGCTGTCCCAAAATAGCCTATTTAACCCATTCTATTCACCCCCCTCCCCTCCCCAAAACATCCACCCACACATACACCCACACATACACTCACACATACTCCTCACTCACTCACAGACACACAATCATGCAATTACCTACTAAACATCTAACACCGTGCACCAATAATTGTGAATAATCTGTAACTATTTTCCGTTTCTTTTGTTCTTTAGTTAATTTTTATAGTTAATCATAAAAGCTTATGCTTCTTGTTAATACTTACCGCATTAATTTATTGTACATAACTTTAAAATGTAAGCACTACCCTAGGGGAGGAGACCTGGTGTCCTGAAATACAGACCTCACGTCTAGTTTAGGCACCAGTCTCCCACAGTATAATAATTGATGTTACGTATGTACTTTGTATTGATACCTTTCTAATGTATAAGTTATATTGTGGTGAGAAAACAAATAAATAAATAAATAAATAAATAAATAAAATATCGTAACATCACGCCTATTGCTGCCACCCCACGGGGATTCTAAAGAGTTAGGCTGAGGTGCACTTAATAGTAAGTACATCCACATTATATTAGTTGTGTTATGTGAATTATACACTCAAATACTTGTACAAACTGTTTATTGGTACTCAACACCTTAAAATTATTAATCGAGACCACTTTCGTCGTCTGTAGCTGAGAAGGAATTGCCTTCATTTTCCGCGCCGTTTTTTATTTCAAAAGTGATCTATGGGTTGCCATAACTAAAAGGGGTAAAATATTTAGAAAACAATTATGTTGCAACCCACAAATAATATTAGTTTTAAATAGTCGATTATTGAGTATGCTAACATATGCCTTTGGTACGTAGCTCTGCGCAATTCCGTTATACTGCAGGAACGCGAATTTACGACAAAACGTCACGCGCGTTTTTTTCTGGACCACTTCAGTTTACTTCGCGGATCCACGTTGCGGCACACCAAAGGTTAAGTCCCATGTAATAAGATACAAGCCTATTGCCAGCAACCAGACGCAAATTCAGACTACGGGCTACTACTGCCAAATTCCTGACGGAAACACCCAATATCACTTTGATTTGGGAATCAAACTCAAGTGCACTGCTCTTCAGTGGTTCTCACAAACACAAGTTGCTCAATATCTGTTACAGCTATCAGTACACAAATTGACTACAGCCCTCTAATACCATTCCTCATTGATACCATGTGACAAAGTATATAAAAGTGATATTAGCGGGAAAGTTACAATGCTATGACCTTATTAAATGTCCTCTCACCTTAGTCAATTCGATATCACTACTTAAATATATAAATCAAAACCCGATTCGAATAAATTGATAAATTATTCCAAACCGTACTACAGCCACACTAAATTGTAAATTCATTCGAATAAATTATTCTAATAAAATCAAACCGTGTTCCACTGGTATTCGATGAGACCATTACAACGGCTATAGACCACAAAGTGTGTTCGTTTCGACGAAAACGGCCGTAACGGCCACAAAATGTTAATTAAATGTACCGTACTCAGAATTATCGGGCCCACAGATATCTTAACTAGGTGGTGGAGTATAGAAGGGGTTGTGCGAATGTCTGAAACGAAGTAATTTTATTGTAAAGAAAGAAAGAAAGAAAGAATAGGTGAGTATTTATTTGTCTCGCACAGAACGAAAAAATTGCTAAATTAACAATAAAACAAAATTATATAAAATAGTTATAATTTAGTTTGTATTATGACAAACTAAATTGGCCCTGTACGAGGCCAAAAGGCCCCTATCCCAGCATGAAGTTGTAACATTAAAAAAAATATTATAAGAAAGCTCTTTCTTCATGCTACTGTCGTTATACAAATTTACTTGAAACGTTCTTCTTGTATAATTCCTAGATGATATCGTCATCTCAGTAGTTACCCATTGTCTCACTGCTACGTTGGTGTAGTGGTCCCAAACGCGACTGCTGAGCATGACGTCCTGGGTTTGATTGCCGGGTCGGGCATAAAGTTATTGAGTTTTTCCATCAGGAATTTCTCAGTAGCAGCCACGGACTCTGGATTTGTGTCCGGTTGATGGCAATAGGCCCACTCCCCCCAGGCACCCCCTATAGGCAGAGATGTACTATAAGGTACACCTCTGCCTAACACTCTGGGGATAACAAGGCGTGATGTTATCTTAGTCACTCACTTTCTAGACACACCAACCGATTTTTTTTTTTTACATAAAATATGGCCTTTTTAACAGGCCAACTTGCCCATTAATTTACTAAATGAATAAGCAAATAACATACAATTTATATGAAATTGATAAGTACAGAGCAGCTGGCTGATAGGGCCTCCACAACCCAGTTAGTACTTGGTACTACGATACCCCTTAGTAAGACGTGAAGATGAAGATGATTACCGATAATCATCAATGATGATGTTGATTAAGCATGCTGATGATCTGAAGAGGTGTCTTATTTTTGTTTTAACCTCTTTACCAACAAATAACTACTTGGACTAGAAAAAGAAGATACTGACTATCTGTAGTGGTTACTTTTATTATGCGACCTCTATTCCGTTGTTCAGCTCTCTATGGTCGAGCCTAACAGTACAAATTAGCGCAGAATGGACATAAACTTGTGTTATTATTGCGTTTATTGCCACCCATCCTTAATTACGTCTAGGCTGACCCATATATCAAGAGTCCACTGTGGAATGTCGCACAACTAAGGTTAATATCAACATACTTGGGGAAATTGGTTCTGTGTTTGTCGTAGGCTTTTTATTTTACCTACATTATTTGTTAAGTTCGCGGATGGGTGACCAACCAGTTCCCGAAATTCGCAATAACAAATTGGACTTACTGTAAGAGACATGATCAGCTGATGTATGGTACCAACTGAAAAAAAAGTTATGTATTTCCAGAACTCATAGAACAAGAGATGTTCAGTTTCATGGTCCGAGACACCACACGACAGGTCTGGCGTTTATTTTGTTACACCTTGTATATAATATACCATTCCAACTGCTGAGTTCCACGTGTCTCTGGGATGGAATGGGACATACTACACCACACAGGCCACCTATTCCACTATAAACAAATACTTACCGGTTCCATTGTTATCTCTCCTGATCAATGAACCAAAATACCGACACTCGGTTCTATATTGTGGTAGGAACACAATGAGAGGAGAATCCACTCAATTTTCCATTTTAACCAAATCCTACAATAGAAACTACTTGTAAGACTTCGCTTTGGTTGGCTGAAGCCTCTAGAAATGCATTGAAATGATTCTCATGAGTAACGAGCCTACATATTCGGCATAAAATGATGATGTACATATGTATGTGACTTATGATGTAATAGACTATACAGACTACAAATACGTCACTTACTTGTAGAAGTCATAAGTAGAATTCAATGTAACGCAGCTGCCATGGATTATTGTATTTTTGAATTGTCGACTTTATCTTTTTACTCTGGACGCTCTTACTCGCACGTCTTTCTACATCGTTCTCACATACTCGTATATGTATAATTTCGACATGAATGATGTAACCAAGATTTTGCAACAACATATTGATTTAAAAGATTGTCCATGGAGTTTCTTGCCCATTCTTCTCCATAGGATCTACGCTTGCGAATGGGCAACTGCAGTACTTTCACAAGTTATTATGCCCTGTCACTGGGACTGTAGCTTAGTTACTTTTTGTGTTTTGACATTCAAAAGTGCCTGTAAATGGTCTAATTGAAATAAATGCTTTGAGTTTGAGTTTTGCACTCAAAACTTTCTGATGCTGCATTGAATAGAATAGAAAGATGTTTATTTCTCTGGTTCATATGTTACATTATGTCCACAGGTCGGTGATGTATCCGGCCTGTGGTCGTGTCAGCTACTTTCAGTCTACCTATGTTTATCTGAAAGAGATTTATATAAGTGTCGTGTAGTGAGCTAGTGTGTACAGAATGAATTTATAATGTTGTTCTATATTGCCCTATCCTATTTACAGCTAATTACAATGTATGGGGAGCGGTCGTACGCTTGCTGAGCAGCCGACTCTTGTCTTTTTTTGGTACATAGTCGATTTCATCTAGTCTAGTATGAGCTAAGAGGGAGTTGTGCTGTACGTATTCGAGGTAAGCGTCACCAGGTGCCTCTAGATCCTCGATGTGCATTTCGCGGAGTCGGCACAGTATGTCCTCGTTTAAGTCTTGTGCATGGAGGTGCCATGGATCCCAATCGAGCATATCCGAGAGTAGTGAGGTTTCTAGGCGTCTTGGGAATTGTCCGCTGGTCTTGATAGCCATTTGATATAGGCGTTCAATTTTGAGTAAGTTGGTCTTACTGTAACGTGAGAGTAGTTGTACCATGCCATAATCCAATATTAGAAGTAGACAGGTCTGAACGACAGCAAGATTCACTGTCATATCCGTCTTGGTGTGCCAGCCTATGATAGGGGCTAACGCGCCGCGTGCTCGTCACGCCTTCTGCACGACGTAATCCATCTGCTTGGTCATGGTCTTGTCTGAAGGTACACCCAGATATTTTATGCTATTTTTATATTCGATTACCTCGTCTTTGAGTAGTACGGAAATCATGGAGGTATTCAAAGTAAGTAAGTTATAACTTATAACATTAACAATTGAATTTTAAAAAAAAACTTGTAAAAAAGTTGGAGCTTTGACCCCCAATATCTCCGTAACTAGAAGGTTCCCAGGTATGGTCTAGATCTAGACCATACCTTTTTTTTTTCTAGACTCTAGAACAAAAAAATATCGCAACGACGCGACGGTGAGAACAAATGCTTTTCGGCTTCCTTAAGTTAGTTAGCTAGTTAAGTTGTCTAAGTAAGTTAAGTGCAGTCAAGAAAGGAGGTGTCTGATGAGATGAGAAGTACTAGAGAATTATGGAAGAAGACATGCTGCGCCCACCCCAAATAAATTGGGATATGGACAGGAGAATGATGAAATGATATACTGTCTAGTTCATCCAGATTATCAGTGACATGATTTTGTTATAAGTCCATGGTACTCCTATAGCATGTAGAAATCTGCGTCGTTGATCTAGAAGTCACAGGTGCTACTGATGAGCATGAGATTCTGCGTTGGTTTCGCAGATTAGTATGTTATTGGATTTTTGCGTTCGGAATTTCTCAGTAGACGCCCGGAGTCAGGATTTGTGCTTTTGTACTGATTGGCAGTAATCACGCCCCTAATACTTAAAATGTGATAATGTACTTAAAATACATGCACATAGAGTCAGCCTGACTTTTCGTGGTTTACATATAGGCGTCATGTTGAGTTAAATTCAAAACAAAAATTATACTTATCAAAATCAAACCAAATCAAATCTAATCATTTATTTGTTAGAACATGGTCGGTATGTATATATAACATGGTCTTGAGTTTATATTGATTGTGTCATCATATTCTACCACATGGGCGTACAAATGTTAATTTAGATTGGTGATCAATTATATAAAATAAAATAATTATGTTTTTAATAATTATAGTTAAAATTCAAAAAGGAATGTTAGTTACAAATGAAAAAATATAAATAATAATTGAATTAAATTAATAAGTCAGTGTCATTTAAGTAGTCATTCAAATTATAATAGAATTTATAACATAAAAAATCTTTAAATTGCTTCTTAAAAACAATCAATCCTACTCTAGATACCTACAATCCTATATCGATATTACCTATTTATCCTGTCTAACTAAAGCATAAAAATTTACCAATTTATAAGCAGCTCAATTCCGTTTATTTTTATAATCATTTGCCTTGGCAAAAGGCTAGCCTTTTCTCAACTAATTTGGGGTCGGCTTCCAGTCCAACCGGATGCAGCTGAATACCAGAATTTTACATGGAGCGACTGCCTCCACAAATGGGTTATTTTTTTTTAGATAAACCAGCAAAATTGTCTGACTTAAAGCTATTGTAGGATTGCTCAAAAATACTGTTTTCGTTCCTAATGGAATTACCGTGTCTGTGAGATTATTTTTTGGCTGCATACTGCTATTGCTAGACAGACTGAATTTAAACCTTTTGCTCTAGTACTAATACAGTAGGAATAAAAAAAGAACAATAAATGTTTAGTATCCATGCAAATGTGTGTGGATCGTAAACCTTTTCAAATGAAAAGTCTGTATATGAAATAATTTACTATTGAAACTGAATTTTGAGGATTTTAGATGAAAATATTACAGATTTTTTCTGATTCAAATACACATAAAGATTAAAATATTCTTTATTTGGCTGGGCTCATACGCCTAGCCCTTACAAAGTATGTTGGGGTCGTCTGTCAACTAACCGGACGCTGTTGCTTACTGTACTGGATTGGTGCCATCTCCAAAACCCAGTAAACAGTTAACACTTTTGCTACAAAGTTCAAAAAATCAGTTTTACCCATAGAGTATATAACCACTAGAGAGCTTATAGGCCGATTTCTTCTAAGTGCACGACTCACTACCGCGGGCCGGGGGACGAGGAAGAACGCGCGCCTGCAATTGGTCAGTTCAAGGTCAACTTGCATAGGTATGCATATCGTTAGGGCTGTTCTATTTGATTAGGGGAAAACAGTCGATATCGATAAAATGGATTTTAACATTATGAAAAATACTCAATTAAAATCGTATAAAAAAACAATCGATTACAAAAAACATGTATCCTGTTATTATTGATTTTTAAAATGAATTAATTTTGTAAATGTTTTTCGAATTCAAGTTTTTGGGTACTGAACGTATAAATTGCACCTTTTTTTAAGTCGGTTAAGAGTAGATAGGTATTTTATTGCAGTATTTGAATTGAATAACATTTTATTAATTTAAATTTTATTATTGTCGATATCAATTTCGGATAATAAAGGCACGGGTTTCTACTATAAACACACAAAGGGAAAAAGGAAAGGGATAAAAGAATTAGAATTGTCTAATGAAAGAACGAGACATTTCCAAAAGACATCAACGCGGAAATCAAAACGTGTGCTCTTTCACCCAACCACCATTTTAACGAGACCTTTGCGGTTCACTGATCTGATTAAATCAAAAATAATTTTCTTACTGTTTACTTACCGGTGAAAAGTCATGCCATCCATTTTGTAACTAGATGTTTTGGAATGTTTCCCACACCACTTCACCGCGCATGAAGGCATTTTGATGCGTTACAATTGCATAAAAAGTTTAAAAAATTGGAATAATTTAGCGTGCACACGCGTCGTGCGTGGCGTGCGTGCGTCTAATACTTGGTCACAACTAAAATGGTTACTAGTACCGTAGCCTATATGTAGGCGACCAAACACATATAGTTTTCGAGCATCGGGGCACTGTATGCGCAGTCAAGTGGTTTTATAGTCTTTGGTTTTACCAGTATGCGCGTCATCTACACACTGACAGCCGCAGTCTAACAGCGACCTTACTGTCAACGTAATAAAGATCACTATAATTACACATACGTATTATTACAGCTACGTGTAACGACGACTCGGGAGGCAGATTGTGCGCACTGGGAGCATAGCATGTTTGTTTCATACCTTCGTTTTTTTTAATATATGTAACGACTTTCATTTACCGATTTTTGTTTAGCCGTTGGCTAAACTTGCTTTCTGAGACACGGAAGGGTCTCGGCATGCGGGCATGTAATGGACAGAAACCCATCCATAGACTGTCCTGTAATGAGACACGACACCTTGAGCTACGAGGATCAAGAAAGCTTTTACCTAAAACTGGGACGGGTCAGGTCAACATAAAAATATCGTAGCAGCATCCAACAAACACGCTTATCTCAACTCCATTTTAACAAAAGTTTCAAGCAAAACTTGCCAACCACAACTTAAAAAAGGATTTCCTTCGACCATATCTAATAGAAAACTTGTAGCAACTTAAAGCTGGGCCGTAACAATGGAAACTTATGTTTTATAAATGTTAAAGCCGAGGAAAGTTTAGCGAAATATGTTAATTCACTTGATAAAAGTGGGGACCGAGGCTTGTGAAAGCCGATTTGTATGTGAATTTATTGTTATAATATATACTGACCGTTTTGATCTCATTTTGTTTGAAAAATATATTTTCTTACTACCTCGTCGGTCTAGTGAACGCAAGCGCGACTGCTGAGTATGAAGTCCTCGATTCACCAAGTCGGGCATAGTGTTATTGGGGTTTTCCATCAGGAATTTCTTAGTAGCGGTTCATGGCAATATGCTTGCCCCCTATTACGTGAGGCTTAAACATAACTGGCGAAATGTGGGTGTACTATTAGGTACACCTCTTCCTACCCTTCGGGGATTCCAGTCTTGATGACATACTCAAAAATTTTTAAAAACGCTTGCAAGGTTGCTAAAGCCTTATTCATTAGCAACAAGATTAAATCCGCAGATAATAAAATAAAGACGGTTTGGAAAATTATCAATAGTGAAACTAATAGAAATAAAAAATCCAATGGTGATATCACATTAGAAACCTCACGTGGTGTTCTAAGCTCTAAAAATGAAGTTGCTCAAGAATTTGTAGATTTCTTTACCAGTATCCCACTTAAAACTACCGAAACCTTAAATTCCTCACCCTTGCTTTCTATTGATTTATTAAGGGCAAATGTTTCAGCCTGTCCGGTTGAGTTTCAATTTAAACATATAAACCCCATAGCTGTCATTAAAGCCTTTAAGGAAATCAAAATCAAATTAACAGAAGATCTATGGGGAATGTCTATTAAAGTTTGCCAAGCTATTATTGAGACTATAGCACCGTACTTGGCTTTAATATTTAATTTGTGTGTGGACCAAGGCGTCTTCCCGGACCTTATGAAATACAGCAAGGTAATACCACTTTTCAAATCCGGGGACAGTAAAGACACCAATAACTATAGACCCGTATCCGTATTGCCAGTTTTTAGCAAGGTGTTTGAGAAGGTAATGCTTAATCAGATGCTTAACCACTTTAACAACAATAAGATCTTACATGAGAAACAATATGGTTTCACCAAAGGACGTTGTACGACTGACGCCGGTGTCACCTTATTAAAACACATATTCACTGCGTGGGAGGAGGCACAAGATGCCATAGGAATCTTCTGTGATCTCTCGAAAGCATTTGATTGCGTGAGCCACGAAACCCTACTCCTTAAACTTGAGCATTACGGTTTGGGAAAACTTGCGCTCAGTTTAGTGAAGTCGTATTTAAACGATAGACATCAGCAAGTACAAATAAATGGTGTCAATTCAATGGGTTTAAAAGTAAGGATGGGTGTACCACAAGGCTCGATATTAGGTCCTTTCCTCTTTTTAGTCTATATTAATGATCTACCCCATTTATTTAAAAACCAACCACAAATGGTGTTGTTTGCTGACGATACTTCTTTAATATTTAAGATCAACAGACGTGCCTCAAATCTTGACGACGTAAATAGCGCCCTACTGCAGGTCCATAATTGGTTTACCGCGAATAATTTAGTATTAAATGGGAAAAAAACCAAGTGCATAAAATTTACTCTACCAAATGTCAAAAGTAGTGATTGTGACATAGTATTGGATCAAGAGAAACTAGAATTCGTCGATGAAACTGTTTTCTTAGGGATCACGCTCGACTCAAGGCTACAATGGGGTCCTCATTTAACATCTCTTGCAGGACGGCTGAGTTCAGCAGCATATGCTGTTAGGAAAATCCGTCAATTTACTGATGTAGATACCGCGAGGCTAGTCTATTTTAGTTATTTTCATAGTATTATGTCTTACGGTATTTTATTATGGGGACGGGCTGCAGACATCGAGTCTATATTTATTCTGCAGAAAAGAGCCATCAGGGCCATATATAATCTATTTAGGCGCGATTCTCTAAGAGAACTGTTTAAGGAAATTAACATTATGACAGTACCTTGCCAATACATCTATGAAAACATAATGTACGTTAGAAAAAATCTGCATTTATTTAGTAAAAGAGGCGACAGACACCACTATAATACTAGAACCAGGGACCAACTAGTTCAGCCAGGTTTCAGGCTAGCTAAAGTAGACTCATCTTTCATGGGGTACTGTTTAAAATGTTACAATAAAATACCTCCCCGCATTCTACAACTGAATGAGACGAAGTTTAAATCTTGTATAAAACGCACACTATGTAGGCAAGCATACTATAAGTTGGGAGATTACATTGATGATAAAAATGCTTGGCTCAATGCTGGTCCTGCTCCACAACCATAGGGGCAAACTAATTGATTACTTTGTGAAGTTATTGTGGAAGCTGCAGAAGATTGTAAACATATCTTTGCATTGTATAGATTCAGTCTCTTAGTATTATATAATTGCATAGCACATGTGTGAGTTCTATGTACGATAAAGCTACCATTTACATCTTTTACTGACTCGAATTTGCCCTGGCGGTTGAGAGAATGTCATGCTCACTCAAATGTCTCGCTGATGGTGGCGCGTGTGTCGGGTCGTTTAGTTCCCTCCAAAATGGTTGAGTTGAATGATGGCTGATCCATGCGTCATGTTCGTGAACGGGCGCTGTCAGTTGTGACTGGTCATCTCGCAGCTGCCATGGATTATTGTATTTTTGAATTGTTAATTTTATCTTTTTATTCTGGACGCTCTTACTCGCACGTCTTTCTACATCGTTCTCACATATATGTTTAATCTCGACATGAATGATGTAACCGAGACTGTGTAACAACATAATGATTTAAAAGAGTGTCCATGGAGTTTCTTGCCCATTCTTCTCCATAGAGATCTACGCTTTCGAATGGGCAACTACAGTACTTTCACAAGTTATTATGCCCTGTGACTGGGACTGTAGCTTAGTTTATTTTTTGTGTTTTGACATTCAAAAGTGCCTGTAATGGTTTAATTGAAATAAATGCTTTGAGTTTGAGTTTGAGTTTGATGTTATGCATATTTACTTAAAAAACTTGTTTTGTGCCTTTTTGCCTAAAGTTTTCAGACTCCCCAAAATCTTCGAATAAGAAAAGTACCAAGGCAGATGTGAGTGAAAACGCCGGGAATGAAACCCTTGCAGGACACACACTGACCCTATTGGTGACGTTCTTCAGGAAGGTCAGGTGCGTTGTTATAGCAATCTGCATACTTCACAATCATAATCTTTATTGAAACAAAAACACATTTTACAAATTGATTGTGTATGTAAATAGCTACATTAGTTACAAAACTGTGTTGGAGACGATAGCGTTCCAGATTCCAAATATGAAAAAACACTAGTGTTAAAAAAGAACCATAACTTATATTAAAAAAAAGACAAAGTAGTTAACAATTAAAATCATGAAAAAAACAAAAAAATTGAAATAGTAACTATTAAAATAGATAAGTGCACGAAAAGTAAATGTGCACGTGGGAGTGTTATTAATGTGAGTGTAGTGCGTGTCTGTTGGGTGTAAGTGTAGAGTGTGCTTGTGGAACCTGCCCCCCAGCACACTCTACTCTACGTGTATTTGGTGTGCATGTTTTGGCTTGTATGATCAGATGTATGAACGTGCATGGGGCGAAAAGAGAATGTAAGGATCGTAGCAGGTGGCGTTCTGTAGTTTCTGTCTACAATGGGAAAAAGTCGTGAGTAAATGTATGCCCATAAATTACGCATGGCCCAGTTACGTATTTAGGGGACTTTCCGTTTAAAAAAATCTTCAATATACTCCTCCGCAAATTGGCTCCTCAATGATGCTCAGTGGTTCAGGACATTGTCAAGCAGTTGGTCGACTCTTCACGTGTGGAGTCTGGCTTGTTTTTAGGTCAAAGAATGTTCAATGTTATTGCCATTGCCTTTTAGGCACTTTTCCCACTCATAGAGCTGCAGATGAATGTTCGATGCCTTAATTCCTGATGGAAAAACCCAATAACACTTTGCCCGACCCGGGAATCAAACCCAGGATATCATGCTCAGCAGTCGCTTTTGCGACCAACGAAGCTGAAACCAGAACTTAACTCATTTACAAACGCTAGTTACCGGACAGTTTGCGTGATGAAGTACGTATTAATTATGTATCTACTCTACCACGCATCAGTTCATTGACAAAGCTTGAGGTTTCGCACTAGGTAGATAAACTGCGGCTGACTGCACAAGGTACTACTTACTTTTTTCCAGTTGACACGGGTTCTGGCGGGTTACCATGATCTGTTAGTGCAGGAGTGTTTTAGTATTATTATGTGGGTATGAGACGGCGCTAGACAGCTGGCTAGCGCTGTCACTTTCCCACTCTCAGAATAGTCAAAAACATTCCAGCACTAACAGATCATGGTAAACCCCTGGTTTTTTGTTACATGTCAAGTATTTTTCAGGATTTGCAAGTCAGCTCAATTTATCATTTGCAGCTCATTGAAAAAAAATAAGATGGCGGTTGATGCTTTAACTTGTTGCTATTGCCTTATTTCAAGCGAAGGAAACCATATGGAAACTTTATGCGAGAATAGTACATTTTGATACAAGTGGGAAATATTATTTTTTTATTTAGGACCCGATTAATTGTTAATTTTGTTGATAAAAGCAAATCATTTTATAAATAATAATGTTTACTTACGATATTATGTTTAAAAACACAATATAAATATTCATAAAATATTAAGCCCTTAAAAACATGCGCCTCTTATCTATTATATAAAAATCTATGTCTGTTCGTCTGTTCGAAATCTATAGACTCTTAAAGTACTGAGCCGATTTTGATGAAATTTTGCAAAGTTGTTCTACATACGCCAGGGAAGGTTAAGGTAAGGTAGATAGGTGGGTAGGATAGGTAGGTAAGAAGGGTAGGTAAGGGTAAGGTAGTAACTAGGTAGTTAGAAGGTAGGTAGCAGGTAGGTGGGTCGAGAATTAAAAATACGAGGAGGCAGTAATAGGTTAGGAAAATTGCAACGCATGCTGGGTAGAGCTAGTATCTGATAAAAAAAAGGAATTTAATAATTGTTTATAGTTATCTGTGGAAAAAAACACTAGTAGAAATAAATGAAAATAATTCACGAGTGTGAAAAACATTGCATTTTGAACTTAATCGTAGTGCGATAAAAACAAAAAGTAACGATATCCTTTTGTCATTACCGAACTCTGTGGAAGGCTTACCTTTACGAAGCACATGAAGATCGGTCCAGCAATTCACTTGGAATAAGAGGCGTCTTTTTCACCTAGTGAGTTAAGTTAATCCACAGCAGACTATTAAGGCATTTGATCCTATTACATAACATTCTGCCGATTGCCATCGAGCGATGCGTAAGTAATTTGATTTGTAACGCGTTCCCTGACTTTGATTATAATTAATACGAAGTTAATGAATGAATTAATTAATTTTATTTCGGATACGAAGAATCCGGTTTACTAATGTTTGCCATAATTTTAAATGCAATAATTTAATATACCATACTTGTATTTGCCGTAATGTCATTAGAAATAACGCTTCAGTTGCCATAATCGTGAAATTACATAAAATCATTTTCACTAATTTCATTGGTAATAATCGATCAAGTGTCATAATAATTTAAATCCATAATTTATTTGCTATATTTTTCATTTTCAATATGTCGTTTTCCATAACATTTATTCAGCATAATATTCATTTGCCCATACTAGCACAACAATGCTAGTTCAGTACAAGCGCCTGCAATTTTGATGTTATGATCATGTAAAATAATATTGTTTTTCATGAAAATAATATAGTTATATTACTTGAATTATATTGATTAATATATGATAATACGATAAAGATTTTTTTATTCACAAGGAAACCTAAAATTAAACCTCGCGCTCGGTGGCCGCTGCCGCGCGTTGTGTGGTCACAGTTCTAACCTAACCTAACCTAACCTAGCCGTTTCGATTTTGACTAACTGTTTACTGTCTAAAGATTTTTTGCTGTAATAAATCATTGATTACAGACCAAATGCCTTAATGACATTATTTATTGGACAAAACAATCAATATTTCTAAATTTATGAGAAGAGGTTTCAGGGGAACGGAAACAACGGTCTCTGATTCGAGTTAGGATGAACAGTTTATTGGTTGGTTTACACGTTCACAGTAATTACAAAGTTCGGAAAAGTTATTCGCGGACAATATGGCGCGTGGCGTACGTATCGACTTGCGCAGGGAATTATAAAAATACACGTACAAGTGTCTTGCGCGTAAGCAACGGACTGTCGACGCCAACGCCACCGCCACCGCCGTCGCCGTGCGGGAAAGAGAGAGCGATATACGTTATTCATTATAACGCAGAGGCGGGCGACCGCGGGACGCTCTTATTGGTCGACTCGTAGGACTTTGGGTTGCTATAAATTATATGAAATATTGCTCATGTCAAGTATCTATTATGTAATGTGTTACATAAAGAAACGAATGATTATAACACATGTTATTATGGAAACTTATTTTATGGCAAATAAAAGTTATGACTAGGCTAAGTTGATATGAGAAGCGTTATTAGTATAAATGGTAATAGCGCAAGTAAATATTATGAGGGGGTTCAATTATGGAAAACAATAATAGTACAAATTATTTTATGGAAAACAAGATAATACCGAAGAATCCGTAGTATTAGTAACTTAATATTAAAATCAGAATCTTTATTTGTTAAACATAGGTATTTACATAAAGGTGATAGGTTTTAGGTATTTGAGCGCTATGTTTTGCCGCGAGGGCATACAAATTTTAAATAAAATGATATTAATATAAAAAACAAAAATACTTAAAAAACTAAAAAAAAAAACAATAACGAAGAATAAACTAAAAATATTAAAAACTATCATTTATAAAATCTGGAACAGTATAATAACATTTTTCTATTAATAGAGAGGAGGGAGCTTTTTTAAATTTTGATAGGGGCAATGTTCTTATACTAGAGGGTACTTTATTATAGATTTTTGAAGCAATTCCAATCGTCGTGTCGCACAATTGATTTACATATTGAGAACGCATTGGAGTTTTTTTTACATCAGAAATTTTCGTAAAATAACTTACTATGTCGTGTTAGTACCAGGACTGTCTTGTTGATCTAGTACTCGTAGTTGCAAGGGCGACCTCATGCTCAGCAGTCCCGGGTCGGGCAAAGTGTTATTAGATTTATCCATCAAAAAAATTTCAGTAGCAGCCACGGAGTCTGGATTTGTGCCCGGTTGATGGCAATAGACTCGCCCCATTACATGGGACTTAAAAATAACTAGCGAAATGTGGTTGTACAATTAGGTACACCTCTGCCTAACCCTTCGGGGATTACAGGTGAGGTGTTATTTTAAGTATAGTACCAGTTACTCTTCGTTCTGTTTTACAAAGAGGAGGCCTGTGTCCCAACCGTGAGAAAATTGGCCTATTTAAGCATATCCTTGTGGAACACACACACCATCGTAAACTGATTTAACTTCAAACCACAACGAGAACAGCATGATAGTTGCAAATCCATCTCGCCACAAAAAGCCGATGCACTAAGCGGCTCCAGGCGAGAATATCTCACAGTGTAAATAGATCCCCAAGTGGAGTCCTTTCCAACATATTATCTCTCACGGCACATGTATTATGCATGCGAGTCGCGGACCAACTTTCAGCCAGCTAGACGTTGTAAAATGGCTTCAGTTAACACATTTTGAGCTCATTTTTAAACTTTCGTTCAAGTTACAAGTTTCAATTTTGTCTCAGGATTGAGTTTTCGCATTTTCGGGGCGTAAATTGTGTATCAATATGCAATTTTTGAGCCAAGAACTCACATCATACACGTCTGCTTAACCATTACTTTGCGTGTAGAAGGCCTACAACTCGTCAGTCGGGGCCGCTACCACTCGATGCTCATCATCTGCATAGCCTTTTCCCAACTATGTTGGAGTCGGCTTCCATTCTAACCGTATGCAACTGAATACTAGTATTTTACATGGAGCGACTGCCTATCTGACCTCCACAACCCCGTTAGTACTGGGTAATAATTTACCCCTTGGTAAGACTGGTTGTCAGACTTTTGGTCCATTGACTACCTGTAACGACTGTCAAAATCACAGCCGGGACAAATGGCTTAACGTGCTTTCCGAGGCACGGAGGAAAGTCGATATGTAATTGGTGGTCATCCATCCCTAAACCAACCCAGGCAAGCGCGGCTTAAACTGAATATTGATCCCAGCGGCTGTTGTTATTTAGCCACGAGCTCTTCCTTTTCTAGTTTTTCATCGTCTACCGCTTAACATATTCCACGAGATCGAAATAACGGTCAAACCAAACGCTATCTAAAAATAAAATGACATGAGTTTGCAGACGAAACCTCATTAAATATTTACACGAACGTCAGTAGCTAACTAAAAAATAAAGTGAGTTTTTAGTGCTTTTTCGAACTAAACATTATTTTAGTTAAAATTAACTATGTAAAATAATACTAAAATCAGTTAATAGGACAGTTTCGGTGTGACAGCCGTCCTGTTGAAAGTTTCCAGTAACGTTAGTTTAAATTGTTAGTTGATTTAGTTGTTTGGCAGAATGTGCAGTGTTGCCAACAAAAATAGACAAATTATAGAGAGACTGCACACACAGGCTAGGTCGGCTCTAAGTACGGGCATCTAGTTTAATTTATTTCTATTATATTATATCATTCTCCCTATTGTAATTTACTTGTTGATTGTATGTGTTACTAATATAGTTAAAAAAGTACCTATATTTCATGTCAATACTAACAATATGGACTCAGGTCTGCAAATAAAAGATTATTATTTTTATTATACACCTTTTGTTCAGAATAGTTACAGCACTGATGACAACATTTTGTGTCACTTGTTTGATTTAGTCTTTTTCATAATATTTTCTTTTCTCTGTATATTTTATTTTTACCGATTGTTTGTGAATGTGTCTACTCATTGTAGGCTAAGGCCGTGTAGATCTTTAGATGCTTGTTAAATTTTATCTAGTTTTAATTTTTTGTCAAGCAAACAACGACTTATTGTCGGGACTACTTCGACTTACTACGTCGTACTTAAAAGAGTAACTATGAAGTTTCTAGCCAGTTCTTCTCCATAGGAAGCGACCAACGCGAACCGTGCACCTTTTCTCCACGTTTTATACTCGTAAGTGTCCGTACAATATTTAAGTCCTACGTATGTAAGAGGGGTCTTACATATGTAGGACTTTAAATTGGGAACCTTGGGTGTAGATACCACAACTTCTGCCCAACCCTTCTCAAAATACAGGCATTATCTGTGACGTTCAAAAATCAAATTTATTTTATTTCACACAGGCTTCATCATTTGTGTTAATGACAGCAAACTAGCTGTGGCCACACTCCAAGCCCAACATTTGAGGCCCTACTGTTTGTTGTGGTGTTTAAAAGGCTTAATAAGGGCAAATGGCTGATTTGATACAGATTTTGCGGTATTATAATATTTTCCATTTTGGTCACACTCACAGGCGTTCCACACTCACAGGCGTCGATCACTAATCATCAAATAATACCTACCTTCAATATATTTCGGTATTGCTTCGTTGGGCTAGTTACACTTGACTGCTGAACATGGGGTCCTGGGTGCGATTCCCGGGTCGGGCAAAGTGTTATTGGGTTTTTCCATCAGGAATTACTCAGTAGCAGTCACGGAGTCTGGATTTGTGCCCGATTGATGGCAATTAGCTCGCTGACTATAACATTGACTTTAACATAACTGGCGAAATATGGGCGTACTATTAAGTACACCTCTGCCTAAAACTTCTGGGATTACAGGAGTTATTTTCTGTTATGTTATTTCAGTACTTACTGAAACTGGACAAAAACTCAACCGTGAAGAAAAAACCTTTGGTGTTTCACGACTTTCATCGCCACCAATGCACGTTCTTCATCAATGACCTTTCCTTGAAGTAAGAACGTGCATTGGTGGTGTTTGGTGTAATTGTCTTGGACTATTCCCAATTGAAGACAATTACAGCCCACTTTTATTAAAGCCAAGTTAAACGAAAATATGAAGAAGTCGTTATCAAAATCAAAAAAAATCAAAATCAAAGCATTTATTTCAAGTAGGCCAATTACAGGCACTTTTGAATTGTCGAAACAAAGACAGCAATAAAAAATGAAGCTACAGTCCCAGTCACAAGACATAATAACTGTGAAAGTACTGTAGTTGCCCATTCCAAAGCGTAGATCTCTATGGAGAAGAATGGGCAAGAAACTCCATGGACACTCTTTTAAATCATAATGTTTTTACAAAAAATCTTGGATACATCATTCTTGTAGAGATGGTACATTATGTGAGAACGATGTAGCAAGACGTGCACGTTAAAAGTGTCCACAGTACAAAAAAAAGGCAATTAAAAAAACAAAATAATTAGTTCAAATAAACCGTGGCAACCAAGAGATGACCAGTCACAACTGACAGCGCCCGTTCACGAACATGACGCATGGATCATGGTTAGATAATGATACCTAATTTTCGACGTATATTCTGGCGTAGGTAACCTAGGCAACAAAAATTAATCAAACCGCCTAGCTCCCAAAATCAAGTTAAACCATACATTGACAAATTACTTAAGTACCTCCCTAATTTAATGAAACTATTGAAGTACCAAAGTAATCACAATCAATAATTTATATTATGATTGATTACTAGTTCGTGAAATGTGGCTACGTCTTAATAATAATAAGACTAAGAGCCGGACTCTACCCAAGCGGAGACGAGACGAGAGGAGAGATGTGTTGTAAAACACCAATAGAATTTCGTTATTTACACTTCTCGTCTCTAGATGTATGGTGTTCTCGGTGTGCGGTGAGATATGTGCTGTGTGCGGGGTGCGGTGAGATGTGTGCTGTGTGCGGGGTGCGGTGAGATGTTTGCTGTGAGCGGCGTACGGTGAGCGGTGTGCTAAGTGCGGCGTGCGGTGAGATGTGTGCTGTGTGCGGGGTGAGGTGAGATGTTTGCTGTGAGCGGCGTACGGTGAGCGGTGTGCTGTGTGCGGCGTACGGTGAAATGTGTGTTGTGAGCGGTGTGCTCTCCGCTTTGCACATCTCCGCACAGCTTTGGTGGATACAACTACCCATCCTAGCTGGTTATATCTGGGAAGTAGAAATGGCTTCACATCTTTCTAGCCTTCATAATAGTGGTCAATAAATAATTTACCGATAAATTGAGTAGTGTACTGCCGTATGAGAACTGAATATTGTCAGTCCTGTTGTTAAGAGCAACAGAAAGGAATAAAGTGGTGTACAAAGGAATTCTAACCCTTATTCACTGACGTCAAGTAGGTTTCTGTATTTAGGTTTTAGTGCCTATTTTCGCTCACGAACCCTTTTACGGTGACCTTCAGATACTAAGACCAGGTTTTATATTTTTATATTATAGCCAGTATTATATTATTACCTTTTAAAAGCCTTATTTACAACAACAGTTTTTGTCCTGGCATTGATTGACAGAAATGAGAATAAACCTACCAAATCACTAAACTTAAAATATGATAAGGAATTAATCTAATTCAGACTAGCCTTTTCCCAACCATGTTGGGGTCAGCTCCCAGTATTTTACATGACGTAACGACTTCCTATTTGAGCTGAGTGCACAGCCTTCTAATAGGCCTTCAGAAATAATATATAAAGTGGTACACCGACGCTAAAAAACGCTAAAACCACATATTCGGTACGTCATTCTGAATCCCACATTACCCACATAAAAATATTGTGTCAGTTTTCAAAAAATAAAAACAGCGGTTTCCTACAAAACTGCATGCACTTCATGGTCAAAATGTATGCAACATATGTTTTTTTTTTAATGATGCTGATCTTCTTCTTCTTTGCGTGTCGATGAACTCAAATAATACACGACCAGTATGTAGCCACCTGCACAGCTCTTTCGTTAGCTTTGTTTAAATCCTGGAAGGTGCAGGTGGCTGTGCAGGTGGGGCATATCCTGCTGAGGGGCTCCACACTGGTATTGTACTTGGGACGGGTCGATGATACCCCATTTGGCCAGATTATTTCTACATCGGCCAACCTGGGCCGCCAACGGTTAAGAGATTTCCAGATTGGCCACTGCAGTTCCTCTCCTGGTGGGAGGTGTTCTGCTGGATTGATGAAGTGGGGAGAGGTTTGATATCTGTTCCTCCACAATTCACATCTCTCATCTGATCTGTCACTGTCTTCTGAGGGAATCGTATGTCTCACGAAGCTTTTACGGCTTTCTGAGCATGAAGCTGCTGATGATATACTCATGGTAACCGTTTCAGCGTCGGTGTCCCTTCTACCCTGTGTAGGTAGTGTATACCTACCGTAGTAAAACCTAGACTATTGGAACCCACGTTTCGCAATAGGGAGAAGTGGTTGTCTGAGTACGTATCTACGTGAGTTTTGTTCTGAAACGCATTCACGATACACGCAAACATTCGGTAAGGAAAACGCTTACAAAAAAGGTCGGTAGTTCCGCGGTCACGTATGGAGTAGGTCCCATTTGCTGACGTCACCGTATTGCAGCTTTATCTGAAAACGTGCCTAGAATCTCGGCCTAGCCACACACGTTGACTGCTCTTTCCATTCTGCCGGCAAATGATAGCGGCTTTTTGTAGTAATAGGACTTTTGTTAGTTTGATTTTGTGTTCGGCTGATTTGGTTAACGTGAAGTTGGTTCTTCAGTGAGTTTGTAAAATGAATCGCGAAGGTTTTGCTAATAAGTTAGGAAATTATGAGATGACTCTACAGGTTCACATTAAATTAGCCAGCAAAACTTGACAAACGAAATGGGTATCAATATCTTAATATCTGATTTTGTTTTGGTTTCTTCTCAGAGTAGTCCAATAAGAAACTCGGGCACATCCAATTTTAAAACATAAATAATTATGATGTGTAAAAAAATTGAAATAAAAATCATGTACGTGTAATTTTTGCTGTATCATTTTTAGTTTTCGATAACCTTCAAGTCAACTGGTTTTGCTAGGTAATTAATTTGACACTCTAGAATCTGATTTTGATCCCGAAACCTGGTGACAATAACCTTGGCCCCTTGTTTTATATGCATTTCTCTCAGCTGTAATATTTTCAATCCCAGAGTTGACCTGTAACCCTTAACACTAGAAGCCTCTTATCTGATCCATTACAAACACTCGCCGACATTTCATCTAATCCATTACAAACACTCGCCGACATTTCAAAAAACGCGACGGTATCTCATAAGTTTCCGCAGTAACCGTAGCGCAGCTCGTAGGTTAGATTTTATCATAAGCGTTTTCTAACGATGCTTATTCTAGCATTTAGCTACTATTTTTACTTACATTAATAAAAGTATATAATAATAGGTATATTTTTGGGCGCTTTTGCTTAAAACTTTTGCAGGACATAGATTTGTCTAACACAGGAAAGTACACATTCAGGTCATGTTACAAGTCAGCTCCTAATCTACAAAGTCCACATCATCTGCCCTTTCCCAACTATGTTGGCGTCAGCTACCAGTCTAATGGATGCAGCTGCCTATCTGACTTTTACAACCCAGTTACTGATTAGCACCATACTCCTTGATAATACTTGTTCGGCCTCTAACTACCCGTAATGTCTGCCAAAGATCTACAGATGACAGCCGAGACCAAGAACTTAGCGTGCTTCCCGAGGCACGGTCACCCATCTACGGACCAACTTCGGAATGCACTGCTTAACCTTAAAAATGGGCCTGTGCGGCTGTTATGATTTAGCCACGAGCCCTTCAATAGAATCCTAACCCTAGTGCAATTATTTCACTCGCTGATTCAGTAAAGCAACACGGATGGTTCTGGAACAATCTAGTCGGGCGGACGTTAGTAACAACTAATCTCCGGGTAACACCGTGAGTGATGTTGTTGGGCGTCTGATTGCTACATCGTCAATTGTGTTTAATGTCGGCAGGAGGCAGGGCTGTCATTTCTATAATCAACTAGCGGATTCCCAGCGTGTGGTATTACGCTATAGTGCCTAATGCATTGTTTTAGTGGTCTAAAACCATCTTCGCATTATTGCCTTTCTAATGAAACCAGTTTGAGGCACATCGGTTAGATGGTTTCAAAGTTTATAACGGACATAGTTAGAAAAAAAATAGTGTTTCATGTAATATATAGATTACTAGCGACCCGCCCCGGCTTTGCACGGGTGTAATGTAGATACTAATGTTTTCTCTACTATAATATGCATGTATTATACATATAAACCTTCCTCTTGAATCCCTCTATCTATTAGAAAAACCGCATCAAAATCCGTTGCGTAATTTTAAAGATCTAAGCATACATAGAGACAGACAGCGGGAAGCGACTTTGTTTTATACTATGTAGTGTCTAGTCTATGTATGATAGTGATGATTTCTTTTTTCATCACAAATATTTTTGTAGAGTGGAAGTTCTTCATCTAATAAACTTGCTCAACATTTGTGAGAGAACTGGTGCACGAAATATGCATAAAATATCTTTAGGTTACGAAAGAAAAAAAATATATTTGAAAAAAAAAATTAAAGAAAGGAAAGAATAGTATTGATATAAGTGGGGATAATTTGTTATTGCGGCCGAGGCGAAATACACACGAGAGCCGCAGGCGAGGGTGTTATGGAGCCGAGAACTGCAGTAACAAATGCCCACGTGTATCAAACGACGTTTTTCAATACACTTTTAGTTTTTAGTCCAAATTTGTTCAAAGTCCAAATTGAGTCAATGAAATAGAAAAAAAAATGAAAGCAAATATAAAATAAAATTTAAAACTAACCAAGAAATATTGTGTGACTCACGGCTGCGCCAAATATGCCCAGTAACCTAAGTGGGTGTTGAACCTAAGCGTAGTGTGATGTGTATTGAAAAATATTTTACATAAAACTGCGCCAGTAGGTACAGACGCCAGCACTTCAAGCTACCCGAAACTGTCAAATTTTCCCAATCAACCTTGAGCCTAATTCTTTATTAACAATAAAGTTGAAAATCTATTAATGAAATTTGACAGATCGTTGTAGCTTGATCTGCTGGCGTCTGTACGTAGGCTGCAAATATGACAAAAACTTCCCGGTTTTAACTATTCCTTTAAAACTCATAATAAATCAAATACTCGTAGAGTCTATCTTCCCAACACGAGACAAAACGTCTTTTTAAAAAATCAAGATATTTTTCTCACTCAAAAATACAACCACGAACGCGTGCCAACCCTACTCAGGGCATGTAACATTTTATCGCAAGCAGCCTTATGAGGCGGCCGTCATGCGAAAATTTACGGCCATGTCTTACTACCTTTTTATTTCGCGCCAAAATAAGTGCTTTATTGTACCTACCTACCTATCCTCTTGTTGAGAACAATGCGTGAACATGATAGTGTATTGTGTTCAGTCTTTTGTTTTAATAGAACAAATGAATGACGGCTTTGAACGTTCTCTTGTTAACTGTTCCGTTCAGGCGTTCGAACATATTTTTTTATGAAGTATTTTTTTCAAAATCAATATCTAAATATCTTTATTGTGGGCATATTATGTTAGTTACAGGTCTTAACAAATAATTAAAGTTCCAATATGTCTTGCCTAATAGGCATACAATAGTTATGTACTGGCATTACATTTCAAATTAATTTACCTACATGTCAAATTTAGTTATTATAGATGTCAAAATACAGTAAAACTAATACATTCAATCAATAATTCAAGAAATCTTGGACCGTGTACGTAATATGCTTTATCAATTAAAAAGTTTCGTAATTTATTTTTAAATACTAGAAGTTCCTTAGTGTTCAGAATGTCACTAGGCATTTTCTTAATTGTTGTTATGCTGCAATACAAGGCGTGTACAGACCCTTCACGAAGCCGACAACCAAGGATTCTGTACTTCAAATTAAGTAACTCTACGCAAAAATAATTGCTGGAAAACGATTTTTTTGGGTGAACAACCACGTTTTACGGTACGACCCAACGTATTAAAACATTTAAAACATTGAGCTGATGGATGCATTTAATTGTACGGGGCCGTGGAGGTATTTAAAGTAAAGTTATAAAATTAAAAGCATTAATTAGAAAAAAAAAAAACTTGTGAAAAAGTTGGAACTTTGACCCCAATATCTCCGTAACTACAAGGTTCCCAGGTATAAGAAGGTGCCCAGAACAAAAAAAAATCGCAATGATGGGAAGAATAAGTGCCTCCGTTTAGGGTATTCTTACATCCATAATCACAAAACATCACAAATTTTTACATAGTTACAATTTACAATGTTGGGAGGTGCACGATCCACCGCGCACCGGACCTTATTTCCTTTAATTAAAACTGTTTGTACTCGTCGTAGAACAATATTCTGTACTTCATTGTGAACTGCAATATTAAATTATGCCGTTTCTACTACAGAAAGGCTTCCGCATGAGTGAAAGAGAGTTTTATTAACTTTTAACTCATCAGTATTTGTTTTTGGTTTCAGCTTTGACAGCCTTAGAGCGAGAATTCGTTCGGTACACTTGTAAATCATTTTGAAGCCCGATTGTAGGATAAAAATGGAAAATTTATGGATGGAATAAGCGGAAGATAATATGGCTAAAAGTAGGCGTTACTCGTGAGATCTAATAGAGAAGAGTATGGAAGAAGAAGACATGCTGCGCCGACCCCGTATACATTGGGAAATGGAAAGAAAGAAGAAAGAAAAAACGTTTATTGACACACGCCACAAGTACACAATACAAAATATAAAAAAGCAAATATAAAATAAAATTTAAAACTAACCAAGAAATATTGTGTGACTCACGGCTGCGTCAAATAGGCCAGAAGCATGATAATGATGGAACTTTTACCATAGTGAATCAATGGTACAAGTTCATGTCACAGTGTCGCTTACACCGTGTACCATCATCGTGTACATAGCGAACGGACATTGGGAATATTGTCATACAAAAATGATCTCGAACATTTTCAATGTTGGCGCACGAATTTTTTATTTACTATCTAAATATAATGCCTACCTACTCTATTTCTAGGTTTTAATACCCGAAAAGTATTTATTTATTTATTCACAAAATCCACAGCTCTTAAACTCGTATCTACATATAAAACGAATTAGAGTTACTTGTGGTGGTGGTGTGAATTTGGTAGTTCATCTGTCTGACTGTTACACCTACTTATTTCAGACTATTGAGTTTTAATCTATACCAATACCTGTACATGGAGAGACAGACGACACTAGGGATTCTGTAAGGGTTCCGTCTTCTCGTTCGGAGATATTGGACCCTAAAATTTTTATCAGTATTTAAACTCCACGGGCTAGCTGAATGACATCCCTTAAACAACTTCTTCAAATTTAAACATTTAATCCATTCTAATCACCGTTAACCTCAACACTGGTTTGCGAACTTAAAACTTGAAAGTCATTTATATCAAAGAGAGCGAAACCACCGTAAAGTTTCGACTTGAACCAATCTCTAACAGCTTTGTCTTGCAGTCTGCAACTTTTAACTAAGTATTGAAGTTTGAAAAGACTTAATAATCCGATAATATTTTGAGGGTATAGTCATTATATTGGATCAAAGGAAACCTTCATAAGTGTGGCAAATATTGATATAGTACAAATTTGATATAAGTGGGGAAAGTTTGTTATTGCGGCCGAGGTGAAATACACACACGAGCCGCAGGCGAGGGTGTTATAGAGCCGAGAACTGCAGTAACAAATGCCCACGTGTATCAAACGACGTTTTTCAATACACTTTTAGTTTTTTGGTTTTAATTTTTGGTCCAAATTTGTTCAAAGTCCAAATTGATTCAACGGAATAGAAAAAAATGAAAAATAAAAATGACTGGGGGCGAGCCGCCTCGCCACGTGTGGAATTTTTATTTCCGCACTATACTGCGGGAATATAAAAAACCGCGAGGGTGAAATCCATAGCATGTTAAACCTAATCGTAGTGCGATAAGAGCCAGTTTTCGACGAAGTGTATTGAAAAATAATCTTAATTCTGTCGGCCTAGAACAGAGCCACCAATTAGGCGCCTTCAGTAGCGTCTATCAGTTCCTATAGTTAAAAATCAACAGGACACGCAGAATACGATATTAAGTGCCCCATCGTTTGTGGAACAGCAACGCACCTGGGCAGATTTTTCTTGCTGCATCCAACGATGGTTCCAGGTTAGCCATGGCACCACATGGCGAATTCAGTCTTTCAAATTTTCACCATACAGCTGCCTAGCCTTTTCCCAATTATGATAGGGTTGGCCTCCAGTCTAATCGAATGCAGCTGGTACTACACATGGAGCGACTATTTACCGGACCTACACAAACCCAGTAATGTCATATGAATGTGGACGAGACGATATAGAGTATGACAGGATCGTAGATCATTCTGCCTTACTACATGGTGGGAACGAGGCGTGAGTTTATGTATATATGTAAGCAGCAAGGTAATGTACAAATATGTTTTCAAATATGATGGTATCCTTACTTATTATCTGTACCTTTAACCGATGAAGGAACACACCATAAGAAACGCTATATACGGAGATAATATCTAAAAGTGCCTATAAATGTCCCAGTTTTGCTCTTGAATATATTCCGCTATATTTTATGGCGGCGATATCAGTTTCATAGTATGTTACTTGAATGGATGCCAAGAATTCTTAAATATTATGTTACCTATTGCTACAAAAATATTTAAGTATTGTTATGAGCTGGGTGTGGGGGTAAATTGAAACACTACCTATTAAACACTGAATATATTACTGAACACAAAACACAATTACAATTTCATCACTGATCACTATATATTTAGATTTCGCATTTGTAGTTCACATCGATTCGCTTCGTTGTGTAGCCAAAATCAGACTTACTGTATAATTATGTGTGAGTGACACACACATAATTATACCATACCAAGACAGACGACTCCAATAACAGAATAAAATATGTTTTATTTAAGTAATTTATTAATATCAGCGTCAGCATGCGCTGATGCAGTAAAACCTGCATCAGCAACAACCCTAGTTGTATTGCTGTTAATAAATGTCTTAATAATTAAGACATTTATTGTTGCTGATGCTGATGTTGTACTGTGTACGTAATATGCTTTATCAATTAAAAAGTTTCGTAATTTATTTTTAAATACTAGAAGTTCCTTAGTGTTCTGAATGCCACTAGGCATTTTCTTAACTGTTGTTATGCTGCAATACAAGGTGTGTACAGACCCTTCACGAAGCCGACAACCAAGGATTCTGTACTTCAAATTAAGTAACTCTACGCCAAAATAATTGCTGGAAAACGATTTTTTTGGGTGAACAGCCACGTTTTACGGTACGACCCAACGTATTAAAACATTTAAAACATTGAGCTGATGGATGCATTTAATTGTACGGGGCCGTGAAGGTATTTAAAGTAAAGTTATAACATTAAAAGCATTAATTAGAAAAAAAAAAAAACTTGTGAAAAAGTTGGAACTTTGGCCCCCAATATCTCCGTAACTACAAGGTTCCCAGGTATAAGAAGGTGCCCAGAACAAAAAAAAAAACGCAATGATGGGAAGAATAAGTGCCTCCGTTTAGGGTATTCTTACATCCATAATCACAAAACATCACAAATTTTTACATAGTTACAATTTACAATGTTGGGAGGTGCACGATCCACCGCGCACCGGACCTTATTTCCTTTAATTAAAACTGTTTGTACTCGTCGTAGAACAATATTCTGTACTTCATTGTGAACTGCAATATGAAATTATGCCGTTTCTACTATAGAAAGGCTTCCGCATGAGTGAAAGAGAGTTTTATTAACTTTTAACTCATCAGTATTTTTTTGGTTTCAGCTTTGACAGCCTTAGAGCGAGAATTCGTTCGGTACACTTGTAAATCATTTTGAAGCTCGATTGTAGGATAAAAATGGAAAAACAATGGACTATGACGTGGAAGATAATATGGCTAAAAGTAGGCGTGACTCCTGAGATCTAATAGAGAAGAGTATGGAAGAAGAAGATATGCTGCGCCGACCCCGTATACATTGGGAAATGGCAGGAGAATGAAAATGATGGAACTTTTACCATTGTGAATCAATGGTACAAGTTCATGTCACAGTGTCCCTTACACCATGTACCATCATCGTGTACATAGCGAACGGACATTGGGAATATTGTCATACAAAAATGATCTCGAACATTTTCAATTTTGACGCACGAATTTTTTATTTACTAAATATAATACCTACCTACTCTATTTCTAGGTTTTAGTACCCGAAAAGTATTTATTTATTTATTCACAAAATCCACAGCTCTTAAACTCGTATCTACATATAAAACGAACTAGAGTTACTTGAGGTGGTGGTGTGAATTTGTTAGTTCATCTGTCTGTCTGTTATACCTACTTATTTCAGACTATTGAGTTTTAATCTATACCAATACCTGTACATGGAGAGACATACGACACAAGGGATTCTGTAAGGGTTCCGTCTTCTCGTTCAGAGATATTGGACCCTAAAAATTTTATCAGTATTTAAACTCCACGGGCTAGCTGAATGACATCCCTTAAACCACTTCGTCAAATTCAAACATTTAATCCATTGTAATCACCGTTAACCTCAACACAGGGTTTGCGAACTTAAAACTTGAAAGTCATTTATATCAAAGAGAGCGAAACCACCGTAAAGTTTCGACTTGAACCAATCTCTAACAGCTTTGTCTTGCAGTCTGCAACTTTTAACTAAGTATTGAAGTTTGAAGAGACTTAAATAATCCAAAAATATTTTGAGGGTAGGTATAGTCATTATATTGGATCAAAGGAAACCTTCATAAGTGTAGCAAATATTGATATAGTACATTTTGATATAAGTGGGGAAAGTTTGTTTGTTTCGTTGCCCACGTGTATCAAACGACGTTTTTCAATACACTTTTAGTTTTTTGGTTTTAGTTTTTAGTCCTAAGTTCAAAGTCCAAATTGATTCTATGGAATAGAAAAAAAAAATTAAAAAAATGACTGGGGGCGAGCCACCTGGCTGTTGAATTTTTATTTCCGCACTATAGTGCGGGAATATAAGAAGGAAACCACGAGGGTGAAATCCATAGCATGTTGAACCTAATCGTGGTGCGATAAGAGCCAGTTTTCGAAGAAGTGTATTGAAAAATAATCGGCCTAGAACAGCGCCACCAATTAGGCGCCTTTAGTAGCGTCTATCAGTTCCTATAGTGAAAAAAAAACCGACTTCCAAAAAAAATCACTAAAAAAGTGGAAAATAACTACTTTCGGAAGTCGGTGACTATTGTTTGTTTCATTGACTTTTTTGCCACCGACTTCCGAAAGTAGTTATTTTCCACTTTTTTAGTGTTTTTTTTGGAAGTCGGTTTTTTTTTGCAAAAAAGTTGTTATTTTACCCTTTTTAGTTATCGTATCACACACAAATCCTTGTCAAGTATCAATTTCGCAATTTCTTTTACTTGGATGACTTTTTTCCAGCTATTTTGATTTCAAAACCAAACTGCTGAACCGATTTTGATGAAATTTCTATGGAACCAATCGGGAAGTCGATCCATTCAAACAAAAGAAGAATTTTTCAAATCGGTTCATAAATGACGGAGATATGAGATAACAAACACAAAAAAAAAACACAACCGAATTGAGAACCTCCTCCTTTTTTTGAAGTCGTTTAAAAACAACAGGACACGCAAGACACGATATTAAGTGCCCCCTCGTTTGTGGAACAGCACCGCATCTGAGCAGATTTTTCTTGCTGCATCCAACTATGGTTCTAGGTTAGCCATGGCACTTCATGGCGAATTCAGTATTTCAAACTTTCACCATACAGCTGCCTAGCCTTTTCCCAATTATGATAGGGTTGGCCTCCAGTCTAATCGAATGCAGCTGGTACTACACATGGAGCGACTATTTATCTGACCTTCACAAACCCAGTAATGTCGTATGAATGTGGACGAGACGATAAAGAGTATGACAGGATCGTAGATCGTTCTGCCTAACTCCATGGGAACGAAGCGTGAGTTTATGTATGTATGTAAGCAGCAAGTTACAAATATGTTTTCAAATATGATGGTATCCTTACTTTTTGCCTGTACCTTTAACCGATGAAGGAACACACCATAAGAAACGCTATATACGAAGATAATATCTAAAAGTGCCTATAAATGTCCCAGTTTTGCTCTTGAATATATTCCGCTATATTTTATGGCGGCGATATCAGTTTCATAGTATGTTACTTGAATGGATGCCAAGAATTCTTAAATATTATGTTACCTATTGCTACAAAAATATTTAAGTATTGTTATGAGCTGGGTATGGGGGTAAATTGAAACACTACCGATTAAACACTAAATATTTTATTGAACACAAAACACAATCACAATTTCACCACTGATCACTATTTGTTTAGATTTCGCATTTGTAGTTCACATCGATTCGCTTCGTTGTGTAGCCAAAATCAGACTTACTGTATAATTATGTGTGAGTGACACACACATAATTATACCATACCAAGACAGACGACTCCAATAACAGAATAAAATATGTTTTATTTAAGTAATTTATTAATATCAGCGTCAGCATGCGCTGATGCAGTAAAAACCTGCATCAGCAACAACCCTAGTTGTATTGCTGTTAATAAATGTCTTAATAATTAAGACATTTATTGTTGCTGATATTAATAAATTACTTAAATAAAACATATTTTACTCTATAATTCTTAGTAAAGCAGTTAGCAGCTGCCATGGATTATTGTATTTTTGAATTGTTGATTTTATCTTTTTACTCTGGACGCTCTTACTCGCACGTCTTTCTACATCGTTCTCACAGGTATGTATGTATAATCTCGACATGAATGATGTAACCAAGATTTTGTAAAAACATATTGATTTAAAAGAGTGTCCATGGAGTTTCTTGCCCATTCTTCTCCATAGGATCTACGCTTTCGAATGGGCAACTACAGTACTTTCACACGTTATTATGCCCTGTGACAGGGACTGTAGCTTAGTTTATTTTTTGTTTTGACATTCAAAAGTGCCTGTAATGGTCTAATTGAAATAAATTCTTTGAGTTTGAGTTTAAATGTGATAAAATGTTGAATAAAAGACGTCACGCAATAACTCACTAGCGGCCAACCAATTTATGTTGACTAAACAAACGGCTTATGGTAACAGTGAGCTTTTTTGTATAACTGTCCATGATTGGTTAAAACTTCACGTGACTCGTGGTAATTCCCGCCTTCAACGTACACATTACGACTTGAATGTCAGCATTAAAAATCAGCATTGATTGTTGCTGATGCTGATTTATAAAATTATGCTGATAATCCGCGAATGCTGATGCTGATATTCGCAACAACCCTGATTACAACATAGTAAAAACACCACTAGTCACGTACAAAATGATCTATGTTTAAGTACCTACCTATAAACTTAAGACTAAAAATTATGGATAAAATATTTACCAGTAATCTCGATTGAAATGTTCAAATATGGAACAGTTCCAAACTCTACATATATAATTAATTACTATCGAAGCCTTAAATTCTTAACTGTATTCTTAATTTATCGCATAAACTTTTGTTCAAAACTTTCGAATTATCTACGTCCCAGCCAGAGTAACGAAAGTCTATAATGTAAGTAAAAATAGCAGGCTTATTTAATCCAACTTGACACCTGGGGGGTTGCCATGACGTTTTAAAGAATTATTTTATTCATGTCACTCCAGTGTGGGAAAGAGATAGAGCTATAAAGGAGGTCTAGCGCCATCTCTTTCTCACTCTGAAATAAGATTAAAACAATAATGCTTTAAGACGTCGTGGTAGGCTAGCTGAATCGCTTTCCATTCGATTCTTTACTAGTGTAAGCAGCGACTGATCAAGAGTTCTGACCGCCCTAGGCTAATTATGAGGATGCCCCCGGCAGGTGTGTTACGGACGGCCTAAAAAGTAGTAAGTGAGTAGAGTAGTAGTGTGAAAATTTTAACATGGTTATTGCGAGGCGGATTAAACAAAACTCGCACTAGGCACTCTGTTGCCAGCTCACCCACTCGCTCGACCACCGACCGATTCGAGTAACAAGTCAGTGTTTGTAATACGCGCGCTTTTTAAAATTTCAAAATTTATTGTTAAAATCAGGGACTCTCAAGCGCATTTAGTTTTAGTGTTTTGCCTCGGTCTAGTTGAAATATGTAGGGTAGATGCAATGATGCTAGATTAGTGCATGCGAAGACACGATTTCAGCGCGCCCCTCCCGATCCTCGCGCCCTAGGCTGCAGCCTAATTAGCCTAAGGGTTAATCAGGCCCTGAGTGTAAGTACACTATAATGGAAGAGATTCTTCTGAAAAGATTAGAGGGTAAGAATTCTTAAGAACTGTTTCACATCAGTTGCAATGAGCTTTATTTGGAAACATAGTTACCTGTATTTGGCACGACTTCTGCCGCATTCAAGGGGTTAAACTAGACTCTGGTGATCTACGTTTTAAAAGCAGTATTGTTTTATTCTTAGCTCCGTCTCTTTCCTACACTAGTGACATTAAACTTTTGAACGCCAGGCCAGAGCATAAACACTCGTGCATGCCCTCCACGCCAAGCCACAATTTCACTGCATACAAAAAAAAATACCTACAAAAAGAATACGGTTGCCAAAACTATAGCGATAAACAATATTATTAAAGACACAAGACAAGCTAAATATTTAAGTTATACAAATAAAAACACTAAATTAGTAATTTAATCGTTTATTTCGTGTTATAGTGCATAGCATTTTTGTCACATATTTGTGTCGTTGGCGTACAGGGCACGCGCTTGCTTGTCGCGTATATGAGACAATGGCGTTCAAATTCAAAGTAAAACAATACTGCTAAAAGACGTCAAGGTAACTTCCCTGGTCCTTTGTCCCTACGTGTACATTTCACAACAATACTGTTCGATGAAGGTGTCAGGAGTACTGGTGATGGTGTAAAGAGTATTCTATCTATCTTTGTTGAAAAGGTTATTCAGGATCTGAATATAGCTGAGGCTTAGTGAGGAGATGACGTTCCTGAATGAGATGATTGTTCCTTTCGTTGAGTTGGTTGTTCTTGTCGTGAAGATGATGGTTGATGTTCTTCTCTATTTCGCTGTCTATTTTCTCTTAGCTGTTGAATTGACGGCAAAGATAGGCCTTGCTTGAGCTCAGGCACATACAAATTGATAGATGTAAAAGCTTTCCTCAGTCCTTCACTCTTCTCCATGTATACAGCATTCAAATGGCTTTTCGCATCTAAAATAGAGTTGTAAATATCTTCTAAGTGTTTTATATCTTCTGCACTATCCTTCTTAGTTCCGTTTCCAGGGTTTTTCGGTGCTAGATTACGTACAAGATCTCCAAGGGCTGACATTTCTGCATTCAAAGAAGACTGAGCTCCATCCGTATTCGTTTTAGGTTCTTCATGCTGTTCTAGCTGATTTGCAGAAGATATTTGACCTGTGTCAGTGTCGCGCAATGAACTCTTTGATCTTTCTGGGGTTTTACTAGACTGTAAAGACGGGTCATGTTTTTTAGTTGCATTTGTTGGGTATGGCATATTTTTAAGTACAGATTCTAGTATACTTGTTTCAGCTGGACGTAATGTTTCAGGTTCATCGTCATTTTCACTGTAACTATCATTGTCATCAGTAGAACTTAGTATTTTTAATGTATCATGTGATTCTTCTGTTACAGCTTTGCTGAACAGTTTATCTATTTTATCGAATTTTCCAGCATTAATCAACGTTTCAAGAGTTTCTGTATGAACTTCTTTTTGTAACGCCAACAACGTTTTAGGAGAAACTTTTTGTTTATTAGAAAGTAACTGACCACTCTGTATTAATATTTTGAGATTATTTTCGGAACGTATTGCTGATTCACGTTTTTTCTTTGGGAGAATATCCTCAACCTTTTCATTTTTATCAGATGATCTACGTTTGTATGATGTTGATGGAGTTCCAATTAATTCTGGAAAAAAAGCTGGTTTGGGGATTATTATTATTAAATATTACACCTGTATTCCCAAAGGGTTAGGCAGAGGTGCACCTAGGGCCACATTTTGCCAGCTATGTTTAAGTTCCACGCACAAATCCAAACTCCGTGGCTGCTACTGAAGAATTCCTGAAGGGAAAACGTTTTCTCAACCTGGGAATCGAGCCCAGAATCCTAAAGAGACACGAGGCAGTTAAATAAATACAAGAATATTGTGCTGCAGTTCAAATGTAAAAATATAAATTATAATTATTTAGTACCTGCGTTGTTCCGCCTGTTGTTCGGCGGTTCATCAGAGGTAGTGGATAAGTTCATTTTAACTTTTTCTGTCATAAAATCAAGTACTTTGCGTGCTTTTTCATAAGAATCTGTAAAGATAAATAGTTCTTGACTACTAAAACTTGTTAAATAGTACGTAGTGTACAGGAAAACTGGTTAAACGAGTAACATATTTGAATACTTATTCGATGGTCATGTTAAAAATATTTTGTGGCACGTGTGCTATAGTTTCTTTACCACAAAAATCAAACAGTCATTTATTTGAGGATATGGCACATGAGGTGAAATTTTAATAAGTTCTTTTTATCATATCGTACCATATTTTGAACACCAAACATTACGCATTGTTCATCAAATAATTTAGTACAGCAGGAAACTGGTGCTCTGAGATAGTGACGCGGGGTCGTGGCAGGCCACGAAGGAGATGGCGGGACTGACTAGACAGGTTCCATCAGAACTAGAAGGAGGACGCGCGCGTTCGCGAGAAATGGAAAGAGTGGAGGGAGGCGTTTGCCCAGGAGTAGGACAGAACAGGCTAGCAAAAAAAAAGGTGACTATTAAAAGGTAATTGTTATTTATATCCTAGGGCCAGCGATGACCGATGCAAGCGGTGCTGGGACCGGTGTAGCCGAGAGAAAAACACAATTTTCAGCAAAAGAAGTTGTCGTGGCAATTGAAAGGATGAAGGGGGTTAAGTCTCCAGGGTATGACAGTCTCAGCATCGAGCATTTCAGGCATGCAGGTGTACATCTTCTGCATGTACTGGCTATGTTTTTTACACTGTGTATCGGTCACTCTTACTTACCGGAATCGCTGATGAAAACCTTGGTTGTGCCCATTCTTAAAAACAGGACAGGGGATGTGTCAGATAGGACAAATTATCGGCCCATCTCACATGCTACAACAACAGCTAAGATACTTGACAGTTCGCTGAAACAGTCTCGGTGATTACTTACCTATAAATGACGCACAATTCGGTTTCAGGTCGGGACTATCCACTGAGAGTGATATTTTGTGCCTTAAGCATACTGTGCATTGGATATTACACGGTGAGAAAGACACTGATATATGCCTGTTTCCTCGATTTGTCAAAAGCATTTGACACAGTGGCCTATGACATACTGTTACGAATGCTAGAGGAAATGGGTATGCCAACGGAATGTGACAGCATTCTTAAATTCTGGTATAAAAACCAAACTAACCAGGTGAAATGGGTGGGGTTACACTATCTGACGAATATAAGTTGGAATGCGGTGTGAGGCAGGGCGGCCTAATATCTACCGGTCTCTTCAGCCTCTATGTGAACTAGTTGATAGGGAGCTCAGCAGGACAAATGTCGGCTGCTACATTGACGGAACATATGTCAACAACATAAGCTATGCTGATGATATGGTTTTACTGGCCCCTCGTTCAACGCCTTGAGGACATTTATTAAAATTTGTGAACTATTACGTATCCGTATCCGAGCATGGTCTCAGGTACAACTCACAGAAAAGTGAGGTACTGAATTTTAGGGCAGGAAAACAGAGACCTAGTACAGTGCCTCTGATCATGGTCGATGGAGCGGAATTGAAAATTGTGCAGAATTTTAAATATCTGGGTCATCTGGTCACGGAGGACTTAAAGGATGATCCAGAAAGAGAACGCAGGGCGTTGGCGGTAAGGAGCAATATGCTGGCCCGTAGGATCGCTCGATGTACTAAAGAAATTAAGATAACACAACATTATTCGAAAGACTGCGCGGTGGCACCAACAGCATTTTGCTAATGATTGCATCCCGCCATGACACAGGCTCACCGGGTAGAAATGGTTACGGGAAGATTGTAACTGTTAAAATTGTTGTGTTGTGATGGTTAATATACTAAGTACTTACTAACATAGATCTTAAGAAAACTTTTACTAACACTTATATAGATTTTGTCCGAAATAAATGGATGATAATTACATTAAATCTTTTTTTTTATTCATTTAAATAATCATTGACGGTATAAGAGGCTTTATAAATTATATATATATATGCGTTTATTAGTTTATTTATATTTGGAAAAAAAATATCCCTCGTTTAACCAGTCGTACTAGGGAAAACATCCTGAGGAAAATTATCAGTAAGTACCTGTTACAAACATTATCAATGCACAATAAAACGGCCATGTTGGATTTAATGGCTCTTTATTTTTAACTTGCAATTTAGTTTCAAAGCTCTCTTCTTCAGGATAACGAATTATTAAATAGTTGTGTCGAAGAGCGTTTTCTGCCCACAGTACAGGTATGCATTTAAAGCCAATATAGTTTTCATTTATGGGGTCTGAAACTTCCACAACTAAATAATCTGTCACCTCAAATTTCAAGTTTTTCATTGTCTGTAAAAGAAGTTTAACCTTAATAAACATAACATCACGCCTGTAACTTCCGTAGGGTTACGCAGAGGTGTACCTAATAAGAGCACATCCACATTTCACCAGTTATGTTTGAGTCCCATGTAATAGGGAGCTAGCTTATTGACATCAACCGGGCACAAATCTAGGCGCCGCACATAGGGGTATTTTGCTGATCTAGCCGGTCATAAATCAGTTTATAAGAAGTTGCCGCAGGTAAAAAAAAACTGGTTCTTGTAGTTCTCGAATGGCTAGAGAACAATAGACAACCCATCCCGGTCTCTTATCGGACGCGCCCGCGCGCTTGTTTTGTCGGAAGTTAGTCGTCGCTTGAAATGCACGTATCTTACGCGTTTCCTAAGTGTGACAGTATCTGACAAAAAGTTAAATATTTTCGTGACTACTGATTTCTTTCATAATTTTGTTATGGATATGGATCAAGGAGGTAAGTACGCATATTATCATTGAATGATGCTGTATTTTTTTTGATAGGATATTGTTATTTGACGTTTGAAAGTATAGTTTAAAATTTTTAAATTTCCAACCCAATTTTAAGTTTGAAAAGGGGTTTTGTTGTATTTCCGGTTTCGTCCCGGTTAATATGTTAATTGGTAATGACAGGTTATAGTTTATATTAAATTATTATGACCTAATTAGCCGCCCATAGCCGCCCCCTTTTTTGCAAGAGGTCACAGACCAACACAGTGAAAAAAATAGAATTTTTTTATTTGGAATTTATACTATGTTAACTTGGTTTCAGGCTCGCCTGGTCACTCAGGTGGTAGAGTTGTGACCCGTAGATCACTTTTTGATAAAATGAAAAATCAAAATTTGCCTAATTTTGCAGAAAAATTAAATTATTTGGAACATTGGATTTTGTCCAGCGAAAACTATTCTGAAGATGAATTAAAGTTGTATGTGGAAAATGCTATTAACGCCCTACTAAAAACAAAATTTTTACTGGAAGAAAGGTCATATTCTGTAAAACATACTATGATGCTTACAATGGTAGACGCAAAAGTATGTAATGCCGCCACACAGACCACATCAACAATGAGGTGCTACATTTGTGGAGCAACATCGAAAGAATTCAACGATTTAACCATCAAAAGAGATGTTGATGCAGACGCACTTTCATTCGGATTATCCACTTTGCACGCCAGAATTCGTCTGTTTGAGAGCATATTGCATCTCTCATACAAACTCACTGTAAAAAAGTGGCAGTTAAGATCTGACGGTGATAAAGCTATTGTTAAAGAGAGGAAAAAACCATTCCAGAGAAATTTAGACGTGAAACTGGTCTAATAGTGGATGTACCGAAAGCTGGGTTTGGAAATACCAATGATGGTAACACAAGTAGAAGATTTTTTCCAATCCTGAATTAGCTGCGGAAATAACTGGAGTTGATTATAATTTCATTTACCGGCTCAAAGTCATCCTTGAAGTCATATCAAGTGGTCACAAAGTACATTTAGACAAGTTTGCAGATTATTGCATAAACACTGCAAAACTTTATATAAGTTTGTATCCGTGGCATCCTATGACACGTACGATACACAAAATCCTAGTGCATGGTGCTACTGTCATAGATAAGGCATTGTTGCCAATTGGGTTGCTCTCGGAAGAAGCCGCTGAGGCACGGAATAAACATTTTCGGCTATACAGGCAAAATTTCGCAAGAAAATTTTCAAGGGTCAACTGTAACACAGATATTTTAAATAGATTATTACTCAGTTCTGACCCACTGATTACTGGAATGAGACCAACCCCCAAAAAAAGAACGTTGCCATTCACAAAGGAAGCAATTGCTTTGATGATACCTGCTGTAACTGACTCTGAAAGACACTCAGATTCTGTTTTGGAGGAGCTTTCTGGATGCACTGAAAGTGATGAGGATGATGAAGAACCATGGAACTCATCATCATCATAGTTACATAAATTGTATAACCTTTTTTTAATAAACATCGAAGTTATAAATTACTTAAATGTATTTTCATTATACTTTCCCCAATATTTTAAGTAATTTTTCATAAAATAAAAAAATAATATGGCTCATAAACCAGGGCAACTCCCTGGAGTAAAAAAACTAAATAAATAATTTTGACCGGCTAGATCAGCAAAATACCCCTATGTGCGCCGTGGCTTCTCAATAGTAGCAATAGGCTCGACCGACGAAATATGGGTGTACTATTAGGTACACCTCTGCTTAACCTTTCGGGGATTATAGGCGTGATGTTATGTATATGTGTGTAATACAAATAGATCTATTTAAAACTAGCTGGCGGGCCATGAGGTGTTGTCCTTACTGGATGTCGACATGAGCGCCACCTACCGGGTTTAACTATAGGTAAGAAGAATCAAGATGAACCCATAATTACAATTCAAAAAATCTACAAATCGTGTAGAAGAAGAATTACGGACACACACACCCACACATACACACCGGAATTTAACATAATAATTATAATATTATTTTACTGTGAAAGACCGAATTTGGTGAATCTTAAGATTCTGGTTTACGATCCCTCCGAATAACAGATTGTAGAAAAAATTTTATTGTCTCGTTTAAAAACCCGTTTCTAAGGAGGTCATGCTACACGTGCTGTTAAGGCTGGTTGTCTGACTTTCGGGACTGACTAATCGTGACGACTGCCAAAGATCTACAAACGATTTCCGCGACCAACAGCTTGACGTACCTTCTGAGATACGGAAGGGTTAAGTTATATAATGGATGGTCACCCATCCACAGACAGACCTCGGCAAGCGTTGCTTAACCGAGTCACCTAATATTTTTAAATTGATAAACTAATATTTTAAAACAGGATCATAACCATTCTCCTGCCCTTAACCCAATTTATGAGGAATCGCAGCATGTCATATTTCTCTATTGTTCGTCCTGTCAACAGTCACCTCCTTTTTAACAAAAGTGGTTATTGTTCAACAAAGTTATCTATTGTAACGAAGTTCTTTCTGCTTTATGTGGGTGTGTCATAGGATACAACTCTGCCTAACCCCAAAGATCATAGGCGTGATGGTATGTACTCACAAATGGATTTTAATAAAAAATTATCTATTTGTGAGTGCTGAACCTTACTACAAAAAGAATAAAAAAAAAAAGAATATTAAAAGATAAAATTTGAAAATAAAATACACAAAAAAACATTGCTTTAACATTAATTAGGTACTTTGTAACTGAAACTAAATGAGTAAAATTTACTAATAACTGTTTACTGGGTAATGAGACAGTACATGTTCATCACTCTTGGTTATAATACTAGGTAATGCAGTAACTATTCATGTTGTTCTTCAGTGGTTATTCTTTTTGTGCCGTTAATAGGATGTAGACTCGTAGGTGAAGCTCGTGGCTATATAATAATAGCCACTCAGATCAATCGTCAGGTTAAACCATACTTCTCGAGGTTGATCTGTGGATAGGTGACCACCCGTTATATACCATGTTTCCTCCTGGAAGTCTGTGGCCCAAGGATAACCAGTCATACCAAGGGATATTGTTTTACCCAGTACTTACTGGGTTGTGGAGTTCACTGAGGTCCGATAGGCAGTTGCTCCATGTAAAATACTGGTATTCAGCTGCATCCAGTAAGACTGGAAGCCAAAGCCAACATGGTTGGACAAAGTCTAGGCAGATGATGAATTAGATGTAGACAGAAAATACCTTCTTCACATTATTGTTGAATTTGTAGTGATAAGGTGGGTTACCATTATCTGATAGTGCAGGAATGTTTTAGTACTATTCCGAGAGTGGGAAAGTGACGGCTCCAGACTGCTGTCTAGCACCATCTCTTACCTACCTATCACAGATCATGATAACCCCCAAGGTATGGACTGTTGTAGTAGAACCAGGATTTGATCACTAAAGATTTCTTTTAAACAAAGTAAATATCTATTTAGTACACTAACTCTGTTATCACTGCTACAGGTTGGATTGCAGTATCCGTAAGTACTTATAAAATCAGAATTACTACCAGGCAAAATGATAAAATCAACCTGTTGAAAGATCGGAGTCCAACGGTACTGTGAAGTTAAATTGTTAATGAACCCCCGAGAACACCAGAGAAGCGTGAATGTGAATCTTGCCATCTCGTTCTCATTGACAACAAGTCTCGGTGAGTCTTCTATTTAAGTATTATTTGTACATTGTACTGTAACATAATATCATTGTAAAACATAAGTATTTTTAAAAGGATAACCTATGGAGTTTCCTGCCACTTATTACGTGGGAAATGACCAACCCAATTCCTGCACCTATTTTTAAACAATAATATTGAATGATTATCTTAACTTTTGTTTATTAGGAAGTTTAAGAGTGGGTTTTTTTTATATCAAATTAGGTCAATCATATTCCATGTTTGGTACAGTATTGGTATAGTATTTCTAAAATATAGCTACAACAAATTTAATTCAGCTGATAATAATAAAATCTGATTATAACATGAGATTGTCATCTGTCTTAGCCTTTTCTCAATAAGTTTTGGTTGGCTCTCAGGCTTACCAGATGCAGCTGAATGCTAGTATATTTTTTACATGAAGCGACTATCTTATCTTTACAACCCAATTACCAAGTAATAATATGGCAGTAAAATGAAATTCAAAGATCATTGTGATTTTCTTTTGTGTCAAATATTAGGTTCTATTTAGTCCCTATGATTTTACAGTTTTATTGTTGGTAATTTAGTCACTGTAAAAGTTAAAACCTCTTTACCTTTCCGCATTTCTTTCTAAACATAGAAACAACAAAATAATGAAAAACAGAGGTTAGTTTAGTCTTCATAAACCCTGAGAAACGTATTATAATAACGCAGATTGGATATGAAACACCAGCTTAAATAACTATCCAATAATCCACTTATTAGTTACCTGAGTAGCCCGAAAGCCCTAATACCGCGAAAACGCCTCTTACATGTCCTTCCCGGACCGCATTTCCTTTGCCACGTCTAACCTAACCATAACATCTAACTTAGAGTGGAAAAATAAAAACAAAGAAAACACTTAGGAGACAAAATAAATACTTTCATAACTACCTGTTAATGACTGTCACTAGCGTAGAACTTCTGTCAGCTCTTAAAGCCACTAGTTTTACATGTTAATAACACTTTATACACTAATTTCTCCATTAATTGTTACACACACAAAAGTTTAAACTTTTACTGTAGCTTGTTTGACAATTTACAATGTACGACATTAATCTTCATGAAAGTGATTGGCGCGCTGCTTGTCAAGGGAGATGTCAAAATTCTGTCAAATCCATCTCGGCACGTCTACTGCAAAAAAGTCATTTTGACGTTTCGGGGATTATTTCAAACTACTACTCCAATGTTGCCAGTTTATTGCTAATACTTGCCATAAGAAAAAACTATTGATAAATATCATGCTAAAATTATAGATATAAAGAACAAACCAATAAAAAAGGAGAATATTAACAATACTATAAAATATTCACATAACTAACCTTCAATGCAATAATATCTAAATTAAAATTATCATTTTGGCCTCCAAAATCGCAACAGCAATTAGGAAAAATTATCACAACAATTATTCCTGATAAGGATAACTCAAAGCACGAGATAAGCACAGTCCATTTAGGTTAGGTAGGTCTATCATTAGCACCAGGGTAGCGCGCGAACTTCAAATTTCTTACGTTTTTTTGCAAAAAATATCGCTGTTATGATGAACTTCTTGTAATATTACTCAATAAAAATGGAATATTGATCTGTAAAATAATATTATAAATCGCATTTTTCCATGCTTCCATCCTTCTCTTTCGCCCAGAACCATCATTGGCTAGTGCGAGAAACAGAGCGATGAGGCGCAACCCTACATCTATATTTTGAATGCAGTAGGTAAGGAACGTCCCTTAAAAGCGATGTAATTTCAATGAACATAGTTGTAATCACTACATCTCTGCAGAGGTTGTATTTGCTCTGAATTTGACGAGTAATTCAAAGTCCCAGTCTTAATATAAGAGCATGTTTAGCTTCAAATAGAAGCTAAAGGAGTATTAGTAATGCTGTGCTGCATTTTGGTGAATATTTGGCAAATGAAAATACGTTCGTTTCAGGTATTTGCGTCCAACTTAGTAGATCGGGTGTCTGAGAAATGTTTTCAGAGGGGTTACCATGATATTTTAACGCAGGAATGTTTTAGTTGTAATGTGGCGCTATAAAGCTAGGGCCATCATATAGCGCCCCATGTAGGGGGCGAGCCTATTGCCATCAACCTGGCACCAATTTTAAATGAATACACTTAATAGTTAACCCTCATACATAAGAAAGGAAAAATGGTTCCTTCTGGCACAAATGCGGTACATTTACCCCTTTTTACAAACTAAACCATTTTGCTTATATTCACTATCTGCAAGTAGACGTCAGTGCAATCCGGAATAATAAATGTTTCCTTTATACCTTTCTTTGGTCATAAAACAATAAAAGATTAAGAAACACTTTATTTCTAGACCGGGAAATCTTTAGCCACAGACTTGTCGCCTTGTTTTCTACTAGAAGTTTAGGGTTGCCTAACGATAATGCTGTATAATGCTTGAGTTTTTCATGTTTTATGTCACTTGTTTAATTTACTCGTTTCGTAGTGATTTCTTATCCTTGTATAGGTTATTTTTATAGGCTTTGTATATTGTAGGCCTTGTTTCCTAGATGTTTGTTAAATTTTTATCTTTTTTTTACGTTTTTTGTGTAGTAAGCAACGACTTATTATCATCGGGCCTACGCTGTTCCCTCATACTTAAGTACTAATGTTTGTAACATACATAATAATATTGTAAAACCAAATATGTAATTTTCAAAGAGTAACCATGGCGTTTCTTTCTGTTTCTTTTCCATAGAAAACGACCAACCCGAACCGTGCACCTGTCTCGACTTTTTATAAGTGCCCATGTAGGCCTGTGTGAAATAGAATATTTTGATTTTGACATAAGAAACCCAAAAATGTTAAATTTTCACAATGATTTTCATATTACTTTTCTTGCTATTCGTTCTAAAGGTGCAGATTTTTTCACCTTAACAGATTTTATTTGCAAATAATATGTCTAGGGACAACCCTATATAAATACAAAAATAACGCTTCCTTCTCTAGAATTTTCTTTAGATAATGCTATTATTCGTCGCCACCTAGCAGTACAGAATAATACATTTTTATTAAACAAGCTTTTGTGCGACGAAGTAACAAAGGGGAGAATTGTGTGAAAGTATAATGAAACTTTCTTTCTTCAGTATTTAATGACGGCTTATTAAGATCTATATTTGCTGATTTTTGTCAACTACCACTATGTGCTGCTAAATGAATGCGTGTTGTTTTATTTTTTACTTTCAGCGGTGAGCTTAGAGCTGGAAATCCTAAATTCGCTTTCATTTGGGTATTTGTTCATGTCTTACTGTTGTTAATGGCAATAGGCATTTGTGCAGTACAATATTTGTTCTGTTTCGTTGGCCTAGTAGACGCAAGCGCGACTGCTGAGCGTGAGGTCCTTTGTTTGATTTCCAGGTCTGGCAAAGTGTTATTGGGTTTTTCAATCAGGTATTTCTCAGTAGCAGGCATGGAGTCTGGATTTTTGAGCGGTTGATGTGAATAGGCTCAACCCCTATTAAATTTAAAGTGTTCAAGAAGCAATCATCATCATTACTTAAGATACATGCAACGACATCTATTGAATCAAACTGGTACTAATGAATAAAGATGAAGTGCTCACAAGATAACTGTAAAATAATCGACTTATGGGGTTTTTCAAAAAGTTATGATATGATTTTCATAAAGGTAATTTAGATGGCACTGCTTTGAAAATCTTCATAGCCTAAATTGTTTGTTCGATCGCTTTCCATGCATTAAATTTTAGCAGTTTAACTCAGTGCTCGATAGATGGCGTTGTTCATTCGACGCCAATGTGTTAAGATTTTCCGTGAATGAACGATCCTCGCCAGGTACTTAAATCTAAATCTAAAAATCTAAAATGTAACGCAGACGAAGTTGCGCGGGTCAGCTAGTTTAAATAATAAAAGTCACAGTGACGGTATTTTCAATCGTATGAATTTCCTAAGTTTATCTTGTATATCACTGATACCGGCGATGTATCTACCTATCCCACATCGACCGTGACAGCCCGTTATCACGACGACGTAGGTATAGTTTTTTGACGTATCGTCTTTCACAACCCGACAATTTTTTTGACGGCGGCAATGCTTTTTAAATGCCCGTGTTCACACGCATCACGAATTGTGAAAAATGACGGACACGTCTTAAATTACGTAACGTCTTATAAAAATCAGTTACGTCAAAAAACACGGATATGTTTTTTTTTTTGTGACGCATACGCTGATGCGCTCGCTCCTGAAAAATCACGGAACTACTAATGTGAACACCAATTCGTTGTTTTTGCCGGATCGTGATAAAACACGATTCCGTATGCAATGTGAACGTCCATCCGTCATGACGTATCGTGTTTTATAACGGAAGCCTTGTGAACGGGCCGTGATTTGTAGTGAGATACTAATTTTAAGTCTGAAATCGCCAACCCGTCTTGAGCAAACGTGGGACACACAAATGTTTGTACAATGCATGCCTTCTCTGCATGAGAAGGGGCCTCTGCCCAACATTGACACAGTAGTAAGCTTCTACATAATTATGTAAATGCCGTTCATCTTCATCTGCCTAGCCTTTTCCCAACTATACATATAGGAGGGCCCCTATAGACGGAGATGCCGCTTTCTTTATTAACCGACTTAAAAAAAAGGAAGAGGTTCTCAATTCGTTTGCATTTTTTTTTTGTTTTTGTTAGGTACCTCATATCTTCGCCATTTATGAACCGATTTGAAAAATTATTCTTTTAGCTGAAAGAATAATATACTTCCCGATTGGTCCCACAGAAATTTCATCAAAATCGGTTTAGAAGTTTGGTTTTTAAATCAAGATAGTTGGAAAAAATATGTCATCCAAGTAAAAGAAATTGCGAAATTAATACTTGACAAGGATTTGTGTGATACGAAAACTAAAAAGGGTAAAATAAAAACTTTTTTGCAAAAAAATAACCGACTTCCAAAAAAAAATTGTTGAAAATAACTTAACTTTCGGAAGTCGGTGACTATTGTTTGTTTCATTGACTTTTTTGCCACCGACTTCTGTTTTTATATTCTATTACCAAACTTTTAACTAGTCGCAAAAAATGTTTATTGAATAGTACAGCGAAGCTGCTAACATTATGCGTATGATATTAAAAAGTTAATATGTCGGATTGTCGGTGAACAGTGCGACTATTTCAATAAGCGAAGCTGGTAGTATGAGTTATTTTGTTGAAGTACACTGAAAGTTAATAAATTGACATGGAAATTATTTCATTCGTGGAAATTTGGATGTATTTATAGCTAGAAAATTTGGGATGCTTCATAACTGATCGAAATAATATTAATTTAGAGATCGGAATAGGTAGCGTATATTTGCCTAAACTTCAAGCAAGTAAGTTACATGTGGATAATACCACCCTCTAATTTAACAGCTTAATTTCGAAACTACAAAATCATTCCGGGATTTTATACGGAGTTATTATCCACATGTTAAATGCGAAAGTTTGTGAGGATGGATAAATAGATATTTGTTTGTTTCACGCAAAAAATACTAAACAGTTTTAGATGAAATTTGGCCAGTGTGCAAAATTACATCTATTATAATTTTTATTCTTTTTTTTTCTCGATATGTAAATCCTCAATGGATGTCGTTCGCACTGGGAAGTGCGGCGTAGTATGCCAGACTCGTACTGACTAAAACGACACCGGTGTTCCCTCGCACGCTTGCGTCACGGGGCAGCGGGATCTAATGCGACTTCCGCTGCCCCGGACTAGTGCCGGCCCGCTTGAGCCGCCTCGCCCCGGGGGGAGGGGGAATGATGATTGATGACTATAACCTGGATTCATGATAATAACCTGAATTAACATAAGGAAACTTTTTCCTGGCAGTACGATTCAATCGGCCAATCGCCGACCTACAAGCGAGGGCATAATTCAGTAGCTCATATTTGATTTCGATTGATTCCTAGAACGTGGACAGAACAAAAGGTGTACGTAAGTATATCATGGAAGCAGGAGGCGTTCTGTCATTTCACCTGTTTTTTTTTTGGGAAAAGGGCGTAAGTAGGGATATTTGATATCCAGAATCACTGGAATACCTTATGGTGTCGTACAACAGATGCTATCAATTCATGCTCGTTGGTTGGTATGGTTTATATTTGCATAATTCTGTAATAGTAGAAAATTTTTGATTCTTGCGACAAAATACCATTGCTATATGCTTTGATATTTTGTGAATAGCAGAGCCTGTATATAGAATAAAGATAAATCTCAAATTCCCTTAAAATCGCAATGGATTCAAAATACAATTCGGCCAGGTGCCAGGTATGAATATCAATGACCCTGGATTTGATCGCCCCATTTATTATCTAGAGAGATGAACCACCTAAAACACGTTTAATGTGCGTTCACACATCATAAAACTGGTTCAATACTCGCAGACATCTTAGTTTTTAGGATTTGTACCCATAGGGTAACGATGGGACTTTAATACTATGCTATTGCGGGAATGTCCTGGATAAGGCTGGCACAAGAACGTGGAGCATGGCACCAAGCAAAGAGAGACAGGTATAACCAGCAGTGTTGATGAACCTTTTGAGCCCCGTCAATTATCTGTGTTTTGTGTGGAAACGTCATTGGCTAACGTTGTTCAGCTATGTCCATTGTAAAATAATATGTACTTTTTGCCATTATCATACACATTTGGCTATTAATCTCTATGTATTCTGTCATGTTTTATGGATCATAATTTCAGCTAGTCTAAAAAAAAAAAAAATTCGGATTTCTAAATTAAACTGTTTTTGTATTTTTGTGCTGTTGTGAGGTGAACAGGTTGGTCCAGAATTTAAATCAACTACTTTAAACTAAAACTTAATTTTAAAAGTTCCAGTTAAGACTGGCTTAAACTTACAATAGGTAAATGCGTGATTCACTCGTGTGTAGCCTTTACCCAACCCTGGTAGGGTTAGCTTCCAGTTTAACAGCCTATCTGACCTCCACAACGTAGTAACTGTTTGTCAGATTTTCTGATTTCTGGCTAACCGTAACGACTATCAAACTGTTTTGTATGCACGTCGTTGTGTCCTTGCGACAAAATAAAATCTTTCTTGCTCACTGCTTTTAAAGTTCTTCAAACGACAGCTGTGACAAATGAATGAGCTTTCCGCGGCACACAATGATCAGTTTTGTAAAGCTGGCCACCCATCCACGGACCATGGCAAGTACCTACTGCTTAACATTCATGATCAACCCGTGCGGTTGTTATCTGGAGCCACACGCCCGTGGCTCCTGACTTACCGTAACGACTGTTTCCATATCTGAACCACAAATTAAAATCGAGGGGTGTTTTTTTTGGTCGGGGGTTAAATAGTAATACGATTGCTATACCTTCCCCAATTCAAATATGCCATAAATTAAGCCGAGCGTACAACAAATTATGCTAAGTTACAAAGTATAATTTATGGTAATTTATACTATACTTAACTGTAACTTAATGTGCTTTACAAATCTTAGTACGCGGTATTTTAGTGCATGTTGCCTCGGATCGTTCCACTTTGCCCCAGCAAATTGTCACATCAGGAGTGTTTAATATTTGGACAGTATTTAATACTTTGACCTATTCATCGATTTATTATGCTATGGCTATTCAAGTATTCATAATAAACTGAGAATTTCAAAAAACAGTTTTTCGACCGAAAAAATTATTACCTTTCTCGTATTTTTTTTTAACTCTCAATATAATTTCTTAAACGTACCTTCGATACGACAGAAAAGGAAGGGCCATTATTTATTTTATAAATTATCTTTAAGCTAATATTGAGTGGGATAAAGTGGCCATAAACCCTAAAAAATTAGAATAGGAGACATACATACATGTTCATATTCCCTGTTTTCTCAAAGCATAGATTTGTTGAGGTACCGCTTTTTGGCTTACTGATGGGACAACCTCGTGGGGCATAGTGGAACAATCAGTTTCCTCTTTGCGGGGTCGTGTGCAATGTTAGTTACGGTTTTAGTTTAAACATTGAACAACGTGTTGGTTACATTTAACGAAAACAATTTAAAAGGTGTTAAAAAGGGGCTAAATTTTCTTGCGGCGAGATTTACAAGTTTTTGTTGTATGTGGTAAGTACGGTGAAAATACAACTGTCGTTGGCCGGTTTTATTTTATGTTTTTGATTTGAAAAAGTTCGGGTTAAGTAATCAAGCCAATAACTTCTTACAAATTCAGTTTCATCATCTGCCTAGCTTTTTCCCTGCAACCAGCTGCGGGTGAAGAATACCAATATTTTACGTGGAGCGACTGCCTTTCTGACCTCCACAACCCAGTTGGAATTTTGTAATACGATACCCCTTGGTAAGACTAGTTGTCAGACTTTCAGGCCACTGACTACCTGTAACGACTGTCAAAGATCTATAAATAACAGCCGAAACAATATTTTGCAATTTACATTTTACTTACCCCTGTGTAACTTGCATAAAAATATAGTGTAGCAAAACAAAGAAAATTGTACAACAATAATTCTCTCCACTTCCCGTAACTCGAGCATAACTACCTCCTTTCCTAAAAACAACATCATAAGTATATTCACGCTGTAATTTCGCAGGCTAAGCAGACTTTATGACACCGGGCTAAGTGCATATGCACTTAACTTGAACTATATCCTCACTAACTTGGCCGAGTAACTTACATACTACCTATTGACTTTATCACCGGTTTCAGAGGTCCGTAGTTCCGTGGAGAGAAGTATAGAGAAACGAAAGAAATAAGTGGAACCTTTGTGAAATCCCTTGCATGTGTTTTAACCGACTACAAAAAAAGAAGGAAGTTCTTAGTTCGGTTGTCTTATTTTAACCTACATAAATAGCTTGATGTTTGTTAACTCATAACTCCGTCATTTATGAACCGATTTGAAAAAAAAAACTTTTTTTATGTGAAAGGATTTACTTTCCGATTGGTCTTAGATAAATTTACTTAAAATCGGTCCAGTAGCTTGGTTTCTTAAATCAAAATATCGGCTACTGCAGGTGCTGAAAACCTCAAACGGCGCAAATACAATAACCTCATTGGTAGCTATGTGTTTGAGCCGTTTAGGGTTGAAAAACTAGGGCCATGGGGACCGAGTGCGCACCTAGTCTTTCGGAACATCGTCAAGCGGTTGGTCGATTCTTCTTGTGACCAAAGGGTTGGTTGATTTTGGGTCAAAGAATCAGCATTGCCTTTCAATGTGGCAATGCTGCCAGCCATCTGGGCACTATTCCTGTTGACAGCGATGTGGACAAAATTTTTTACGCCCTTTAATGCTTTAAATCTTCTTTTATCTATGTACATTTCTGTACTATTTATTATTAAATATTATTTAAATAGCTGTAAAAAATATTTCATCCAATTAAACGAAATTGCGTATTTTGCTTTCCTGTAACTTTTACTAGTTACAATGTAGAATTGATACTCGACAAGGATTTGTGTCAAACCACAACTTCTTCTTCGTGTCGCTGGCATTAGACAATTTTTACATTTTTTTTTTGTCCAAAACTCCGCCACTTCCACCGCGTCGTCGGTGGCAGCGCAAAGGTCACTTCGGCTGCATGTTTTTGGGCTAAGAGGCCAGAATAAAAAAGGTCATATAAAAACTTTTTTGTAAAATAGCAACCGACTTTCGAAAGAAAAATTTTTTTTAACTACATATGTATCTGCGTCATGTTTTCTTGGAAACAATGTGATATTGTTGAATCTGGCTAAATATTAAGTCCTTATAGCTTACGTTTATTGTTAAAACAAACTTATAGCTTATGTTTATTAAAAAATCTCTTACTGAACTGAAGACAAATCCCGTGCGGGACGCGGCTGTGCGCATCTATTGTTGAAATGGTTACGAATTTACATAACTGCTCGCATCAGTGTGAATGGAGATGTTCACACAAAACAAGACACAATCGGCGCAAGATCGCAAGATCGAGCTGGATTTGCCAAAAGTTTTAAGCCGGATTCACACTGGGCTGACGTGTGGTGACGGGATGCAGGATTGGCTAATCAAATGATCAATTTTGAGTTTTGATTTGGAATCTGGTCAGGAAGTCGTTTGATTCTTTAACACTTTTTTAAACTAAATAGGCTTGCGTTTGGCCGCAACTCGCCTGATGTGAAGCGATGATGCGGCCTAGGGTGGAGCACGCGCGCCTAGAAGAAACCAATTCACTCGAACCTTGAATAGATCCAGAATGTAGAATCTGTCGAATCTAGAATCTCTCATATGTAGAATCTGCCAATATTAGACCGTGATGTCACAAGTAGAAAATGATCAGGGAACAGAGAAGCTGGCAGTGAATTCCACAGACTGGCGCTTCGCACAATACATTTGGAAGCATAGCGGTTTGTTCGGGTCCGCTGAACTTCAACCATATAACTGTGACGCTTCGTCGTATCTCTGCTAGTCCAATGCAAGTGCAAGTGTAGTGTGTGAATTAAACTACACCGTTTAGACAAAGGTTTATAGAAAAAGAATCCATGTGTTTCGTTTTTTTTTGCAATAAAGTAAAATGCGTTTTAATTTAATGCATCAAATTACCTTTATAACATTCCACTACATAAACACAAAATGTAGTACACAACTTTTTCACACTATATTTCAGCGATATTGTCACCGTACCTATGTATTATGCAAGAGCAAACTACTGTAAACCCCAACATTGCTACGTCGCGTAGCACCAATTGCTACGTCTCGTAGCTGACCCCAAACTTGCTACGACTGCGTAGCTGTCACAGCAACAGCTACATGTCCCTAGACGGATAGTTAGATGTTTGCAATTGGATGAAGTCAGCTGATTGATAGTACTAGATCGCAAGTGATGGCTTTGATAGCACTATACCGATGCAATTCGTGGGATCAATTCCGAGATGAGGTAATTATATGTTTTGTGTACTGTATGGGTACAACCACATTAACATAACATAACATCACGTCTGTGATTCCCGAAGGATTGGAGGCGAGCCTATTGCCATCAACCGGGCACAACTCCAGGATCCGTGGCTGCTACTGAGAAATTCCTTATACAGAAACGGATAGTCACTTTGCCCGTCGTGCTCAGCAGTCGCGGTTGTGACCTTGTGGTCACAAAAGAGGCAGTCACGCACATGCACACCCTTTTTTTTTTTTCCGGATGGGAAATCATCAAATGACTTCTCCCGCTCTGGGCTGAGCGGGAGGGTGTGTCAGACTTTTACTGACTAAAACCCACCCATGTTCCTTCATCGCCCTTTGTGTTCCGGGGCCGCGGTATCTCTTTCGAACAACCCGCAGCACCCGGCAGGACACATGCACACCCACAATTTACCAGGCACAAATAATGTAAACCACTATTCTGATAAATAAAAAGAATAAAAATATTTTAATTTATTTTTTTATTTACATCAGACTAAAATACATAGCCAGATAAACTCGAAACGAACCACACCAAACACTAATAGGTACTAGCAATCTCCTCCGGTCTCGAACCTAAGTTTTAATTTCTACCGTCGCGCGTCGGTAACTTCTCCGGTACAAAATCGTCTGTTAGCTCGATTTATTAACCGTAGCGCTCAGTTAGCTGCTGAAAGCTCAGCTATTATTAGAGCTTTTCTAGCTTAAAGTGTTTTAGCAGCTTGTTTTTTTGTGCTGTGAAATGTGGAAGGCTTTGTTGGGAAAAAACTATTTGTACTTTTAAGATTAGCTTGGGTGAATTCTGGAATGTGACAGTAATGTGGTCGAATATTTTGCTGTTTTGATGATTGAATTATTTTAGCTACTTAAAGGTTGATTTATTGGATAGTTGAGGAGCTCGTGGCTAAATAATAACAGCCGCTCGGGTCGATCTTTAGGTTAAGTCGTGCTTGCCTAGATTGGTCCGTGCATGGGTGACCACCCAATACATACAGAATTTCCTCCGCGCCTCGGAAAGCACATTAAGCCGTTGGTCCCGGCTGTCATTTGTATATCTTAAACAGTCGTTATAGGTAGTCAGTGTCCCGAAAGTATGGCAACCAGTCTTACCAAGGGCTATCGAATCACCCAGTACTAACTGGGTTGTGGAAGTCAGATAGGCAGTCAATCCATGTAAAATCTGGTATTCAGCTGCATCTAGTTGGACCGTAAACCGACCCCAAGGTAGTTGGGAAAAGGCTCGGCAGATGATGATGTGTGAAGGTTCATTTTAATGTTGATGGATGGAAAGGGAGAGGAAGACCATGGAAACGATGGGTTGTGTGAGGAATGATATGAAAGCAAAAGGAGTAAATGGTAACGTGATGGTTGACAGAGGAGATTTGAAGAAAAAAAAAATAACAGACTTCCAAAAAAAATAAATGGAACATAATTTTACTTTCGGAAGTCGGTGACTATTGTTTGTTTCATTGACTTTTTTGCCACCGACTTTTTTTTTTGGAAGTCGGTTATTTTTTTGCAAAAAAGTTTTTATTTTACCCTTTTTAGTTATTGCAACACACACAAAGCCTTGTCAAGTATCAATTTTGCAATTTCTTTTACTTGAAAAACATATTTTCACCAGATATTTCGATTTAAAACCCAAGCTACTGAATCAATTTTGATAAAATTTCGATGGGACCAACCGGGGAGTACCTATATCCTTTCAGATAAAAGATTTTTTCAAATCTGAACCAATTTAAAAAAAAATCTTCTTTTATCATAACTTACGAAGATATTATGTGGTAACAAACACAAAAAAAAAATACAACCGTATTGAGAACCTCCTCCTTTTTATGAAGTCGGTTAAAAACCCTGTTGCGTACTACAAGCAACATGAGACAAGGGCAAGAAGACGACGATGAAGGCGGATTTTAATGAAGGCAGGAAGGCAAATAGTTTGGTAAGCAAGGTATATTTGAAATACACTGATTTTCGATTCAATAGTATCATATTTCAGATTGGTTGAAACACTATCAATTTACATTGACATCCAATCTTAAGTGGATACAATAGGTATCACTTTTGAGTGAGATACTTTCGATTCTTAAGGGACCGCTTTTGGTGCCTCTGTTACATTAGGTTTTTATAGGAATTCTTACAGTTGTCTAGTTGGTCTAGTGTTCGCAAGCGGGACTGCTAAGCATGGAGGTCTTGGGTTCGATTCCGAAATCGGGCAAAGTGTCATTGGGTTTTTCTTTTATAGGATACAGTCACGGAGTCTGGATTTGTGCTCGGTTGATGGCAATAGGCTCGCCCCCTATTACATGGGACCTAAACATAACTGGCGAAATGTGGGTGTACTAGAGGTATACCACCTCTGCCAAACATTAGCAACCCAAATTTGGTACCCAGTACGTGCGTTAATTTAATTTATCCGTAACCCTAATTCCACAACACAAAATAAAATTCAAGTTATATTTTTTAATTCGCCATTTCCGCTCGGGGCCAGTCAATATTGTTCTTCTACTAGATCGAGCCTGCGCTGCGCTCACAAGTGCTGAACAAGCAACGCCGGGGCGCAAACATTAGCTTATGATGCTGCACACGCTAATGTGTGTAAACGACGAGATTTTTGTTATTTCAACTTTGTTTAGTCGTAGTGTACACTGCTGGTGTAGGAGATTTTTTTCAGCACGAGTTTTTGTATTTTTCCGGGAAAAAACAAGCTAAAAAGTGGGCTTATTAGCTTCTTTGGGCTGCCAAGTATGAACGTCTGTATTGCAAGTGTCTTTGCAGGTGTATTGCTGTCAAAATTTAATGATGAGCTCAGAGACCCCGTTCAAAACTTCATACGATGCTACTTGCGACACGACTTGCTACACGACATGCGTCACGCGGGCCTGTTTTTTTTACTCTGTATAGTCTAGCAATACCAATACAAGACTATTCTACCTACATGAAATCTCTGTCAAAGCTAGACGAGACGGTCAAGCCACCCATGGATTATTTTTACTTACAGGAAGAAAAGTTCTAGTAAATACAAAACATGGTGGAAAATTTTCATGAAAACAATAAGATACTCTAATTTAATAACTCATTGTCTGGAAAACTGTATTGTTTTATTTATGATCAGGAAAAATAATTAAATTTTCCGTAAAATCATTTTTTCATAACCGGGTATTTCATTAACAAAACGCAAAGCATAATTCAACCCAATTTTATATAAATACATTGAGAATACCCAATTTTGTATGAGAGTTCGGCTGTTCTTGCGTCTTGGCTGAATCATCGGTAAAATATAGATAGGAAATCTACTCCGGCTTATGTAAATTAAAATCATTATTTAATTCAATGGCAGTTTTAATAAATCAGACTTTAAATCTTCCAATGTTGTAATATCTCAAAAGTCTTAACAACACACATTAAACCGCGTTGGACTTGCAACTCTCAGTGCTCAGCCGAAGGTTCAAATTCCAACCGTGCACTTTTGTTCAGACACAACAGTAAGGTATTAGTGAAAACGGCCATAAGCCTTTATTCAATTCATAATGATCCCATATTCCTGTCACAAGTGAATGTGAACATTAAACGGAAATTACCAAAAGTGGCTAGTTCATACCAAAAATAATTTCCCTGTAATCAATAAAATGGACTTTTAAATATTCTATCTTCATTTGTTCAGTGACTGTGCAAATTACGCGAAGTTGCAAATAAGGCCACTTTTAACAAGGCAGATCGACTAACAAAATGTTGGCCAGTAGAGATTTCACACTTTTCAAAAGCAGAATGAACCAAAATTTCGTTTGTGTTTTAGAAATAATACTTGGAAGAAATGAAATGCGAATGCTTTGGTAATTGAGTTGAAGGCAATAAATAAGCTGTTTTTTACCCGTCTCCTAAAAAAGAACGAAGTTATGTATTGCCTGTGGAGCAATTACACTAAGAAAGCCTGCAATGCTCTGCGCGTCCAGTATAACAACGCGTTCAGGGGTTTGTTGGGGCTCCCATGGAGGTGCAGTGCCTCCGGCATGTTCGCCGACCACAGCACGGACGGCTTCCAGGCGGTGCTTCGCAAAAGAACGGCCTCCCTGCGGTCTCGGGTTAAGGGCAGCACCAACACGCTTCCGAGCGTGGCGTCGGACAGAGTGGACAGCCAAATCCTGAGGCACTGGTCGCTCATGAATGTCCAAAATAATAATAATTTTAAATTCTACTAACATAGCTGTAAGTATCTACCTACTAACATAATATGGACTTGTATTATTTCATGTGTGCTAGTCTGAAATAAATATTTTCATTCATTCATTCATTCATTGCACCAGCACCATTTTTTTTTTCATTTGTTTTCACCGATTTCTCCGTGTTTACTGGTTCGATTTAAGTGATTCTTTTTTCATTTGGTAGTGGAAGCATGCGCGGTGGTCCCATATACAGTGGGTTTGATTAACGGGTACCGATACTTTAGGGTATATTATATACTCATTTCTATCGACAACTACACTTTTATAAATACTCCTAACCCAACACCCCGCGAATGGCAGCCATCTTGTTTTTTTATTCTGCTGATCTAGGGAATGTTCAATGAAATGCTAATAATATCTTTGAATTTAAGAGACTTAGAGACGTGCAAATAAATTTTATTGCAAGGGTAAACGCCGCTACGCAAAAATTTCTCATATTTTTAACATTTTCTACTCTAGTGCAAAATTATTCCGGAAATGTTGCGTATGTTTTTATGTTTAATTGGGAGTTTTTGAGTCAACCTACAAAATGACATCAAAATATTGACCAAACAGTAATTATTTTAAGAGTTATGATCATTTGAAGATAGCCCTGCCCCAGCACATAGACTCCACAATGTCGCAGGTACCCCGTTGTTTTGCTTAAGCAGGTCAATAAGGCACTAAATTTACGACTGGCAATCTCAGGAACTTGGTTCGAATTGAAAAATATTTTAGTGTTGGATAACCCATTTATTGAGGAAGGCTATAGGCTATATAACATCACGCTGCGACTAACAGGAGCGGAGTATCAATCAAAACTGTTACCCAGACGAAGTTGCGCGGGTCAGCTACTTTTGAAAAATAAAAAAATAAAAATACAACCGAATTGAGAACCTCCTCCTTTTTTTTAAGTCGGTTAAAAAGTGGCCAGCGATCAAAAGTTGCCAAGTGTGCAGCGAAACTATAAGTAAAAAATTCATAACATTATGCAGAATTTTAATTATTCCATGCGAAGTTAATACTTGATAAGCATGTAAATGGTACAGGATGTTGTAATTTTAAATTCGTAATCCACCATGTGTGATGACAGCGGAATTTAAAATAAACAAGAGGCTTACGCTTTCAGGAATGTGGTGACTGTTATACGAGACACATCTCGTAAAATAAAATAATAATAATTATATTCAGTCACAACTGAATAACATTATTTTATTATAGTTATACATACAGGTTGGAAGGGACACCGACGCGAAAACGGGTACCACGTACTCAGTACATCATTGTTAACCCGCATACTCATAGACATTTTTAGTCGGGTATTTAAAAAAAAAACGGCTGTTTCCTACAAAACTGCAATACCTACGCGGACTAAATGTATAAAAAATTTCTATGACCTCTACGTAGAAATTTTTCATCGTTTTTTTTTTCAGTTGATGGTGCTTCAGAATGATGTAACGAGTACGTGGTAAAGGTTTCAGCGTCGGTGTCCCTTCTACCTAGAATAACATCACGCCAGTATCCAAAGGCATTAGCCGAGGTGTACCTATACCTACTTTCATACACAAATTCAGATACCGAGGTCTTATTAAAAATTTAATACACGAACATATTTTAATCTCTCCACCTCCGTTGCACATTTATCCATCACAACTTTCTACCGATCAATAAACAACCTTATGTAAATATATTAGAGTCGTAATTGATTACAGCAAACTTGTACTAGATACATTAGCACCGAGATGTTTACCCTGGCAGATTTAATTACTTAGACTAAGTCGTTGAGTTTGTGAAGGGATAATTCGCCGTTATCTCTGGCTCGGAATTCATGCCTTCCGTAAATGGGTGGGTTATATTAAAGGAGGAATGGATGTGGTAGTTAAATAATCCATATACATGGTGGAGACTTCCAGCGGGGCAGTAAGGGGAACTACCCTAACCGTTGCAGCTACACGAAAATGGTCTTACTAGACTACCCATAAATTTTTGTAAAATTTGAAACACATTCACAGATTTAAAAAAATATACAGTTAGCAAAAAAATTGCTTTTTTTGATGCCAATTGATCCGGCTAATACTGATCAAAAACTTGTAAGGTATCAACCAAGGTTGGAGTGCTAAAACAGTCCGAAATTGCAAAAAACTTTTCCCATACATTTTGTATGAAAATTTTACAATTTTTTTTTTCGTTCGAATCAATCCTCTTTCTAATACTAATCAAAAACTTCTATCGGAACAACCTATTTAGAGTCCTAAAAAAGACAGTCATTATATATGCAATGGCCTGCTTCCAAATGTCAAGCACATTTGGAAGCAGGCGGTTTTTGATTTTCAAAAAGTTAGTTTTTTTTTGTAATGTTTGTGATTTTTATTTTGAAAAACCTATTTTTAAGCATTTGGAGATCCTAAATGGTCGTTCAAAATGAAAAATGATATGGGAAACCTATGTGAACGTAATGATTTTCAAATAACTATTCAATGATACCCCACTTAACATAGTTCGTCGACTTTCATATTTTTATTTTTCACAATATGGCGTCTGGTTGTCGCCATCATGAATTTTGATTGCTGTCATATCTTTGGTGACCCTTGCAGGGTTAAGTCAAATCAATTGACGAAAGAACCATCAAAATTGGCCCACGCGTTTGGTCTCTAGAGCGCTACAAAGGAACAACCATACATACACAGATAGGCTGACAAATACATTACCCTCCTTTACATCGCACAGTCGGGTAAAAATGTATTGGACTGATATAAACTACCGCAAAGCATCCTGTTGAAATTCTGAATTGAAAACAATTTCTACTTTTATGTTGTCTTAAATATTTAAAACTTGCAAAAAACTAAAAGTTATAACACAATAATTAATTTAGGTACGCTGAAAAAATCTTATTAATTTTCATTAAACCCCTAATGCTGCTAATTGATAATAAGGCATAATTATTCACATTATTTCTACGAATTTAAGCATGTTTTTAATTAAAAATAAAAGTAATACGTTCTAATGCAAGCAGACCCCTTATGAAATAAATCTTAATTTATTAAATTTCAAACATCATTAAAATAATGATAACTCATCGAGGTTTAAAAAAATCATAACGAGGCGGTTCTAATTAGATATGGACCTAATTAAATTGCACGTATTTTTTAAACACCACCTAACTAATATTGGAAATGAGAAAATAACTCTGCCTGTTTGTCTGTTAACATTTTTCGCCATGACAACGAACGGTTTTTGGTTTGGCACACAGGTAAAACATGACGTGGGTTAGGGACATGAGACAAAAACAGAAGCTAAAGAATATCTAGCGTATTTAATCATTTATTCGCTTTTAATCTTTATTTAAAAACTAATATAATAGCGTTGACTGCCTTCGCCTTGACAATGTTCATGGCATACCCTCATCAAGGTCATCGAGCCGACAGACCACTGCTGGAAAAAGATCACCAATCTTGTGCTTCCCCTATCCAGCGTATGCTTATGTGCTACGCTATTTGCACAATGCGTGCTATTTGCACAATTCGAACGCGAGATACCTTTAAATTCCCAAGCGCTTTAACCGTGAAGTTGCGGACACCATCAATGAGTGATATAATACAAGTACTGAGATATCTATAAAGAATCTTACAAGAATCGTTCAAACATATAGTTCCCTAGCTCCTACTTAACTCGCAGATAAAACCTACTCACAGAAAGTCTATCTTAACCTTACAAAGGTACTCACACGTCATCTTCCTCATCAACAGAATTTAATTTCGTTCCTCACATCTTCTTAACTCCTTGTTACGCTCGGGGACGCCTCCCCTAAACTTATTTAATTAGTATTCTGTAAATGAGAAGCAGGGGTGGCGACAATCTAAATACAAGCAGTTTAATTTTTCGTTAATCGCCAGTAAAGTCGAGGAGTTATGCGGATCCACGTTCCACTTTAAGTTTAGAGGCTGTGTATCTTGTTGCACGACTCTTAGGAGATTCTCACACGACACCGCTCATCCACGCGGTCGGGCGGTGGAGGTGAAAGTTTTTTGGTGGTGCGCCGCGCGGAGATGCGGTGAGCGCCGCTCATCCGCGCGGTCGTGTGGTGTATGTGTCTTAGGTATGATTCGCTTCACCGCCCGACCGCGCGGATAAGCGGTGTCGAAATACACACAGGCATGAAGACACGTAGACATGATGAGACACACATAATACTCTAAGAAACAAGGAAGTCGTACGAAACTTCCTAAAAATTCCTATGTTGGGGTCAACTTTCAGTCAGTTGGATGCAGCTGAATACCAGTATTTTTTGTGGAGCTGCTGTCTGTCTGACCTCCACGACCTAGTTAGTACTACGTATTACGATATCCCTTGGTAAGTCTGGCGGCCAGACTTTCCTACTACTGACTACCTGTTACACCTGTGAAAGATCTCCAACTAATAGTCGGAACCAACGGCTTAGCCGTCCTTAGCAAGCGCTGCTCAACCTCGCAGATCGACCCGAGCGGCTGTTAATTTTAGACACGATCTCCTTAAAAAAAGAAATCTTACGTCGACGGTAATTCTTGTCCTCAGCGTATTGATGGCAATCTAAATTGAGACGGCTCAGAACTGGGCTACGAGTTAGGCGCCTTCAGAAGCGTCCATCAGTTCCTGAAATAAAAAACCAACAGGACACGATATTAACACCCTTATCTATAAACAAGCCAAAGTGATTACTTGAGTAAATGTCATTGTTTGAGATACGATTTTTATTATGTAGTTTAGTAATCGCTTGATGTTAGAACTGTAAAACGTTAGAATTCTTAGCTTTGCTTTCTTTGACGGTTCTTACTTAGTTTAAATTCTTGCCTATTGCATAAAACAAATTGCACAAGTTAGTAATTACTTAAGCTCAAGTAATTACTTTAACTTGACTATAGATACTGATGTTAGTGCCCCATCGATAGTGGAACAGCACCCCATAACAGGCTATCAGAAGAAATGTCATGATAAAATGTGATTCTATGTCTCAGTGACGCTTCTTAGCAAAATTATATAGTATGTCCTTTGCCTACCACTGGGACAATAAAAGGCTGGTATTATTTGTATAGGTAAATAACTGTTGTAAGTATTTGTAAATTTTTTAGGTAGTAGGCAAGTTGAAGTGTCATTGGGCTGGCAATGTTTGTCGAAGCAACAGTGCAGGAACAAATGAATCGTGAGGGCGTAGAAAAAGTGACATTCTATCCGCGGTAATTTTATCATGGTAGAATGTCACTTTTTTAGAAAAGTCATAAATATACTTAATTATATGCTGTCCATTCTGCAGAAAGGTATTGTATAAAATAAAATGCTTTAAAGAGATAGTTGTTTATAAGTCATGGAGTTACATATACCCTCTCGTCTTCATAGGAACTTTCTAACTGAATGACTATTTGTAAATTCAAGTCATTTGCGCCTTCGTCAGTGTATAATAAAGCAAGGCAGGTCTTCACTCATGAACACTTAAATATTATAGCAAAACACTAACGGTTGTCGCGCCGTACAGCTGTTCATACATTCTTTATAATAATTCCAAGAACTGACACTCTGTCCAAACGTAACACCATTTTAAAATTAAAATAACATACCGTTCGACCTACTTTAACATGACAGCACAGGCTGTACTTTCGAATAACCTACATATGTTTTAAAAACGAAACAATATTTCCTTTGGCTCACATTCGATTCATAAAACACAAATTAAGCATGACATTCGCTCGATTTTCGAATAAAAAGAAACGTCACTCGAGGATTCTTTTTTTCTAAAGGAATTTCGCGCCATTGAATTATGGAAATGTGAGTTATTTAAGCAAAATTAAACAGGTTTACGAGATTTTTTTATATATGTTTTTTGGAGATTAATCTACGTAGACTTGAACATTCTACAGTGATACAATTACAGCGCTCACGTCCATATTTATAGGCCGGGTTTTTTTTTTAATTCAACGACTTTGTACTACAGTTTTATTTTTTATCCTGCCTAGATATTATTGTTATCTAGATACGATAAATAAAATCGATTATCTATCCATCACATTTGTGAAATTAAAAGAATATAATGAACACGCTCTTTACTTTGCATGTTACATCCAGTAAGTGTGTTTTGTGTGTACGTAATTTGGGCAAAGACCTTGTCGCAATACAAATGTTTCGCTAGTGCGGACAAGGCGTAAGTTACAAACTAATTAACCTAAGTTTGATCATTAAGACATTATCACCTCACGATCTTTCTTCAACCAGACATTGGGCGCACCCCTTATAACCTTATACAGGGTGTTATCTTGTATCTGCTCGCAATTAGAGGAAGGCAAACTTGGGTGTACCTATAGCCTGGAAATTGTATCGTTTTTCTTACAGTGCTAACAGGATATTTTGCCGTCCGAATGACTTTGAAAGACACACAAATATTTAATTGCATAACGTAGCATCACGCCTGTAATTCCCGAAGGGTTAGGCAGACGTGCACGTACCTAATCGTACACAAACATTTCGCCAGATATGTTTTAGTATGAAATAAGGGGCGAGCCTATTTCAATCAACCGGCCACAAAGCCAGACTCCGTGGCTGCTACTGAGAAATTCCTGACTAAAAACCCAATAACACTTTGCTCGAGAATCGAACCCAGGATCTCATGTTCAGCAGTCACGCTTACGACCAGTAGACCATCGAGGCAGTCTCTCTGAAACTTAGTGAAAAATCAAGATGACAGCGTCGTTAGGTCCAATTTTAGACAAAAGATCTTGATAAAGCTATTTTCGGTTATGACGGTTAGAACTGACTGTCCTTTTCATTCTGCTTTGCTTATCAAGTTTGAATTTGAATGTTTTATTTCGTAGGTAAGTTGTCTTTTTTACAGTTAAAATTGCCAAGCCAATTTGTCAAAGTTTTGATAGTAAACCTAAACGCTAATGTATTTGTTAGGGAAGACTTTGCCTTTGAAGAGTTATAGAGTTAAATGGCATTTTGAATAGTTTTTTTAAATCTGAAATCATCTTTCTATGTAGTTATAATATTCGCAAATACATAATCTTCGCATGTATATAACATTATTAAGTTTCATCATCCCAGCCAGCTCAGCCCAGCCTTATCCCAAGTATGTTGAGGTCGGCTTCCAGCCTAGCCGGATGCAGCTGAATACCATTATTTTACATGGATCGACTGACTATCTCACCTACAAAACCCAGTTAGTACTGGGTAATACGATACCCCTTAAGTAGGGAAGAATGGTTGTCAAACCTTCGGGCCACTGACTACCTGTAACGACTGACGAAATTCTACAAATAACAGCCGGCAGAGACCAATGAAGGGAACATGGTAGGAATTTTAAGCCAAGCGTTGAAAATCCGAAAAGAGGATTGTTTTTTTAACCGACTTCAAAAAAAGGAGGACGTTCTCAATTCGGTTGTATGTTTTTTTTTGTTGTGTTTGTTACCTCATATCTCCGTCATTTATGAACCGATTTGAAAAATTCTTCTTTTATCTGAATGGATCTACTTTCCGATTGGTCCCATAGAAATTTCATCAAAATCGGTTCAGCATTTTGGTTTTGAAATCAAAATAGCTGGAAAAAATGTCATCCAAGTAAAAGAAATTGCGAAATTGATACTTGACAAGGATTTGTGTGTGATACGATAACTAAAAAGGGTAAAATAAAAACTTTTTTGCAAAAAAAAACCGACTTCCAAAAAAACACTAAAAAAGTGGAAAATAACTTTACTTTCGGAAGTCGGTGGCAAAAAAGTCAATGAAACAAACAATAGGCACCGACTTCCGAAAGTAAAGTTATTTTCCACTTTTTTTTGTGTTTTTTTGGAAGTCGGTTTTTTTTGCAAAAAAAGTTTTTGACCTCGCGGTTGACGCAGTAGCTGAACGATTGACTGCTGTGCTGCGTGCTGCAGGTTCGATTCCCGCACGGAACAAATATTTGTATGGCCTAGTTCTGGGCCTGGCTGTTTGTGTATGTATGTTTAAATGTTTGTAAACATACCCACGATACAGGAGACATTCCAGTGGAGACAACGTTATAAAAAAGCTTTTGTTTGGGTAGGTGTGTCTTTGTTTTAGTGAAGTGGGCATTTCTGTGGTACTATAGAAGTTTTTTACTGCCCAGGTTAAAATATTTAGTGAAGCGATGTAAAAGTACATAACACTTAAACTACACTTGGCATAGCACGGTTACCTCAAATTAAATTTTTAATTTGCTTACAATATTGCGGGAGCTCAGAAATGGGGCAAGCGGGTTTTTTAAATATTTTATTCACAAACAGCTTTTAGAAGTGGTTGTTAATGGTAGAGAGTTTATAAGTAATAGTTGTACCTGTGGGTTTGCTGTTTGTGAAGGAGCTTACCTGCAGAAAAATAAAAACAATGATTGCAATTAATAAAATACTCATGTACCTCTAAGTAAGTAAGTAGATGTAGTACGTTTTGAGTATGAATGTTCTTCCTCTATTGTTATACCCATCTAGTCTAGGTATAAGAGTGGAGGAAGACCAAAGAAACGATGGATGGACTGTGTGAAGGATGATATGGCAAGTAAGGAGCTGTGTGTGGAGTGTAGAGGGTTATGTTCTTACATGTCTTTCCGTAGACTGGCATACAAATATAGGAACATGTTAAACGTAATATTTTAATACTAAACATAAATTTCTTAAAATCATTAATTTAATAAAATGTCTAAGTAATATTATACAACAATGACAACGCGGCAGGCCCAGAAGGAGATGGCGGGATGAGTTGGACTCCTTCTCAAAGGATTGGCCTGCAATCGCACTAAATCGCGAAAAGTAGAAGGAGGGAAGGGAGGCCGTTGCTCTGCAGTGGAACAACACAGGCTTTTAACATAACTAGCGACCCGCGCAACTTCGTCTGCGTAACATTTTTGATTGATGCTTTGCTCCTATTGGTCGCAACGTGATGCCTTTCTCAACAAATGGGCTATCCAACACTAAAATATTTTTTCAATTCGAACCAGTACTTCCTGAGATTAGCGCGTTCAACCAAACAAACAAACGAACTCTTCAGTTTTATAATATTAGTATTTAGTATAGATAATAAATTAATATTATAACATTTAGTTTCGTGTTTAGCCCTCAATAATCAGAGGGCCTAGCAAAGAGGACATTCTTTCAGCAATGACGATGGTGGAAAAGTAAAACAAAATTATTGGATTGATGGCATAAGCTATCGAAAAGCTGTGAAGTAAATATATGTAGCTATCGAAAAGTCTGTTGAAAGTAGCTATAGAAATACGTAACTCTATAAAAGCAATTTCAACTTGTGTAAGCTTTCAGCTGCAGGTCTCAACGCCATATAATCATGGTGACCGTTGTGAATGGCGACTCCAACACTTTTCTGGCCAATTAAATTAATAAAATATTCGAACAGCCATTCCAACTGATACATATAGGTACTGTACCACGCCTTTTTCTCATGAGGGCAGGTAGAAACTGCTGAACGACAGTTGCTACGATCTTTACATACGTCTTCCTTCCATTCCAATTCACTCCAAATTAAATATTAATACTAACAACAAATTCTAAATACGTTTACTACGCCTTCCTTCGAAACTAAGAGAACACATTCTCGTTACCTTATTACAAGTCAAAGGGGAGAATTATTAAAAGTACGGTTCTGCGGCAGACTGCAGACGGTAGCTGCATTGCAGTTAGCAATAAACGCCGGTGATGGTGCCGCTGCAGTTTTGATTCCAAACTCGACGTCACGTCTTCGACAGCAGCTGTACTTCTCTTCTTCAGTGGCAGGAAGTTTTTTTGTCAAACAAAAAAGTAAGTCTTATCGCTCTGTTAGTAATAAGCACTGACATCGCTACTGATATGCCGTTCTTAGTCACCGCTCAATCGCAAAAGCAGGTGGGACTATCGCCTTACACGGAAGAATTTTCAATGAAATATACAGAAACGAAGGGGCCTGATAAAAGTGACATTCTAACAGCAATAATTTTTTTTATGGATTTATCAAATTCAATATATAGAATTCATAAAAGCCACTGAAAAGCTAATTTCAATCCCGTTGGAAGTCGTTGTAGAAAAAAAAACGACTTAAAAGCCAATAAATTAGAAATTCCTGCATCGTTTGTCGAAAACGCGACTGTTGAGCATGAGGTCTTGGCGATTGGTTGATTCCCAGGTCGGGCAAAGTGTTCTTGGGTTTTTCCATAAGGATTTTTTCAGTAGCAGCCACGGAGTCGGGATTTATGTTTGATGGCAATACATAGGACTTAAATATAACTGGCGAAATGTGGGTACATACTATTATATGAATACACCTTTGCCCAAAACTTCGGGGATTACAGGCATGTTATGTATGTAATTAAAAAATACAATGGTCTAGGCTCTAAGAAATGTTGCTGCAGTCTGCAACACTGCTGCCACAGTCTGCCGTCACCCTTGGAACTGTACCTTAAAGCTACTCGAAATACTTCACAGAGAGTTTTGTGCATACAAAATTCCACTTTGAGAGGTATTCTTGCTTGTTAAGTATTGATGGGAACATGGGGAATTTGGAAAACATGGAGAATTCGGGGAAGTGTCGAACAACTTTCCAGAATACTAACTTTCTCCTTAAACATATGTTGAACAAGTATTGTTATGTTCTTTTTCCTCCCTGAGGGAAAAGTTTGGGTGAATATTATTAGATGCGTTTGTGCTTTGACGTAGCTTTTATCTTTTCCTGAAAATATGTTGTCTTTGAAGAAAGAATTGGGACAAGCGGTAGGTACTTATTTGTAACTTTGTTATTGTTTTTCCGCTAACGTTACTATGCATTCTGCTATAGTCGTTTGTTTGTCGTTTGTCGTTGCTCGGGGAAGACGTTTTTTGTCTATGATAGTTGACACAGAATGATTTTACTAACCCACACAATTTACTAACCAGTTTATGCAATAATATTGTAACTATGAATAAGTAAGCTATAGCTCGTGGCTAAGTAATAACAGCCGCACGTGTCGATCTTAAATATTGTATGGGACCATCTGCAACTTAGTGCACCGGTCTACTGCAGCAGTCCAATGTAATTAGGGAATGCGAAACCCAGTTTCAGCCCAATAGTAAAAACCAGTGATTCCCAGGTTTTTACTATGGACCAACTCCGGGTTTCGCATAATATCCTAGTTGCATTGCTTTTTATTTTAAAAAAAATTGGGACAAGCGGTAGGTATTTATTTGTATATTTAATTTTGTATAAATGGAACCCACTGCCACGCTATTATTGAATGCGTGGCTGACAAAAAAATGAAGCACACAGCTTACATAGCAAAGCTCTGGCATACAACATCAGATATTTCGAGAGTACTTCCATCCATCACGAAAAAGGCACGAGCGACGGTTGCATTTTATACAAAAAATGGGAAATTCAGCAGTGTCCACACTAGCGAACGTTTGGTCATCAATCAATGTAGCCCATCTCCCGGTTGACATATCAAATTGAATGCTGCCTGTTTTATTGAGATCTCTGCTCGACTTTGTACCAATTAAAAATGTGGATTTAATTGAATAGTTTTTAACGTAACGGAATTTTTAATTAGTGACATTTGAGAAACATGTTCAATTAAAGGTCAAAAAATGAGTTGGTGATCGAAGTTCATTGTGATACGCATTGTGTTATTATCAATTAAATGTAATTTAAGGCATTAGGTTTGAATCGAAACGAGCACTTTACTGCTCATTCACACGAGGACGATTCGTTTTTTTTGACGTATCGTCTGTTTTCACGATCCGTCAATATTTTTGACGGCGGCAGTGCTTTTTAAATGTGCGTGTTCACACGCATCACACACCGAGAAAAATGACAGACACGTCTTAAATCACGTATCGTCTTTTAAAAATCAGGTACGTCAAAAAAACACGAATCGTTTGTGACGGATTCGCTGATGCGCTCGCTCCCGAAAAAAATGTGAACACCAGTTTTTTGCCAAATCGTGATAAAACACGTTTCCGTATGCAATATGAACGTCCATCCGCGATGACGTATCGTGTTTTATGACGAATCGTCAATGACGGAAGCCGGGTGAATGTGCCCTTGCTTTGTATAAATTATTTAATTACTAGTACTCTCAAAACAACTGCCTGATTGGTATAGTCATAGTGGTCGCAAAAGCGGCTGCTGAGCATGAGGTCCTGGGTTTGACTCCCAGGTTGGGCAAAGTGTTATTGGGTTTTACTATTAGGTTTTTTTCTGTAGCAGCTACGGAGTCTCGATTCGACAGACGCTCCATGAAAATATTGGTAATCAGCTACATCCGGTTAGACAGGAAGCCGACCCCAACATGGTTGGGAAAAGGCTGGGCAGATGATGATGAAATATTTTTTGGACATAGCAGACAAAGGTTATATTGTCGCAGGCAGAGTCAAAAAATCGATTGAATTATACGAGATTAGGTATAGAGAGAATTCATGAACAAAACCAAAAATTGTAGGAATTTCAGAGTGTTCTGAATATATGTTGGTATCATTTACTGTTGAAATAAAACTCACGTAGCTAGAACATACCTGTTGTTTTTTTTATAATTTTCACCGAAATTATATTTTTTCTCTACTCAAACTTTTATTTTCCACAGCCAGTTGAAATATAAAAATGTGTTAAATGGGCTATAAAACACTTTTCATTAATAATTTTAGGCTTTTACGGTGTGCGCAAAAATTTCATTACTTGCATAGGTACCTTTACAAATTAAAGTCTGAGGTAAATTTAAGGTACCTACACAAAAAAAAATTAAAACGACCATAAACGAATTTTTTAAATGTACTTAAACAGAGTTAAATTTTCTCAAAATATCCCGCATTTGTCTTTAAAAAAAACCTTTTCAAAGGCAGACAACCTTACAAAGTATTGTCTGAATTAGGTATAGGCTTCTTCTTCGTGTGGTTAGTGCTTAACCTGGTGTTATAGTTTTTATGCCGTTCATGGCCTCTGACTTGGTTTTACATGTGATTCCGAATAATCAGTGGTGTGACCGTTGGACTGCCAAATCATAGGTCTCGAGTTTGAACCCAAGACACGCACCTCTGATTTTTCGGATTCATGTGAAAAAAACTCTGACACCATGTTAGTCACTAACCACACGATAAAGAGGAATTGCCTCTATCCCCTTTTAATAAAATATAATCTTCGTTGAAAATGTGGCTAACAAAGACTTCAAGAGTTTAAAAACATTGTCTTGATAGGCCTAGTTAAAAAAAGTAAGTTCTTTGGTAAAAACACTCCTCCCAAACACTTTATTCTCCCATACATTTTTAATAGAGCTAAGAGTTTTTTACAACTCTGTGCTCGATAGAAGTTTCGCAAAAAACACTAAAATGTCGTTGTGTTCTGCAGTTAAATTCTTGGGATTTGGTTGTAAATAGACGAGCGGAGCGAGAAAGAGGTCAGCTGAGACTTAAGAAAGAATGTCTGAGGAAGGAGCGAATTCGGAAATATTAAATTTTGTCAGCCCAGATCTTCGCCACTTCCACGGCGTCGTCGGTGGCAGCGCCGAGGCTTCGGCTGCTTTTTTTGGTCCAAGACGGTACCAACAGATGAAGAATAGCTGTTCCGTTAAGGTAGCCCCACTTAACGAGATTGGAGTTTCATCTTCCCACTTGAGTTTGGATTCAGTTCAGGAACTTCCTGGGACATTCTGTTGAAAGTTGTTGAAGACACATTAAACGATTTGAAAGCGAATGCCACTTTTCCTTTAGCTCCGCTCATTCCTCGCTCATCTGACTCTGGCACCTCGCCCTTAGAAGCTTATCCTCGTAAAGCTTATCTTCACGGCTCAACTGACAGTAAACAGTTTCAGAGTCCTTTAACAACGCCTCTTAATGTAGAATAAGATGTTTTTTATACCTAAATATTTATAAAATGGCTCCAGAGCTGAGTTTTTGAATATAAGTTGACAATTTGACCTTGTGTATTGTTAATAAAAAAATAAAATCTTTGTTTGTACAAAAACGCTGGCGTGACAACTCAGAGGCGTTTGTAAAAAAATGGCCGAAGAAAACCGCGTAAAGAGAAGAATAGGAGAAGCCTTTGCCCAGCAGTGGGACAATATAGGCCAAGGAAAAAAAAACTAAAACCTTCAACATTACTACGTCCCATGAATTTCTGTTACTTAAAGGTCATGCAGATTTAATAAACCCTGACTCCCAAACTAGGAAATCCCGTGACTTAGGAGTGAGTATTAAAATTACATGAAGCGAACAGACATTACTGTTGTGAACATTGACTGCAAATAACTTAGGATAATTTTCAAGATATTTAAAGCAACACAGCAAATAAAAGATCGTGTTACTATTTTCCCATTATTCCAATCCTTCTGTAAGTCGTAAGCAGCGTAGTGTTCTCAACAACGATAAAACTCTGAATGTCACAACGGTAACAGGCAACGAAGTCGCCATTTTACAGAAGCGTTTTGATTGGGTTACAAGGAAACTAGTGACTTTTGATTGGGTTACAGCGGTAAAGCATTGCAGCTGCGGTTTGAGGTTACAGTTGCAGAATTGTATCTAAAAGAAAAACTATTTTTAGCATGGCCATCTTTTTTCTTAGTCCTCATCTAGGCTATTTAAAGCCTACAAATCTTACGTCATTCATCATCTGCGTAACCTTTTTCCCAACTATGTTGATGTCTATGCTTCCAGTTTAACCGAATGCAGCTGAGTACCAGTATTTACTGTCAAAGACCCACAAATTACTGCCAGAACTAACGGCTTAACGTGCTTTGAAGAAACTCGGTATGTAATGGGTGGTCACCCACCCACAGACCAATCTAGGCAAGCGCTTCTTAACCTGAAGGTTAATCCGTGCGGCTGTTATTATTCCGCCACGAGCTCATCAGCTCTTAATTTGTCCACAAACTAACCCAAAATCAGTTAGCGTCTTAGAAATAGATCTAACATGGCATCTCACAGATATACCCACTCCTAACCCCGGGCAAACTAGCAGAATATCCGGCTATAATAATGGCGACGACAACTTTTAGCCCCAGGCCGGCTGATGACCGTAGAGAGGGGAAGCTATCGATATTGGTATCGATAAAGTTGGAATTATGTTATTTGAAACTCAATCGGATTGGGGTGCTGGCTGGCGAGATATTGATTTTAAATTAAAGTTTACTATTGTAGGTAAGGTTATCGTTCTGTTACAGTTGTGAAATTAGTTTCTAAGATGAAGAATTGCACCCTACCCTTTGAACTACAAAGATATAGGAAACGTAACACACTTTCGATAGCAATTTTGCCAGGTAAACAACATTTAAAATCAAAATATTTTATTTCACATAGGCCTACTTGGGCTCTCATAAAACGTCGAGCACGGTTCGCGTTGGTCGTTTCTATGGAGAAGAACCGGCAAGAAACTCCATGGTTACTCTTTAAAAATCAATTGGTTTTACAATATTTTTATGTTAAGGCATTAGTAGGTACTTAAGTATGGGAGGACATCGTAGGCCCGACAATAAGTCGTTGCTTACTAAAAAAACGTAGAACAAGATAAAAAAATTAACAAAAGTTAACAATCATCTGGGAATCTATAAGGCCTTCAATGTTCACACATTCACAAACAAGCGGTAAATAAAAAGAATCTGTATAAAGAAAATAAAATATTATATACAGAAGGACTAAATTAAACAAGTCACACTAATATTGTCATCAGTGCTGTAACTATTCTGAACAAAAGGTGTATAAATGATTTGAAAACTATTGAAAATTCATTTAATTATTAATCTAGTATAGGGTGGATCATTGAATTAAAATTCTTCGGATTGTGATTAGTACTGTGTTCAGTATTGTAATATGTTGCGTTGCAAAGTTATGCAAGTTTTCACCGTAAGTTTTTTCACAGTGCATGTCGGTCGCTTTTAGAATTTTAACTGTTTTTCTGTGGTGATGGATGTGGTTGCTAGCGTTTTACAAATATCACGGTGAGTGAATCATCGACATTATTCTTTTTCACATCGATAATATATATTTTTAATAATTAAATTCCCCGCTCTAGAAGGATTTGTAAAACGAAAAGGCGATATTAAAATCATTTTCTTCGTATTTATCGAAATTACGTTTTTGATACCAACATTTTCAAAGGCTTACTGTTATTGTTTTTCATAATAAAATCATTGTTAGCCTCCTGTTTTTCATAATAATGTTCGAGGGTTTATTTCTTGGACTAAAAATCGAAGTGGTTTTATTTGATACTTTCTATTTTCAGGTAAATACAGGAATCATTTTAGTAGGGAGCCACGAGTATTTGAACACATGTGAAAGTACACGTTATATACATTGACTTTTTTTCAACCCTCAGTTACATGTATGGAGAGCCACCCCTATTTTTCAGAAGACACTTTCTCTCCAAATTTCAATTGTGTGGTACCAATAGTCTCGGAGTAAAATGGCTGTGCCATAAAGAATGACAGACAGACAAATGGACAGGGCGAATCTATAAGAGTTCCGTTTTTGCCATTTGGCAACAGAACCCTAAAAAAAACTGCTTAACCTGACGTTGATCATTACTACAACCGTTAGGCATCCGTTTATGAGTAACCTCACAATATGTATTCGTACCTACAACAATTTATCTTTGTTCTATCTATACACCATCGAAAATAATAACAGATCCACATCCCACCAAAGCAAATAACTCAAGACTTTCATCCTGGCCCGATTCCTTACGCCATTATAATAAATTGTAGTCAGCACATCCTTACTTGTCTGTGTTTCATGCTTATCCTTGTTTATTCAGTGTTGTCGTCGTGAAGTAACGAGAACCGACAGCTAATATACATTTGAGCCCAAAATATAAAGTGTGAAGCTCTTTATGGGAATCTTCAAGATACGGTACCATCATTTCGTTTATAAAGCCCCATGTTTTCAATTGAAACTGTTGTTTATTTTTGTATGTCCTACTACTAGCTTATCATCGCGGCTCCGCTCACATTATGTACGAAAATTAACCCACGGGAACGTTTAAAATGCAGCCTATGATACTTGGGAACAATGTAGCATAATCTGAAGATTACCTCCTATATAAAAACTTACAATCTTTACATCTTTATTATATTAGTATCAATATATGTAGATAAACACCAGTGCTGTGCATTTCAGTGAGTGGGTATTTTTTTACGCTGATCCAAGGTACTGCTTAGGTGGACGTTTCCATGTAAAACCTGCATGCAGTAAGTGTTATATTTAGACCCCAAAACTGTATAGCAAAATAGTTTTATGAGCTGTGATAGCCTAGTGGTGTGACCGTCGGACTGCCAAAACATGGGTCACGAGTTCGAAACGAAGGCACGCACTTTTGATTTTTCGGAATCATGTGCATATTGTATAATTTTCACTAGATTCGGTGTAGGAAAACATCGTGAGGAAACCAAACATGCCTGAGAGATATTTCTCGACGGCGTGTAAAGTCCAAGTCAGAGGCCCATGGGCGATATAAAAACTCTGACACCAATTTAGTCACAAACCACACGAAAAAAAAGACCCCAATAATTCCAAATTGATTTCCAACCAGATTTTATCATGAAAAATGTAAGGCAAAGTACCTTTCGGATGAAAAAGCAATTAAGCATCTACGAACATTTTTCTACAGGACCTCGAGAGTCTAAGGACTTTAATTTCAAGATGTTTTGTAGTGAACCAGTTTACAATTTACAGAATAAGGAATTTTCACAAAAGAAAGCTTTTCACAACAGAACTTCGGCTTGTCCATTAATTTTATTTTCATTTTGCTACGACAAGGTTCCAAGCTGGAGTGTTTATAGCCGATTGTGCTGCAATTTGTTGGGTTAAGTTTTTCCAAGTTAGTCTAAGTATAAAAAATATAGGGCTTTTTCTTAAGATTTTTAGTGAAATATAATAAGTTGTTGAAAATTGTGAAATTCGGGAAAACTAAAAGTGTACAAACTTATTGCAATGAGCGGTTTACGACTGTCGGGTTAGCTAAAATTCAGTTCTTGTTTTGAAAAGGTAATACTGTGATGTAATGTTAAGGAATATTGTTCGGTGTGATAATCGATTTTTTAGTGTCAAGCTATTTAGTCTAATTTATCAGGCATTTAATGATCAGGGCTTATACCTCAATAATAACTGCTGCACAACCAACTCGAAGATTGAACTACGCTTGTCGAGGTTGCCCATGGATGGATGGCCATCCATCCATATTGAGGATCCTTCCGTGCTCGGAAAGAATGTTAAAAGCTTTTGGTCCTAGTAGTTCGTAGAACTTTGACAGTCGTAAAGAAATAAAAAACCCGAAATTCTGACAAACAGTCTTAGCTAGGAAAATCGTGTTATCCTGCACCACGTAGAGGTACTAGTGTGGAGGTCAGATTATAAAAATATTAAAAATTATTAAAAAAATATTTGTTATTAAAACGATTATTTATTTTAAAATTATTAGGCAGCCGCTTATAAAACATTGGTATTTTCCGTGGTTGGACTGAACGGCCGACCCTTACGTGTAAAAAAGGCTTTGCCAATTGATTTTCTTTCTCAAGTTATTGGATTTTATTGCAAAACGTAAGGGATGTGTTGATCGAGTGTAAAAACTGCGAGGCGGCTATTTTTGCGGTCACCACTTATCGGGAAAATGAAGGGGTGTTAGTTCTTCCTCATTTTATACCCGAAGGGACCAGGATAATGGGAATCAATCAATCAGAACAAAGGTTACGGAAGTTGTAACCCAAGGGCTGGCTTTTACCTTGGCCAGAGGCTAAGTATTGCCATACAACGTGGCAACGCCGAAAGTCTCTTGGGCACATTACTAGCTGACAGCGTTGAGAAGGAGTTTTTTGATGCCCTTTCATAGTTTGTAGTTAGTTTATTTTAGTTATTTTTATTAATGCCCTAAATCTATAAACAAGTAATGTGAAGGTAATAATAATCTCAAATTATTAGAAAAAATAAAACATAACATAAATACATTCATACATAAACTACAGAAAGCCAACTACACTTTTCTGTTCACATTTTTTTTGCTCTGGTCCATACCTGGAAACCTTCTAGTTACGGAGATATTGAAGGTCAACGTTCAAACTTTTTCTTTTAACACAAGAATAAAAATGCACAGTGTTACTTAGTTTGATGTACAGAATGTTTGGTTGACGGATTCGTGAAGAGTCCTTTTACACCCTGTATACAACAGCTCGAAAACAACAGTCAGGCAGTAGCTCACCTGACACAAAACCCGTCCTTTGGAAGATGGGGATGGATAATGGAGGACGAGTCCGAACTTTACAGTATGTTTCTCATACCAGAGAACTCCGCAAGTAAACTTGCCCCAAAGTCAGAAAAAAGAGCATACAGTTATTTTTAGACGGCATTGAATGCCGGAAAAGTCAATACCTTTTCTATAAAAATATAAAGCAATCCGTTCCAGTTGTCAGCCCTAAATATACATGCCAAATTAGTCGTTTAATTTTGTGAAAAAAGTACCTGTGCTAAATATTATCTACTGACTTAAGTTATGAGAGCTCGCGATTTGTCGGTTTATTCGTTGCTTGGCTTTGACCAAGTGGTGGCCAAGATTAGGCCTTCCTAGAGCTCATTGGGTCACGGGAAACACCTGGATAAGGGGCCCATAGGTGTTGATGATTCCCTTTTTTTTAAATCAAATTAATTTTGACTAGAACTTTGCCACCTCGATGGGGTTTAGTGGTGGTTCATTAAAGGGATACGTAAACTCCACTTTTGGATTGAGAAATCGTTACTTATTGAATACATTTTTCAGTAGTATGTGCCAATCTTTTCGCTAGTATAATATGTCAATTTTTTCGGTAGTATAATATGTCAATCTTTTCTTTTGGACTTTTTAAAAGAGTGTTAAAAATAAATGTACTCCTCTGCCCAGCTGTTCATAATAAAAAAATGAACGGTTGGCCGTTAATTTTTTTTTATTTGGGACAAGCCCGCCACTTTATTACCAAACCACTGCAACTCCTGAAAGCGAGTATCAACAGAAAAGTGCCGAGACAATGAAGCTCGACGAAGTTCCAGGGAAAACGACCTAATTATCTTGGATCCCGCAACGAATTTAATCAGAAAAGAATAGTGGTGTAGGAAAAACATAATTTCCATTTCCCTCCATTTCAGCAGGAGACAGAACAAAACAAGTCAATAGGCACAAAGGGACGATTACAACTGGGATAGGCCCAGTTGCCTAGCACTACGGATAAATATAATATGAATGAGTCCTAAGTTGTAAGCTGTTATATTTGACTCCAATAATAGGTATGACCAACCGTTCAGTGATTACAGGTGTGATAATGCGAGTTGAATACCTATCTCTGCCAGCCGCCTCAAGCACTAAACGCGTGATATCATATCAATATCCCCGCTGTCTCTTAAGCCTTATACCAACAACAGTCGTATTCTCTGGAATGGAAATGGAATTTCAGGCCGTGGACAGGTTGTCACATAAATTGAATTTGGTACGGCGGGTAAATGAAGACGCCTGTCGTTCTTTCAAATTGGTATTGTTACTGTCCTCATAGATATTGTTGCTGTTTTTCGTGTTTGTGTGTGTCTGTTTACGTGTTTTATGAGACGGTACGGTTAGTGGCTATGAAATAACAGCCCAACGGTTCGGTTTTCATGTTACGTAATGCTGAGGTCAGTAGTAATGGATCGGTGAGCGTTCCATACAGATAGACACCCTTCCACCCCGAAGTGCACCTAAAGCCGTTGGTCCCAGTTGATATTATTTTGTAGGTCATTGACAGTCGTTGTCGGCAGTCAAAAACCCGATTCTGATAACCACTCTTTACAAGAGGGGTAGGCAAAAACAATGGAATGCCACGTCCTGCTACGATCTTTGCATACACTTTTTAATTCTTACGTGTTTCTACATATCGCACGTCCTCTAAAAAACTGTCATAACACAAAAATTTTAGGTTTTTAGATAACACCCATCTCAATGTCCATTCTCCTTCATCTATAATTGAAAAAAAAACTCCAAAAGTGTAGGTTCTGCGAAAATAATTAAATCACAGAATGACACACGCGAATGTTTTTTACGGATATCATCGGCCGGACACAAAAAAACTTTAAAGTATAATATCTCAAAACTGATTTTTTTGTGTTACGACGGTTTTTTTGAGGACGTGCGATATGTACATGCACACCAGTTGTGGTTAATACACGAGAAACATCACCAAAAGTCCTTCTAGAGCGTCACCTCCCAATGTTTCCACTCATATCAGCGAACTAAGTACCTTTGGTTAGTTGCTTTTGATGCTTCGCTCCATAAGTTTTAAGAAAGAAAACCTGGGTGGTGAATCATATTTTGAGGGCTGATTTAATTGTTCAAAGTACAGAAAATGCTAATTGATTTCAGCCTAGTTTCTACTTTGAATAAATTATTAATAGCTGATGTTTGTCCTGACCTAGATAAATCCAAAGCTTTAATGCAAATGTCTGTTGTCGGGGCTAAACATCTAATTTATTGCTTCATTCTAGCATAAATTGGTGATAAGCACTAACGCTTGTATTTGAAATACGGATCTATGGCAGAATCGAGAGAGCAGGGATGTAAGACATAGGTCATAGCCTAGCCCAGGCTGACACTGTTTTTTAATCCTAGCCTACTCTGCCCCACACCAGGGCCAAAGCCTGGGATGCACTCCTTCCAATCTCGCGGACCTACGCATCCTCCTTCGAGTTCTGACGGAACTTACCACACTTTAGTATTGGTTTTTTCGTTCAGAGGAATCCAGACTCCGACCGACTCCGACCGAGCACTGATCCAGACTGGAATAGTGGCAATTGGCTCACCATCTATTACATGGCTTAAAATGTAACTGGTGAAATGTGGGTGAACTATTAGGGAGACTATTAGATTATAGGTGTGATGTTATGTTATGTGATATGTATAAACATCAAGCTTGTTATCCCCGGGCGGTTAGGCAGCAGAGTACCAATACCCACATAAACTACCCACTGATTATTTTCTGACTTAAAAACCTTATAACACTTTACTAGAGCCGGGAACCGAATCCAGGACTTCTTACTCAGCAGTAGCGCCTGCAAGCATTCGACCAACGTAGGAGTAATAACAGTAACTTACCACGAACTTTTGACCTACTTACTAAAATCTCATCATCTCATGTTTAATCCAAATAAATAACAGCACAGTACACTTGAGTGCAATATAATTAACGATGCATACACATCAGTGGCATACGAGTATAACTCAGCGTCCAGCTGCAGCCGACGCTTGCTATCCGCCTGTCCGGCTGTTGGGTCGTCACATGGATATCACGTTAATAACGTCAAGTGACACTGTTTATGGCCGACGATGCTGGGCTGGTCTTTGCTGTTTGGGAGTTTTAGGTTACGTAGCTCTTGTCTGCTGCGCATGAGGTTTTGGGTTCGATTCCCGGGTCGGGCAAATTGTTATTGGGTTTTTCCATCAGGAATTTCTCAGTGGCAGCCTCGGAGTCAGGATTTGTCCCTGGTTTATTGCAATTGGCTCGTCCCCTATTACATGGGACTTAAACATAACTGGCGAAATGTGGGTATACTATTAGGTACACCTCTACCAAAGCCTGTGGGGATTAGAGGCGTGATGTTATGTTATGTAGCTCTTCTCTGATGTCGATGGCATTCGAAGTTCAATCATCAAGATCTTCAGAGGCGTATCCTGAAAAATATAACCGATAGGGAGATCGTTGTGACACTAACTTATACCATTAAGTTAGTCTTATTTTTACGCAATTCTAGCTCTGATATTTAAAGTTGGACGTCGGCACAAGTTAGCAGATAAGCATACGTTCACAGTACGTACTAACACTACTCGATGCTCCACATTTTGTTAATCAGAAAATAAGTAGTGTCAGACCCTGCAATGGCATCTTACTCTATTAATTTGGTAATTTGTTACATGATTCTCCAAGTTTTAAATTCGGTTATTAAAAAGAATTAGCTGTTTCTTTCAACAGTGTACTACTCGCTTAACTCATGGAACAGTTAGGCTTTAACACATTTTCGGACTTCAGACATTGTTTAACGACTTCCATAATTTGTCTGACCCAGTGACACCAAACTGTTTCAGACTCTCTAGAGGTTAAAAGAATGGTCATCCATCCTCGCACTGACCGCGACAAGAGCAACTTTACCTTATCTATCCATCAAACCTCGTTATTTTTACTCTCAGAACACACATATCATTTTACTGTATATCCTAGGCTGAAAAAAACTGAAAATTCAAGTAGACTAGGCCTTTGTTTTATACGCTGGAGCTATAAAGTACAATAAATATAAACGAGACTTTATTGGCTAGCTCGCCGGGGACAAATTATTTCGGAGCCATACACTTTGTTAGGTAAAACTACTTTTAAGGCTAGTTTACTGTCTAGTTTATGGTGTAGGTAATAGGATTGGTGATCTGGGAGCAATATGTTTTATTCTGGCTTCCAGACTTAATCTGGGGGAGTTACTATAAGAGGGTAGGTGAGCGGAAGTGACAAGAACAAAAGGCAATTTGGGCATAGCCATATAGGGGTGATGAGTATGATTTTCTGGGGGTTAGCTGATCAGATTATAGCAATTATATGAAAGTCCCCTTTATATACTGTTTACTGTTAACCTGCGTCATCCCACTGTTGATCAAAGGCTCCATGATTTTCAATTCTTTAGATTCTGGGCAAATGTGGACATTGGTCGTTTATTGTGTCCAGCTCGTTCGGCCATCTTCTACGTGGTCCTCCGCATTTTGACTGTGTACATAGTAGTCAACGCCGTCTTCCGGCCCCACAATGCCTCAGTCCCTCACGGGACGAGGTCTGCAGGACAAGCAAGCCGGCACTAGTCCGGGGCAGCGGAAGTCGAATTAGATCCCGCTGGCTCCTGAAGCGAGTGTGCGAGGGTACACCGGTGAAGTTTTAGTCAGTACAAGTCTCACAGAGTGGAGGAGATCCATTGAAGATTTCCACATCGAGAAAAAAAAGGGATTGCACATAGTGGCTATGTTAGTCCACAGTTAGTTGGTGATATGTCAGATATGGCCAGCTAAGTCCCACTTCAGCTTTGCGGTTTTTAGAGCACCGTCAGTAATTTGCGTTGCAAATACAGTTAGGTAACTTCAGGCCTGGAATACTGCGTTTCATCGTACGTTGGCAAACCTGGAGCTTGGAATTTTAAATGAAGTCTGGGATCCATAGGTCAATACGGGAAGAATGTACATTTCCATAATTTTGAAGGTTTCCGTTCATAAACTCTTTCATAGACCAGTAGCTCTTCCAGGCATTTTCGGTTCGTCTTACGACTTCCTTATCTTGTTTGGTCTAGAAAGAGGTTGACACTGCTGTATGTAAATAGGCTTGCTAAGTTATGCATATTGGTGAATGTAGTAGGTTATATACGAGTGTAAATCTCATCGCCAATAACCTTTGTTTTTATAAACCACCTTTATTCCGAAGACGATTACCAGCAGTTCACCACTCACCGTAACAAGTTTCACCCTTCAGCGGCCATAAACTTGATTTACACGAAAGAATTTGTGCGAAACAAACTACCCTCGTTCTCTCCCTCAAATCAACACGCGACGCTCACAAAACGAAAAACACCTTAACATTTACAGGCCTCCCTTTTACCTTACACTAAAAAGTACCAATAGTAGGATATTATTGGGCATTCTACCCCACCTTCCGTTCCATCGGCTCACTCCGTTCGCCTCGTCACTCTCGGTGGAGTAGAATGCCCAATAATATAAATGAAATCCTACATAGCGCAGTAAAATACTGGTTCGGCGCCTATTCCGCCCAGTGGATTAAACAGTGTAATAAAATACTGATGACTTACCTCGATCAAGTACCGCAGATTCTCGAATTGAGCACTAAACCACTACTTTAGTTGACAAGTTTTATAACACCAAGTTTCACACATAACCACTACCTTAGCTGACTGTTTTTATAACAACAAGTTTCACACATATTTCGTTTACTAATGGAACTATACGAACATAGTAAGCTATAATCCAGGACAGATTGTCTCATGTCTCTTCACAGAGCAAGAAATAGCATGCACCTATAGGCACACGCACATTCTATTTCTGTGACCCCAGATTGGGCACCAAGGACATCTGAATTATAGGATACTGTAAACATTAAACTAAAATTTGGGACAGATTGTCTCATGTCTCTTCACAGAGCAAGAAATAGCATGCACCTACAGGCACACACACATTCTATTTCTATGGTCCCAGATTGGACACCAAGGACATCCAAATTTTAATTTAATTAACTCATACAGTTGGCACTAGCTTACATGTTAACAAATAAGGGAGCTCGCTGCTTGAACCATTAGCCTAAAATTCAGGACAGATTGTCTCATGTCTCTTCACAGAACAAGAAATAACATGCACCTACAGGCACAAGCACATTCTATTTCTGTGACCCAGATTGGGCACCAAGGACATCTGAATTATAGGATACTGTAAACATTAAACTAAAATTCAGGACAGATTGTCTCATGTCTCTTCACAGAGCAAGAAATAGCATGCACCTACATGTACACACACATTCTATTTCTATGGTCCCAGATTGGACACCAAGGACATCCAAATTTTAATTTAATTAATTCATACAGCTAACACTACCTTACACGTTAACAAACTACTACTGGTTGCTTTGCTGGTCTGTTAATCTGCGTTGTGCTTTATTAAGATGCTTTCGCACTCGTACAATTGCCTTCGAAACGGTTCGTGTGCCGTCCCGTGGTCATCTATTGTGTCATACTCTTTGTAAAACGCCTGACAACGGCGCCGGAGCGCCGATCGTGTTAAGCTTTCACAGTAGGAGTAAGTGATTCTTAAGAATCTCAAAGTTTGCAAAATTGCGTGTTGTAAATTTGCAGTGTTCGAACTTTGTTACACGAGGTGTATGTATGAGTCATTTCTATGTATTCAACAATTACACTGTAAGATGATCGCTGTGCATGTTGCAGTCATTGATTAAAATTGATCTTTATAGGATTTCCTAATCAATGCAATTAATTTAAATAGAGGATGATCCTAGGAACATCATCATAAAGTTTCGTAACAAATTGTTTGAAAGATGAATCTTAATATCAGTACCTACTGAACCTTTGCATGAAATGTTTATAAAAAAATCGTTTTAGACGTTAGATGATATTACTTATATTGATGTTAAGTTTTACTGCAGCATATTAGTGAACTAACTTTTTGACGCGAGTTCGTTTACATAGATTATTATGCACAAAAAAATTTTTCAGGATATTTTTCTTTCAGCACGTCTTACCTTGCATCTTTGAAAAAAAATCATTTTTTTAATTCACATGTGTGATGTCATGCGGAGTTTTACATCAAGGTTTAAACAAACATACATACTTTATTATAATACGTAATGTATTAATCATAAGTGTCATGTATCGTCGTCACCTTTGTCGGCGAGGGTAAAAAGCTGGTTTTTTATTTCATTTCTCACGATAAAATTGCAATTTGACGGAAACAATTTTCAATCACTACGATTTAATTAGACCTAAGTAACATAAATTAATCATACAACTGTGACAACATGTAGTTAAGGTTTAATTTTGTAATGGGATAAATATTGCTGAAATGGTATTTTTTATGAATAAAATCAATCAATTTTGATCACAATATTACATTCCCTTCAGTATCTTCCAGTGATAAACACCGGTTACCTTCGCTATATAATTAGTTACGTTATACTCGTACAACCTTCAACTTTAAAAAATGTAAGTAAGTACTACTAACTTTACTGAATTTGCTAATGTATTTATTTAATCACTACCCAGCTACGGACCTGGTTTCTGCCTGCCGGCTGTTGTATCGGAAGTCTTCATCAAGTCATAGTTATAAGGTAAAAAATTAATCTTTATTTGCTCCATTTCAGGTCTGACTCCGATTCAGAATTCCAGACACGGTCTGCAGCTGTAGCCGAGGTTGCGAAGGTGCAACCAAAAAAGAAGGTGTCGAAGCGCAAAGCTCTCGAGAGCACCACGCCGTCAGAATCGAAATCAAGGTAATTTTGTGTAACTGCTTTTAACTTTAGGTGTTTGTTGTGTATGTTAAGTCAATTTCGAACTGTAACGCAGAGAGCGCTGAAATCAATTTCCAATTATTATTCCTTGCAGGAATGTTTACAGTTAATTCATGAGGTATTTTTATTGGAATTAATATAACATAACATCATGCTTTCTATCCGCGTAGGGTTCGACAGAGGAGTATATAATACACCCTCAATTCGCCACTTAAAAAATAAATGTAATGTAATGTGTTGTGTAAATTATTATAAATAAGAATTATGTTAAATTGTTTACAGTAAACGACGCACTTCGAGCTCGGACCTTTTTGGCTTGGTGGACTACATTCCGTCATCGACCTCAATTGGAGACTTCGGTTCGAGCCTCTGCAGCCGTGTCGCCAACGGCAAAGTGCGACGAACGGCGAACTTAACCGGGGACTTCTATGTGGAGGTAAAAGTCTACAACAAGACCGAAGTTGCTTCCACCCCTAAAGAGGATAGGTGGAAGAAAGCCTCGGTGGTTCTAAAAGTGCAGCTAAACCGTAACACGCCGCAGTGGGACGGACTCCAAGTTTTTATGAGACGGACTCATGAATTATTTGATGATTCTGAGCCCGTCTTTTATAGTGACAATATAAACATAAAATAAATATTTAAGTTATTGGGCACCAGGTATATTCTATTATATCCAGGTATTTTTTGTTGTACATCATAATCTTAATAATAATATATTGCAACATCTAATAGTAAGTTTAGAACTATTTTAATCTAAAATGCCTTTCTGTACTGTTTGTAACACATCTGTTGAGCGCAGTCACTGGACAGGTCACCTACGTAGTACTAATCATAAAAACAAAACAGTTTCACATTTTTGCGATGGTGTTGAAATAATACATTCTGCATTTCGTAATCGTATAGCTTCTTATAGAATTGTCGATCCGTCTGAGAATTGTTCTCTAGAGCCTTTTCTTAATAATATTTGGAGCAAAATTAAAACGTTAATTGACATGTCTCTTAAAAAACATACTTGTATAAAAGTTAATTTCGAATATTTTGCGTTGTTTTTAATGTTTAAAAATGATTCTCAGGAGATGAAATCATTTGCCACAAAAAACGTTACTATACATCAGAATTATGAATTTGATTCATTATCGTCTCAAGTAAAAAACATTTTAACAAAAAAGATAGAAGAATTTCAGGACCGAGACAGTGGGTGGACGTTCTTGAGCAGTTCTCATTTGGAAGTCAATGTTAACAAATATCAACCCTTACGCGGTTCGGGCTTTATCGAATTGCCTTCTGCAATAAAATCGAAAAAAGCATGTGTTAATATCCACAATAATGACGAGTATTGTTTTTTATGGTCTGTTGTTGCTGCTTTATATCCAGCTAAGAGTCACCCTGAAAGAGTATCTTCTTACCCTGATTTTCGTAACGTGTTAAATGTAAAGGACATGTCATTTCCAGTGAATTTCTCAGATATTGCGCGGTTCGAAGTGAATAACCCCGAAATTTGCATTTACATTTATGGTTTAAAAAATGATACTGTCATAGGACCGCTTTACAAACCAAAAGCCTTGAACGGAAAAGTGATTCATTTACTTTATTTAGAAAGAGATGATTTGTCACATTACTGTCTCATTAAAGACTTGCCGCGACTTGTTAAAAATCAAATAACAAAACACCACAGTAAACTGTACTTTTGTGACGTTTGTTTAATGTTTTTTAATTCATGCGATAATCTTAGTTCGCATAGTTGTGGCGGGGTCGCCACTGAACTACCTCCAAGGGGTTCTTGCATACAGTTTAAAAATTATAATAGAAAGCAAATTGTACCATTTGTTATATACGCAGATTTTGAAACAATGCTAGAACGGTATGAATCTTGTGACCCTGACCCCACTAAGGCGAGTACTGTAACGCGACAGCGACATGTGCCTGTAGCTTTCGCTTATCATATCACGTGTACGCTAGACGAAAGTCACAATCGTTACGTTTCTTATCGCGGCTTGGATTGTGTATCAAATTTTGTGAAGTCTATCTACAAAGATTCAAAAAAAATTTACGATATTTTAAAAAATAACGCTCCTATGATTTACTCAAATGATAATGCTCACGACTTTGAAAACGCGATGACATGTCATATTTGTGAACAGTTCTTGTTCGGCGATAGGGTTCGCGATCATTGTCACTTGACTGGTAAATATCGTGGCGCAGCTCATAGTTATTGTAACTTACAATACAAACTACCAACATTTTTGCCAGTATTTTTTCATAATTTGTCCGGATACGATTGTCATCTTTTTATAAAAGAATTAGGTGAAGCTCCTGGATCTATTAAAGTGATACCTAAAACAAAAGAAAACTATATTTCATTCACTAAGTTTATTCCGATTTCTACCGGGGAAAGCATCCAGGTACGGTTTGTAGATTCTTTCAAGTTTTTAGGAACTAGCTTAGAAAAGTTGGTTAGTACAATGAAAAAACAAGACTTTAAACAATTAAAATCTTATTTTCCTAATAAAAAACAATTTAACCTACTGACGCGCAAGGGAGTGTATCCATATGACTATATGTCTCAATGGGAACGTTATGAAGATATGTGTTTACCCTCTAAAAAATATTTTTTTAACTCCATAACTAATGAAACAATAAACGACGAAGACTATGAACACGCTCGATCTGTTTGGTCAGTATTTAATATTCAAAACATGGGTATGTACACAGATTTATATCTCAAAACAGATGTTCTGTTGCTAACAGATGTATTTGAAAATTTTCGAAAAACTTGTAAACTACATTACAATCTCGATCCCGCGTTCTATCTTACAGCACCAAGTCTATCTTTTGATGCAATGCTTTTAAAAACAGGAGTTCGATTAGAATTGATTAGTGATGTTGAAATTTTTAGAATGATACAAAAAGGTATTCGAGGAGGTGTTTGTATGTGTTCCAAAAGACATGTCAAAGCCAATCATAAATATTTAGATACTTACGATCCAACCCTTCCAAATTCATTTATAATTTATTTAGACTGTAACAATTTATACGGTTATAGCATGTGTCAATCCCTACCCTATTCCGATTTTAGATTTATAAATAGACAAGAAATTGATTTTTTACAATTGAACTTAGCAGACATCAGTGATACTGCGGAAAACGGTTACATTCTTGAAGTTGATTTAATATATCCGGAGAAATTGCACATGGAACACAATGACTTTCCCTTTTGTCCAGAAAAATGCTTGCCACCTGGTGGTAAGAATAAAAAGCTAATACCAAATTTGTATGATAAATATCACTATGTTATTCATTACGTACATTTAAAAAAATGTTTACAGCACGGTTTAGTATTGAGAAGGATCCATCGCGCTATTATATTTAAGCAAAGTTGTTTTTTAAAGCAATATATTGATATTAACACCCAGTTACGTCAAAAAGCAGAGTCAACTTTTGAACAAGATTTTTTCAAATTGTTGAACAATAGTATTTTTGGAAAGACCCTGGAAAATAATGAACATCGAATAGACGTTAAGTTAGTAAACAAGTGGTGTGACTCGAACAATAAAACGAAAAAGACTGCTTGTGCTGAAAAACTGATAGCCAGTCCATATTTTCATAGCACCTCTGTATTTTCTGATGATTTAGTGGCAATCCAAATGAAACCTGTACGTATTATACTTGATAAACCAATTTACATAGGGTTTGCAGTATTAGAATTATCTAAGACTCACATGTACGACTTTCACTACTCTATCATAAAACCTTTTTATGGTAACCGAATTGAATTGTGCTATACTGACACAGATAGTCTAGTATATGATGTACAGAGTAATGATGTTTACAAAGACTTTAAGCTCCATTTTCTAAAATATTTGGATACCAGCAATTATGACTGTAACAATGACTATAACTTACCAATTATTAATAAGAAGGTTCCAGGACTGTTTAAGGATGAAATGGGTGGCAACATTATCAAAGAATTCGTAGGATTGCGCTCAAAGCTTTATTGTATTAAAACGTTAAACAAAACAATTAAAAAGGCAAAAGGTACAAAAAAATGTATTACTAAAAATTTAAATATGTTAGATTATAAAAATGTTTTGTACAATTCCAATGTAATTCGCAAAAAAAATGTATTGTTCAGATCAATAAAACATGAAATATACACTCAGGATGTAAATAAAATAGCACTTTCAAACAATGATGATAAACGATTGTTATCGTTTGATAAAGTTTCTACTTTAGCCTGGGGTAACGCAACCATATTTATGTAATGCGTTACCATTATTTTTAAATGTAAGTAATTACAGTAGATACATTTTTTACAATGTATTTTAGATAACGTCCTAAATGTAAAGACGAAATATTATGTAAGTACCTACTAATGACTATTACCTAAAGCAGGCTCCAGATACAAGTAATGTGTAATGTAATTGTAAAACATATATTTTCTTGGTGCCAAATAGATTTAAAAATAGATATTATTATCTTTTTACTTGTAGCAAATAATGTTAGAACTTATTTAGTAGTTAATTAATTTTAAGAATGTTTACGCGACATTTCGTAAAAAATACTAAAATATTTACTAACTTTTTATATCGTATCCTACTTAGACGTATCATGTTTATTAAATCATGTTTATTATTCATTTCCAAAACTTCGGACTTTAAAAATTGTATGAAATGTCGTGCCGCATGAACATGATGTTTTCTTTTATTTGTAATAAATAAATAGTATTTTAAGATCACAATTATATCTGTTTCATTTCCATTCCTGATTGATGACAAAGTCACGGTGCATCAATACAATCATGTTTTGATCCAGGCTGATATTTGCTAATTTTTTCAGAATATTGTAATTATTTATATTAAATTAAATAATGACGAAAAAATAAAACATGAAAACAAAATCCAGACCGGAACAAATACTTATTGTATGTTCCGTGCGGGAATCGAACCCGCGACACTAATTTGGCGCAATTAGTCGCAGCTAGCAACACGCTTATAACCTAATACTTACCATTGTGATGCATCAAGACGAGTTCATAACCAATGCGCCAAACGTGTCGTCGAAAATGTGATAAAATATTGGATTGCTTTGAAGAAGCACGCGCGGTGCAGAATTTGACACCGAACAGGTGCTCGGGCGCAAGCTTGAACATGTTGAAACATGAAATTGAATCACAGCATAATGCTTTATGGAGTCTAATTGCATATTATTGAGTAACATCCATCATTAGACAGTCAGCCGGAGCGGTCATATCACATCGAGTAAAAACGAAACGAAATTGTAAGTATTGTACAAGTACCCATCTACTTATAAGATTATTTCATCATGTTTTTTTATGTAATTTAGTTAATTATTATTTTGTTTGTTTCAGATCGTTGACAATGTGTGATTCTCCAGATATTATCGACTTCTCACAATACGCTCAAGGTTATCCGACTCCGAGTTTAAGTTGGCATATCCCTGAACAACAAAGACCTGTCAACAAGGAGCCTAGAGCAAGACAAGACTACGAACCTGCCAGCAAGAAGCCTAGAACAAGACGGGAGTGTCTAAAACAGAAGCCATATCTGCATACAAGTCAATCATTCCTGATAAACAATGAGAAGAAAAAAGGTTTACGACTGATCCAGGTACAAGTGTTGGATATCAGTGAACAACAAGAACCTGCAAGTGATAATCAGGACATGGTAATGTTAAGTGTGCAGTATGTAGTGACTGAATCAGTGGATCATGTTATGGATGAGACGCAATCGTTAATTAATAAAATATCAAAAAAACTTTGTGGAGATAGATGTTATTATTAACTGGTGTCATTATTTTGTACGTACCTACTTTATAAGTTGTTGTGTAAAATTTGCAGTAATAAGTAATAATAAATTATGTAAGTAATCTACTAGTTATTTGGGTATATTAATATTAGGAATGTATACCATTTATTTGCTTTCTTATTCTTTAGTGTTTTGAATGTATAAAATGTTAAATATGAAATAATTATATATGTTTTACTGCAATTAACTCTTTGTATTTTATCTTGTACTTATTATTTTTGGGTAGGTAGTTATAATTAGATTGTAATAATTGCAAATAATGTAAAAAAGTAAATAAAAATATATTCTTTCATAATTTAATTTACGTTTTTTTATTACTTATTAATACTCGAACTCTAAATTAGCTCTAGTGTGATGTATAATTGTAGGTTATTTGCTTTCAGTATTTTTATAATTAAATTTAAATTTTACATGTTATAATTATATCATGTTACTGCAGCTAATTTAAAGTTTGTTATGTAGGTTACCCTGATTATACTAAATAAAACACTCATAAGTAGATAGACATTTTTTATTAACTGTTCAACACAATAATAATTAAAATAAATTAAATACAGACATGTTATTATCAAAATACCATTTCCTTATACAGATAGCATTATTCAACGCACAATTCATTTTATGATTCACACAATTAAAATCAATTTTATTTTTACAAAACCTTCTTTTTAATTCTGAAAAATTAGGGCATCCCTTCTCACCTATGTCGATAACTTCACAGTTTGCACATAACTCTTTAATCCATTTAATCTTTTCCAAACCCTTTGTGATAATTTTTTTATTTTCTAAGAATGGTAAAATTACACGTTGAAACTCTTTGTAGTCTATGTAACCCTCGCTCCAGTAAATTCCTCGATTTCTTTCTAACCACCTCACCTGCTTTTTTTCTTCTTGTGTTAGGTAATGGAATGAATATGGTGGTTTTACCAAGAACGTCTGTGTATGATCCTGACTCGCAATGGCCAATTCTTTGACAATAAAATTATTTATAGAATCTTTAAATCCTTGGAGTTCCACTATAATGGTATCCGCCTTCATGATATCTTCTTGACAATGCTGCTTAAGGGTTTGTATTCAACAATGCAATCGTTCAGAATGAGACAGTATGCTGAAGTTTTATCTGGTATCTCTGAATCACTCTCAATTTCTACTCTCACATCCACAACCGGACCTGTCTTTAGATTATCCGCTTGTCTAGAACAATCAATGACAAACAGCGGTGCTAAATCTCTAAACTGTTTTTCGCTTAATATGGGCTCCGGACGACGTCCATAATACGACTGTTGGAATCTGGTGTATTGCTCGTATAATAAAGCGATTCTGTTATTAGCAAAACTCACATTTAGGTTTTCATACGGAAAATAAGTTGAATTGAGGTACACTCTAACGTTTCGAACATGACAGTGATCGAATTGAGACATGTCTGAACTTGCATTGCTTTTCCTATTTGACTGTAGCCCGATAATAACGTATCTTGGTTTTTCTATTTGAGATGAAGTTTTGATAGACCAAGTATGTTTTGTAGTTTTAGGCAAAGCTGGATATTCGTACAGATCCCAATTTCTATATATCATTTGAAGTGGGCGATCTTTTTCTAATACTTTTAACAAACCAATTTTTTCTTTGTCTGATACTTTAACATGCGGTACGCGCCATATGATTTTATTAATCTGAACATCATCCACTACTTCGCCAGTATTCAGTTTTACAGCGTTCAAATTAGTATTACTTCGTAACAATATCAGTTCATGTCTACTATTTATCACGACTTTTTTAAAATCTTCAGCAAAACCGAGGAGGTTACAAAGTGGTATTGAAGCAGAAAATCTTCCTCCATCAATATTTTTTATACCATCAATATTCCAGCCCCAAGCATTAGACATTTTTGATTCACTTTCGTTCATTGAAATTAGTGATTTCATGGTTGTTGTTATACCTGCATTTTTTATTTTGTCAATCTCCACTCCATTTAGCTCATACCTAATGTCTTGGAACAAGTAGAGTAGAGCATTGTTCGTGAAATTGACACTAGTAGCTTTGTCCTTCGTATCTTTTTTGGTAACGTTAACAGTTCCTTCCAAATATAGGGTGCTAGCTGATGGTAATATGTACAAGTCCTGTTGGTTGATAGATATGCGGATTTCATCGTTCCTGTTAAAACTCGTTACATAGGGTTTGTAGGAATGAAATTCGATTCCTTCTATAGTAGTATCGCAAGTAGGAGCGGATAAAACGTCTAAGATATTCATTTTAGCAATCCAATTGCTCTAAGGAATGCTTTATTGTCTTTAGTTAATTTTATTTTCTTCTTAGATAGAGGTCTTATTTGATAGGTAGCTCGAGCAGAACTGATATTCTTAACTTGTTGAGACACATTTTTATTGTAATCAATCATTTTTTTCTTCTAAGATGCAGATACACCTGCACTTCTTCACCACGTAAATTGATTAATCGTTTGTTTATATCTAACAACCTGATATGTATGCAGCTTATGTTGTTTTGATTGATTGGAAAGTATATTGCGTTCTTCGGGATTTCTATGATCCTGTATCCAGGTGGCACATTAAGTGCAAATTCGTGAATAATATGACTGGGTTCACCGTTTACATAGGAACCGCTTACAATATCACATTCAATCCTGACTACGGTCGTAGGTAGAATGTTGACTGGAGACTGTGACACATGCCATTTATTTGCTTTCAAGATTTGTTTATTAAATCCTAATAGTCTTCTAAAAGAGTCTTCTTTGATAAAATTAATGTCTTTTGTACAAAATATTGTAGTTTTTAATGTATTATTATTGCACCGTAGTTTGATAGCTGCATCTTTTATTTCGGATTTTAAATAATCGCTGACATCTTGTAATTCATAAGTGCCTTCCGGTATTTCAATAACTTCATTAATGCCATAATAGAACTTATTATTACTTTTATCAATGTTTGGAATAGAATTAAATGTTGAAAAGTGCAATAATGCACACTCATATTCTCCATCTAGTTGCAACGTATTAGGATAGTATGTAGTTAACACTGACGAGTCTCCAGTTATCGACAAAGTGAGTGACATCTTGCAAATGATTGAAATGAAAGAAAAGTATATATTTTATATTACATTTTTATTCCAAAAACTCCACAAATAATTTAAACATAAATGACCACAATTGACTGCGTTAAATTTTTGATATCTTGTGTAGTTATAAAACACATTACAATTTTTGAAATATTGCATCAATTCCATGGGAGGTTTTAAATTTCCATAGCTATCAAAGTATTCACAGTGATTGTATACTTTAGCATAAGCTACCCAATGCGTTCCTTCGTTCTTAGAATTGTCTAAGTTAACGATACCACATTCAATGCGTTTCGGCTTCCGAGGTAGTTGATCCTTCATGTAGATCCCACGAAAATATGGGATGTCTCTTGAATAATTTCGGATGTCTACATTAGTTAGAGGTCGATTGGGTAGCATATTTTTCAGTTTTTTGAAGATGTTATAAACAATCCTTTACCACTTTTATACGGCTTAATGTATAAACCCTTGCCCAACACTAAAGCCTCCATAGCTTTATTATGTCGTTCTGTTTCTTGTAAATTTTGTTTGTTTGCTTTGTAATCATTGACGGTTTTTGCAATGCCAGCTGCACCCCCAGCTAAAGTTCCTAAAGCAGATAAACCAGCAAAAATTGGAATTAAAGGCAAAACTCCCCCAGTCTTTGGTATGGGTATTACTCGGGGTACTCGAATTCGATGATGAATGTTTGGAAATAACTTTTTTGCGGCTAAGTAAGCTGCTTTTATTAAAGTCTTACTATCTTTGCATTTGAGTTTCTTAATTTTCGATTTTATTTTTGAAACTAAGCTTTTAAATGATTTAATGCCGGATCCAGACTTTAATTTCGCTTTCATAACTTTGTTAACTAGCCAAGAGCTTAGTTTTTCACCTTTCCCTGCATCTTTTGATTTAAGTCTTTGTTTAGCCATGTTGAGTAGTTCTAAATCGGCTTTGTGACGATTTGATAAGTCTGTATGGTTTGTATACGCAATATCGTGTTGCATGCAAGCTTCGTCTAGCTTATTTACACCTCGGTCACCTCGCGCTAAGCGTTTGTGAAGTTTGGTTCCTGGTCCGCAATAATTGTATCCTGGCAAATGAACTTCGAATGGTAGATTATTAATTATGCCGTTAACTAGTCCACCCCCTTGCATTATTCAAATTATAATGATCGGATTTCAAATGAAAAATGGTTATATAATATCTTAGTCCATTATTGCAGCTTTTTCAATCCAACTGTTTTCTGCACTGTTCAGACCTAACCATTTAACATACAATTTATTTCCTTTCTTTTTCAAAACCTTTTCTATCAAATATACATCAGGATAAATAGATCTTTGCAGTTCTTGTTCGTAAAAAGCTCCTAATATGTCTTGCTTTCGTCGATCTTCTATGTGATATGTTACTGGTAAGGTTTTATTTACCTTTTTTATAATAAATAATTCAGTCGACCAATTAGGAGTATAACCTTTCTCAAAATTATGTTTGTATTTACTTATACGGACACAATCACCAACTTTGAATTTAGGCTTCCACGGAACTAAATCATGTTTGTTTATTTTTTTAATATTTTCTTTGATTACTTGTTCATTACTTTTATTTACATCTACTGGTTTAAATTGAATAGTGCGATGTTTTGTGTTGTTATATCTCTTCAATGTATCTTCCAATGGTAGATCTAACCATTTATAGTTTCCATTGAGACTAAAATATTTATATAATTTATTTTTTACAGTTCTAATCAGTCTCTCTACAATTGATGCTTTTTTAGTAGAAAACGATGAGTAATGGTTAATGTTATGCTTTTTCATAAGCGTTTGAAAAGTGATGTTATAAAATTCGGTCCCCATGTCAGTTTGCAAGTTAACCGGATTATTACGACTGCTAAGCAGTATATGTTCGAATGCACGAGTAACATCAAATTTATTTTTTGATTTTAACGGTTCAGCCCAGGCATACTTTGAGAAGCAGTCAATCACCACTAAGATGAAATTGTAACCTCTGTTATACTTTTTTAGGTTTTGCATGTCCATCAAGTCTGCTTGCCATAAGTCGTTGATTCCTTTCAAAATAACAGAACGTCGAAGGAAATTTCTCCGTACCCCTTTGTGTATTTCATTCACAATTTGCTGTTTTGTCATTACGAAGTTTTTTGAAGTAATTTATCTACCACTGCTTTAGTATAAAACTTATCTTGCAAATGAGTTGAAACCTCAGGTATCCTTGCTTTTAAAGTAGCTTGAACTGTATCCTTTGCATCTTTTATGATTTGTGAACGTAATGTACCAATCAAATTATTAAGTTCTTTCATCATTTTTGCATTCAATCGATCTATATAATCCTTGTTTACAACTAGATTATTTAATTCTTTTATGGTATTAGCATTCAATAGATCTACATAATCCTTGTTCACAGCATCGTCTGCTTCTACTGGAGATCTAATTCCTCTCAGTCTTGATGTTTTTAAATCAAAATCTCCGTTTTCTGATTTTACCAGTGCATTCTCATTAAACTCAAATAACTCTGATAAACGCATTCTTTTGTGAATGTAGTGTCCAAATTTGTCTACGTTCATGTTTAAGGTGTGTTGTTTTGAGAGGATGATAGTAAAATAAACACATTTTTAAATACTTATTTATTTATAACTTTACTTTCACGTAATTCTTCAATGATAGATATAATTTCATTATCTAATCCTGTGTTGCCAGCATCTCTAGACGCAATCAATAATTTCAACCTTTCCACTAATTCGTTAGGATCATCCCAGTACACTAAGTCTACGTTTTTTCTCCACCTTTTTATCAACGGTAGACCTTTTCCCTGAATTGTCTTCTTCAGTTGAAAAAGAGGTTTAATAACTTGCAAATATTTTTGTCCTTTGTTACTTTTTATTGGTTTACTTGGTTCATAGTCTCGACGATGTGCATTTGTATCAAGTAGCATCGATTTATAATTTTGCATATCACTATCTGTAACCAAACTTAGGTCTACATCTTTCTTAAGCAACAACTGTTTTAAACCAGGTGTATTTCGGTATTTACGTCCAACCACCGTGATGTATTGATCGTTGATCGTTATGCAAGCAGAACCTAACATCAGTTTCCCGTGGTCTGCTCTAACCCCAAATGGAATATCTACCAACGCTTCTGAAGATACTGACCAGGATGACGTATCATAGTCTTGATTCCTTTCAACTACTGATTCATATGAAGAGTTACTGTTGAT